>JAJKFI010000037.1:5524631-5539631 GCA_029204185.1 Lerista edwardsae
ACATACATACATACATACATACATACATACATACATACATACATACATACATACATACATACATACATACATAGGCACGCTAATTACCATGTTTCAATGGGGTTTTTACAAAACGATATATGAAAAAGATTCACAGAACCCTCAGTTCACCAGATGTTCCCTTCACTGGCTGCTCTCTTCTAGAACTTTTCATCTGGTTGCATGCCATCAAGCTTCAAGAGAAATTATATTTCAAGCCGAGACAGATCCTCAAGGCTGTTTTGTTCTTTGGCAGCCAACCTTCTCACCCACTCCCATGCTTCTCTCACTGTGGTAGCTCATCAATTCAGCTTGGGTAGCTCATCATGTTACATGGGCACTGGAACATCCCAGAAGATCGTGGGCAGGGGCTGAACATGCAGTGACAACAGTAACCTTGGGGCTGAGTACCCCTCAGCTCTTAGAGGGGTGACCACTAGGAGTCCCATGAGTTCAGAAAATGAAGTATGGGATATGGGCAGGAGGGGTGGACTGATGGTTGAGCTGCTGGCACTGCTTGATGCTAAGCAGGAGAGTCTGTGGTATGTTTTTGGATGGGAGACAAACCACAGGATGCCAGGTTGTGACAAGCTGTAGTACCTGTGGTGGCAGAACAGAGTCTCTGTGAGCTGATTACTCACTGCGAGTGAGAGTTGTGGGGGAGTGTGTGAGAAGGCCAGACGGCAAAGAACGGAATACGACCTTGAGGACCTGTCCAGGCCTGACTTGCGATTGCCTGCTGAGGCTTGATGGCAGGCAGCCAAAGGAGAGAACCACATTGTGAAGGCCACATCAGCAACTGAGGATTGGCGGATCACAAGAATACTATAGATTTGTAAAAACCCCATTGAAAAAATGGTGGTTTAGACTAGCCTGCTCATGTAAGCTGCCTTGGGCATTTGCTTCGGCATGGGAAAGGCAGGGTATAAATTCTTCAAATAAATTAATATAGGTGCAATGCCTAGAGATTTTTCTTTTCTGGTCATGGAAATAGCTGTTGAGATACCCCATGGCTCACTTTTCTGACACGACACCACAAACCTGGGTAGATCTGCCATACAAACACTTCTTTGCACTTGTGAGTCCTCCCCCTCCACATCAGTACAGCCCTCTTATATAATTCCAGCACTGTCACTACCTTGCTATGAACACAAACAGATTCAAAACCAGGCCATTCTAGACCCTACAAGGTAGACTGCCTGGCAAGCACATACTGTAACTTAAGCGGGCCAAAGCAAGTGATCAGAACTCCCAACACTGGAGAACTGCACTCCTAGATCCTGTCTGGTTCAGCTGCTCACTGAGTCAGTGCTATAGAGTGAGCACTTGGAGAACAGAAACCACACACTGATGAGAACACATGTTTTCCCAGCAAGCCAGAGGCCTCAGAATTCCACTGTACCCCTGAGGCATGTTTAGAGTGTGTCTCCTGCCCCTGTCTGAATGGTAGGGTACTTTACAGAGAGACAGAACTATTGAGTTGCTTTGGACAATACCATTGACCAACCTCACCCACTACACAATCGATATGAACTCCACACCCCATGTGCTAGTCTGCTTCATTCTGCATACACACACAGGAGAGAGGGCCATCTGAACACATGAGCCCCAATCAGATCCTCAAACCCCCAAATCACATTGTTTAATTAAGGGCACAATCCTAACCTGGAGTTAGGCCGGCACAGTTAGGCCAGCAAAGTTTGGCCGGCACAAGGCCGGCACACCGTAAAGTATGTTTGGACCACTCTCCGAGTCAGAGAGGCCAGCACACAGATGCAGCATCCCCCCTGACTCTGAGAGTGGTCTAAACACGCTTTACGGTGACCCTGGTGCTGGCCAAACTTTGCTGGCCTAACTGTGCCAGCCTAACACTAGGTTAGGACTGCATTCTAAGTTTCAGTAGTAAGTTACACAATGTGAGTAGGGGTAGTGCAGGACAGAGCAGCACACTGGGTCATAGGAATGTGTGTTCCCCTACTATAAATTGCATGGTGAGTGGGGTGGTGAGCAACGTTACCCAAAGCATCCCATAGCTTTGAGTTAACCATGCTGAAGGACAATAAGATAAACAATTTTTAAAAATATTTGTTATTTTTCTGATTTTAAACAGCTGGCATATAAAATAGCTGGCATATAAAAACAGCCAGTTTCTTTTACATATTTTATTTTAATTTCTTCAGTGTGGTCCATCATCTTAAAATTGCTTGTCAGTTTATGACGGACTTTAATTGGTAGTGGTGTTACTATTGCTAGTAGATTACAAGGAGTATACTGAAAATACTCTGAATTCCAAATATGCCCCACGCAGCCCCACAGAATCTCATATGTATGCATGATCAGTGACTGGTTTTACTACTTCATTCTGAGTCATATTTTTTTATTATTATGGAAGTTAGATCCAGTGACACATCCACAATTCCTTCTCACAGCTGACAGTACCAAAATCATAATTGTTTTTTTTTAATTTAAAAAAAAGAAAAAAAGATAAAACGTCTTACTCTACAAGTGATACATACTGTTGCCTACCTATTACTAAGACGAACTATTCTCTACGACCAAAGAGAATAACCTGATTTGAACTAAAGGAACGGAATAGAATTGTTAAATAACCCTTTTGCATTTTAAGCAACATTTAATTAGAAACACACTTTTAACCATCAAAATGATAAAAAAAAATTCTACGAGATTAAATTATGAGTGTCAATTATCATAAAATTCATCATTGTAATTCTTATTAAAACTCAGTGTTTAGATAGGTAATGATTTCATAATGTGGCAATTTGCATAAGGAGCCCTGAGATGGCTTATTATTTCGATCCTACGCAATTACAATTCCAGCTCCATACATCAGAGCTCTTAGCAATGTACAATCACGGTGCTAATTAATAAGCCATTTACTGACTGGAGCTAGTTATGGTGGTCCTGCAGCTGACCTCACGGAAGATGAGCCATCTCTGAAGTGGCTGTGTGTAACTACAAACATAATGATGTGCCAGGAGGGAATCATTAAAAATAATTTACACAAGCCTTCATTTACAAGATCTTTTGATAGCGCGCTTCCCCGGTGTTTAGATCTGCAGTGCAACCCCTACCATTTGGAAAGTGCCAGGCGGGAGAGTGAAGGAGGATACCTAAGTGGTTAATTAAGAGCCATTCGGTCTCCACAAGAGCCTCCTGAAAAATCCCTCTGATGTCGGCTGTGTCAAATGTCTCTCGCAGGCAAAACCACAAGAGGTAGCTGCCATAGCAGGCTAATTACTGGGGACTAGGAACAGCTGAGAATGGCCTGTCATCCAGCCCTTGCTGTGAGCTTCCCCCAGCTAAGGATTGAGCAAAGCAATCTCTCCACCACTCTGCCGGACTGGGAAGCTTGCCGCAGAAATCAGATAACTTAATATTCAAGATTGTGACTCTCAGTCAATCCAGGGGAAAAAAAAGGCCCATTGCAAAGCACTAGGGTTTGATTTTCTTCCTTCACCCAGTATTTGGCAGCTCCCATTTTTAATGGGTGTTTCAGTTCTTGTATACAATGGTTTGCCTCAAAAAATCAGAAATATTTTATGCAATGAGCAAACCATGTTGTAATACATGAGTGCACATTGCTGAAATTCATTCATTTATTTGGATATGTCATTCTCCCAATAAAGGATCGATCCATCAATTGATGGATCGATCGATGGATCTTTCGATGGATCTATCATAGTGAAGTTCTCCCATGTTTGTTTCAGAAAGGAATGCAGCATATGTTCATCCAACCTTCATCTAAACTCCAGTCTCTGGGACAACTCATGTTCCTGTGACAGAAATCAGGATATTACAAGCTTCTGTCCAGATGGTGCAAGCATAGAATACATGCTCAAGATTCACCCAATATTGATCAGATATTTTGAATCTCATGAATCCACCTCATGAATCTGTGTTATTTACACCAATTGTTGCCCTGTACTTTATGTACAGTTATTCACATGTTACATTTAATGCACATACCACAAGGCACAAACTTTATATCCTACTTTCAGGGATCTAATCCATGTAATACAAATTGCATGTCATTCATGCAAGAAAATGTGTGATGTGTAAATGACCCTTTTATCTACCTGCAGTTAGTTAAAACTGTAGGATGGTAAAAGGAGGAAGACCAAGAGTAAAATGGCAACCAATTTTATTTCTTTCCAGAGTAAAGAAAAAGAACTGCATTTTGAAGATGCCAATATAGTTCACATTAAGCTCTGTTGCTATTAAGTGTCAAGGTCAGGTTAGAGCGCTGGGTTTGTCATCCAACTCTAGACTCTAGGATGTGTCCCACATCTTTGGAGTCCAACCCTTGGGCCCATGGCTTGAGCTAGGAAACCTGGCATCTCAAGTGCAGTAAATTGAATGTGCCATTCTGCTGACTAGGCTCAGGCTCATATTTATAGCAAGCCTGGCCAATACAGAACAGTGGGGTGTGTGTGTGTGGGGGGGGGGGAAGGTCAGGCAGTGATGCCCCATCAGGATTCTTCAACAAGTGCTGCCACTGCCAAACCTGTGAGTTGCAGCCCACATGTTGTGAGTGTGTGGGTTGTGCGTGTTTGCACACTCACAAGTTTGGTGGCAGCAGTGGTGCTTTCTGAAGAACCCCAGCGGGGCATAGCTGCCTCACCTTTCAGCAGGACATTGCTGATCCAGAACCATCACACTGCTTGCCAATTGTGGGAGCTGCCGAATTGGCTCCTGCAGAAACTTCTGTCACAGGACCCCTCTTTCCCTTTCACATCTTCTAAATCATTGACTGAACTCACAGTGGGGGAGAGGGATTTCCCCTGCTATCTTTCCCTTGCCCTTTGCACCCCCTTTGCCCCACCTGTGATTTCTGTGGATTTGGCAAAAGGATCGAAAGGAACCCCTATGAGTGATCATCTGTAGGCGTTTCTGAAAATGAAAATCCCAGGTAGTTCATGATTTTCAGTCCAAATCTCAGATGCTGAGTTTGCCATAGATCCCTGACATTCAATATCTAGATGACATTCAAAATCAAATCTGAAACCAAAGCAGCAGCAATTCCACCAAGCAAATTTATGGGGTTCTCTTAAGGAGAACCTTATGGACAAATGTGTCAAAACATGCACACTCTAAATCAATCAAATTCTAAGGGAGACAATGCAAGAATCCATACCAAGGTACCATGTGCCGGAAATGCTGGTATATGTTTGTTTGTCGTGGATTGTTAGTTATGCTCTGGAATCAGAAATTATTTGAAAGATACTCAGGCAGTGCCCATTAAAAATGTTTATGAACTTATTTTTGTGGCAGAGTAAATAATTACCCAACTAGTGAATTATTCATACAATTATTTCAAAGCTTGCTGAATAAATTGTTCCGCAAGTTTTATTCAGCTGGGTCCAGAGATAAATCGGACTGGATCTGTTACACTTAGGGTCAAAGCACTTTAAAAATTCCTTATATCTGAGCTATTTTGAAAACGGATCAAACACATATTTGTGATCTATTCTTTAATAATTAATCAGAAACAGTGGTGGCCATTGGCTGAAAACAAGCCACAGCCTTGGTGGGTTCCCTTCTAACGATGAGTGAAACTGCCCTTGCTGGGATGTACTCTGTGCTATGGATAACATGGGCATGCCCCTTTAAGAATTAGGAGTACAGTGGGCCCTTCCAGGTGTGTAGCTAAAGAAGTGCAGGGGGGTGCAGTTGCACTGGGCAACACGTTTGGGGTGGGCAACAAGGTGAGCTTGACACTAGTGGCCAAAATTGTAAAAACCTTGGTAAATATGAATAAAACCATCATGTTATATACTGTTATCACTGAAAAGGTAATTTAATTCTGAATGCACTCAAACCATGTAGGAATATCTGTATTCTATCAAATGTTATGGCCCAAAAATCAAGAAAATGAAACTAAAACTGTGATGTCCCTTCCAGGGCTTCATTTTGCCCTTTGACCCAGGCTACGTTTTCATTAGCCTCATCAGTGGTCCCTCCTCATCCACGGACTTGGCACTCGCAGATTTGAATAGATGTAGATGCAGCTGCAGAGCCCATGAATGGAGGGCCTTGGGGGTGTTCTGGAGGCCATGTGCAACATATAGAGGGCAGGGCATTGCCCGAGGTAAGAAACTGTGGTGGCAGTCCCCCTCACCTGTAGATTATCTGTTGAATTTTTCAGGGTCCTGGAACAAATCCCCCATGGATACCTAGGCCCCACTCTATTGAGACTGAGAGCGCAATCCTATACCCTTGTTGCACCGGCGCTATGCTCTTGTGCTGGTCCAGCACTGTCGCAAACGTGCCTTCAAGTGCCAGCTAATCGGGCGCTAGACTGGCACAAGCAGCAGCGTTGGTGCACGGGTGCTGCTGTGCCCATCAGCAGCACTGGCAGTGTGCCGGCCAAGCTTCTACAGCGCTCAGTCGGCACAAGACCTCACCGAGGGCATTCCAGAGGCATGCCAGGGCATAACAGGGCAGCACAGTGGGCGGCGACGGGGGCTGGGACGCACGATGGCTGTAGTGCCAAATCCTAAACCCCGTCCCCAGCCTCGGCAGCGCTGATTCGGGCCGCTGCTGTGCAAGTGCACCTGCACCTGCAAAACAGCAGGGGCAGATGCGAGCAGCACCATAGGGCTGGCTGGGGCTTACTTGGGTGCAAGGGGAAAACCTCCCATTGCCTCGCACTGTGCTGCTGCCGCCTCCTAATGACCTTAGGATGCAGCCCTGCTATGTCGGCCTTACTATGTTGGCGCTGCTTAGGATTGGGCTGTCCAATGCAATCACACCTTAAGAAGGAATTGATACCTGCTGACCTGTGTCAGAATGTGTGGTGTGGAGTAGACAGGGGGACAGGCCTACCTGGGTCACCACTCTAGATTTTAAAAGTGTGCTTTTGGGCTGCTGTGAGTCCCCTGATTAGGGGTGTGGGTTTTGGTGATTTTTTTCCCCAAAATTTTTGAATTAAGTTGCAAATTGTGATGTTTTTATTCTACATTCTCATTCCAAGTTCTCATTTTTATTAATTTTAAATGCTTTAAAAGTGTACCAGGTAGATGATTTAGGTGATATGGTATCAGCAAATGCCTCCACAATATTATTTCTAATTGGAAAAGGAATCTATTTTAATTTCTGGGAAATACCTTGAACACCAAAATGTGGTGTTTTGTGTTTTTATTCAGATACTTTACCTGCCAAAAAGTGGTTTTCAACAACAACAACAAAAACCCACCCCTATGCATGATAGTCACACGGATTCTCCCAGGGGTTGTGCAAGGTGATCCCTACTGGTCACTGAGTAGAGGTGAGAGGAAAAAGTGCTCCAAGCACATTGTCCTCCCTCCCCTCTGCAGTGGTCAAAACTTCCCAGATCACAATCACGCTGCCTAGGGGCCTTGCAGGGTGGGAATGTAAATAGGAACTTTTCTTGCTGGTAAAGAGTCTATTCCCTGTACAGCCTTGGACCAGGGAATCTGAGGGCCTGCCTCCTTCCATATAATCCTACCTGTAACCTCAGGTCATTGGTGAGGGCCTTTTTGACTGTGACACCACCAGGTGACGTGAGGGGAATGGCGGCCAGAAATAGGGCCTTCTTGGTTGTGGCTCCACGATTGTGGAATTCACTTCCCTTAGAACTAAGAACAGCTCCCTCTCATGCAATCTTTCAGCAGGGTATTAAGACATTTTTATTTAGGGAAGCCTTTAGCAGCTAACCTGCCGGGCTGCCATTTTTAACGATAGTAATTTTGTATTGGGGGGGGAATCCATCAGGGTTGCTTGTTTTAACTGTTCCATGTCTATGTTTTTAATTTTCATTCTGTATTGTTTTATTGTATTTTACTGATGTGAGCTGGCTTGAGTGCCCCAATATGAGGTAGAAAAGTGGGGTACAAATTCTTCCTCTTGTCCTAATTTTGAAAATAAAATAGTGTTGTCTGATATAAGTGAACCATCTCCAGTATTTCTGCATGCCCATTGAGTCGTTTGTGTACCAGAAATGCTGAGAACGGATACCACACATTTCAAAGTGCTTCGAGTTCACATACATTTCACTAGCTTTTACAGCTGTCCCGTGGAGTAGATCAATAGTGTTGTCACCAAGTTGCTACTGCTTCTAGATTAGCATGTGGGGGAGTGAATGAAGAACCAATCTTAAATTAGTGGGAAAAGACTGAGGGCCAATCCTAACCTGGAGTTAGACCAGCACAGTTAGGCCAGCAAAGTTTGGCTGGCACAAAGGCGCGTTTGGTAAAGCGCGTTTGGTCCATTCTTGGAGTCAGGGAGGATGGCGCACGTCTGCGTGCTGGCCTCTCTGACTCTGAGAGTGGTCCAAACATATTTTACGGTGGCCCTTGCACGAGCCAAACTTTGCTGGTCTAATTGTGCCAGCCTAACTCCAGGTTAGGATTGCGCCCTGAATAAGAGGTAGATAAATGGGTGGAATTAGTTTTCAAATAAGTTGTGAACTGATTGATATCAGGGAGCACATAAAGCATTCTTAGAGAATTCATAGTCTAATTCAGTCTACAGGACTTTTTTTGTGGAGAATATTGAAAATGTTTGAGAAAAGCATCATGGCCCCATGGAGAATGCATACACATTCCATTTATTATGAAGGTCTGGTGTAGCTCAGTAGTGAAGAGAATTATGTGACACCTCTAGAAGAGATCCATTCCTATTGCTCAAAGGACTAGCTACACCAATAATATACCAGATCACTCAATGTGAAATTTTGGCTACAACAGACTAAAATTGCTGGAAGCCTCTGATTCCGACTCTACTACTTGATGCTAGACAATCCTGATAGGAAAGAATCCTGCCAAATGCCATTTTGTACTATTTTAATTTCAGGCAATTTTAGGCTACTCTAATTTTAAACTAGAATCAGATGCCATTAACTGTAGAAAACACTTATTGTTGAGTGTTTCTCTTCATCACTCTATGTTGTGTACATTCATTGCAGTTTCGTGACTAGGGGGATGCAGGAGGTGCGAACCGCACTGGGTCACATCATTGGGGGTTCACACCAAAATGTCAGTGGAAAATGATCCCATTTTCAGTGGGTCATGGCCAGTGCCAGCTATGGCACTGCAAGGTATTCTGGGACACTACCCAGCTAACGCAACCCAAATTGGGTTGTGGAGCTAAGAAGATTGAGAAGCACTGAGTTACCACACTAGGTGACACCAACCCTAGTGATGCCACTTATTCAGTGAACCATAGTTTAGAGCTTGACTCCTGATGCTTACTGCTGCTCCACATAGGCAAAAGAATCCTAGCCTGTTTGGGAACCTGAACACCAAAGTGACTTGCACTATATCTAGAGAATATGGGGCTGTTACTTGTATCTGTGCAAGCTATTTAGCTGGGCAAATCCAATCAGGCTGTGTAAGGTTATAAAGGCCAGGGATGGGTGTTAGGATGCCTGCACGCCACGGATAATCCCTCCCCCTTCTGGGCCCAATCTGCTTCCTGTTCTGCCCTCTCCACCCAAAAATGCCCTCCTCCCTACCCCCAAATGCCTTCCTTTCTCCCATCCCCTGCACCATCCAGTCCTAACTTACTCCATCGGGCCAGTGCAAGGTCCAGATCTGGCCCTCCGGGCCTCCAAGCTGGCCCAGCCAACCTCCCAGTCAGCATGCAACTCCCTTGCAGCACACTTACAACTCTCAGGAGCTGGTGCAAAAGGCCTGCCTTGGCTCAGAGCACGGTTTGGATTGCGCTCCTAGTGAGATTATGAGAGTGGTTTATAAGAACATAAGAACATAAGAAGAGCCCTGCTGGATCAGGCCAAAGGCCCATCTAGTCCAGCTTCCTGTATCTCACAGTGCCCCTCCAGGTGCCTAAGAGAGCTCCTCACAGGACTATTAATATAAGGAGGTTGCACCACCTATCATGGCATATAGCCCACGATGGACTTGTCCTCCAGAAATCTGCCCAGTCCCCTTTTAACCCATTCGAATCCACACATACTGTGCCTATCTCTGTTTATGTTCATTGCCACCCTTCCTCCAGGGAATATATACATGGTCTGTCTGACATGACTGTTTTATCCTCATAAACACCCTGTGTATGTTCGCTTCAAATATGTTCGCTTCTAAAAGAGTGACTAGCCAAAAGTTACCTAATGAATAGAGATGCTATTTTTTGGTGATAACAAAATAAAAAAACGCATAACATCATTTTCTGCACTTCACATTTCTATTAAAAAATACCCCCAAATCTGAGGAAGAATAAAACCATTTTTTAAATTCTAATTGACTGTAAACAAATGACTGCGGCTTCATCTGCTAACACTATATCACCTATATCCCCTACTTAGAACACTATGAATGTGGTTATAATTTATAATTTTAATATATAAAAAATACACATTTGGAATATAAATGCATAACACATCTTTCTGCACTTTTTTGGGGAAAAATCAAAATCTGAACAAATTAAAGAATTTAACAACACCCCTACTAATGAACTATGCCAGAATTGAAGCTCGGTTCAGGGGCAGCTCCACAGGTGGGACATTGCGGCTGTGGCTGGTCTATGCTATCAATCCCCTCCAGCATTCATTACTACCTTCATCACTACTTCCTTAATTCTAAGAAAGAATTAACTTTCTTCCTGGATCTATATATCCTACCATTATTGACCGCCCCTGGCCAAATCATATGCTGTAGCACAGTGGTATTCAAACTTTTTAGACCGGGACCCACTTTTTAGAATGGCACTCATGTTGGGACCGGAAGTGATGTCATTAACCTAGAAGTGATGGCATGGCAGGAAGTGGCATTATCAAGCAGGAAGTGCTATCATTGTAACATAATAAAATGACATTCCAGAAACGCAAACTGGATTTCTTGGACTTCAGCAATTGTATAACCATGAAACATCCCTGACAGAAAGCAGGATGAGGACAAAATATGATGCAAAAACACTGACATGAAAACAAAATAAAAAAAAACCCTCACTTGAAAATTCAAAATGTTAACTCTCACAAAAGGAGTATATCAAGAACAAGATCTTCAGTTTCCAAGATGGCTGCTCCCAGCTTTCCGCGACCCACCTGATATAAGGCCGTGACCCACCAGGTGGGTCCGGACGCACAGTTTGAATAACACTACTGTAGCATATTTGACCAGAGTATCAACACTCTGGAAATCCACTCCCAGAGGGCCGCTGAGTTCCTAACCAGCTGTCCCAAAGAACAGCCCAAATTTGTTCTCTGACCTAGGTTGTTCTCTCCCAAATGAATAACTAAATAGGGTGAGGTGTTCTGCTGAATAGTCTACCAGACACTTGGTAGCAACTCGTTCCATAACATAACCCTTAGCCAGCCAAGAGATCTGACCTACATCTCCTAACCTAGCAGTTCCCAAACCTTTTAGCATTACTACTCACTTCATTCTCCATGGTAGGTCATGATATGATATTTACTGTCCAGAGCATGCTGTGCTGCCATTGCAACAGGCACTGGATCTAAAGGGTCAGCCAGGAACCAGGCAACTTAGGAGAGACAAATCCAGAAAATTCTTACTTGCCTCTCTGTAGGCTGCCTGGTCCCCAATGGGGATCCTCAGACCTACACCAGCTCTTTTGCTGTTGCAAGTCTAAGGAGCTTCTGGGGGTAAGTTCAGGCCAAGAAGTGGGGATAAGGTTTATTATGCATGGCTGCCACCCAGATCTACCCCTCTCATCCTTGGTCTGGCCTGAGCCTTGCCCTGACCCACCCAGAACTGCCCTCACCGCAAATGGTGGAGGTTCTGCGGGCTGCTGTTGCACAGGTGTGGCCTCCCAGACTTTGCACTGGAGGCAGCGCTACAGAGCACTTGCTGCATCAGTGGCCCATGGGATACAATGGTGAATTGCAAGAGCTGCCATTGTATCCTGTGAATCGGATTGGGCCATTGGTTACCCCAGTACCATTCTATATTTATGTCTGCATGATATTTTGACCCATTTACATTACCAATACTCCATTGTCAAGGTGTGCATTTGATTTGGAAAGAACACCGCCTGAACCAAAACTGCCTTGCTTCAGAGCCACTCTGGCGAGAGCTCTCAATCAAGCAAGGGCCGCCAGCAAGCCCTTGGAATGAAAGGAAAGCTTTGGTTGGCTGGCTGCTTCATTTGGCTCTTCTCCCCCTTTTCCTTCTTTGCCTGTCTCTCGCTGCATGGAGCCCCGCCTCCCTGTCCAGTTTTAGTTCAGAAAAAAATTATGCCGCCACTATCAGGAGTTCAGGGAACACTGCATTATTCTATGGGAGGAAAAAAAGGAGAGAGAGAGAACACATGCCATTATTTTTGCTTATCCACAGCAAGAGAAACTTAGAGAGTCAAACACACAATGAATGGCAATTTGCAGAGAGAAAAATTGGAAAGACAATGTGTCCCACTAAATGAATAACTGAAAAACAACTCTTCTGGTAATTGTCCTGATTTGTCACCCCCTTATAAATTGCTATAGGAATAATGAGGGCAACAATGGAACTGTCAACAACGCAGCTTTTCCTGTCTTTCTTTCGGGACATTGCGTGCTTGTCTCGAGTGGGCGCTCAGCTTCATAGCTATGTTGGGCGCGATCATTTCTGACCACTTCCATGGCTGCCACCCGAAAGGGTGGCTTTTGGAGCATCTTCCCTTTGAGGAGAAGTCAAAGCAGCTGGGGCTTTTTGGTTAAGGACAGAAAGACAATGAAAACGATGTGGCGTGACTGGAAGACATGATAGACGAAAGGGAATTTTCGTAAGAAAAGAACTTCATGGACACCCATGAAGCTGGCTGGCAGTTAGCTCAGGAATGACAAAAAGAAAGTACAGCATATGTTCATACAATACTTAAGTTGCTGGATTCACTGGCATAAGTTACAATTATGTTGCTCTCATTGAGAGTGCAATCCTATACTGTGCTGGCCTTGTAAGGCCGACATAGCAGGGCAATATCCTAAGGCCCATTAGGAGGCGGCAGCAGGCCAAGAGGAGGTTTTTCCCTTACACCCGCGTAAGCCCCATTCGCCCCTATGGGCCTGCTCAGATTTGTGCCTGCTGTTTTGCAGGTGCAGGGGAACGTGGACAAGAGCGGCCCGAATCAGTGCCGCCATGGCTGGGGATGGGGTTTAGGATTTGGCACTACGGCCGCCCTGCGTCACAAGCACATCATAACTGCGGTCTCCACCCACCACACCACCTAGTAATGCCCCCAGATCGCCTCTAGAATGCCCTCTTGGAGGCCCTGCACCGACCAAGCGGTGCCAATGCTCGCCTGGTGCATGGCCGGCGCTGCTACAGCACCCAAGCATTGGAGCTGCCGTGAGCGCAGGCTGAGCGCCTTAGCGCTGATGTGGATGCACTTTACTGCACATTCGCGACAGCGTCCAGCCGGCGCAAGAGCACTGCGCTGGTGCTAAGGGGGGTATAGGGTTATGCTACCCATGATAAGAACCTTCCTATATAGGGGCAGTCTATCTGTGAATATCAGCTAATGAGGTCAAACAACAGGAGAAGAGCATCTCCCTTAGAGTGCAATCCTAACCTGGAGTTAGGCCAGCACAGTTAGGGCAGCAAAGTTTGGCTGGCACAAAGGCCACCGTAAAGTATGTTTGGACCACTCTCAGAGTCAGAGAGGCCAGCACACAGATGTGCACCATCCCTCCTGACTCCAAGAGTGGTCCAAACACGCTTTACAATGTCCCTTGTGCTGGCCAAACTTTGCTGGCCTAACTGTGCCGGCCTAATTCCAGGTTAAGATTGCATTCTGAAAATGATAAGCTCAATAGTTCAGTTTAGACCGAAAACAAAATGATTATAATAGCTAAGAATTTAGAACGTCAACACCTTAAAATAGTTGCAAAATAGTAATGGTTTTAGAATCAACATTTAAAATGTACAGACTCTTAACCAGAGAAGTGAATCTGACCAACTCCTCTTACTGATTTTGTTGGTTTCTTTTGTGGGTTTCTTTAGATGCTTCCTTCTCATTTTCAATGATGTGTTATATCATCATAGGGCAATGACGTCATCAGCCTGACTCATGGGGCGTTTATCCCTAATTTCTACCCAGGGCTCTGTGAGCAACTTCATTATTTCACAGTCTGGATGCGACACACAAACCTGTTCTTGGGCTTTGAACTGTATATCATTTTAATAAACAAAATTAAGATTTCAATTTTAGGATTATAATAGTATTTAACTTCACCTCATATAAAGTTCATAGATCCAATACCAGAACAAGTGTGAAGGTCACGATAGTGTCCCTTTAAATATTTTTGTCATTATAATGTAATATAATGTACTTTATTAGGCTGATCCTAATGACGTTATGCTGCAGCAGTCTCACTCCTTTGGTTTCAAACTGCACAGATTACTTCTCTCTACTCCATTCTATGTATATCCCATTGAACGTACAGTCAGGTTACATTCAATGGCAACCCATGTTTTCTTAACATACAACGATCTGAGGCCTAAAATCAAGCAGAAAAAAATCAGAATTTATCATTTGCCAAAACTTTGTTCATTGAAGAGAGCATTCTGAAGGAATCCTTTCTTTCGACAAGCTCCCAACTTTTGCTAAGATAATTTGGGGGCTAAGGTTTGAGGCAACGTAAACCAGCCTAGGTGAACCTTGAAGGGGGAAAAAAGTTTGACAGGAATTTATAAAGGCATACCTCAGTTCAGGCTACCATCATTCATAATACCATTAAATCTATTTCTCTAAACAAAACATGCTTTTCTTTTTCAAGGTATTCTCTGTGAAGGGGAAAAAAAACGTTATGTGAAAAAATAAAGTGTTATTGCAGAACCAGTTAAAATCTGGAGTGAAGGTTTGAATAAACAAATTAAATTGCAATGGAATATAGTATGCCTCAGAGCCATTTCTTGACAAAACAGTCATCTTATTTACACGCTTCACAATACCCCACCATGGATGTCGAAGGGGGAAAAAAATAAGGAGAAAAATAATTAGCATATTAATCTTTTTTATGCCGTCATCTTTCAGGTCCAGAAG
>JAJKFI010000037.1:5542131-5580437 GCA_029204185.1 Lerista edwardsae
ACACACACAGACACACACACACACACACACACACACACACACACCACAGCTAGGGTATGAATATGTACAGAAGATTTAACGCTGCAAGCTCATTCAGAATGGATTCCCAAGAAAGCATCACATTGTCAAGGGACAAATTCTCCTCACTGCAGTAACAGCAGGGCACCATATCATAGAGGTTTAAGGCGCATTCCATCAGGCAGGTCCCTATGCTCAGACCCCTGCAATGGTAGGGAGCTAAGCCTTCCTTTCATTTCAATGGAACTCATGCCCAAGTCCTTCCCTACTGCTGCAGCCTTAATCTGCAATCATGTCCACCTTCTTCAATTGAAATGAGGTCTAAAATAGGCCAGAGCAGTTGCCTTGCTTTTGTGATTGTTCAATATTTTTTTTCTTTTCTGCTTTTAGAACAGGCAAACCCAGCCAAGCTGTAAACACAGGGAGTATCTGTTTCTATTAGCTGTAGCCTCTCAATATATCCCTGCGTTGATAACACTCATCGTATGAATGCATACGGTAATTCTTATCATATTTTCAAACATTTGAGATACAGTACTTAGCTAGTACGCTGTGGAATGATACAATGCAGTGTTGCACTATAAGAATAAGCATTTTTATTGTACTCAATTGATTGTGGCGTATTATCGAAATGTTTCCCACAAGAACCACCTCCCGCACTTTGAAGAGACTATCTTTCTTAGAGGATAAAAGGTTTACTAAATCTTCATAAGCTGTCAATCCTGAGGGACTATTTTTTTTCCCCAGGAAATAATGCCTCATTATTTTGAATTGTGATACAAAATAATTTGGAGAGAGGTGGGAGGGAGGAGAGAACCAAACACCAACGTCCAGCAAGGAAAGATTGAAAAAGCAGCTTGGCCGAGTAATTTTTATCCCCTCGAATAAAAATGCCAAGAATGGAGAGAATCGAACACATCATAAAACACAGTCTGTTTGCTTTTCTTACAGGCATCTGTTTTGATACCAAAAAAGGAAAGGGGAATGAGATTTTGTTCCATAATTTCCTCCCTCCTCACATTAAATTCATAATTTTGAACTGAATATGTCTTTTACATCGCTGCATTATACAAAAAGGTATTTTAATGATCACCTTGGCTTTAAGTGGCCAAAATCTACTACACCTCCCAGACAATGCTGGAAGCTCATTGTTTTGGTGCTGTGTTATCATTAATTGAATTAGCCTAGCAAGCAATTTGCCCATGCGGTACACTTGTAATACTCTACCCAGAATAAATTTTTAACCATTTGATAATTAGCTTCGCCATACCTGTGACAACGAGTAAATCGTAAAAGGGCAGAAACACTATCTTAATTATCCTTCCTAAAGAGACAGAGCAATAATGTGCTTATTGGCAATGAAAGATGAAATAATGAAAGTAATTAAGTTCGAAAAGAATTCCCTCATGAATATTCCTTTGGATGATGACGTACAAGATGGGTGACTTGTTCAGTATTATTGGGCAGGATTTGCGGAAGAAATCTGCAGACGACCCTCTACGTGAAAGAAGAGACGTCCCTAATAATGAGACTATTAGAGTCAAAAGTGAAAAAAAAACAAAAAACAAAAAACCCTATGCCCACAGCAGACAAGGGCTGCTTTGTTTTTAGAACTGCTATCGGTGAAATCCCAAAGACCCCCAAAGCCTGAGATTTCTGCCTCAATCTTGGGTACAAAATCCTTGCTCAAATCAATATACAGGGAAGTGAAACAACCATGTGGCTGATTCCTGTTGCTATATGTCTCCCTTGGTTTTGATAGGAACTGGTGATGCTCTCTCTTTATATGTTGCCATCCCAAGTCAGGTATCTTTGCCTTAGTCAATGCAAAATCTATACAGCAGTATCAGTCTTGTCAGTATAAATTCTGCTCAATGTAGTTTGTCGGTCTTTTAAAAAATTGTTCCAGAAGCAAACCTTTGGCCCATTGTTCTCATTAGCTGCAAGTTCGAACCACCAAAAAAAAAAAAAAAAAAAAAGTGGCCAGCTAATCTTTCTTCTGCAGCTTGATGAATGTAAAAATAATATTTACTCTCCGCATCTCCATTGCATATTACACTGCTGAGTGAATGTAAAAAGAATGTGCCTCAGATCTGAAGACTAAATATTAGAGACTACCTGGCATAATAAAGTAAGTATGATTGGCTTAGGAAGTGCCAATGAATATGAAACGAAAATTATACTAGCCCGCTATGCCTGTTCGTTGTTGAGTTTGTTCTTCCTTCCCTATATTTAACATAGGAAGGGGGAGAGATAATAACAGTTGAAAAAATAGAACTGTTTCCTAATAGGATTCACATCTTATTATTGGCGCCGATATGCGGTTTGCCTTAACTCGCCATGATTACTTTTTTAGAAGCTTTTCACTTTTCCCCAGCTGATCCTCGTCTTGTTAGGCAGCCTTAATGACACTTCAGTCATTGTGGCTTTCAAGCGGAGGCCTTCCAGAGTGAACAGAGAGTTGACATTTCCTGACATTTTCTCAACTAATTACAGGACAAATAATTAAGCATGTTCTCGTATGTAACAAATGAAGGCAAAAGCCGTCTGTCAGCGATGGTGATTGATGACACTCTGGGAGACTTTATCTGATGGGCCCTGCCATGCGGTAGAGGGGGGGAAAGCAAATTTATTAGAATGAACAATGCAAATTCCAAGTCATCTCATCCAGTTATGCGCCAAAGCAATATCCATGTCAAGGTGAATGTGACAATGAAAGCAAAATATTTGCATTTTGTGGAACAGGTTGAAGGGAAAATCAGAGCGGGAAGATGACAGGCCTAATTATTTTGGCTCATACAGGCTAGGACAGCTGTTTCTGGTGTCCTGAACAAGGCTGTCACACAGGTAACTAAATAGGTCTGCATATAAGTCTGTATGCAACACTGTGCAGAGATGTCTACCACTAATGACCAACGCTAATGTTGCTGCCATCCCTGAAAAACAGTAAATGTGTCACAGTGCACCTTCTGCGTGGCAGTCAACATTTCGCGACATAATTACTTGTTAGCGAATTAATTCCTATCTGTCAGTATCTATGCCAGTGTCATTTTCAGACCATTACGAAATTATACCATCACTATAGCAACTGCAAGCATAGTTAAAAGGCACCAAAAGAAAAAAAAACACATTTCAGAGATTCGGGAAAAAGTGCCTAGTTAGGCAGAAGACTAATAATGTAAAATTCAAATGGGGATGTTGCTGTCTGCCATCCTAATTTTCTTTATCTCGATTATGCGTTTGATCAGTGATCATTAAACAATAATTTAAAATTTCCAATTTCAATCTCGTGATTAATATTTCATATAATTAAAAACCTCAGCCCACAACAGCATCTTTTTTCAGAGGGGAAAAA
Organism: Lerista edwardsae; assembly: GCA_029204185.1. Classification (NCBI taxonomy): domain Eukaryota; kingdom Metazoa; phylum Chordata; class Lepidosauria; order Squamata; family Scincidae; genus Lerista; species Lerista edwardsae. Next base: position 5,545,505 of record JAJKFI010000037.1, read on the forward strand.
AAAAAGGAATAATAAGAAAACGCAAACTCGGCACAGAATGCTGTCAATGCAATTAATTAGGAGCTAAAAAGTGACATGCTTAAAAAATGAATCCTAATACCAGAGTTTATATGCAAATATGAATAACTGATAGCATCGGGCTCTTCTTTTCTTTCTGCCTCCTTTGTGGCATAAAAACAACAGTTGTCTGAAAATTCTATATCCTGACACATTTCAGAGGTCTTTTTTCTTTCTTTCATGGTTGTCCATACGCAGGCCATTTACCCTAAAGGATCCGAGACCTGAGCTTCATTTTAACTCTTGCTTAGCATTTTGAGATGCCATCACTTAGACCTCAGACCGAAACATTTTTACTGAGAAGGGCAACTTTGGATATCACAACGAAATATGAGTCAAGCTGACGTTTCTTGCGCTTCCTGAATACCATCAGCCGAGAGGACTTGCATGCCATGGTGTGCCAGTAAATGCTGAAGTACAAGGACTCATCATGACGCCCTCTGAACCATGCACATCTCCGAGAAGCACGAGTTCCAGACATGTCAGGACATCAACCTAACGTTTTACTGTAACTTTTAGCAACTATAACATTTAGGCTGTAATGCTATCCACACTTTCCTGGGGTGTGTGTCCCACTGAGCACAATAAGTATTACTTCTGAGTAAACATGCATAGGATTGTGCCCTTAAGCAATGTCATCAGTAGATTAATAAACAACTGCTTTGGTTGATTAAGTGACAGAGAGAAATTTTAATTAATGGGTCTGCCGGAAGGAATGGAATGCACCATGAGGGTGAATTGTACATGGTGGGGTTTCATAGCGCCAGTGGTGTCTCTACAGGGAGGGCAGAGCTCTAAGTGTTGCAAGGAGCCTTACCCTGTCATGTAAATCCCTCCTCTCCCTTGCTGCTGTAGCCAGTAAGCAACGCCAAGATGTGGCTTTACCCTGTGAGGATTGGCTAAAACGGTGCAGGGGAGGAGTGATTTCTTGCAAAACTTAGAGCTTCTTGTAAAACTTAGAGCTCTGCCCTCCCTGTAGAGACACCACTGCATAGTGCTTGTCATATTATTTTGCTTCTGAACCATTAATGTAACAGGAGATGGAAAAGAAAACATGAAAGGTGGATCTCTAACAACAAATGGTATGTTTTGCTTATTAATAAATTGTATTCTACATTTCCTTTGGTCTCTTCCAAAGGTACCTATGCTTACTTGGGTAATATGAAGATTTATTTACATCTAACCAGTTAATTCACGAACTAAAAGGGAGGTGATGAATCAAGTAAACATTATTTAATTGGTTGATAGTCCTTGAAATTAGACATTTTTTTCGCCAGGCAAATGAACAAGTCTCCATGGACTTTAGAGAATATGTGAAGTGTCTATCTGTCACACCCAAGTCAGTTGACTCAAGGTTTATTTCATGTAGTAGTACATATAGTAAGTTTAGAGTAAGCAATCAGCATACTTCAGTTCTTGCCCAGGTCCTTTTCGGTATGCATTAAGTTTATACATGCTACACAAGTAACAAAAGCCATGCGTTTTATTTACATAAGCAAATAGCTAAAGTTCCCTTTAAGGTTTGCAGTGCAATCCTATGCATGTCTGCACAGAAGTAAGCCCCACTTTGTACAATGAGGCTTACTCCCAGGAAAGTGTGTATAGGACTGCAGTCTTTTTCTGTTTGAAATGGCAATCCTACGCCTAGGCTGCATTTAATTTATGATGAAATGATAAAAGTCGCTCCAGCCACCAAGTCCAGGCTAAAGGCCAAGTAGGGATGCCCAGGTAATAATAAACCATCCAATTGGATGGACCAATGACATAATCAAACTAAAGAATTTTAAGGACAAGCCCAAGGATACTTGACTCCCTCAGAAAACACATCTGTGTGTGGTCAAGTGTTCACTTGCCTGCCTGGGTATCAGAGAGGTGGAATAGGCCTCTTAAGCCAACAATAGAAGCAGGGAAGTGATCACCACAGGCAGCATATTAGCCAGGGTGCCCACCTCCATTCCCCCTGCTGCTCCTCTACCTGCTCTCACTTCCTGGGCTGAAAAAAGGAAGTGGAGAAACAACAGAATAGGAAGTGTGAAGGAGAGAGAGGCTGGTACATCACCAAGTCAAAATAAGGCAGCATTTGGCATACTGCCTCAGGCACTGGGAGACCTTGGGCACTAGGCTGGCCCTGACTGGAGTAAGGACAGTTACAGAACAGTGAGATGTAAGCATCAATCCTATTGCACTGCTGGAACTAGTATACCAGAAGCACCAAGTCCTTCACAGTGGAGTGAAAATTGGGCTGCCATTGTGTGCTGCCAGGCCACTGGTGCCAATGGCAAGAGTAGTACTGCAAGCAGTGGCAGGTCTGGGAGGCTCTGGGAGTGCCTGTAAGTTGGATCCTGTCTTCCATTTTTTGGCCCATTCTGCCCTCTTTCCCTGCATGTATGCCAGCTATATAGCAGGCATAGGTCCGAGGAGACCCATATGCCAACAGGTTTCCTATGCATATGTAAGTAAAAATATTTTTACTCACCTCCTGATTGGCCTCCTGATTGGGCCCCCAACACTGGATGCAGTTTGCACCTCACCGGCACATATGTATTGGTGCCGATACTGGGGGATAGGATCAGGCAGTTAGACATATTAGGAATTATATTACTTTTCAATTTGCCTGTAACCACCTGCTTGTATTTTTACTAAGATCTGTACCTAGCTGCTATCAAATGCCCAAGTTGTTCTTCAAGCTTGCTTGTTTTATTCTTCCTCCTTATACTATCCAAGTACCCCCCCCCAATTTTTAATACAATCTTTTTACATTTTAACTATTTTACCTGCATGCAGTTATTTGAACGTGCTTTGGTCTTCCTCAACCTTTGTTTATCCATGATTGAATAATGTGGCAAGGAGTTCTCCATATAACTAAGCAGGAGCCTTTTATTTTGAATACTCTCTCTCTCTCTCGCTCTCGCTCTCTCGCTCTCTGGCTTTGTCCTTGTGATAGCAGCAGATTCTATCAATTTTGCCCTGGCATATGGGCAGACCAGGAAAAATGGGGAAGGTATTGGCATCAGATGGGTCCCCACCCTACCCCACCCCCACCAAAGGGGCCTAAATGTTTATGAGCCTGTTCTGTCTCCTCTATTACACTCTTTCAATACTATTTCCTCTGGTAGTGTTTAATGTTTTCCTGTTTCCCTCTTGGTCCTTTTTTTCCTAATATTGAATGAATTTTTACTGCATTTATACATCGTTTTCAAGCACTGTGCCGTTGTGTGCCATGGTGTGATGCAAATGGTCTGGAGGTGTGCTGCGGGAGTTTCAGGAGGGCCTAGTAGGAGTATTACTACTACTACTACTATTATTCAGGAGTATTAGTAGGGCCATTGGGGAATGAGAGGATATATAAAAATAGTAGGGGTATCTAAAAATGCAAATATTTCAAATTCATGTATAAGTTCAGCAATATTTCCATGTTTGTGCATTTCCAATATGAGTGTGCATATTCCTGATTATGAAGACACGCACACACACACGCACACACAAACACACACACACACACATGCACGCACACACACACAATTTTTCTTTCTCTCACTCACTCACTCACTCACTCACTCACTCACTCACTCACTCACTCACTCACTCACTCACTCACTCTCTAATAAAATTTGAATGGTAAAATGTTATTCCTCTTAGACTACAATCCAGCTAAAATTAGTCAGTTAAATTCCACTGAAAGCAACACTTGCAACTAACTTGTTCCTAATGCCATGGCTAATATGAGCTGAATCGGGGCCTTGACTGACAAAACAATTTGTGAAAAGAAGGCATGATACTTGGCTATCAGTATGTAAATGCACGCCTGCATTGATTTCCTGTTTTGATTAATTGGTTCCAGCCAGGAGATTAACTGTTTTTGGAAGATACCAGCCGAAATCCATCATCTTGAGCTGTATAACATGGTCACTTTGGTTAAGTACAAATGCACATGTGGTGTACTTCTGGCTGAAAAGTATTTGAATGGCTAATTTGAGCGCATCAGGGAAGAAATGATGTGAAATTAAAATGCTCGTTAAAGATGAACACATCTAGCGCAGTGAAATATTCCTGGGTTGCAATGGAGGTGGTTTATTTTCCAGATCAGCATAATACATGGCAGTGCTACTATGTTATATGCTGTGTTCATGGAAATGCCCCCTGCCAAATATCATTGTTCAGTGTTCATTTTAGAGTTATTGTGCCTTTTATACCCTAAGCCACTGAGTAGTTAAAGTAAAGCACTTGAATTCAAGCCAAATGGAGTCTAAGCATGTTTACTCAGAAGCCAGTCTCACTTGAGAAGAACTTTCCTCCATGTGTGTGTGTGTGTGTGTTTGTTTTCCCAAGATGCACAGCCTTCATTCCACAGTGACATGGTTCCTTCCTCAAACAACGTTCTGGATACTGGCTTGGAGGAGAGGGCACCAGACAGCTTGTGGAAATTTTCCATTATTCAACCACAAAGGACCAAAACACTAGACCAGGGAAAACATTGGGTCACACCCTGGTTTTTGGTGGGTTGTAAGGCCAGTGTGACCTTGAATCTGCAAGGTATTCTGGGCCATCACACACCACAGAACGCCTTGTGAATTCTGGGTAGTGCCGGCTCATGACCCACTTCATTGACTGTGTTGTGCCCCAGAATGCCTTGTGACATTACATTCTGGGGCACAACCCAAAAGCCGCAAGGTATTCTGAGGTGCAACATGGCAGCCATGGCCAATGAAGTGGATTGCATAGTTTGAGAACCATTACACTAACCAATACTGCCAAGACAACATAGGCAAGGATTTGTGTATTAGATACTCCATCAGTGCTTCAGTGCCTGATCTCTCATAAAATATCTCTCTACTAATCAGGTGCCTTGTACATATGAACTATGCTTTCTCTTCCAATCCCCTTTTGTGCTCAGACCAAAACCTCTGTGTAGGATCGGACCTGCTAGATCTGGCCAGAAGAACAGCAATGGAATCAAACTAATTCAGATTCCCCCAAATCCTTTGATATGTTGTGCTGCTCTGTTTATCTGACACCGAAAGCACAATCCTATATATGCTTACTTGAAAGTAAATCCTATTTTATTCAATAGAGTTTATTTCCAGGTAAGTGTGTGTAGGATTATGGCCTGACCCTTCCAAGCTTCATTCTGTGCTCTGCTGCATTTTTTTAAATAACAAGAATATTTGCATTGCAAATGCAACACTAGTTGATGGAACTTGTAACTAAGTACATTTTTGTAGGAGTATGGTACATCTATAACCAGTGACGTCACTACAGTTTGCATCACCCAGCGAGAGCTCATTACGTCACCCCCTTGATGGACCTCCTCCCATACCAGAACATGCAGAATAAATTTCAACATCGTACGCACAGCCTAAATGCAGTGGCAGCACTAGGGTTGGCGTACCTTAACTCTATTTGTGTATTTATGTATTTTAATATGTAATGGTACAGGTCACTCAACAAATCAGTAACCAACAAAAGACCAGTGGCCAACTTAATGACACTCACAGCACTGAATAAGAGTTCTAGTGTTAGCTCTGATTCATGGAAATGAGAGCTGACACATACTAACACCTTACTGCTGTTACATAGCAACACCCCATTGGCTCTCAGAACAATGAACTGAAATCCTATGCACATGTACTGAAACCAATAGGACTTGCTTCCAAGTAAACATACATATGATTGCAGTGTTATTGATATATGATATAAATGATCTGCAAGAACTGAATATGAAATATATTTGAGTTAAGGAAATCTACTTTTGGTACACTTTTTGTTCTGCATTTTTTTTAGATTGTGAGCCCTTTTGGGACAGGGAACCATTTAACGTCATTATTATTATTTGCTCGTAAACCACTTTGTGAACTGTGTGTTGAAAAGCGGTATATAAATGTTGATTGATTGATTCGCACATTAAGGCAGTTGTGTTTTGCTTTTCTGTTTATTTGGCTATAACTTTTGATAGGATATAGCTATTTCAATGTGGTTTGCTACATTGCATTCTACATTAAATTCTGCATCACATGATATATAGCAAGATGGTATTATTCAAGATAGTAAAATTTCACAATTTTGGCCTGTAGTGGTGTCATCCCCCCTCAGGGCATCACCCAGTGTGGCCCGCACCCCCCCCCCATACACCCCACTGACACCACTGTCTATAACCATGATATCTGAGTATATATAATATAAAGAAAAATAGAATAATGGGTAATCCTGAGTGCCTGGTTCTGAACAGGTTTACCCAAAAGTAGTTGGTTGAAAATGACATTCCTATTGAGTGACCCTGAAGTTAAGTTGCATTGATTTCTAATGAGGTTTACTTCCATGCAAATACATTTAGTTTTCTGAATATAGAAATTACTGAATAAATTATCCATGTATTTCAGTTACCTTTAAATGATTTAGCTCGTGTATTTTCCCTATTGGAATACGAAACATTTTATGGCTGATGTGCTTACCATAGTCTGACTGAAATGGTTCATTCAATTTTACTAAGATTTATAAAATAATTGATAAATATATTTCATATTCGGTTCTTGCAGATCATTTATGTCATACATCAATAACACTGCAATCATATGTATGTTTACTTAGAAGCAAGTCCTATTGGTTTCAGTACATGTGCATAGGATTTCAGTCTTACAACCAGTGCTGACACAGCCATGCCAAGAGGGTGCGCACTGTATAATGTGGTGATGGTTGGGCAGTCACAGAGGCCTCTCAGTGTGAGTAAGCACATGTTCCTTTACCTTGAGGCTCCATTGCACCTGAATCAAACCTGGAATGGTGTTCCACATGAGATATGAAAAACACAGTGCAGTCATTACATTGATGGAAAGACTCAGAGGGCAATCCTAAACTGAGTTAGGCCGGCATAATCTAAACTAGCAAAGTTTGGCCAGCACAAGGGCCACCGTAAAGGACATTTGGACCACTCTCAGAATCAGGGAGGATGGCGCATGTCTGTGTGCTGGCCTCTCTGACTCCAAGAGTGGTCCAGACATACTTTACGGTGGCCCTTGTGCTGGCCAAACTTTGCTAGCTTAGTTTATGCCGGCCTAACTCAGTTTAGGATTGCACCCTTAATATATTTCTATTTTAACAAAATATAAAAGATTCAGAACACAATCCTGAGTACAATCTTTGGCCTGTGCAAGTCCCTTGTGCCCAGGGGTATTGTGAACATGCCATAAAGTATATTTGCACCTCTTTTTGTGCACCGGCCTCCCCATACCAAATCCAACCTTGGAGCTGGATGTTTGCGCTGGCCAAGACAGGCCAACTTGGGAATTTAGAGGGGAGGGGAGAAGGAACGAGGGAAGGCAGATGAAGGGAGATTAGTAGGTGGATCAGGCCTGGGAGGGAGATGGGGCTGGCCTCGGCAATATAGCCTGGATCCTGACCCCCCCCCAGCCAGCCCAGCATTATACCAGGCTGCTCAGATTTACGTCAGTGATTTTGCTGGCACAGATCTACATATCCTCATAGGGGTGACCTGCATGCAGCATGGGCGAAGGGGAGAAATATCCCCTTACTTCAAGTTGCATTCCAGCCACCAATTCACTTGTGCTGGATAAGGTTCAGGCCAGGTTAGGATTGGGCTGCCCAACTCAATTAACCAGGGCATTCAAACTCTCAAAACTAATTAGCCAAATCTAGTGTAAATCCCCATGCAGGAGGTCTCCTATCCCTTTGCCTCCACATAAGACCCAGTGTAAGATCCAGCAGCTGGAATGGGTCATCTTGGATGACCAGCAACATTGTCCACATTGATCTGTGCAGGAATATCAGTTCTGGGAAGGGTGTTGTGATTCAACACATGTCAGAACCTCCCACCCCACCACCTCTTGGACTTGATCTGTCCATCCCCATCCATGTCGCAATCCCATTCCACCCTCCCCCCATCCTGTTCAACCCTTCCTGCCCCTCCCCAGTCTATTCTGGACATACCTGCTCCAGAGGTCCTCTGTCAATCCACCAGCACCAGCTGGAAGGCTCCAGTCTTCCCACCATTGTGCCTCGGCATTTTAAGAGCAAGTGCTGCCAAAAAGTATTTTATGACTTTTTGACAGCACTCACTGAAAAAATGCACATTCTGTTGGCACAGGCCCTCAATAGGACTGGGCTTGAATTCTTTGAAATACTTCCCCTCCCCCAGCATTTAACTGAGATCATAACATTACTGAAGTATAACTAGTACACAGTTAGAAAAATACAAAAAAAATTACGTTTTGAGTGGTTTACCCATTTAAGGGCTCAGTCCTAAGCTTGAGTTAGGCTGGCACAGGCCAGCAAAATTTGGCAGGCACAAGGGACACAGTAAAATATGTTTGGACCTCTTTTGGAGTCAGAGAGGCCAACACACAGACGTGCGCCATCCTCCCTGACTCCAAGAGTGGTCCAAACGCACTTTACAGTGGTCCTTGTGCCAGCCAAACTTTGCTGGCCTAACAGTGCCAGCCTCCAGGTTAGCCCTACGTTGTGCTTTTATGTTTTAGAGTCATTTTTCATTTGTTTCGCATGCCTTTAAAGATATCATTTGATATGAGATATTTTATAAGGAACATGATAAGGTGGATGCAATCCTATGTACACTTACCTAGGATTAAACCCTATTAGAGGTGTTTGAAAACAGTGTTATTTTACTCAGAAGTAAGTCCATTATATTATTTGACTTAAGCTGCACTCCTATGTTACACAACAGCAACAAACATCTCTATTAAACATAGTTGTTCTTACTTCTGAGCAAACATGTATAGGATAGTGTCAGAATTTTACCAGTTTTTCCCCCCATAAAGCATACATTAGTTATTAAATCCATAACTAGGAGTAATGAACAATATTATTTGTTTTTGCAATGAAATCGCTTCTCACTAGGATGAAACAGTAAAAACAAAAGTACCTACAAAATGGAATACTTTGCATGTGGGGGACATAATTAAAGACTGTTTAGACTGTGACCCTGGAGCAAATACCATTGAGAGCAGTGCACACCTAAACGTGTATAGGATCCAACGGTCAATCTATTCATTGATTAAACCTTCATATATCTGCCAAGGACTAAAGCAATTGTTCTCATCCAATGCTTTGTTTTTGCATCGGTCGCACTTGATATGGCATGATCTTGGGAGAAACCCTTCCTTGGTGTGTGAGATAGAGAGGAAATGCCTTCTCCAAGCTGGTACTGGCCACCCACAGTCTTTGCAAATTCTTGTATTAAAAGTGAACATAATTCTTAAAAAGAAAATCTCATTCAAAGGCTTGAATCAATTAACCTCACCAATTACTCGACTAAAAGTTGCCGCTCCAAAAAATAACCACCGAAAGGAAGACTGATCTTGATAGAGATGATAGACAAATTTGATACAAGCACCCAATGAGATGGTGTCTTCCTAATGATCCCAGTCAATCTAATTAATGTATTCTGCTACATTACATTTTAAGAAGTGACCATTGTGTAATACACTTTGAAATATGCACAAGCTAATGGGATAAGATACAAAAAATTATTATGCTGACAGTAAATCATATTACATTCCTAATAAGCATTAACTAGATAACTAGGTCAAAGCAGTATTATCTTAATTGATTTTTCAAAAGAAACCTGACAGAAAAATGTCAATGCCGAAGTATTTCTTCATGCATCATTAAAACAAGATTGGCTTTTAACAAAAGAAGAATCCTTCACAGAATTGATTCTTGCTTCAGGCTGCCTGCAAGTAAGTGTATTACATAAAAATCTATACAGGATATTAAAACAACACAATTCTGCAAGACAGTTACAATTAAAAGCTGACACCCTCCCCCGTCCCCCATGCATCCACCACAGTGCCTTGCCGGCGCATGTGTTTAAAGCCTTCTGAGCGGAGTTCGCCAATGTATGAAAAATCATTTCGATCTATGCTTTGACAAAAGAAGCGATGATGATGTGGGGCTTCGGATGAAACGGCGACATTAATAACGTATCCATTTCATAACGACTCGGCAGTTAAATACACTTGCAGGAAGACAATGAATACATTGCCTTCACCTGGAAGCGATATACAAAACACTGCTGCAAGAGAACATTGCAATGAAAACAGAAAGCTTCGCAGGATCTGCCGTGGCGACGGGAACAAAGTGCAGTACTTGAAATGCCGCTGCTTAAGACTTGCCCATTTTCTTTGCAAAGTTATTTTGAGTAGAGACAGTGAAACACCAGCTGGTCCCAGGAGTAGAACATCAGCCTGGTATGGTCTCAGTGGAAACTGAGTGAGCTGGTTCTTCAATGAGGCATATTATGGGAAGGAAGAGACATGGGGTTGGCCTGTCTTGAATTAGTCACACGGAATGGATGTGATCACATGAACATTTGAAGACTATTCACATGAATACTGGTTTGGCATACAGAAAATGGATACAATTTCAGCCCTAGCTGTTTAGACATAATTAATGTTTTCAAAAATACCTGTGTTTCAATACCCAAAATACCCAAAAGAAATGTAGTGGGCAGGAATCTTATATATCTAGAGGTCTTTGACAATTTATGGCACAATCCAACCACGGAGTTGGGCTGGCAAAAGTCTCCTGGGCTAGCCCAGTGCTATCACAAATGTGCCATAAGGGGTCGTGCCATGAGTCCTTACATGCCGCAAGGAGTGCTGTCTTGGGAGTCAGCTGGACCAGCGCAAAGATGTGTGCCGACCTGCAGAGGCTGCCTCCTGCCTCCAAGCAGCCCTAAGGAAGAGGAGAAGCATCAGCTGAGCTTGACTGGCCTGGGGATTGGGAAGGGTGGGAAAAGGCAGAATGAGGCGAGGGGAGGGTGGGCCCATGGATAGTCCAGGAAGGGAAGGATGGTGGTGCCAGGATCCGGCACAGGCTGTATCCTAACCACTGCTCTGGATGGCCCAGCCTCGTGCTGGCCTGTTCAGATTTGTGTCCCTGATTTCAGCAGCGCAGATCCGAGTAGCCCCATTTGGGCTGCTGCCACATTACCTGAGGTAAGGGGAATGTATTCCCCTTGATCCGGGTTGTGCCACAACCAGTCCCAGGGCCATGTTGTATATGGAACAAGCCAGTTGGCCTGCCTATTTCAGCGTGAGGTTAGGATTGTGCTCTAAAATTATCAAATGGTTGGATTGCCAACGGCAAAAGCATTTGGGGGTATTTCTTCTAGGAAAAGAAGATGAAGGGAAGATATCAGAGAGGTTTATAAATGATGAATAGTGGAGAAAGAACAGATTGGAGAAAATGACTTCTTATAATTGAGACCTCTGAGTCAGCCAATGAAATTGATTGGCAGTCAGAAAACAGATGCAGAGCCATAATGTCTGTTGATGACTGCTTGTTGAGATGGCTTTTGAGAAAAGTTAGGCAAATTTGTGTCTATGTCTACCAGTAGCCGTAATGGCAGCACCCCTGTTTTGAGCATCTGGATATAAATTTTAGGGGGGGGGACAGCATGAGAAATTAATCATCCCAATACCATGTATGTGCACCTGGATGGTGCCTGTTGAAAATAGAAAGGTGGGCTGGATGAACACATACTAATTCTGCAAAAATCTTATACAGATTTGCTAATACCTGTATAGTTGAAATGAGTGTTCTTATGCCCACAATTGGAATTCCACAACAATTGAGCATGTGTTGGGGCCCAGCAGTTTATGTTGGTGAGTGGCGAATACATTAATATGTGTTTATTACTTTATTATCTAAAGTACATAAAATTATCCTTTTTTTCTAAAACTCAAGGTAGCTAACAAGTTTTAAAAACAAAAAAATTACAGGTGGGCCTCCTTTATATATGGGTTTGGAAATTGCAAATTTGATTCAGGGCACAATCCTAACCTGAAGTTAGACTGGCACAGTTAGGCCAGCAAGGTTTGGCCAAAAAAGTATGTTTGGGCCACTCTTGGAGCCAACCTCCCTGACTCTGAGAGTGGTCCAAATGTGCTTTATGGTGGCTCTTGTGCTGGCCAAACTTTGCTGACCTAACTGTGCTGGCCTAACTCCAGGTTAGGATTGTGCCCTCAGTGCAGTGCTAGTGGGCCTCACCTGACTTCCTGGATGTGATCGGAAGCACCTTTGCGTAGCATCCGGGAAGCTTTCTGAGGCTGAGAAGGCCATGTGCAGCCTCTCTGGGCCTGAGAAAGCCACCCAGAGGTTCAGAAAGGCACTTGCATTTCTCGCAAAAACTGGAAGTGACTTTCTGACACCCCCACAAGGTGTTCTAAGAGGCTGGAGAAGCCAAATGTGAACTCCTTCAGGCAGCCATGGAAGTGACTAGTGTTACCTGCACTCATTCATCACTTAAGGTAGCCTTCCTCATTTTGCCTCATGACTGGTCTGGACCTACATAATGGGGCTCTGGAATCAATACTAAAACTTATGGTGGCAGTTCATACCTGTCTGTTTTCATCCCTGGTCAGATAATTTTGTGCATTTGGAAAGAAAGAAGGACTTTGTTTAGAGCAGACTGCATAATTTAACTTTGGACACATTATAACAAGGCACAGTATCAAAGTGTTGGGGAAAGATATATTAATCCAGTATCTTTCACTCCAACAGTCACAGCTCATCAATTTAGTTTACAGAATACTTTTGAAATGAAAGGAAATTGCTCACATTTCTTGATACATAATTTCAATCTAATGGCAACGCTTTCCACAATTCCTTAAATGACTGCATGTAAAGTGGTTATAATGATTCTTTTTTCTTTTTCTTTTTGGTAACATATATGGATCGACCCTTCTAGAATGAGCAGGCTGGGACTGAAAGAGAAAGAAATAACAAATCATGTAATTGGTGCTGATGATTTTGGCTAGGGGGGGACATAAGTGGAAAATGCGTAGCAAGGGTGAGGTCTTTTACAATATTAAACATGTCCAGTTTTACTGTCAAAATTTCTCAAATCCCAATTTGATTTGGGCTGTTTTTGTTAAAGCCATAGTTATTATTTTGCATTAGACGTCATAATTGCTCTTCAGTAGAGCTCCACTGAACAGTCTCTACCTTTGGTATTTAGGTTGAAACCAGCCATTTTGATGGAGGAGAAATTCCGTAGCTGGTTTTCAAGGGGTGAGCTGCTGAGCTGGAAGAGTCCAGGGTGCCTTGACCTGGCCCCAGTGCTGAGGCCACGTGCAGGAAGGCATCCATTCCTACATTTGTTAAAGGGCCGGGATAAAGTTGTTTGATGCTATCTCCTTTGCTGAGCAGTAGCCAACATGGGTGTCTAACCCCAAGCCCTTCAATGCCCCACTTCCTCCTGGGAAGGGGCTCGCTAAGTGAGAGACATGACAATGCCCCTCAACCAACAAAGGGTCTTCTTGGACCTGCACCAGCTCTTTAGTTGATGCAAATATTAGGAGACAAAGAGGGTGTGTTGACTTGCACCGGAAGGGAAAGCATCTGGCATGATGCATTCTGGGGCAACACTGGGAAGAGCAAAGAAGTTCCATGAGACCCAGAAGTGTGACGTTTGAGCTATTTCTAGCCCCAAAGAGGCCTAGAGACTAGGTGGTTTGCCCGCATGAAGGTAAGAAATGTGATTTTGGCACTTCCCCCCTTTTAAAGGCATTTAAATGGTGACCCCAGTATCTGCAAGGGGGGTGTCCAGAATAGAACCACTGTAGATACCAAGGGTACATGTGGTACATGCATCTTTAAAGGCTCATCTACTTGTATTCCAGCAACATGATGTGATATCTGTGCCAGTGATGTAACACTTCTGGGTCCCAAACTTCTGGCTAGGTGTACTAACAGGGCATCTCACTATTCCATCATGTTTTCCTTTCCAGCCTTTTGAGTGGTTGGTGCTATCGGTTGCTGGAGATAATGGTTTTGGGGGTAGTATTTTTTAAAAAAGCTCTGCATAGGTCATCAACTTTCCAGCTACTAGTCACAGCTAACTGCTTGGTCTTATGGTGTCCCTGGCTGATAATTCAGGCTTCCCACCCAGAACAGTAACCCAGCATAAAACAAACGAAGCAACATTGATCTCCCTCTTCACCCTGCACAGTGTCTCCTCTAGTGGCTGTTGCTGGTGGTGTTCTGCAATTTGTTTAGATGGTGAGCCCTTTTGGGACAGGGAGCCATTTAACTTTATTACTATTTGCCTGTAAACCGCTTTGTGAACTTTGCGTTGAAAAGCGGTATATAAATACTATTGATTGATATTGATTGATGTTCTCGAAGGACTCAATGTTTGCTTGGCCTTGTGGAACAGTAAGAAACTGGCTCCCTGACAGGTGCACTTGTATGTTTGTTTTTTGGGTGCACATGTGTGCAGGAGGCTCTTGTTTTACAGATTTGCTACAAGAAACCACAAAGTATCTCTGGAATACAGACCACAAGCACACTGGTATAATCAGGAGTTGCAAGCGTGCGCCACCAGGGTTTATGGGTCCATTTTAAGGTGGCGAGTCAACGATACCCCTCCAGCAAAGGCTGCAGCATAATGTCACCTCATTATTCTTGTTAAAGTGACCTCCAGTGTTAAAAGGGAGACATTAGCCATAAGAAACTGAGAAAGATCAGCTGGATCCCCAGCGTTGAACACGCAATATTTTCTTCATTACAGTGGAACCCATTTAACAGCCAACCAGTGAATCAGTTTGTTGAGCAAAGCTATTCAGTGGTCAAATGTACATTGTCAGAGAGTTCATGAAAAAGTCATTAGCCTGCCTCCCCTCCTCTTTCACTGTCAGCCAGAATCATGTCATAAATATAGTGACTTGTCGAGCAAGATATCAATCTATCTAGGTATCACCCACTTCCTGTCTCTGGCCATATGTTTCTGTTATTTATGTCAAGAAAATAGCATTTACACAACCGCTGCTAGTTGTTTACAGAAGTTTAACTCCTGCGATATAGTCCCGCTTGTGTCGCATGCTTTTAACCCATAGATAATACATGAGCTTGTACATTTTAAAATATGCTCCTGCATGCACAATAGAATAAACACAGAATGGAACTGACAGCACCATCTGCCAAACACGGTTGATGTCAGGGGACTGGTCTCTGCACAGTATTCGGCTTCCTCGCCCTTGAGATTAGGCTATTTGAAAAAGCATAACTAACCCAAAAAATTTTTCCATTTATCGATTATGCAAATGCAGAGAAATAGCCTCACTAACAAGCAGATCCCTGTCTTGGTGGTTTTTGTTTTCCTTTATCAAAGCTGGGGAAGTCTTGCTGTGAAGGCGCAAACAAAAAAAATCTGGTGAATCACTTCTGTTTTCAGAGCTGTTCAGAACCTTGTTGACATGTTCAGCTGTTAAGGAACCAGTGTAGTGATGCATACACATATGCTATTGTCTAAACTTTGGGATAATTATTCTTTTTTTTTACTACAACTGAGCCAAATGTTTGCAAATGAGCATTTTGGGTGTGAAAATGAGCCCCCACCATTGCATACCTTGTTCGTTGACTGTTCGTTGTTCCACGTGGCAGCTGCTGAGGTGCCACTCCTTGCCACAGCTTTCACAATGTGATTCTAATCAAATCAAGGACCAACATACTGTATGTCATATATGTAACAAAGTTCTTAATCCAATTAAGAGTGAGGGCAACGCTTCCTGCCCTGTTTCTGAATTGGCTTCATGACTACACCTCTGTGACCATCAATTTTAGCAATTTGATGTCACCTCAAAGCCAATTCACAATGAAAGAAGGAGGCATTGCCATCACATTGAATGGAGAGTTTCACAAAACGTTTTGCCCACTGTGAACAGTGTGTGAAAGGTTTTTTGCCCTGTTCCTGTCCTAACATCCATTCAATGCAAGGGCAATGCTTACTACCCTCCTCACTCTGAGGGTACAATCCTAACCTGCACAGGAACAGCACAGGCCAGTGGGCCTGCTCTGTATCCAACATAGGTTGGGAGCCCTTGCCCCAGGGAAGGCACCAGCCGGTCCTATGGGCTACTTGGATCTGCACCGCTGTATAGCAAGCACAGATCTGAGTTCTCTGTGTGGCCCGAATTGGGGCCACATCCAAACTCCACCCCCTCCCTGGGCTAGACAACCTCCTGGACCGCCCCCTCCCATCCGATTTCTCCCTCCCTCCTGCCCTCCCCCTGCCCGCTGAACTTGGTTGGTGCAGGAGTGGTGTTTAGGCAGCTTCTGCTGGTGCCACTGATGCTGCCCAGTGGCAGCAGCGCTAGTGCAAAAGTGCTTTTAAAACTTGCGTCGGCCCTACAGGTGCCTTGGATTGCACCCTTAGTTACCTAATTGGATAAATTAACTAAGGGGAACATTAAAAATCACCAAAAGAGGGTCTCTTTTTCTGGTCAGGAAAAGTTTTTTTTTTAACCTCATGGCTCTGAAACCTTTAAAGTCAATAAAGAAAAAAAATGGAAGAAACCATGTATTCCTTAATTTGTATTGCTATTTTTCAACTTTTAATAAAGGAAAACATTATGATTCCCCCATCAGCATCCACACTACTTGCACCAAGTGGCTGTGACAAATCTTGCATGAGCAACATGTTATGGGTGCAATCCTAACCCGGATTTAGGCCAATACAAATACCTTGTGCCGACCCAGGAGTGTTGCAAACGTGCCATAAAGTGCATTTGCAGTACTCTTGGAGGCTGGCTCACGGACATGCACCTGACTCTGAGAGTGGTCCAAACATGCTTTATGGTCCAAACACTCTTGGACTATGCTCCTCTCACACTATGCTCCATTGGGGAAACTGTAAATCTGAAAAAGAAAAAAAGCATCACTGTTCTGGTACCATTACAATTTCTAGAATTCCCTGAAATAAGACAATGAGATCGCAGTTCTAATCTGGGGTTTTAAGCCGGCACAGTTAGGCCAGCACAGTTTGGCTGGCACAATGGCCACCGTAAGGTGTGTTTGGACCACTCTCAGAGTCAGGGAGCCCACCTGTGTCGTGGCCTCTTTTACTTTGAGAGTGGTCCAAACCACTCCCTGGTGGCCCTTGTGCTGGCCAAACTGTGTCGGCCCAACTCCAGGTTAGGATTGCGCCCTGAAAAAAGACAATGAGACAACTTTGACAGTAGGTACAGTATATTAGAGCATAGCTGAAACCATCTCTTACATTTAGGTTTCATTTTCATGATTGTTTTCTGCTGTCTGAGATGTCTCGGGTGTCCAGGGTCTGACCCAAAAACCGAGAACCACTTGCTTTTTGTGCAACTTCCTTTTGACAAAGGCCACTAAACATCACGTTTCAAAACTAAAATCAAAAATTGCAAAACGTTCAGCTTGGCTCTAGATTATATTTGATATTTATAATTGTAAATGTGCTCCAAAACTAAAGGCAAACTTTGCGCTGTCTTTGACGCTTATTATTTGTAGATTGCATAATATTCATTGGCCGATCTTCTCATCTTCTCCAAAATGCTCTTTCATCATTTCTTCACACTTTGAGGTCAATTAAGCTGACTAGCTTTACACCATGTGTGTAAAAAAGGGAGAAATCGTATAGAAGAAAAAGAGTTAATGCAATCTTTAACAAGTAGAACCTGGTGAAGTCGCAGCCATTTAAAATGGTTAGAGAGGCAGCCTGATTTCAAAGCATCAGGAGAACAGCTAATGAGTAAGCTTTGATCCCTCCGCCTTGAATGGGTTATGTTCCCCAAGAGGATTTGGACTATAAAGCTGCAAATATGGGAATGGCACATTTCTAAATGTAAGATGGCAGGAATCACATATTCCTAAATGTAAGGTGGAAATTGTTAATAAATCAGGACATAACCCAAGCTATTGTGGATTCTTCATACATCAAGCCTTGGGGCTAAAACTCCTTTCCCAGTTGCATATGCTTGAGACTATTTGCCACATTAGGACAAAGCCTAATTCTCACACATACACAAAAACAGATGACGAGGACAATTTTGGAACTGGACGGTGGTGACAACCTATATGATTCTATAAATAAAAACCCAGGTGTGTGTGTGTGTGTGTGTGTGTGTGTGTGTGTGTGTGTGTGTGAGAGAGAGAGAGAGAGAGAGAGAGAGAGAGAGAGAGAGATACCCAACTTTTCCCTTACAGCAGCCCAGTTTTCTATGCAGAAGAGCATACTAGGAATGCTTTCCAACACAACAAATTGACCCTGCCATCAAACAGACAATTCACAGGTTTATTTCCTTATTTGTTAAAACAAACTAAACTGTCCTTAACCAGATGTAGGATTTCATTGATATTTTGCTTCTCAGAAGAGATGGTTTAGAGCAGAATCCTATATTGGCGTTGTGCCAGCATTGTAGCAAACATGCTGTCAGGCATGTCTGCACCAGCAAGTCGGGCACTGGACCAGTGCAAACACCAGCGCCGGCACTCGGGCACCACCACACCCTTCAGCTGCTCCAGTCATGCGCCAGTCAAGCGCCAGCAGTGCTTGGTCGCCACAGGACTTTGTGAAGGGCATTCCAAAGACGTGCCGGGGGGGGGATTACTGCATGGGAGCAGTGGGAAAGGGCACAGCTGTAGTGCCGAATCCTAAACCCTGTCCCCGGCCAATGTGGCACCAATTCGAGCCGCTGATGCGCACATTGACCTGCGCATGCAAATCAGCAGGCAAGGGACCCTCCCCTTGCCCTACGCTGTGCTGCTGCTGCCTCCTACTGGGTTTAGGATGCAGCCCTGCTGAGCTGGCCTTGCTATGCCGGTGCTGCTTAGGATTGGGCTGACCGTTGAGTAAAAAAAGTCTTTCTGTTGGTGTTGGTCTTACTTTCTGTTGGTGAATCCAACATGGCCAACCTTAATTTGGAAAGCATTTATAAACTGAGACATCATCATCATCTGCAATTTTTAACTACATATGGTAGATATTTAGTGTTTAGTGTATCTTTTTAATGAATATTTATTTACTGAGGGGACGTGGTGGCGCAGCGAGTTAATCCGCTGTCGCTGGGCTTTCAACCGCAAGGTTGGGAGTTCGAGACTGCGTGACGGAGTGAGCTCCCGTTGCTTGTCCCAGCTCCTGCCAACCTAGCAGTTCGAAAGCACCTAAAATGCAAGTAGATAAATAGGGACCACTTTGGTGGGAAGGTAACGGCGTTCCGTGCGCTACGGCGTAGAATCATGCTGGCCACCATGATCGGACAAAAACGCCGGCTCACAGGCTTTGAAACGGAGATGAGCACCGCCCCCTACAGTCGGTCACGACTAGACCATTCGGTCTTGGGGAAACCTTTACCTTTACCTATTTACTGAGCAAGAAATAAATGTAGTAAGTAGGCAGTTAGCCTGCCCTCTACCCCCTTATCTGACTCTTTCTTCACTCAATCCCTGTAAACAAAACAGGAAGCACAGGACACATCCTAGAACGTCCTGCACTTCCTGTTTTGTTTCAAGGGAAATGGGAGAAAGGTAGAGAGGTAGGAGGTTGCTGCTATGCATAGCTTGCTGCTATGGCCATGGTGAGGCAGAAGTTACGGACATGAGGTGCATGGCATGTGGCACAGGTGGACAGAAGTGGCAGATCAGAGCCAGCTCTCTTCTCCATGCTTGACTCATATAGCCAATTGGAAAGTGTGATGCAAGTAATATGATCAAATTTGTTCTTCAAGCATTTGTATCTGCCCTAATTTATCCAAAATTACTCATAGGGCACAATCCTAACCTGGAGTTAGGCGGTGGTTGGGGGGTGCGGGAGAGATCAAATGGCCAGCAAGAGGTAAGTAGAAATATACTGTGCTTAAAGGTAAAGGTTTCCCCACGACCGAATGGTCTAGTCGTGACCGACTATAGGGGGCGGTGCTCATCTCCGTTTCAAAGCCTATAGAGCTGGCGTTTTGTCCAAGGACAAGCTTCCATGGTCATGTGGCCAGCATGACTCTATGCCGTAGCGCACGGAACACCGTTCCCTTCCCACCAAAGTGGTCCCTATTTATCTACTTGCATTTAGGTGCTTCAACCTTTCGGGGTGACTGTGAAGGATGCCTTGGGTCTGTGACCTGGGGCACCTGGGGTCTGATGGTACGCCCATAGGGATGGGGGAGGTAGACGGGCAGCTCCGTTTCCCCCACTTCAACCCGCACTGTGCTTTGACCCTGTTGCTATGTTGTATAAATAGTTTAATAAAGTGGCCCTTATCCCATACAGTCTTGTCCATGTCTTTTTGGGGGGTGCATGGATAAGTGGTGTAGCTAATGAATGTGTAGCCCAGTGCAGAGGGCAAAATGATGTCCTGAGATGACATCAGAACAGGAAGTGTTATCACAGTTGTATTTTTCTTTTCTGGAGGTTTTTGGCCATAACTCTAGTGTGTTTCATTGCATTCTGCATGAAATTCCACAAACAATATCATTCAGTATTATTCCTAAAGACCACGATTTTAACAAACCACAATTTTTACATGCCAGTTATATTTTCGTTTTCGTTTGTGCCAGCAGGTTCATCTCATGCAAGGTTTGCGCAGTCATTGAGTTACTTACAACAACATATTGCGAGATCTCCTGTCCTAAATGGCCAACAGGATTGGGCTGAAACTCATGGAGGATACATACAGGCATGTCCTGGTATCCACTGAAGTTCCGTTCTGGACCCCACCCCCCATGGATATCTGAAATTGTGGATACTGGAAATGCCTTTATAAAAAGATAACGGAACATCAGTGGTTTTGTTGCAAAAAGGTAAAAAAAATATGTTTGATGTTCCCCTATCTTTTTGAGGGTGCTAGCCTAACCTGGAGTTAGGCTGGCACAGTTAGGCCAGAAAAGTATGACTGGCACAAGGGCCACCATAAAGTATGTTTGGACGACACTCAGAGTCAGAGAGGCCAGCACTCAGACATGCACTATCCTCCCGGACTCCACAAGTGGTCCAAACATGCTTTACATTGGCCCTTGTTCCAGTCGTACTTTGCTGGCCTAACTGTACCAGACTGCACTCTAAAAGACGTCCCAGTAGTCATGGTATCCATGGATAACTGAAACCATGGGTACCAAATCAGTGGATACTGGGGCACACCTGTATTTTAATAGCTGTCAACCATAATAATCCTTCATATTCAGAGATAAGTCATTTCTGAGAACCTGATGGTGGGGATAAGGAAGAGGGGTTGTTAGGGCCTGTTTGTGAGCTTCCAATGCATGTGGATGACCAATGCTGAAAGAGAATCTAGGCAAACATTTGGCATGCTCCAGCATAGGCATCTCTTTTGATGTATGTCCCAAATCATTATACCATAGGAAACAAATTAACTCTACATGAACAGTTCTAAAACAAAAAGTGGCTAAAGGATTCCCTACCTCCTACCCATACCCAACTCATACCCAATTCCATTTTACCAAGACACAGAACTTGCCGTTGCCATATGTATCCCTCCGGAAAAGCGACACCCCTGTTTGCTACCATCATGAACAAGAACGCACATCTGGCCATTTTTCTCCAAAGCGCCAAACTGAACTCAAATTACATGCAGGTACAGGCTTTTTCACTGTTACTTAGATACCACCTGCAGCAAAGCCATCATAACTTTATCAACACTTCAGTAATTACTGAGGCAATGCCCCCAAAACGTTGTGCTGATCACGGATGTTTCAGTGCATGTTAGCAATCACATTTCCAGCATCGCAAATAATCTGCATGTAAATTTTGCAAGGAAACGCTTTCCATTCTCACCACGTTGGTCATTATAAGCTTCAATGGGATCATCTGAGTGCTTTTGGGACATTGATGGAAACCCTGAAATGGCATGGAAACCATTGTTGACTTTCTGCTTTGTGGGGGTGATTGTAAATAGATCAAATGGCTCAGTCTGCAGTGCAAATGAATTCAGACGCCTGCTCAAAAACATGTTGGCAAAATGACTTATGTCTTCATCTGCTGCCTTTCATTCTGGACATCAGAAATATACATGAACTGCTTAAAACTGGAAACTCTGGATTTTTTTACTTAATGTATTTACAATGGCTAGTTAATATAGGGGGCTCCTGTTCCCAGAACTGTCATGAATGCCAAAATCTGTGTTTAGGGCCCCCAAACCCTTTAAATGCAAATAGAGCATGTTCTGCAGTCTGCCTATGACCACCCACCATCTCTCCAGGCTTCAGAAAGCCTTCCAGATGTAAATGGAGCTCAGCTCTCATTGTGTATGGGATGTATGCAGTGGTGTCATCTAAATGATTTAAGAACAGGTACTCACTTTTGATTGGCACATGTCGGGACCCGCCCACCGGAAGTGACGTCATAAGCCAGAAGTGATGTCGTGGCAGGAAGTGACATGAAAAAAGCCCTTTTTGAGGCCTCAGATGATTTTAAACTGACCCAACAGTTGCAACAGTATTCCACAGCACCCCCAGAACATGTTAAGGAGGCCTGGCATCATGTTAAAACCCCAGAGCAACTCATTTTTCAGTGGCAAGGAAAGGAAAGGCTCTGCTCACTGCCTGCCTGCCTGCCTGGCTCTGAGAACATGCAGGCAACTCAAACATGCAGGAAATTCAAACGTTGCAGAGGGCAGAGTCGACGAGTGGGCGGGCGAATGGGCGGGGCCAGCTGTAATCCTAGAAACCGGTACTCGCCTACCCCCGCGTACCCCCTGCATGACATCACTGGATGTATGTAAGTGGAGCCCTCCGTGAGTTCTGTATCTGGACACACGGATATCGCAGGTGCACTGTACTTCAAGATTCATATGGATGTATTATTTTATGTATTGACATATATACTTATTCAAGGCTTATGTGATGTTTATGAATGAGGGCTCAATCCTAAGCAGTGCTGGAATGGCGAGGCCGGCTGGAATGGCCATATCCAGAGTTGCTATGGACTCCTCAGCTCTGCACCTGCTAAACAACAGGCGCAGATCCGAGGAGACGGTGTGGCCCAAATCAGGACTGCTTGGCCTCCCAAATTGGGGCTGCATGGCTTTGGGAACCGGCTTAGGATTCAGCCATAAAGCCGAATCCAAGGTTCACCCCCCTCCTGGACCGGCACACCTGCCAGCCCGCCCACAGCCTACCCAGTAATGCCCTCCCCTTGCCCAGTCCCTCCCTCGCGCCTGCATGGTGCCTCCCCTGCACCAGCCGGCTTTGTCTGGTGCAAGGAGGCACTGTGTGGGCGCACCGAGACCAGTCTGCCTGCAGCACCGGTCTCAGTGCATTAGCGCCAACACAGAGGTGCCACTTAGCGACGCTGCATTGGCGCTAACGTCATAGAGTTGATGCAATGCTGTTGCGTTGATGCGAAGGGCAGCCTGGGATTGGGCAGGGAATTTAATACATAAAATCTAATACTAATGGAATACTTCTGTATTAGACTTACATAAAAATAAATATAATTATTTATTCTTTTTCTGGTCTTCCCATCAGTGTGACTCTCTGTCGATTGATGTACTGATTCTTTTTTTCCACAGAAGGGCATTGGCGAACCAATGAAAGATGTCAGCAGCATCATAGACTCCCATTGAAATAATTTGGATTTTTGCTGGCATGTGTCCTGGCCTAGATTATTTGTGATTATTCTTCCAAAAAATGGTGCCATAATCATGCAAAATATTTGTCATCCACACATTTCAATGCCTTATAAATGTGGTTTTTACACACACACACACACACACACACACACACACACACACACACAATTTATATATTTATATAAATTAATATATTTATATATATAAATAAATGTGGTTTTATACACACACACACACACACACATGTGCATATATGTGTGTGTGCATACATTTGTGTATGTATGTATATTTATTGATAACCACATTTATAAGGCATTTGACTGATTAATAGATAACCACATTTATAAGGCATTTTAAATAAATATATCAGCATTCACAAAAGCAGGAGCACTCAAAAGCCATTAGCGGAAACCTCCTTAGTATTAATGGGTGGCGTACAAAACGCTTAATGTCACAACCATTCCCAAAGTAAACACTCACGAGGTGGTTTAAATTTAGTGCAAAAATGGAGAGGGGGGGGTGCTAGTCATTTGTAGCACAAACTTATCAAGGCAGCTCTGCACCAATTACACCAGATACTAGCTATTGCAGCCTCTCTCCCCTCCTCAGCCCAAGTCCTT
The DNA here is from genome assembly GCA_029204185.1 of Lerista edwardsae. Taxonomy (NCBI): domain Eukaryota; kingdom Metazoa; phylum Chordata; class Lepidosauria; order Squamata; family Scincidae; genus Lerista; species Lerista edwardsae. The sequence goes on from JAJKFI010000037.1 coordinate 5,569,544, forward strand.
TGATTATCAAAACAAGGATGGAGGAAGCAAGCTGTCTACTCTGCAATGCTTTCCCATATGTCACTCCTTCGGACAAGGCAATATTAATGTACAAGTGGTCAGTTCCTTTCATATACTACTAATGTACTGGAAAGTCTTCCGCCCGCTGTGCTTTTCCTTCATGTCTCAGGGCATCGCTGGCTCGAGCACTTTTCCCGAGCTGAACAATATGGCCTTCTCTTAAGAAAAGCCCAGTGGGCTGATCATTGTCAGGTTATGTTATGTTTGAACGAGAGACACTTCAATGCGAGTTTTGTGCAGAGTTGCAGCCGAAACAAGAGGTCTAAACAAATCGCCGAGCCGTGAGAGCCCTTTCATTTATCATCGCGTTCTGACAGAAACTTCTCTCCACTGCCTGCCGCTGCTGAATTTTACACGGTTCTTTTCAAAACTCCTGTCTTTTCTTTTAAAAAAAGCAAGTGACTCCAGTTTCTTCTGCACAAAGGCTTTATTCCCAGCTGTTTGGATAAGTCAGTTAGAGGATTTGGGCCAGGGACTGTCAAATGGTAGGGGCGAGTTCAAAGACTCTTGGCCCCCATCCAGCAGTCAGGCACAGTGCAGGCTAGATGTTCACTGCTACACCAGATGATCCTCCTGCCCACCCACCCAACCCCAATCCTGGGAGAGGTGGCTGCTGGGCCATTTCGGACCCACTGATCACCTCTCTCATGGAGTCCAGTATGTCCCTTGTACCTGACCAGGTGATCTGTTCTGTCAGAAATGGCAGACACATTTGTTTGGCCCTTGCTGGTTCGGGGAAAAAACTGCACTTCTCAGTGCCCTCTGAGGTGAGTAGACCTTGCTCCCAAGTAAGTGGACACAGAACTTCGGCAATAGTCATTTGTCTAAGGCCACCTAGGCTAGCATACAGATTGGCAACTCAATAACACTAACCCTATTTCCTGCCAGCCCAGAGCATGCAGTGCCGCCATAGCAGCCTCTGTTGCATGCTATGGCTGGATGGAGGCCAGGAGAAGTAACATATTTTGTTACTTACTTTTCTGTAGGCTGCCTGATCACCAATTGGACTTCTCAGATCTGATCAGGACCTTTGGCTGGCATAAGTCTGATGGGCCTCTGGGGTGAACCTGGGCTGGGAAGGGAGGATAGGAGCTGGTGTGAACTAGTGCCACTAAAGTCATTCTGCCCAACCTGCCCCAGTCCAGCCCACTCTCCACCCGAATCTGCCCCAACCCACTCCCACTGTAAACATACCAGCAACTCAAGATGTTCTTGCATGGCCTTCTAGGCCTTGCACTGGTGGCAGCTCTCTGCAGACAATGAAGAGGCTACAATGCAAGAGGCCCACATGGTATGCTAATGGATCACAAGATCCATCAATGTATCATGCCTATAGGATTTAACCATAAAACTACTGTTATATGGCTGGTAATCCAGATAGTAAGATTTATTGGAACCCAATCCGATCCTTTCCCCTGTGGTGCAGCCTCTTATCCTGTAGCTGGTGCAAGTTCCAAGGAAAAGAAAAGAGCAGGGAGGTTGTAAAAGAGGGGATAAGATCAGTGGTGTCATTCAAATGATTTAGGAACAGGAACTCACTTTTGCTTGGTACTTGTCGGGAACCCGGAACCAGCCACGGAGCCCGTTAGGATCCGGAACACCCGTTCTGGTCCGTTCCCCCTGAATGACATCACTGGATAAGATCCAACACATGCCATTGCCACTCCATCCACCCCCTCCTGCAGCCTTTCTGCCCCCTTCCCCTTCCCCATGCAGTTTTGACCCCCTTCCTGCCCCCTGCCTCCCTACCTTCTGGAACAGACACAGCAAGATCAGGTAATGCCCATAACATGGAAGACTCTTCCACTGTCATAAAGGCCTGCCCCTGACAGCCTACTCCAGGATAGGATTGGGCTGCTAATCTCAGGGGAATTTTCTAACTCTAGGAGTACAGAGTTATGTGCTTGACTAGTTTTGCCATAATGTGTAGAATTTTATAACATATATAAAATATTATAGCATACAGGCATGCTCCGGTAGCCACTGATTTGGTATCCATGGTTTCAGTTATCCCCGTTTACCATGGATACTGGGACGCCTATTAAAAAGATAGGGGAACGTTAAACAAATCTTTTTTACCTTGTTGAAGCAAAACCACTGATGTTCCCCTATCTTTAAAAAGGTGTCCCCAGTATCCACAGTTTCAGGTATCCACACTGGGGTCTGGAACGGAACCCCAGCAGATACCGGGGCATGCCTATATAAAAGTGTGTGTGTGTGTGTGTGTGTGTGTGTGTGTGTGTGTGGGAGAGAGAGAGAGAGAGAGAGAGAGAGAAGACAATGAAATTATCCATCTGCATTACTTTTGCAAACAATTGTTTAAAATCAGTGTGGGTTTACCATTAAGATGTATGCAAAAGGTCACATTTAATCAAACTAAAGCGATTGTAAAAGCTCAAGATAGAATTATTTAATGTAATTAGCAGCCAGAGACACTAACCTACAATAAGTGCTAAATTCAGCTCAATTACACATCATAGTAACCATAATATTGTGCTATTAGTAGTACAGAATAAAGTAATGGACTTTCGAAAGTGGCTTCATGGTGCTGATTGCAATGAAATAAAAATGGTTGACAGGAATACAAAACATTATCCCGGTAAGCCTCAAAAATCAATTAAATAGAGATTTAGAAATTTAAGAGGCTGAATGCCAATTAAACCAGCACTAACTGGAGTAACTAATAGCCTGAATAAAACCTGAATGTACCCAACAAGATTGATACTGGGGATATTATTTTCACTGAAATTCCCCACATACTATGCAGTAGAACAATGAGAGGAGATTAGCATAAAATTGCAAAAGGCAATGGAGACCCAGGTTCTGTTCCCTGGACACAATACACCAGAAAATCCTTCCACCGACACCCCATAGAAATGAATGGAGCACATACTGTACATGTTTGCTTGTTATCATTGTTTCATCTGCTAATACCTTGGCTATAAGTTAATGCATATGAAATCAAATTACCATATATAACCATGTATAAGTTAATGCATGTTAATGCATGTCAAATCAAATTACCATATATAACCATGTATAAGTCTAAAAATTTATGCCTTAAAATTGCCCAGAAAATCTGACATTGACTTATACATGGGGTAATATAGTAAATGCATAGAGTCACATGGTGGGCAGAGCAAAGCCCTAGCTGTTTGGAGTGCTTCTGACAGCTCCAACTGTCTGTAGAGTCTTCTGAGCATGCTCAGAACCTACCCAGGAAAATGCATGGATTCCTATGGAAAGTGAAACTGAGCCACACTGCACATTTACTCATGTGTAGGCAATCGTGCCTGGGCAGGCCGAGAGGAATGCTATGCTGCCAGAATGGTCCCAATCCGATGAGCATAGGCCCCCAAAACAATTGCGAAGGATGGAGGCATCTCAGTTGAGAAATGCATTGAACCTTATGGAAGTGAAACTGAGCTACACATTCATGTTTGCTCATGAGTAAGCAAATAGTTTACTGCAGGGGTGGCCAACTTTTCAACTTTAGGGCTCCTGGACCTTTACTAATTGTGCAGATCCTATAAATCATACTACAACCCTGCATTGCACCCTACTTCAGAGTCATCCCCTAGCTGAACAATTGTTAGTGAATTGCAAGAAACAGCAGATTGTTTGTTGGGATGATTGGCATTCCGCACAGTGCATGCTTCTTATGCAAATAGGGGGATTGAGCCAAGACAATGCTTTATGCCAGTGGTTCTCCAACACTTTAGAAACTGCAGTGCTAGCCCCTCACCTGGTAGCAGTCTGTTTCTCAAACCACAAAAAAAATGGGTCCCGACCCACCAGTGGGTCCCTGTCCTACAGTTTGAGAACCACTGCGTTATGCCACAGTGAAAGTATAAAGACTTAAAACCTTGGCCATGGATATTCATGTAAATACTGTTTTAAAACCCAATGAAACAAGTCAGAAGTTACACCAATGCACTGGGAAATTCATGATTTAACAGCCCTCCATTTATCAAACTTCAGAAATAACAGATCTCTCCTTCTTTGAAACTAGTCATAGTCATGTAGGAGCTCAAATGTTGAAGTGTTCCCTCATATAAAAATAAACCCTACAGATACAAAAGTATCATGTTGGGGTTATTGGAAGGGTTACTGAGATTTGAAGCACTGTATTTGAAGCACATAGAACACTCTACAGTGTTGAGTACATGTGAAATATCGTTATTAAATGCCAAGAAAGAAGCTTTCTGATTAAGGGTGCAATCCTAACTAACTTTCCAGCATTGACATAGCTGCGCCAATGGGACATATGCTGTATCCTGCAGTTGGGGGGGAGGGGAGCAGTCATGGAGGCCTCCTCAAGATAAGGGAATGTTTGTTCCTTTACCTCAGAGCTGCATTGTCTTTATCCCACTGCTGGAAAGTTGGTTAGAACTGCGTCCTAAATAGCACTTTCACATGAATACGTTTATGGACTAATTCCACTTTGAATTAAGACATCAGTCAGTTACAATTCACATATTCAGAGGAGGTGATCTCTATTGCATGGCTGCAGAGCCAGAAAAAACTAACTGGAGTATTATGAAAAGAAGTTCCACCCTTAGTCAAACATTGCACTTTTTAAATACTTGAGCACCTCTTCTATTAACTACTTCCAGTTGAGCTTCCTGTTTGGCTGCTACCATCAGAGATCTAGCATCTGAAAGCACACTTCAGAGAGGTTCAACACTCTGTAGGGAGGTTGTGGAATTCTACGGAGTTTATTATGGAAACCTTGAACAGGCATCTGTCAAATATTCTTTAGATTGCTTAGGTAACAGCATGCCAGCTCAAGTCTATCAAGGGCCTAGAGGAGTAGGTGCCGAAGCCGTACTACCATCACGTGCTGTGGAGCTGCCAGTGCAAATGGCAGGAGATTGCATGCATATGCCAGAAACACCTGGATGCTCCCCCAATGCAGGTAAAGTGGCAGAGGGGGTGGTTTGTGGGAGGATTGGGCAGGCCAATCCCTGCCAGGCTGAGGGAGTGCTGAGAATGGGCTGGGGATGGATCTTGGTGGCAGCACTGCATCAATATCCTATGTTCCTGGACCAGAACTGGCATGCCCCCTTGGACCTACTTGGTATTGGATTTATGCCAGCAAAAGAGCTGGAATAGATCCGAGTAGGCCCATTGGGATGAGGAAGAGGGATAAGTTTTGTACTTACCTTCCTGCTTACCTTTTTTTACTTACCTTTTTGTTTTCATTTGAAGCACACTGAGCACTAACAATTGACTGTTGTCTGATCAATTCATTGATCAGTGGGCAAGTGGACTAAGTGGGCAAGAGGCACTTTTTCAAGTGGAGTCCTCTTATATTTAGCAGGGGGAGAGCAATTGTCCCTTTTCACCCCAGCACAGTGTCTTTCTCGTGGCTGTTGCTGGTGGTGTTCTCCATTCTTTTACATATAATTTAATAAACAAAATAGCATTTATTTTTAAAGAGAAAGGCCACTTCCGACATCTTTCCATTCTCTGTGCCAGAACCAAAATAGGCTATCGGCAAATAAGCAAGTGTAACATTCATCCTCACCTGTTAAAATATGGTAACAGGGCTCACCTGTTAAAAAAAATGGCCCATATCAATGAATCAAATGCATATCCAATCGACCAAGTAAAATGGCTCGAAGTTCTACAAAGAATATGAGATGGGAAAACTTCCTCCTCTTTCCAGCATCCCATCAATTGGAGATTTTAACCACTACTGGTATTATGGGCCTACAAAGTGCGTGTTGCCTTCTTCACCCATGTCTCACAACGGCCTGCAAAAATGCTGTACAACTCCGGCATTACATGTGGCCTGCTTGTCAGGTGCTTGTTTTGGCAGCCATAGATAGGCGGCCAAAACAGCTTTATCAAGGCCTTGGTAGGCTGCCATGTATTTTGGGTGGGTGGCAGTTGGCTTGTTGGCTCACAATTTGTACAGTCAAAGGCCCCCACTTTAAACTAGCATGTATCACTATCTATATTCCAGCTCAGCAGAACGAGAACATAGCAAATCTGCTGGAATTTCATTCTTGCTTACATAAAGAAATTATAGTAACATGAAGTATAATTAATGAGGAAAACATCTTAGATGTAGAGGCAAGGAAGGCAAGTGTGGCCACCCTTTATTATGCCTTCAAGGTTAGAATGATTGTAGCACTTATAATTTTATTATAATTACCCATAATGAGTCTCCACATGTGTGATACAGTCTACATACTTTTGACATTAGAAGTTTTTTAAATGCCTCATTAAGTATTTTACTTTATATTTATGTGGTTTTCCTCTGCCTCCCATACTCAGTTGCTGCATATCCCATACAAAGGCAGGCAAATGTATTTTACTGGAGGAAGAAAAACAGATCCCCATTAAAGATCATAAAATGATTACAGTGAATTGACATTAAGATGTCACAGCTGTATAACCCATTCCTTTTATGTACTCCCATGCTGAATTGTTTTATGACCTATCATAAACCTATTAAACTACTGGTAATAAAGGATTGTAATTAGTGATAAAACCTGGTTGCTTAGTGAGCCAAGGCAGTCATCCTTACTTGGGATTTTATTGAAAGTAATCAAGACAAAACCTTCAGCAATGTCAAAAAACAGTACAAGAATAAGACTCTCACTTTTTGTGAGATCTGGTAATATTTAACCACTAGGCTCCGTTGATGTGTAATGGTAACAGGCCCATACCTTGAAACCCAGAACGACTGTCCTCAACTGCATAGAATGAAGATGGTGAATCAAAATGGTTAAAAGCAAAAGGCAATAGCATAGCGAGGGGGGAAACGGTAAGTATTGCAGGTGCCGCAACGCACTGTGTAAGTGGCCCCTCCCACTTGCCATCAAAGCCATTCTGGACAGTGATGGCAACATGCAGGAGGCACCATTTGGCTTGGCAAGCATTTGCATGTTGCCATCGCTGCCTGGAATGACTCCGATGGCAAGTGGGAGGGGCCGCTTACACAATGTGCTGCAATACTTTCAGTTGTGCCCCCCTCTAACTAAGCTACTGGCAAAAGGGGCACATAAGTGAGTAATATGGAACTCCCCCTCCTCCTGCCATTAGTCTGCCCACAGCACTTGTGGCACATTTTTCCCAGCTGGGCTCACTTCTTGTATCATGTCTAAGTGAAACATGGCGTAGAGGAGACAGACTATGGGAAAGTAAATCAATGTCAGGATAGGTTTTGTATCCTCTTGCTTGGCCTTAGTATTGGACCCCCTGCCCTCCTTTTTAAATGATTGGATTTAAACACCCAAGAGTGCAATCCTAACCTGGAGTTAGGCTGGCACAGTTAGGCCAGCAACGTTTGGCTGGCACTAACGTATGTTTGGCTCATTCTTAGAGAGGCCAGCACACAGTCGTGCATCTTCCTCCCTGACCCCGAGAGTGGTCCAAACGTGCTTAACAGTGGCCCTTATACTGGCCAAACTTTGCTGGCCTCACTATGCCAGCCTAACTTCAGGTAAGGATCGCACCCCCAGTCAAGTACTGTCATGTTTTCACTACTGTACATTTGGGCCCTAGTGTGGGAAAACATCAGTGACATTAGAAATTACCATCAATTAGTGCTCCAGAAGACAAATGCGAAAAATATTTCGGGAATTAACTCACACCGTTCTGCCAAATATTTAGAGGCAATCCACTATGATGTCCCCCTACATATGCTACACTGCAATGAATGGAAATGGACATAAGAACCAGAGCAATTCACATTCATTTCCTTAAGACTCGCCCAGAAGAAACCCCCAGCCTTGTGGACTGAACTCTTTGACTCTAGCCACTTAGCATGTTGGCTTGAGTATGAAATTGAAAGCAAGCTGTCTGTCTGTTTCTTGGCCCGATGAGGCAACCAAGGTTTGGGCACAGTCAAAATCTGTCCAAGTTGCACTGGGAAAAGCTAGATATAATAAGAAAAATAACAGGCAAGACACTGAACAAAATGGGTGACCTTTTCAGCTATCAAATCAAATTAACTTTTTCTCCGATCACCCTGGGCTGAATACAAACACAGCTTTGAGAGGCACAAAAAGCCACTGCAGAAGTCTGCGCTGTATCATCTGATCCTGCTTAACGTTTTTGCACGTTGGCCTTCTAGAATGCATTAGTTTGTGCCAACAATGGCAACAACTAATATATTCTAGAACAAATGTATCCAGTGGACGGTTCTGGGTCTTGTGAATGCTTCTCCAGCTTCCTTCATGTACATTATCTGTATCTTCACTTCAACTGTCCGGATGATTCCCCCCCCCCCCGCTGAGGATTCAAAACCCATATATTTTTGCCTCATGCAAAACCCATAAATTGGGGCAGGGGGAGGAACCCACATTACTATAGTATTCAACATGCATGATTTGGATGTATTTTTATGTAGTAGGCAGCTCCCCGTTAAATCTGGCTGGCAGGGGGTGAGGGAGGTTGAATTAAACCATATCCATGGCCTTCACTGCAACATATTTCACCCTGTGGTAAATGAGAGAGACAGAGCCTTAAGTACCAGACAATTAACCCACCACTAATTCCCCTTCTATCAGACAACATAAAGGCAACATCAAAGAGACAAGCTCAGGTACCTTCTCTCTCATTCCTCACAACACTGACTTATTTGTTCGAAGTGAACTTTTAAACCTATTGTGTGGGACTTTCCACAGAAACGTATCATGCAATAGGGAAACTATAGTAACCCATAATCTGTTTCACTTCAATGGAAACTATGTATCTGGATGGGTAAGACAGCCTGGGATAAACCATTAGTAGGGTCTGGAAGGGGATGCTGGGGGAGTGCAATCTGTTTCCCAAACGCTTGGTCTGCCTGAAGCACAGAGTCGCCGTGGAAGCAACCAGGCAGCTCTTCCACTCTGGAAAACAAACAAGCCAAGCAAGCTCTGCTGCCCATCATTTAATTATTTTGGTGCCTTCCTCTGGCTCTGCCCTGTGAATCCAGCAATGAACAGAGAGGAATGCACTGCATATATGCGACTAGTGGCAAAGCGGAAATCCACATCACGGTTTGGGTGCTTGTGGATCTCCAGGAGATTTTTCCAACTATTCATACAATTATGGAAGAGGTGGAAGTAAGTCTGTCCCATTGTAATGTAGTCAATTCTGCCTTTTGCAAAAGCCCTGTACCCTGCCCAACTCAATCAGTGGCAACAGGGTGACAAGTCTCCATTGTATAGCTGGAGACTGACAGTATGGGAGGATGATTAAGCCTTCAGAGGACCAGCCTTTACTACATGGCAGGAAGTATTTATTGCTTTCAGTCCATTACAAAGTGTCCTGGACTGGATGTAGGTGACCCCTCCCTTTTCCTGCTTGAAAGCCTTGCTGCCACCCATCTCATGCTAGCCAGAGGTCATTCAATGGAAGAGTGCCACTTGCTTGTTCCCTTCTTCACTTTGTCCTTCAGTCCCTCAAAAGCTTGCCCAGTCCTTCAATCTTCCTGCCCTGCTGGCTGCTCCCACTCCCTCGGATTGCTCATGCCTATCTGGCAGGCAGCTCTGTGATCTACTGTGATTCCTGGTGATGATGTCATCACTGTGCACCCTGCATGCTACATGGCCAAACTGCTCATCACATGGCCCCAGCTGTTATGAGTGGCCCCTCTCCCTCATCTGAAAATAAGCTGTTTTCAAGGCCGGCCTGGTTCACACATGCATAAAGTGCATAAAGTGATAGTATGCATGTGTGAATGGCTCATCACAGATATAACACCATAGACAGAATGTTCAGATCAGAGAAGTCCAATAGAACACAATAGATTTGATATGTTGGATACAGAGATACTGCTATGTGAACAAAAGGGCAGTGGGGCTTTCCCACTTCATGTCCCCATAGTAGCCTCCTACGGCAAAAAAAACCAAAATCACTTCTGAGAGTCAAGGGACTTATCAATAGTGGGTGAGATGGGGGTGAGTTCAGTCTGAGAAGTTAGATCAGTGATTATACGTTTGCAGGCCTTACCTTGCCATTACTACATCATGAATATGCATGCATGAATCATCCCCAAGTATCCAATAATCCAGTGTACAAAAATAAAGTGACATTAAATGCACATGTAAAGCATCCTGCGGTAACTTACTGATTCATCACAATGAATCACTTTGGAAGATCACTTTCTCCTGTGATATAGGATGGATGTCATCTTCTGGTGACTTTTTTTCTCTTTTAAAAACTGACTCTGGGAATCATTCCTTACTGACCTATATATACCTGTCTGATTGGGGCTTACATTTAGGTAGAGATAGTTGATATATTGGTTCCAGGGGAAGGATAGGACATGGGAGATTGAATATATAAGAAAGAGGAGAAGAAAAACATATTGAAAAGTAATGTAATGTTTATTTTTCACTTATCCCCTTACCAGTGTGAATCCTCCCATTTTATTAATGCTCAAATAAAAAAAATGTACTAAGCCTTCCCAAAGCAATTATAAATTGGTATTAACAAAAATAAGTCTGATTTCCACTTCAGTATCAATATTGCCACCCCGTTTTAAGTGACACAAAGATCTGTACAAAATCAAGAGCGGGAGAAGATGATCATTTTTTTTCAATGAGATCAAAAGGTCTGTTTATTTTTTTTATCTTAAATGTATCCAGAGTTTTATGGGTAAATACTAAAGCACTAGCAGTTGGTCATGCTATAAGCTACTAGAAGAAAGTTAAGCTTTCAACGTTGGCTAGCTGAGATATCGGCTCTAAGCTGACAAGTAATTAAACCGGCATATCTGTAACAACTGTCATCTCTTATTTCTGTGCAACTTGGATGTAAACCAAAGGCAGGAAAGCCAAGTGGGGAGGGGGAATGGGGGAAAGAGAAGAAGAAAGAGAGAGAGAGAGAG
>JAJKFI010000037.1:5580447-5594647 GCA_029204185.1 Lerista edwardsae
GGGAGGGGGAATGGGGGAAAGAGAAGAAGAAAGAGAGAGAGAGAGAGAGAGACTTTATATTACTGGGCAACTGCTGAGTATCTCCTGCTGAACAGTTTAGCAGACCTGGGCATTTAGAGGATTGTAAGAGAGATCAAAAGGGTCAAAGATCCCTTTACCAATTAACAGCAGGCAGAAGAACATCAAATAAGGTGTAAATTTGAGCTCTGCAGTTTTGAGTAAGCCAAGCATGAAATGCATTCTAATACTCTTGAGTAGGAGCCGCTTTGAGCCATGAGTGATGTCACTGCTGCACTAAAGGAAGCTTAATCGCACTTAGAGTGGCATGTCGCAATCCTGGATGGCGAGGTGTGAACGCTGCCTGCTCTTGTCTCTTTTGATAACACGGGGGAATGGCTCCCCTCCCCCGCACCCCCACCCCAGGTACCAAAAGCACTTGGGAGAGAGATGTACTGTATACCTTTGGCATCTCTTCCTGTTATTCCTGAACAACTTAAAGAAGAGAGCTGCAGTAGGTTTCTCATTCTCACTGGTTAATTGTTTCAAATAAAGGGCAGAAATAATTAATAAGGTCCACATGTAAACAAACCAGCCTTTGGGGGGGCTGGAAGCACCGTTTAATCCAGCTTTATGCAAATTATCAAAGACAAGGAATTGGGGGGGGGGTTTGAAATAGCTTTCTTATAGACAGGGGGCTTCTTTTACAAATATATTTCCAAAAGGGTGTACAGTCCAAAATAAAGAGGCAATTACTGTACTCACTCATTTATCTGAATGGCCTAGGGGGTATCCAAACTCCAGATAAACAGGGCAAGCTATTTATATATGGCTACAGGGGCTACGGAGGGGAGCGGGCATACATGGTAAATTCAGATAACGAAGGGTTTTGCATAATTGCTGCATGGATGAATCTGTTGTATGGGTAGAAACCTCCCCCTCAAAAGCAATGGCCAACACACACCCACACACACACACACACACACACACACACACACACACACACACACACACACACACACCCCACACACACATCTTTCAGAGAAGGAAGATTTTCTTAATGGTCCATTCTGATATGATAGTGCATGCAAAAGGACTGGCTCATAGAAAACCTGGAATGAGAGATGTGCACACATACAAATTTGTATATTTGGATGGAGTTGCCCCTTGTCTTACACGAAGATTACCTTTCAAGGTCGGCACGCAAAGTCAAAATAACTCAAAATTAACTTGAAAATCACTTACATGAAAAGTATACTATCTCTTTAAAAATGGGAACTGAGGGGGTGGGAACTGAGATGGAGTGAGGGTACAGCAGCTTCATTCTCAATGCTCACTCTCAAGCATGTATTTAGTAAGTAGAATGATGGGCAGAATTGCCTAAACCACAGGTTACCCCGCATCATCCCCGGGGATTCCATTCGCAGAACCTCCGCAGGTACCCAAAACGATGGATTTGGGACTCTTCTCCCACCAAATCCTACTCCAAATCCAATTTGTAGACTTCCCCAGCCCTCAGAATGCCTTATCCTTGCACCCCGCAATAACGACACAGACCAGGACTATATGGTATAATCGGCCACTTTATTAACTATTTACAGCAACATTATAACAGCAACAGGGTCGGCTAATAGTGTGGGTCACATTGGGGGAAACGGGCTGCCCATCTACCCCCCCATTACATCACTAGGGCGTACCATCCGACTCCAGGAACCTGAGGTCACAGACCCCCAGACCCCTTCTTGGTCACCCTGAAGGGTTGAAGAGGCTGGGCCAGCAACCGGGCGAACCCAGGTGACACGATGGACACCGAGAACTAAGATTTTCCCAGGACCCACACCAAATCTGCCTAAAGTGACCGGAGACTACACTAATTAATCTCACCAACCTGCACCTAACTCCAGTCTGGGGTAGGTGAAAAAACCGCATGCCCAATAGCCAATCCGGGTGGTGGCAAAACATTCCTACCCGATCCCACATGGCGATCAGGAAGACTCAGACTGGATGGGCGGGAAGGTGGGTGACCGCAAACACCGCTCAAATGAGCGGGTGACATCCTGCAGGGCGTCAGCAGCCGTTGGCCCCAACCTGGCCAGCCAATCGACTGGCTAATCCTGCCCCGTGCCATGTGAGGGGGCGGGACAAACTCGGGCGGCGTGCGAGCTGCACGCCACCCCCCTTATAAGGCATAAAAAACATTACTTCCGGTTTCCCACGAGAAATCAGAAGTTGCTGGTTTTTTGCCCGAAATGGGCATTCTGGGGACTGGGGAGGTCACATGCACCATCCCATTAAGAAGCTGTGCAGGAGCAATATTCATTCATTTGAATGGGGCTTGCCAGTGTAGTGAGCGCTTTTAAGAGTCATTCCACCGCTTTGCGGTGTTCCAGTGCTTTCTAAATATCTTCCCCCATAGATATAATAAAACTTAAGCCTTTTGGGGCCTTGTGTAGTGTAGATAAGGTCAATATGCACTAGATGGAGAACTTGGGTTGAATTCCAACTTCCCAATTTTAGCTTGTCAGTAGTCCTGCGAGGTAGGCTAAACTGTCAAATGGTGATTAGGTGATTAGTTGAAGGTCATCCAGTGAGTTTCACAACAAAACATGACTGTCGCACCACATGCAGCCTGTCTACATTATACAGAAACAACTTGGTGTGCATATTCCCGTACATGGAGCTCTATAATCTGAGTGACCAAACAGAGAAGCCACCAACAGTAAACCACTGAAGGGAGAACAGGGCAGCAAAGGATGGCAAGAAAATGGAATGTAGAAATCAATAAGGCATATTCTATTGTGCTTATGCATATTACCAACATCTAGTATTTTGAATGGCTCCTGCTTTATGTTTAAATGCGTCTGCAGAAAAGAAAGACTTCTGCATATACAGGCATGCTCCAGTATCCTCTGGGGTTCCGTTCCAGACCCCAGTGTGGATACCGGAAACTGTGGATACTGGGGACACCTTTAGGCAAATAAGGCGGGGTATAAATCTAATAAATAAATAAAATAAATAAAATTAAAAATAGGGGAATATCAGTGGTTTTGCTGCAACAGGGTGGAAAAAAAAGAGATTTGCTTAATGCTTCCATATCTTTTTAATAGGCATCCCAGTATCTCTGTTGTCCATGGATAACTGAAACCATGGATATCAAATCAGTGGATACTGGGGCACACTTCAGATTGGGAGGGTGATTGATTATAGTCCACGATCCTAAAATTGGGGCAGCCACCTTTCATTTTACAGCTCCAGAGTAGAGGAGTAGAGGTGGGTCGGGGTGAAACTTGATTGGCACACTAATATTCTCCATTCTCTCTCTCTCTCTCTCTCTCTCTCTCTCTCTCTCTCTCTGTGTGTGTGTGTGTGTGTGTGTGTGTACATTTATGCATGCATGCATATACTGTATGTATGTAAATTTCAGGGAATGCCACATCTCCAGGACAACACACATTCACAATAAAGTTCCATATTCCAGAGTAAATGACTGACATCTCCAGTGCTGGAAAACACGTATTTTCAAACTAAGAAGAGGAAAAACAGCAGTAATTAAAATCTTAACTGGGCTATCTCAGCTTTCATTTGAATTCATCAACATGCTGCTGGTTACTAGGAGCCTAAAGAAATATCTGGCCCATAAGTCCCGTGTTTCAGATAATTCCAATGTGCAACATTAGTTGTGCTGATTTGGGAGACAAAATTATATGGTTCTGTCACCGCCAAGTTACAAGGGTATGAGTGTCTGTGTATGTGTGTTTTCCCTGAAATATTAGAAAAATAGCTCGATCGGAGAGACATTATAACCACAACAAAGACGGGCTAGTGACCAGTGTCGCTACATTGTCTTTTGAACAACAAGTCAATGCAGACAGAAGTAAATGACAGTTAATTACAAATTACACTCTGGTTGGGGCTGTGAAGGCCTTGTGGCTTGAATAATAAGCAGGCCCTCGGGCGCTCACCTGCCTGCAAAGGAGCATACGGAGGCACAGGCCCGGGTGCTATACAAGTTTCAAACAAGCTGCTAAACACAAAAGCTTATTGGATTACAGAGCTTTAGGAGAACGCATTCAGATCTCTGGCAGCAACTGGGTTGAAGGGATTTCTAAAGGATGAATTGCTATTCACTGTAATTTTTTGAATGCTGTTCTTTGGGTGCAGGGAAGGAAATAAATTCACTTCTTTTTCTAATATCAGGAGGGTGGGGGAAATCCCTATTCTATTACAAATGCCCTTTAGGATACATGGCTGGAGAAAGGGGGATCTGTTATGAATTGGAAATTTAATCTCTTTGCAAATTAGGGAGATTTGTATACTGTTGACATTATTTTCTATTTTCTACAGTTCTATTGTCAAATCAGGAGTTTGCATGTTCCAAGCACATCATTATGAAAGAGTAAACAAATATGAAAGTTCCAGATTGGATATGCCAAACTGACATTCTTTTTTCTTCTTCTTTTTTTTAAATCTGCTTCTTTGATTACTGGAATATTTGCTTACTAATATTATTTTCTGTGTTGAGAAGTTTAATTCCTAACTTGCTATAATTGAAAAAAATTTAGACAATGTCTCAAATAATTAATGTCAGAATTAGAGCATTGAAAAGACCTTGGCTTTTTGAATTCACTAAAGCAATTTCTATTCATTTAGTTGAGCTAAGTGCTTATTGTTAAAGACAAAAGGCCCAACAGTTTGACATTGAGCTCATTATGTATGTTTCAAACATTCTGCAATTCAAGGCCACACCACATGCTATAAAGCAGAGGCTGATGGATTAAAATTCAGACCACACAATTTCCCTGAATAGCTTCCCTTTTAAACCTGATTAAAACTTCAAAACAAAAGCGCATCAGTAGGGTCTGTATGTATCTGTGTCATGCACACACATCATTTGAGAATATTTTCTTGAGCTCATTATGGGAGAAATAATCCTAAAATTCTTACACCCTCAGCCAGAACTCACTATGGAGGTAAGCCCCAATGCTTTCGGTAGGACAGTCATCTGTGAAAGGCATTTTGGAACTGGGGCGTTTTCAGTTACAATCCGACATCCACAACATGCACTTAAGTGTCATTGATTCCAATCGGATTTTAGTGCATGCAGCTGGACATAGGACTGCTGCCATCATGATTAATAAACAGGACTGCAAACTTTAATCCGTGGATTAAGCTATTAAAGCTTAGGCTTGGTATACAGGTCACATGGTAAAATTGTTCTTGGACTCTTGCACTTCAGACAGCAGGTGGAGCATTGGCCGAAGGCTCCTCAACTCCCCCCCCCCCAATCAAATCCTTATACAGAAAACTAGCATGTCAGGGAGAAGTCTCCGTTAGCAACTTTCTGCCTTGGATCCAGTGGGTTCAGGAAGCTTTTTAAAAAATATGGGGTCCCCTACCTGCAATCTAAAGGCCAGAAACTTTTATAACATGGTTGCTGTTTGTGTAGGACAGGCCTTTGCTGGTTAAACTAACAGTGATCAATTTTAATTAATGAAGACAATTGTTAATCTGAGGGTCTATAAATTAAGGTCACTTATCTATTTTAGGGTGCTGTTGGACTTCTGGTGAGCTGCTGTAATTGGAAATTAAAATATGAAAAGTGACATTTTCTTCTAAAAATAAATGGTACTTTAAAAACATCCTGTAAGTCAGAGGCGTCATCCAGGCAGAATGGCCCGGTACGCCGTTCCGCTAGTTCTGCGGACGGGCCCGGGCCGCGCCGCCTCTCCGCAGGATGGGCGAGCTGCTGCTGGGCCCGCCCTCCCTCCCTCGCGTCCCAAATCGCTCTGAAATGGAGCAATTTGGGCGCTGTGAGGCTTAGGGAGGCGTGGCGGCCCTCCGCCATAGGGGCGGAGGGCTGTCAATCATCCGGGCATTCCGGTTCCTGGCGCGCCTGGATGACATCACTGCTGTAAGTTATCTCAAACGGGCAGCCCAAGCCTAAACTGCCCAATTACCTGGGAGCACAGTGGCAGTGAGGCGGCTACTGTTGCTCCTGTGGCAGCCAGGCAGCTGTGGGAGGCTCTGTGGGAGAAGAGGACATCTGTCCCCTTTCCCCGTGGTAAGGGCCCAGCTATTTCTACTGTACCAGCTATTTAGCCGGCGCAGAGGTGAGGCCCCCTGTGTAAGGCTGCGGGACCCAACACAGAGGTTGGGATCCGGCAGTGAGAGGTGCCGCCGATCCCACCAACACTCCACCCTCCCCATGCCCCAGAATGCCTTCAAAGCTTGCAGTGCTCCCTCTGGACCGCTTGGGGCCAGCGTTGCCATGGTGTTAGCCAAGCGCTGGCAGGAATGGCTTCCCACCAGTGCTGGAGGCACTTTATGGCACCTTGCACAACAGGGATGCAGGGGGTACAAGCGTACCACCCATTTTAAGCCCAATAGGGTTGGGTCCAGTGTCTGCAAAAAGCATCACCACTGAGGTCTGGGCAGTATGCACATTTATTTAATTAAGAGTGCAACCCTAACCTGGGGTTCGGCTGGCACAAGTCACAAGGCTGGCCCAGGAGTGCTGCAAATGCACTGAAAAGCATGTTTGGACCACTCTTGGAGGCCGCCGCACATCCGTGCACTGACCTCCCTGACTCAGAGAGTGTTGCTAACGTGCTTTACGGTGTCCCAATTAGGACTGCACCCTAATTGATTTACAGCCCAGTCTCTCTAAATACCTACACGGAGATGCCATGGTGCCAGCTTGGGCTCTGCTGCATCCTGTGGGGGAATGTTGGTGGCTGGCGATCTCTTTGAGGTAAGGGGACATTTGTCTCCTTGGCCCAGGGTAAGCCTTAGTAGCTGCAGTGATTCATAACAGACCGGCACCAGCAATATTGCTGGCACAATTCCAAGTTTATCTGGGTCAGTGGATCTGGCCTGAGAAGGGGAATGGGATACAACCAGTGGTGTCATTCAAATGATTTAGGAACAGGAACTCACTTTTGATTGGCACTTGTCAGGAACCCGGAACCAGCCACGGAGCCCGTTAGGATCCGGAATGCCCGTTCTGGTCCGTTCCCCCCTGAATGACATCACTGGATACAACATGCCCAGTGCAGCTGATACTGTCACCACCTGCCTCGTCACCACTCCCTACCCTGTTGCACTTCCTACCAGCTCTCTCCCCACCCCTGCACCAGATTTACCCACTCCAGCTGGTCTCCCTGTAAGCACTAGCACCAGTGCACCTCCCTGCCAGCGCACTGGCTAGAAGTGCTTTCACAAAGTGCTTCATGGCACTTTCATGACAGCATGTGCTCACGGAGCACGCATTCCACCCGTGCAGAGGAGCCATAGGTTTGGACCATTAATTCATGTATTCAAACTTTATTATTTAAAGTCTTTAATGGGGATTATGAGTGAATTGTACATTTCTCCTTTATTATTAATGAAAACACAAAAACTAATTGGTTCTAAAGGAAGATTACAATTACTTTTAAAAGAAAGCATTACATTTTATGTTAAAGATGAATAGGGAGTTTCAAAAGAAAAGAAAAAAAAGATAATGCAATTCATATGAAAAAAAGAAAGCCTAAAATAGATATTATTTTATTACAGAAGACTCACTTGACAAAGAGCATCAAAGGTCTTTGAAAATGCCAAGCTGGGTCAAGTTTACGCACCTTCCGCATCAACAAAGAGTAAAGGGGCTGTGATAGTTATTAATGATAGATTAGATTTTATGATGAATATGATAGATAGAGATACAGAGGGCAAAAGTGTGTTTCTGCATGATAAATTCAGGCATCTCTACTAACAATCGTTCACAAAGTGGTATGCATAAATATTCTTTATTCTTAAAAATGCCAAAATATATACCATACATATAGAAATATCTGAAAATTAGTATAATATGTGATGATAATAGAAGTATATCAGAAAAAAAATAATATTTCTGTTTTGAGTCTGTTTTATCCCAGGAGCTCAAGACAGAGTCCTGCTGTGAAGTAGATAGTGTTAAAAATATATGGAAAATATTCTGTTTGGCTAGATGGATAGTCAGTAGTAATATGAAGATAAAAAGAATTGCTTAGTTTAAAGTTTAGATGATTAGAAAAATGAAATGTTTTTTTTGAAGTTATGATAATCAGATGTGTAGTTTAGAAAATGAATTTGCTGTTAACCGACAAATTCCTAATGTATTACCCTATGTACCCTTTACCTATGTAACTCCCATTCCTAACCCCAATCTGTAGATGCAGATATAAATAAAATTTAATTAATTAAAAAAAAGACAGAGTCCTGCAGCCACAGAAAAGACGATGGACATTTGGGTTGCAAACCCCCATTTTTTCTTTTCCAGGTCACCATGTTTAATAGTAAAACCTCCTGATACGTGTTTGTTACCCAAGCATAACCTAAAAAGTTCAGCTTCCATGAGCATATTTCAAGCATTCCAATCCAGCTTTCCACATTTGGTCAGCGGAAACTGAAACTTGAACTTCAGGTGTTGGACGCGATGAAAAAATAGCATCTTGTGGAGTATCTATCTGGACTTCCCTCACTCCTAATTCCAGTCTCAGTTGTGAGAGAGAAGGGGGCTAAATGGTCCTGCGTATTCCCTAGGCGAGTTGTTCCCAAACCTTTTCAGCTGGCAGCTCCCTTGACCCTACTGGGCCATTGGCTGCAGTTCCCCATTAGGGCTACAATCCTATACATCAGTGGTTCCCAAACTGTGGGTCAGGACCCACCATGGGTCACGAAACACCTGGAGAAGCTATATAGAAAATACGGGAAGATGGGTTGCTGAAAAGCGGGTGGGCTGTGTGGTTGTTTTGCTTCTGTCAAGGTTGTAAATAGGCGTTTTTCTTTCTGATTCACTTTGCTATTGGAGAATGGCTGAGAACTAACCCAACTTATTGCTGCATTTTCAGGAAAGCAGCAGGCTCTGGCGTCACAATGGCGGCATGTTCCAGCCATGACATCACTTCTGGTGGGTCCCAGACAGACGGTCATTCTAAAAAGTGGGTCTCAGTGCTAAAAAGTTTGAGAACCACTGCTATACACTGTATAGGGTGGTGGGTTTTTCATGAGGAGTCTGCCGCTCCTCTGACTGGTTTTCTGTGGCTTCCCACGGTTCACAGTTTGGAAACCACTGTATTAGGCTCTCCCTTCATCCAACTTCAAACCCTCAGCGTTTATTGGCTTCCTGGAAGGAGAGCCACCACTGCAACCCAGCCGCACCTTCCCATCACTGTGTTTTCTCCCTCAGCTAGCCTTTTTGGCTGCACCGCTGAGGTGACCGGAACATTGTTGAGAGATTTGGCCACTATATACACTTAACCTGGGAGAAAGTAAGTAATGGGAGTTAGGGCACAATCCTAAAAGTGTCCTTGGGTGCTGCAAACCACTTGCGTCAGCCCTGCGCATGCAGAGCTGGCGCGAGAGCACTGTCCTGGGCCCCCGTGCTAGCGCTGCATCCAAAGCGGGCGCTGTGCCACTCATGCACCAGCTGAGTTCAGCTGACTCAAGAGAGTTTCCGGGCTGCACAAGAGAGGACAGGAGGGTGTTTCTGGGCAGGGCGGCAAACAGGCAAGGAGGCTGCATCCAAGTTCCCCTCCCCAGGCTGCGCAGCCCCGATTCAGGTTGCGTGGCATCCTTGGCTCTGCACCTGCTAAATAGCAGATGCAGATCCCAGGAGCCCATTGGCGTGGCTGGTGCCTACCACAGGAGAAGGGCGCCTTTGCCCCATGGCAAAGCCTGCTCCCAAGCTTTGCTGGCCTACCGGCCTGCCTGTTCCAGTGCAGCTTACGATTGCGCCCTATGTCCCTTTACTCAGCGGAACTTACTTCTGAGTAGACATGCACATAATTGTTCTGTAAAATTATTATAATACATATATTGCCATCACATTTGTTTCCTGCCCTTCCTCCAGTGAACTTACAGGAGTCACATATGAGGTTATTCAGTTTTAACTTCACAACAACCTTGTCAGATAGGCCAAGAGAAGGCGACTTACCCAAGGCCAGCCCTTCATGGCTTGGCAAGGAGTTCTTGGGCAAAGTCTAGTGTTTGATCTGCTGCCCCACTCTGGTTTTCACTTTTATTAAACAGAAACCCCCAAGGGCTCAGAGGATCATCATTACTCATTGTAAGCTCATATCGAGCAGACAACGTATCGAGCCGAAGATTTGATTATCAATACGCACGGCAGATTGAAAGGAATAGCCAGCCAAACTTGAATAGCATCAGCTTTTGGAAAGGCATGAACATAAAAGTCCAACTTCAGCATCCTAGAAGTCATATCGACACCAGCAGAGTCATGGAAACCCGCCACGATGGCGTAAACTGGGAGTCGGATCTTTTCTGCTGAACTGAGTGCAGGGAAATTTGCCAATGCAAGAAGATGGGGGGAAAAATAGCTTCTCTTTACCAAGAGGGAAGAAAGAGACCATCTTATCAGCAGCCAAGTAATTCTGAACGTACTGACAATGACACGGGTAATCCATCATGTCATCAGTCCTGTGACAGATGTACCCTGCACCTCATCTCTGTATGTGTGCAGAGAGGGCTGTGTCGGAAGCCAGGAGGCAAGAAACACTTAACCCCTGCAAGCTTCATGTTCCTGCTGTGCTTCAGACAACCTCTGTCATGTATGAAAAGCCTAAAGAATGACAGTAAATCTATACAGACCTGCACAATCTACCATCATGACAACCACACACCATGTAGCCTTATAACACTATTAAACTGTATCATGACAGCCATGTAAGACAAGACCTTTATTATGTGCCTTGTTGAGCTACTTAAGGCAGCGTCAGAAAATACTGCATGGGTAGCTTTTAAAAGTCAAGGAAATTAACAGAAGGATGCAGCTTAAATTCGCTCTCCAGAGCTGATTATTTCGCTCCATTGCTGATTATTCCATTGAGTGCACTTCAGTGCGCAAATAGTTCTATAAAGACTGTCTTGGCCCACCAACCTAAACACTGTCTATTAGTCACGTCAGGTGCTTGACAACCTCACTGCCTTTACAATCTGAAGCAGGCAGCAAAACAAACAAACAAACAAACAAACCAATAGAAAGCCATGTTGAATGTTTTGTGCAGCCTCTACATGGAGCTGGGAGGCGGATGCATCACAAATTGTGTAGGTCTGGACAATGTGTGGAGACAATGTGTGTAGGCATGGAGGAAAGGCAATATGATCCTGCTGCCTGTTCATATGTTGATTCCATCCAGTGTGCCTAAATTGAGTAGGGGTATGACATCAGGGACGTGGTGGCGCAGTGGGTTAATCCGCTGCTGCTGGGAAGGTTTCTGACGGGAAGGTTGGGAGTTCAAGACTGCGCAACGGAGTGAGCTCCCGTTGCTTGTCCCAGCTCCTGCCAACCTAGGAGTTCAAAAGCACCTAAAAATGCAAGTAGATAAATAGGTACCACTTCGGTGGGAAGGTAACGGTGTTCCGTGCGCTATGGCATATAGTCATGCTGGCCACAGGACCATGGAAACTTGTCCTCGGACAAACGCCGGCTCTACAGGCTTAGAAACGGAGATGAGCACCGCCCCCTACAGTTGGTCATGACTAGACCATTTGATCTAGTCTTTTTATGTCTAGTCCATTTATGTCTAGTCTTTTTATGACATCAGGGTCTCAAATATTTGTTCCCTAAAAGGTTGAAACAACAGAATTAATAACATTTGGCATACAATTAGCATTCAGTTCATGCTGATTCATGAATTCATCAGCTACAGTTCATGAATTCATCAGTCACAATTACTCCTCAATATAGAAATTATATGGGATGATAATTGCATGGAAGAAATGTATTGTTGTGTGCATTGTTGTGTGTGTGCACCTTAGATCTATAGAATATTTTTTTGAGCAGGTCGAGGACTAAGCCAAAGCTATATATTTACTTTCATGAGTATCAAAACACAGTCAGAACGCAATCCAAACCTGGGGTTTGGCCGGCTCAGTTAGGCCAGCAAAGTTCGGTCAGTCCAAGGGCCACCATAAAGTATGTTTGGACCACACTCGGAGTCAGAGAGGCCAGCATACAGACGTGTGCCATCCTCCCAGACCAAGTGTAGTCCAAACATGCTTTATGGTGGCCCTTGTGCCAGCCAAACTGTTGGCCTAAGTGTGCCAGCCTAATTCCGGATTAGGATTGTGCCCTCACTGTTCTCATCCATTTTTTTTACCTTGCAGGTACAACCTACTGTTCATGAAATTTGAGATAGGATTGGACAGTAAACCTGTCCCCCAACACTGGCGCCAATGCAACCATGCTGGTGGAGTGCACCATGCACCCAACAGTGGGAGAACAATCGGACAGCCAGCAGGAGGGAATTTTTTTTAAACTTATCCCCCAGATGGGCCAGCCCTGGGAAGCATCACTGAAACAAGTTAGTCATGGTTTACTTAAGTCCCATCAATTTCAATGGGATGGACAACTTCCCTGGCAGTGGTGCAGCTGTGCCAATATGGCAAATGCTACTTCCTGCTGAGGCATTTTGAGCCACGAAGGCTTCCTTGAGGAAAGGGAGCATTTGTTCCTTTGCCCTATAGTAAGCCTTCACTGTCCAGCTGGATCTACCCAGACCTGAGTCAACATTATTTGCTGGAGCAAGACCACGTGGACCTGGTAAGGTGGATTGAGACTAGGAAGGAGATAGGATGTCAGTGGAGCTTCTGACACCAATAACCACCAATACCAGCCCTTCTTGACCTTGATCCCTCCTCCTCTGCCCCACCTCTCTTCCTTGATCCTTCTACCCACCACCCAGGGCCAACTCCCCGCACCAACTTGATGGCACTGGGACTCCTACAGTGGCCACCATTGTGCAGGCACAACTGCTCACCTCTTGCTCTGGCAGCCAGGTTGCACTCTGTGATGTGCTCCTGTTCGCGACAGTTGTGATAGTGCAGAAGGCCAGTGGGACTGAGCTGTTTGTCAAGATTAACTTTAGCTGGGTACAACCCATGGTGAGTGTCCCATCAGATATTGTCCAGACCAGGGCCGGCCTTAAGCCAATGTGACCAATGCCATCACATCGGGCCCCGCGCTTTGGGGGGCCCCGCACCAGCGCAGTGAGCATATTGCTTGCTGCTGCAGTCAGTTTTTTTTAGGATTGTAGGTCAGTGGGGACAGCAGAGCAGCTTTACCTTGGGACCTCTCAGCTGCCCCAGCTTCTGAAGTGCCCAAAATGGAAGTGCCTCCTGGAAGCAATTGGCAGTGACGTCATCCTGTCACCACCAACTATTTCCAGTGCTCTTCTTGGTGCTCTTCTTGGTGAGTGGGGCCCCTGTGGGGAGTGTGGGGGCCCCACAAGAATGCCCTGCATTGGGCTCCGCCACTCCTAGAGCCAGCCCTGGTCCAGACATTTGTTCAGCTGATTCAATGTGCTGATTCTGAGGTGGATCTCAACATCTGAGAACGTTTGTCCTAGACAGAACAAAATGGACCCATTCTGTATACATTCGGAACAATTGCTCCAATCAGGCCAGAAGCTATTGCTTCGGCAAACAAAGCTGGATACAACTATTAAAATGCAGGTTCTACAATAATAGATCACTTTTACTTTTGCAAACACACGAGATGGTTCTCTTGGGTAAGAAAAGACAAAATAGCTAGTTGAATAGTAATAAAGTTAGTTCATGTATATGCAAAAAAAGATCTTTCTGCACCTTGATGAAATTAACATATATTTAAATAGTAATGAAGTGATGGCAGCCAGAGAAGAATACCAAGGACCACATCCGAACTCAGCTACATCCCAATGAAAGAGATTTCATTTCCAGGGACACCTGACATAATTATGATACACCCTTCTTTCACAAGGCACAACTCAAAACCAAGTAAAAATATGAAACCTTTAGCAATGTAATGGTACATTGTAAGGGATAATATTTCCCCTTTGGGGCTCAAATCATCTCATTCAATGAAGTCCTAAAAATTCACTGGCAGAAGCGACAAATTGGAGAGTTGTGTGTCACTCAATTTGATGCAGTTTTAAGGTTGCCAACGCTTTTTGCTGGTGAAAGCTGGAGTAGCATCACAGTGAAGGCACAGACTGAGCTATGAATCAGAAACTCCTAGGCTCAGCCTCACTTCTTATCTGGGTTCCTTAGCTCTGAAGCCTTAGGCTTGGCCTTAGCTCACCATCTGCAATAAGGGGACAATAATTTAGACCTGCCTTACGGGTTGCATTAAGGATTACAAAGCTCTCTCTCTCTCTCTCTCTCTCTCTCTCTCTCTCTCTCT
>JAJKFI010000037.1:5598006-5629839 GCA_029204185.1 Lerista edwardsae
AGAGTGGTCCAAATGTGCTTTACCATGTCCCCTGGGTCAGCCAAACTTTGCTGGTCTAACTATGCTGGCCTAACTTCAGGTTAGGATTGCGCTCTCAGTGTGCACTTCTCAGTGTGGAGATCAGAGGTGGAGAAGCAGGAATTAAAATTCCACGTCTGAAATAATGTAAACCTGTAAATTTTTGTGGCAAATTTCCATTTCCCTGACATAATGCATTCTTGAAATATCTGCGAAGAGAAACACTGCCACCCCCAAATAGCGTATTTGACTTGTAGTACTAAAACAAGTAACTTAAAGCAACACCTGTGAAAGCTGGAATCCATCTATGAGTGGTCCAGAGAGGTTTTGCTTTACCTGAAATGTCTGACCTTCCAAAATATTTACGAAGACATAGAGTGTAAAAGCATATAGTTGAGAATGAGAGCTGGCTGGCTGCCAAATCTGAAATGACTTGCATGCATCCCATCCTCTGTATGTCTACTCAGAAGTAAGTCCCATTGCGTTCAATGGGGCTCATTCCCAGGAAAGCGTATCTAGGATTGCCGCTTTGATGTTTTATTAGGAAGAAATCCAGTTTTGTTTGAAAAAGGGGGAAGGGGGATAATTATGATGAAATAATTCATTAGCTTCACTCAAGGATTAAATTTGTCTGTCCTGTTTTTTTTTTTTTTACCAACCTTATTGTGACAAAGACTTGCGGGCCCTAAACATGCGTCGAGATGAAAGTTGCAGCTCCGCCAGTTAGTGGTACTGTAGCACCACCCATTAAAGTGAAACGGCAGAAATGTATTGGAAGCTGGCAAAGGAGAATTGAAGACAAAACTAACACTTTGTAGGGAGGTGCTCCCACCACCACTACAACTGAAGCTGTGGGAGATCAAGAAGGTGAAGCTATGGGAGGTTAAGCACAGAATCCCTAAGGACAGTGGCTGGGACTGAAACAGTATTGGGTATTGGGTATGTGTAAAGAGACATACCAGACCTCTTCTAATAGCTTTTAGTGCTTACAATAACAATAAGAGTTATCCACTGCAAGAGCCTGGTGCATAAACCAGTGAAAAAGCAGAGCTACCTCTTATTTATGTCACGGCGCGCACCCCAGTTGCCATACTGGGACTGGGAAGCACCCCAGTTGCCGGGGCTCTGGAACAAAGCACCCAGCTTTGTCAGCAGAGGAAGCGGCGCCCTAGTGGTGCATGGCTCGGCATTCTGGCGCTGAGGCGAAGGAGTCACAGACACAAAGCATTGCCGAGATAAGAGTGTACTGAAGTTCTCCATATTGAAGTTCTCCAAATACCAGAATATCAGTCAGATAGCAGGATGCAGCAGACAGATATTGTACACAGCAAATGGTAACACAGTCGGACAGCATTTCCCCCTCCTTCCATATAACCCACGCTGATACGGGGCAATGCCCTTCCTTATGTACCTCTTGCATTCCACACCACCAATCAGAGCCCTGACTGGGGTCGCCATAGAGAACGTGATGTCTGGCACGTCCTCACCTCTCCACAGCTGCTCTCATCGCTGCTCAGAGGCCAGCACACAGGTGTAACTAATGGCTGGCCTCATGCCAAGGCTGTTGTTCCCAGAGCCAAAAGAGTATCTCAGGTCTGGACTCTTGTACCAGACCTGACAATTTCTAGTCTATCTGGGCCTGAGGGTATTCGGGCCTTTCCCTTGAGAAGATCACACAGTCCAAAACAACTCACACAAGCATCTGCTGCAGATGTAAAACTGTTCTTCCCGTGGTCCTTCTTGGCTAGCCTTTTGAAAAGGCAGCACATTTTAGGAGGTACTTCACGCCACTGATTGAGTGAAGACAAAAGGCTAGAGTACTAAGATTTGTACTAGACCTGGTTAAGCTGGATGTTTCATGCTTCCCACCAAGGGGATGTTTGCACCCTCTTGCCTGAACACAAGTAGCTCACTAGAGTAACTCCCACATTCTGACCATAGGCTATGAGGTTTCCAGCACAAGCCCCAGAAATCTCAACATTGTAATGATTAAATATGAAAATATATAACACAAGAATGTAAAAGAAATATGTGCGCACACGTGCACATGCACATGCATGAGTGCACACACAAAACTTGGATTTTTAATTTGTTAATTTCTTGATGATTATCCCATTCTGCAACCATCTTGGGAACTGAAATAGAAAATGTTAATCTTATAATCATATATGAAAAATAATAACCACCATGGGCTAAACCCAATGAGCTAAACCCAATTACCACTGGGCTAAACGGAAAATAATATCCAATGGGATAAAAATGTTAATTTGAATGTACTGACTTTGGTGAATTATTGAATTGGTATATTCATATATATCCCTGTTGAAACAACAACAACCCCTTCTGCATTTTTCGGTTTTCCTATCGACCTCAGTGGATGAGATTTGTACAGTGATTTTAGATCATTAAAATATATTTCTGGGAAGTCTCTTATTCTTTGAAACCAACTGATGATTGAACAAAAGAATTTGCACCCTGGGCTATGACCTTGGTAACCTTTCTTTAAAAGTTACAATGCCACAAGAAACCCACCTGCAAAAGAAAAAAGAATAAAACGAGGGGGCTTATTGTAGTTAATGAGATTCTTCACCAAAAACGCTAATCTGGGTTAAAACTAAAATAATGCTGATAAGGCTGTTACATCCCACACTGAGAACAAGGAAGGTGCATTGCTCAGATCAATGGTGGCTATTAGGACGTACTCTTTAATGGTTCTTTTTCATATCTATCAAAATGGCTGTTTGAGACAAAGTCTTTTAGATGAAGAGTGGGTGAAATGGAATGATACATCTCTCCTGTTTTAATTTTACTTTTTTTTTTTTCAAAAAATGGTACCAGGTTCAAATCAACCAATATTAGCAGAAGTTTAACATCACTTTAAAAGGAAGAGATTGACCTACTGAGAAAGTACATGAGTAAATGTGTAGCAATACACTGATTATTACTGTTTCCCCTCAGGCAAATACCTCTCTCTTAAGCGTAAGCTGCACTGGAACATTTTGTTTTATTACCTTGTGAGATAAGTGAGGGAAAAAGCCTTTAGTACCTGGGGAATTAAAAAAAAATCAGACTTGTCATATCAGTGTCTGTTCTCAATTTCATGCCGGGCGCATAATTATAACGGTGTTTAAATTGAGCCCAGAAGAAAGATGGGTTCAAGTGCAAATTAATTTTAGATTATCACAACAAAGGCAATCAAATCTCAACAAGCTTGCCAGCAAAATACTTTGCAAGGGTCCCCAGGTCCCTTCCCACCCCTAACTTACAACAAAGACCTTTCAGCTCAAATTAAGCTAATGATCTAATGTAACACTTCTGCCTACCTTTCAGAGTTTTATTATTGACTCCGATTTAATGCCACACAGTGATGGGAAGGGAAGACAAACGGAGGGTGGGGGGTGGGAAAGTGAGAGGGGAAATATCAGTATTTAATATCAGCAAAGTGACAAAATAAACAGTCAACAGGCCCGACAAGATCTGTGTGGTGTCAGATTGTCTTAGCCAGGAGAAACTATCAGAGCGAATTGACAGGACTGAAAGAGCCTTGCATTTTATCTGAGTCCTTTTTTCCCCTCATCCAGGCAGTCTCCAAAACCAAACAGCAGCAGTGCCGGCGTTCAACCTCCTTCACCTATCTATCAGCACAGCTTTTATAGAAATCCAACATCTTACTCTATCCTATGGGAACCTGCTGGGGGAATGAAGGGAATCAAGTACTGAGAAGGGGGAAAAAAATATCAAGTCAAGCCTCATTACCTCCTCATTACCTTTGCAAAAGTGGAGTGAGAGAAAATTTTATCTAGGGAACACAAGCTTTGGAATCTCATTGAGAGTTCTGTCTGGTTATTGCACAGCCAAGCATGGCGAGTGCCTCTGCGGGATTAAAGTTTTCTCCCCATTTCTCTATAGTAATGATCTGCTCATTAAGGTTTTTAAGGGAAATTACCATCACTTATCATTATGCCAGTCACTCAGTAAGCAGCATTAAACAAGGAGTGTCAGTCGAAAGCTGGCTTTCTTTCTGTCTTTCTTTCTTTCTTTCTGGGCTTTCTCTCACACAATCGGGTGGAAAGAAAGACAACATATTTCAGAGATGATTTTATAATTCCGAACTTCATCCCTGTGTAATTTTTGTCATTGAGTCTTTGGGGATGACCTTAGGTCAGACACGCTAGACAAAATATAAAATGTGTTTGTAAAAGCATTAGATTACCTCCTTCTGAAATAAATCCCTAGAATGTATGCTTGTGGTTTTTTTTATTGTGCACAGTGCGTTTTTATATCTACTGATTGTCTAGGGATTTTAAGCATTGCTACAGAATCAAAGGGCTATTTACAAAAAACAACAACAGTGACACACTTTTTAATTACTTCAAGTAGTTAGCGTTTCACTGTTTCTCATCTGGTTGGGAGAGGAAAATATCTAACTTTACCCTTTCAGGACGCTTTGTAGAAACCCCATGACTCTCAGACGTTTTCACTTTCCAAAAGGGATATGTTGATCATTGTTAAAAAGAATTGCTTTTCCAAGCTTTGGGATCTTCTGGACGTGACTGCAATGATGTGGGTCTTCATTTTAACTAATTCATTTAAGTTCATTTTTTAATGAACAAATATTATATTTGATTTCAATGCGTTTGAAATCCATTCAATGAAGTGTATCATTCAAGCAGTTTAGAAACCTTATAGTTGCAAAGTCAGTTTATCCTACTTGTTTCTAGAGATCAGGCTTTGCAGACAGAGGCATTCTTTAGCCCCTGGCAAGCCTCAATAGGACTGATCCACAATATGTAATTTGCAGAGTCACAACTAGTGCAGCCTTTGTCTAGAGAAGATTGTAGGAACTGAGCATTGCATATATAGACAATAGGTCATTTTTGTGAAAGGTGTAGCACTCAAGACTACCTCATCCTTCCTTTCATCTTTCCCTCCAGCAGGGGCTGTTGTGACAGAAAGCCACAGGATGCAATGAAGAAAAAAGGGTTTTGCTATTTCCTTTGTCTCCTCCCAACCCAATTCTGGCAGGCAATCTGCCTCCTACAGTAAAGAACACTGATCAATGTACTGTAATACGATTCTCTCGGCCTAGGCAGACATAAGAATGTTCTGTCATCATGTTCACACTAACATGTCCTGTCAACTCTCTTTCATTCTCAGTACTTAAATAAAGTGAGGAAGTGTTCACTGTATCACCCTAAACAATTGTATGGAGAAAGAAAAATGATCATCTTTAGTCACTAGGTGGCAATATCATTTTTTCTTGGCATGATGGCAAAGGTGGAGATTTCTGGCATTTCCTGTTTCCTGTTTACCTCATGAAACAACATATGGATTCTTACCATGTTCTTCCATTAAGCTAGCTATAAAAGCAGTAGACAGGTGCCGACCAGCTGCCAAAATTAAAAGCATAACCCACAAATAAAGCATGTTGAACATATCATTTATCTCTCTCCAGGACTGTGGGCATTGTAAAGACCTTTTCAAGGGACTGAGTGTGGTGTGGCAACTCTTTACCAAGCAGAGGCATCTCTAGGGCTTGTGTCACCAGGTGCAAGAGCTCATTTGCATCACCCCCATGATGGGCCTCCTCCCACACCAGACCACGTAGAATAAATTACAATATCATACGCACAACCTAAATGCAGTGGCATCACTAGGTTGATATAGCCCCCATTAACTTTATTTATTTTAATAGATAACAGTACAAGTCACTCAACATATCAGGGACCAACAAAAAAAAAATAGTGTCCAACTTGATGACATTCACACAACTGAATAAGCGTTCTAGTATTAGCCCTGATACATGGAAATGAGAGCTGAATCATTCAGTTTCCTCCTGTGTCCTACCAACACCACATAGACTTTCAGAACGAACAGGCTCATTGGTCAGTTTTCAGTTAAGGAAATCCACTTTTTGTTGCGTTAAAACTGTTGCGTTTTATTTTGCTGGTGATTTGGCCATACCTTTTGATAGACTATAGAGATTTCAATGGGGCTTGTTTCATTGTGTTTTGCATGAAATTACATATCAAATTCTATATAACATGATGGCATATTATTCAAAAATACCAAGATTTTCACAATTTTGGCCAGTCGTGGGGCCCCTCCCCTGACAGCATCACCTGGTATGTGGCCCCCCCCCCCCCCCCCCCAATCCACTGGTACCAGGACCACATGTCTGCATCCTCTTCCTGACCCTACCTCCACTGTGCCACACCAAAAGAGAAAATGAACCACTGCTTCGTTGTTCAAGTGGTCCATGTAAATAAACCTGCAAGTTCCACACTTCTGGGTTTGCAAAAACGGTGCAAGACTGCAAGTGGGAATCCGATCACTGCCTTCTCTTGCAGATGTAAGCCACATGTATTTATTTATTTATATCAGTATTTAGATACCACCTTCCTCAATTTTTTAGACAGTCTTCAAGGTGATGTACAAGGGCAGACTAGTCTAAACCACCATTTTTTTTTTCCAATGTTCACAATTATGCCGTAATCTATGATTCACTGTCCTCAGTCACCAGAGCTGACCTTCAGAATGTGGTTGTCTCCTCTGGCAGCGTGGCACTGAGCTTCAGCAAGCAATTGTAAGTTAAGCCTGGGCAGGTCCTCAGGGTTGCACTCCATTCTTTTGCCAGCTGGCCTTCTCGCACACTCCCCTAAACTTCTCACTTGTGGTGGCTAATCAGCTTGTCAGTGACTCCATCTTGCCACAAAGGGTACAGCAGCTTTCCCTGCCTGCCATTTCAGAAACAGAATCATTTCCAGAAACAGGACCATGGATTCCCCTGCTTAGCTTCAGGCAATACCAACAGCTCAACCGTCAGTCCACATCTCCTGCCCAGATCACTTCATGGCTGGGCCAGCCGTGCTCTGTTCACATGGAATTAGTATTTTCCTCCAAAAATTGTTGGGGCAAAAGCATGTCAGTACCTATTCCCCTAAACAATGTATGTATGTCTTCTACATATTTGAAAGTTTGTCCCTTTTTTAGTAATAATAAATACAATATAAATAATATAGATTGAGAAGCTTACTAAATATAAGACTGGAGAATTACTAGGCAATTGTTCTTGTTTCTGACATGGTAAAATACTGCAAGACCTGAGGGAGGTGGCTGGTGTCAAAGTCCGTCAATCTTCATTCTTTCCCATTCAGAGACTCCCAAGGCCCAAGTGTGAGCAATTAGTAATGCCAACTTTCAAGAAAGCTGTTAAAATGGGGGCCGTGGGTATTGTCAATTTGCTACAAACGCACTAAAATTGTATCCTAAAGCTGTTTCCATTTGAGTTTTTTTAACGGATTTTAGCTTAATGAGGAGCTCTCTAAATTAACACAAAGAATGCTATAAAATATTGCAAGAAGATGGATAAAATAGAATTTGGGAGATTTTGAAACAGATAGCCTAGGACTGAATGTATCTGAAAAAGAGACTAAAATTATCAATTGCTTTGAAGCCATTCGTAAGCTTAGTTACAGCTTGTATATCCAATATTGTGTTGCAAATGTATTGATGCTGAAACTGTGTCACTCCTTTGAATATACGATTGCTGAGAGATTACATTTGAGAGCAATAATGAATAACTCAATTTCTGTCCTCTGGATTCACCAGTTTCCATCTTTAGTCCCTTTTTCATTAACATAACTGGCTGCCAACCATACCTGAGGCAGACGTGGAACATTGTAAGCATCAGAAGAAATCTTGGACAATTCTGCACTGAATAAAACCACTGGCATCTCTACAGGGAGGGCAGAGCTCTACGTTTTGCAAGAAGCCTTACCTTGCAGTGGAAATCCCTCCTTTCCTACACAGTTGTAGCCAATCCTCACAGGGAAAAGCAACATCTTGGCATTGCTTACTGGCTACAGCAGCAAGGGAGAGGAGGGATTTACATGACAGGGTAAGGATTCTTGCAAAACTTAGAGCTCTGCCCTCCCTGTAGAGACGCCACTGAATAAAACCCATTGATATAGAACACTGTTATTCAAAATGTGGGCCGGGACCCACTTGGTGGGTCACAACTTGATGTCAGGTGGGTCGCAGAAAGCTGGGAACAGCCATTTTGGAAACTGCAGACCTTACTCTTCTTATATTCATTTTGTGAGTGTTCACAGTTTGAATATTCAAGTGAGGTGTTTTTTTTTTTTAATTTTGCTTTTAGTTCAATGCTTTCACATCACATTTTGTCCTAGTCTTGCTGTCTGTCAGGGATGTTTCATGGTTGTACAATTGCCGCAGTCCAAGAATGCCAATTTGCATTTCAGGAGTGTCATTTTATTATGTTACAATGACTGCACTTCCTGCTTGATGATGTCAATTCCTGCCACAACATCACTTCCAGGTTAACGACATCACTTCCGGTGGGTGCTGACACAAGTGACATTCTAAAAAGTGGGTCCCTGTCTAAAAAGTTTGAATACCACTGATATAAACTGGACAAAATGATAAGACAGCCTATAGGCACCAAAATGTCTTGTCCATCAGAGAGGATGATATTATTCCTAAAACTAGGATCTTTACAATTTTGGTTACAAGTTGTGTCTCACCCCCGCCCCCCGTCCCCTGGCTAGCTATGCCACTGCCTTAAGCATGCTTTATGACATTCGGAGTGTGGGCAGTAAGCCTGTTAGGATCGAGTTGCCTGACTGGTTGGTTAGCAACTCTGTCATGAATGGGTGTACATTCATTCATCTATACACAAGACACCAGTTGTATATATGGCAATTTACAGAGTTCAAAACAAAAGCATGTGACAATACTATGCTCAAAAGAAGGCTACAATGTAAAATGTAAATACTACACTATGAGTATTTAATGCATTAGGCTGCAATAATATCCATACTTACCTGTGAGTGAGCCCCATTGATGATAATGGGACTTATGTCTGAGCAGTCATGCATAGGAGTAGGCTCTCAATTGCTAACCATGTGTACAACATATATTTGGGGGCAACTCCCACCCAAAGAATATAAAAAGTTTAAATGAAATTTTGGGAGTTGATTTGCTCTCTTATTATTTTGAAAAAAAAAAATGGTAGATCCTTCACAATTAAGTTATTATAGCGTTCCAAATTCCTCACGTTATGAAGACACATTCCTGAAGAAAGCTACTGTAGTAATCCCAAAATTGGTGTACTGCAATCTTCGGAACAAGAATGAAAGTATACAGGTAATGCAATTCATTCATTCCTTCTATTCAAGTGTTACCTTCTTGAAACGCCTTCAGAGACACTTTTTAAAGATGCAGGCCACAGTCTGGGACATCTAAGGAATGCAGTGGTTGCACCTTTAAAAAAATAATAATTTAAGATAGAACATTTTATGTTTTTTAGAAAGCCTACTTAGCATCTAGTTCCCAAACAATAAAGTTATGTAAGGTCATCTCTGCATATATACATTTTTCCCACTGCAGTCAGTTTGGGAATAGACCCAGCAATTTTATTACCTCTCACTCAGACTGAATTCATTCCAAAATATTCCCAGCAGTGTCTTCAATTTAAGGAGGGGCGGGGAGAGATTTGCAAGCTTTTCCCTACATAGTCTCCACCAGGTGCTACACAGCCCTATTATTGTTGTTGGATGCTGGATTTCAAAGTAGCCAGTCAGTCATTTGTTCACCAGTGTTGGGCAGAGGGCCAGGAATGTATAGTTCTACTGTCTTCTGCAGACAAATGGCTAATGGACTTTTCCTGTAAAGAGATAGGAAACTGTAATCCTCTGGACACCAAACTATTAAACAGTAGTTTCCTCTTTTATAAATAAGTTAAACAGCAGGGGCTTAGCAGTCTTCAAAACTGGAGTGATTTGTTATCAGTGGAGTGACACCGATAAATGTTATTTTTGAAACAATTTAAACGAAAAACAAAAAGTGTGAGAATAAATAAAACACCATTTCAAAAGTGGGGAAGGAGGATAAATATATCAGCATTACCAGCACCAGATCTTGATATAATAGTTAAGATATGGTGCATCTAAGAATTACACGCATTTAATTCCCATTCAGATTTTTATAATTAGCTGCTTTATAGGATCAAATACAAACGCTTCCTGGAGGGGGAAAAAATGGAAAAGGATAATCCCTTTTACAAGGAAATGTATTATGGAACTTTTATTCTTTTGGTTGGTGGCAGAAGAGTTGAGCACTTAATATGTCTGAAGTGATGTTATTGTGTCACTGACATATTGTTAAGAGATGACAAAAGTGAGATATCCATCAAGTACATATCCATCAGTAGATATCAATAATTATATATTATCAATTATATATGTAATTTATAATAAACATACACACACAATCTGCGGGCTTCAAACCCGCGAGGGAAGGCCCTACCTGGACTGTCCAATGGCAAGGGTTTTCTGAGGCCTAAAGAGGCTGCACACAACCACCTGCAGCCCCTGCGGGCCTCAGAAAACCTTCTGGAGGCAACTGGAGCCCAGTTCCGGTTGCCTTCAGAGGATGGGGATGGCCCAAATCCATGGGCTTCAATACCCACAGATTTTGGTATCTGAGGGGTTTCCAGGAACGGAACCCTCAGAGATAATGACGGCTTACTGTATGTATAGGTTTCAGAGACCTCTGGCAATCTGCCCTCTATGGGTTCCCTTTGACCTGGGTGAGCCCTGAAAGAGTCATTGTACCATCACCATGAGAAGACTATGGCTGCAACACACATAAGGTTTACTAACTTATAATCAGTGGGCCCTCAATATCCATCCAAAGATGCCAACCCTCGATACCAATGCCCTTTATGTGCCACTGCTGTTACTTCTCTTCCAGCTCTAGGGATCTAGGGTTTGCTAAAAAAAGCCTTCATATTTGGGGTGGTACCATCCCGTCCCCTGGATCAGGGATTAAGGGGCTCCAAGCCATTTTCAGGCCACACAATATATGATAGCTGGAGAACATCTGACTTGGTGGGTCACCAAGGACTGTCCCACCAGCTGGTTCTGAATTCCGTGCTTGCATTTTGCTCATGCAGATGTCATTTCTGTGAAACATGGGTATCCTTTTGATGGATTCATATATAACTTAATGGGTCAAAAACCAATGTGTCAGGATACAAAGAGCCTCATTCCAGGTCATTTGATTGAGAAGAGTATAATAGTGCTGTCTTGGGCATTCACAAAATGATAACATTGTACTGTTTTCTCTTGAAAATGATTACTTCTAAGCACAACAATCTTGAATCCCAAAGGTGTCAATCTCAACCATCTTCCATATTGTCACTTGCCACTTACATTTGTGTGTGTGTGTGTGTGTGTGTGTGTGTGTGTGTGTGTCTGTGTGTGTGTGTGTGTGTGGCTTTTCCCAATTAGAAACTATCTCCAGCTTTACTACACTTACAATATGTGTAATTAATTCTGTGTTCCTGGTTAGAGAGAGATCATAACTGGTAATTTCCACAATTAATTTGTAACTGTACTTCCAGATGTGTTTAATTTTCCAGTAGACCACCATGGATTTTATGGGTCTTTGGGTGAGTCTGGCATGTGTGTTACCAATTTACATGATACATGACATGATCCTGAGAATGACTTAAGCATCTGCAAGAAAGTGAAGGATCTGAATGACAGTCTTCGCTTTCCATCAGCTTTTCCTTCCCTTTGGTGCACATCTGAGCAGGTTGACCAGCGGTCCTGTTACAATACTTTGTCAGCCATTGGCCATCTATGGCAAAGAAAAGAGAATCAGAAAAGCAGGTTAATTTGCTTTCCTTCTTGGTCCCAAGAGGAAAGGTCTTTCCCAATCTGACATGCAAACACTGGAGTACACGTAGCCCACTGGTGATTGGTTCTTATGCACAGCAGTGAAAAGACATTTCCTGTTTTTTGTGGGTAGTGTAATCGGAGCCATGGATTTCACCCAAAGCTATGAGCTGAAAAAGAGAGGAAATTGGAATGCCTTACGGTAATTAATCATTTGCTATGAGACCTGTCAAAACCTTTTGTAAAGCTGATAACTGCTGTCGGTAACCAGCTAGTGCACCACCATCTGTAATTGCTTAAAATATAATCCAATCCTCGGTTAAACACATTTTACGTTTCTGCTTCAGTCCATTTCCAAAGCACTCTTTGGGGAAGTTCTGCCTATCGCTTTGCCAAGAAAATGATGTTTCTGGTATCATCAACTCATTGTTTTTGGCTGTGTGATTCTGCTTTGCATTTTGAGGGAAAGAACACCGCTGCTGCAATGACTGCTATGAATGTCTCAAAAATTGACTTGTTTAAAAACAAGGACCGATCTCCCACCTTTCCCTTCCTTCCTGCACTTCCCATGGTCTTGCCGCTTTTGCCAAAGCTAATTTCAGAGTTGTGCACAAGACTCTTCTGTCAATTAATTCTTGTCCAAAGCCACTTTCTGACTGTGGGGGTGGTGTAGCCTGTGGGGATGGCAGCTTCCCACCGTCTCTTAGGAATTGATCCCTGCGCAAGCCAATTTCTTAGGGTGCAATTGGGATAGACTTGCTGCTCCCATCTCTTTCAGGCTCCAGCCCAACTTCTTAGCATCAGGGATGACTGGCTGCTGCTGACCATTCCCAAGGTCTAGCTGAGCTCCACCTCCTGGCGTCAAGGAGAATGAATGCTGCTGCATACTTTCAACCCATTCTGGCTCCCACAGGACAGTGCACCCTAGGAAGCTGCTTGGTGCAATCACCAAAGCCTGGGACTGTGCTCACACCCACCTACGATCGCCGAGGAGAGTCCAGAGATCAGAGGTTGCCTGACAAAGCGACGGTGTCCCCATGGCCTGCCAGCTGCAGCCAGTAACTCACATACTCCTACACCAGTTTCACCAACGTCCTATCTTCTGTTCTTTGACATATGAAGCCGCCTTGTTGAGCCCATCTAGGTCCATCTTGGTCCATCTAGGTCAATATTATCTACCTGAACTGGCAGTAGCTCTCCAGGGTTTCAGGCAGGGATATTTGTTTTCAGCTCTACCGTAGATGTAAATATTGGACTTGGGAACTTCTACATGCATCTTTTTCCACGGAGTTGTGCCCCCCCCTTTAAACACAGTTCTTGAATTATGGAGGAAAAAGTAGGGGACTCATCACAATATCTACAATCCACACCTCCTAGCCCCATGAATGTTAGCCAAATCGTACTCCCCCATTACCTTCCACGCAAAGAGCCAAACCACACCTTATCCTGCAGATGGTTTCATTTCTGTGGATAACTCTACGGGCAGTCTGAAAAAGAAACTACTCATTTGGATTCTGTTTTGCTTTCGAATTAATTACTGAATCTCATTTTGATCTCAAAATAAGGAAAATACAGTTCCTCCTGGAAGCATCTTTGTTCTCTTCATTTGGAGACATTGCACATTCATTATCAAGTCAAAGGACCTAAAAATGAATAAATACAATTTAACCAAACAGAAGTAATTGTAAAGGTGGTGTTTCCAAATGCATGCACACTCAAGGCTATTAAATATTTCCAGTGGTGCATGAAAAACTTATACATTACCCTCTTTACATCTACTTTTATGTAACTATACATTCATTAATTAAAGAGCAGGAGCAAAAAAAAAATTATGAAGTTGATGAAAGGTTTACAGACCTTGTGACCTGTTCCAACCCCAAGGATTAGTATGGAAACTGTGTGTGACTGCAAATTATTATACTCACCTTATTAGCATAATGATTTCCCACCTTCCATGATACTTCATTGTTATCTATAAGCTCCCAAAGGCCCTTAAGCTTGTTAATAACCATTATGGCTGTGCAATGAAGTGAATCAAGACTAAACTGAACTCACCTGAGCCTAAGTAGATTAACCCTACTCAAGTTTGATGGGGTCCATATGAATTCAGCTGGGTCTTTTTGCACCAACAAATAAGGATGAGCCTGGATGGGATCAAACCTAAGGTTTGCATACGCGCGCACACACACCACACACACACACACACACACACACACACACACACACACTGAGGCTGTGTGGCAGGCAATGGAGGAATGCTGTTGTGCATATTCATAGTGTGAAGTACTTGCACATATGTGTTGTACAGTCTAGGTTCTCTACCACCTGTGCTAGTCCTCTCCTGCCCCGTTGTGTCTCCAGCTACTCTGACTAGTTGGTTTCCAGCTGGCAGACTGAGTAGGTACTTACTAACAGGATCACTCTGTGCCAAAGATCTCTGGAAACAACTGGGGTAAAGGATGGATGAAAAGCCCATGGGAGCCTCTCATGGACTCTTTCTACTTCCCCATTGTCCAACCACTCATCCTTGGACTCTCTAGATGCAGAGGGTCCATGAGGAGCATCCCAATTGGCCGGGCTCTTCTTTGTGGGCTCTCTTTTCCTCCCTCTACTCCTCCTCCAGTCATTCTTGAAATGCAGCTGTATGAGCCAGCTTGCCAGTCTGAGCTCAGAACTGTCATGCAAATCAAACATGGGAGCTGGACAGAGGGGGTGTATTGTCACCTGTCTGCTGACATCTCAGTGTCCCTTAATGGTAACTTGGGAGAACCTGCTGTTTGGAGAAACAGTTGAGAATGTTTCTTCATTCTGTGAGGCTTACCATCTTTTCTTCGAGCAATTTAGACTGAAATGTCTGAAAATGAGTTTAGAACCATTTTTTTTTTGCATTTCTATTCAACTTTCCTCCTGAAAGCTCAAGCCAATGTGCATAGTGTTTCCAGGCCATCTCCCATCCAGACTTTGACCACATCTAGACTATCTTAGCTTTCAGTATAGTTCTGGTACGCAGTACCTTCAGATCAAAGTAGATGCTAGTCCACATGTGCAGGTTTATCAGTTGATCATTGCAGCATCTGATTGTGAATAGTAGGCTTATGTTCGTTTGTTTCTGTTCCATTCCATTCCATTTGTTTTTGTTTACATTCATGTTCATTCATTTTGTTTACTATTTGAACTGTTTCATTATTTTCACTCATGATTGTTTTACATTGATTTCAATGAAGACCCATCCAGTTCTCTGATGCTTATAACTTTGTCATTTCAAACCAAATTTCATGACATTTTCAGGGCTTATGCTACTTACTTGAGGCATCCTCTGTGGGGATGTTCAGAGAGATTAGACAAGAAGAAACTGATTATATAAGCAAGTTAAAAATGAATTGGTTTTGTTTTTTTGTTTTTTTTCATTTTTCATTTAGTTCAGTGGAGATCAACCCTGTTTTCTGATGCTGGTAACTTTGGTGTTTTCTGCTCAAAGAGCATGGACTTAGTAGTGATTGGAGGCCCAATCCTGACTTGGAGTTAGGCCGGCACAGTTAGGCCAGCAAAGTTTGACCGGCACAAGGGACCACTGTAAAGTGCTTTTGGACCACTCTTGGAGTCAGGGAAGCCAACAGACGTGCACCAACCTCACAAGAGCAAGCGAAGGAGATGGTTTGGCTTTGCTCTTGCAGTCGCCAATGGCTCTGAAGGCAAGAGGGAGGGGCAGCTTTACATGCACATTCTGGCATCTGAAAATAATTAGTGCTTTGATCCCCCTTTGGAAATACCACTGGAATGAGCTTGGGGCAGTGCCAGGATCCCAAGGTCCCAAAAGAGGCCACTACTGGACATTTCCTATCTGCAGATCAATGGGAGGAGATGATGCTTGTGTGAGGCTTGATGAGTCACTCCCTTCTCTTTTTCTCTCCCAGGTCATGTTGACATTGCTTCATTTCAGCAGCCTTATTGCCATCTGGTAGAAACATTCCCAACCCTGTGACTGGCAAGGAAGAGAGGGTCGACTCTTGCACAGATCCTTCCTGTTTCTCATGCTACCCAGCCCTTGGTTAGTGGAGATACTCCTGCCTGTCTGCCCCAGCCTGTAATCTAGCAGATGGATGGGGGTGAGGGAGGAAAACAAAGCTTGGGGAGAGGAGAAGGGGGCAAAGCTGGGGAAGCTCACAGCAAGGAACTCCACATGCAGGTGTGCTTTGTGAAAGAGGGGACCATCCAACCCTTTGGTCTGGCACAATTTCATGCCAACTCTGGAAAGAGCCACCACAGATAGAACTCACCCGGTTTGCTATAGGGCTCTTCAGAGGGGTGAGGATGTCACACATTCAGCTGTGCATCGTCAAATGTTGGGAAATCAGGTGATGGAGATGCATGTGTGAACCAGGCCTTTGGGAAATGGGTGGGCAAGCAGATGTGAGCCGTATCAGACTTCAAACAATTCAAAGATAAAAGCTTCTGATAGTGGAGGCGGAGGAGGAATGGGACAATAGCTTGACAAGGAACATTCTGGAAAATTTTGTCTAGATCAGAGATTTTCAACCTTTTTCATTTCATGGCATGCTGAGAAGGTACTAAAATTGTCAGGGCATGCCATCAGATTTTTGACAACTGAAAAGTCACACTGCACTGCAAACCAGGGACTCACATCCCCCAATTGCCCTTCTAATTTATGATCAGCGATGGGATTCACAAATTGACAAGGGGAACGCTGGGCGGGACTTAGGTGGGATTTCCGCTTGAGTGGCAGCCCATCCGCAGCGTTCCGCAGCTGTCCTAGC
The DNA here is from genome assembly GCA_029204185.1 of Lerista edwardsae. NCBI lineage: Eukaryota > Metazoa > Chordata > Lepidosauria > Squamata > Scincidae > Lerista > Lerista edwardsae. The sequence goes on from JAJKFI010000037.1 coordinate 5,614,505, forward strand.
CTCGGGGGGGGGGCTCCCGCTCGCCACAGGGGACAGGTGAGGGTCGCGCCGGGTGCCTGGGCAAGCAGCGGTGGGGCACGCTAACCAGAGGCAGCCCCCCCCCGAGGCCAGGACAGCTGCGGAACGCCGCGGACCGGCAGCCAATCACGTGGAAGCCCCGCGTTAGTCCCGCCCAGCGTTCCCCTTGTCAATCTGTGAATCCCATCACTGTTTATGACCCTTCCCCAAAACTCCCACAGCACACCTGCAGCCCATTCACAGCACACCAGTGCGCCACGGCACAGTGGTTGAAAATCGCTGGGCTAGATGAATAATGAGAATTATATTACATCCCACCCATATCCGCACACTCGGTTTCCACGGTTTCAGCTGTCTGAGGTTCACAAATCCCGCCCCCTCCCGGTTGCATAAATAATTTATCTGTCTATTTGCAGCCTTCCTGTTTCAGGAAAGGAAGGAAGGTTCTACATTTTCCATCAAATAATTGATTGGTGGGATTTTATAAAATGGTTCCATGATGGATCAGCGCTTAGGAGAATTTCCCCAGTGAGAGTTTCTTTACACAAGCCCTGTCAATGGAAATGAAAGTTGCATAAGAGCACTATGCCTTTCTGCAGCTCCCGTGCCTTGCAATGAGACTTGTGCAAGAGAAACTCCTACTGGTTTTCTACCTCATATGTAAAAATGAAAGGTAAATAATATGAATCTGAATGGCTTTCTGTACTCAAAATGACCCCAGCTCTTTTAGTAATGGAATCTGATGACATCATCTTTTGGCAGCCCTGATCTTTAACCCAGTTTGATCTAAAGCAGATTCTTCTGGAATGATATCATTAAGGTAAATCCCTGAATAGAGAGTGAACCATATCCATATAAGCCATTTAAGGGTATTAAGTTACTGAGAATTATCTCCCTGATATTTTCCTTGTGCAGTGCAAACAATGTGAAAATTGTCATTAAAGGCCCCCACTCCAGTGAACTTTATAGTTGTGTTGTTGGACATCTAATATCCTAATTATTGCTAAAATAATTTTTACTTGGAAATTATGCAAGTGGAAAGGTTTACTAGTACAGAAATTTTTATAGGGTGGTGTTGATATTAAGAATTGAGGAAGAATTTGACCAGAGTGTGGGCCTTTTTAATATTGCATGGTTTATTTATACAGTAGTCATTTTTGTAGCAGGTAGTTGAGGGTTCCTGAAAATGTGCTCATTCTTGAGTGAAACACTGGACTAGAGCAAATGTAATTCCTCCTCCCCACTCTCTTCTTGCATGTGTCCTCTCCCTTTTCATTGTTAGAGCTAACTATAGTTAGAGTTACATCTGCATCAGCATGTTCACTAATCTCAAATGGGGACTACAAACTGGATTCTCACTATAGTTGCATATTTGGACCCAACCATGAAACTGGAATCAGCTTCAGAAGCAAAAGGATGGGGATAATTCATGCATGAGGGTTGTGGGAGGTGGAGGAACTGTGCCTATAAAGGAGCCCTGATTTCCTAACCATTCTAACAAAGCACAATAAGCAAAACACATAACCATGGTTCTGTAATTTGGAGTTAATTAAAAAAAAAAACCTAGGTTAGGGACCGTAATACTTGTACATGAGAAGAGGGAGAGAAAGGGAACAACATGCACATTCCTGATCTCCTAACTATGGCGGGTGCATATTAGAGATGGTCCCTCCTAACTGAATTATCTAGGTTTAGGTTCAGAAATGAATTTGGGGCATTCTAAACTCTCCTTTCTCCAAGAAGAGACAAACTCTCAAACCTTAGCTTCCAAAGCAGAGTTCAGAGAATCTGAATCCCACTTTTTGTTGTTGTTGTTGTTCAGTCGCTAAGTCATGTCTGACTCTTCGCGACCCCATGGACCACAGCATGCCAGGCCTCCCTGTCCTCTACTAGCTTCCAGAGTTAGCCCAATTTCATGTTCATCACTTTGGTGACACTATCTAACCATCTCATCCTCTGCCGCCCCCTTCTCCGTTTGCCTTCAATCTTTCCCAGCATGAGGGTCTTTTCTAAAGAGTCCTCTCTTCTCATGAGGTGGCCAAAGTATTTGAGCTTCTGCTTCAGTATTTGTCCTTCCAGGGAGCAATCAGGCTTGATTGCTATAGGACTGACCGATTTGATCTCCTTGTAGTCCAGGGGACTCTCTTCTCCAACACCATAATTCAAAAGCATCTATTCTTCAGCGCCCTACCTTCCTTATGGTCCAGCTCTCACAGCCGTACATGACTACTGGGAAAAACCATAGCTTTGACTATGCGAACCTTTGTTGGCAGGGTGATGTCTCGGCTTTAGTAAAGTAAATCCCACTTTACTAGCCCCCAAACACACTCTTTACTTATTCAGAAGCAGTCGGTACTTCCTTTCCGACCTTTTCGAATCCATGTGATTTTGGGAAGGGAACTATATAAGTTCTTTCTTGGAATGAATGTTGCCAGTAGCTTTTGATGTCTTCTTTAAATCAAAGTTTCCAAACCTTTGAGACATACAAAATTATGCACGGAAGGGATAAAGTCGATACAGGGATGTTCTTTTCCCTCTTCTCAAAACACCAGAACCAGGGGGCATCCGCTAAAACTGAGAGTTGGGAGAGTTAAAACAGATAAAAAGAAGTACTTTTTTACCCAGATGGTAGTTAATCTGTGGAACTCTTTGCCACAGGAGGTGGTGATGGCATCTGGTTTAGATGCCTTTAAGAGGGGATTGGACGGATTTCTGGAAGAAAAGTCCATTGTGGGCTATAGGCAATGATGGATTGTGCAACCTCCTTACATTAGTAGTAGGCTACTTCAGAGTACCAGGTGCAAGGGAGTGGCAACAGGATGCAAGCATCTTGTTGTCTCATGCCTCCCTGGGGCACCTGGTGGGCCGCTGTGAGATACAGGAAGCTGAACTAGATGGGCCTTTGGCCTGATCCAGTGGGGCTCTTCTTATGTTCTTATGTTTTTAAACCCCAGCCTGTGGGCCAAATCCGGCCCTATGGAAGACTTTATCTGACCCACATGATTCCCTAGTCTCTCTGGGCTAAAAATACCTCAAAAGATGCACTTCTGTTTTTTGAGTGTATACCACATTCAGTCACTAGAGGTGCTGAATGCAATATAAAGAAATGTTCATTACATTGCATTACATTACATTCAGCACCTCTAGTGGCTGAGGGCATAATCCTAACCCAGAGTTAGGCCGGCACAGTTAGGCCAGCAAAGTTTGACTGGCACAAAGGACACTATAGAGCAGGTTTGGACCATTCTCGGAGAGGCCAGCACACAGATTTGCACCATCCTCCCTTACCCTAAGGGTGGTCCAAGCATGCTTTACGGTGGCCCTTGTGCCAGCCAAACTTTGCTGGCCTAACTGAGCTGGCCTAACTCCAGGTTAGGATTTCATTCTAAGACGAGGCTGTGAGAAAGTGGCAACTTCCCTTTTGCTCGAAATTCTTGCTGAGTTGGTTAAGAGAGCTGGATCTAAGAGAGTCTGGGGACAGATCTCCAGGCTGCCACAACTTCCATTTAAAATAGATCCAAAGGACTAGGGAAGCTGGAAAAAATTGCACCCAGATGGGCCACATGCACAAACCAAGACACCACTGGCCAAGATAATCTCTCCTTAATCTGTTGAGACCATTTCTTGAAGAACTGGGAGAGAGAAAAGAGAGTCTTGAGGTCACATGACAATTACCCAGTTATGAAGCAGAGAAGTTGCTGGCGAACTCAATGAACGCTTGAGTTACGTTTAAGGAGAGAGCACTATGGGGACCTCTTTAATGAACCATTGAGGTCAAATAAGAAGCCTTTGGGGTTGAGTGACAAACAATGTGATGGCCTAATGTCTGGGTGTTATATATAAAATTGGGGGGTGGCGGAATAGTCCACTGAGCAAACAGACGCTTGTATCTGACTCTGTAGTGTCCAAATGATATACAGTCCAATCCACAGTAACTGCTTGTGCAGCAATGCAGAGGCCCCAACATGGCATCTACTGCATCTGGCAGGGGTTTTTGGCCTCCAGTGGCCTCCTCATAGCCAGGGAATGTTTGTTTCCTTGTCCTGGGCAAGGCTCATACTATCCTAGTGGGTCGACTCTGATCTGTGATGACCCAGGAATTGTCCTTTCCAGAGCTAGCCACCTGACAAAGCATGTTGTGCTTTGCAACTGCTAGAAAGAGCTTAACACCTTTGGAATGCTCATCCCAGAAGAATTAGCCACCATTAAGATTGGGTGAAGAGTTATCTATACTCATTTCCTGGAATTTGGGCCAGATAATTGAATTATGGGATGGGAAATGGGAAATTTCTCCAACTTGTCAAAAAGGACTCAATTACTGCAAAAAGAACTTGGGAACTCAAGGTAAAGAAGAGGTAAATTAGCATTAAACCAGTAGAGGACTTTGGAGGTTTGAGTCTGTTCTCCCTGGGTTCCTCTGCTTTTTTTCTAATGGCATGATGTCTGAAAGTTGGTGCTATGCCCTGCAGGTTAGATACGGCTATTATTTCCCTAAGGCCTCTTCCACCAAGGAGAGGGGCCTTCTTAAATCCATCTTGAATTCCACGTGTCCCTAGCATTAACACTCGTCATGCATTCCTAGCATTGACTTGGGATAAAAGGACATGTGTCTGGGGCACCCTAGTGCAGACAAGAGTGCTGAGCAAGAGCATATTGTGCTTGCGTGTTGAATCCATTTCGCTAAGCCTCTCAGTGGTTTCTCCCTTCAATGAACAGAAACATTCTGGGAAATATTATCAAAACTGGCCGTATTAATACTAATCCATTCATATTTTTTGGAGTTAATCTTATATCCTATGAAGTCATGTAGCACCTGCAACAACACAGGGAATGAATTTTCTGGCAGACTGAGCGATGGCATCTGCAAATAAACTAATTACAAACTGCAGCGGGGTAACTAACTATAAAAAAGACCCCAAGTGGATGGGTCCTAATTGAGGGAAATGGCTCTACCCATCTGCCTCCCCCAGTCGATCTGGATGATCTCAAGATTACAGACTAGTCAAGACTACAGTCAGTCAGAGACTACTTAGCCTATCATGGCCAACCAACCCCAAAGGGTCCAAACAGCGGGATCATGTTGGCTCACCCAGGCCACACTTTAAAGTGGTCTTTGACCCACATTCAGCCATGGGTCAGCCAACCAGCTTCACCAAGCCACGTAAGCAACTTATGAGCCGCTGTGGCTGGTCCCCTCACCATGCTGCCTCAGAACACCAAATACTCACGCCTTCCTACCCAACCCGCTTGCTGCCTGTCTGTACAGTGACCAGTGGATGAAAGAAAGCCTTAACCTGATGCTCACCACAGACTGGGGTAGGCAAAAAATGGCAAGGCAAGGGCCACTCAAAATTCCTACCCAGTCCCATAACAGCGACCAGCTAGTCTCTGACTGAATGGTGGGTGGGAAGGCGGGGATCGCTAGCCAGGGCCCAACTGAAGAGGCAGGGCGAGCACATGTCTTGCAATCGTGCTCGCCCTGCCCCCTGCTGGGCAGTTGAACCATGAGGGCTCCTTAAAAGCCTGGTCCCTGCACTCTGGAAGGGGCAGGGCAAAAGACGAAGACCTGCAAGGGGCACATCATTGTCGTTCTGAAAAATGTTGAGGGAATTTGAAACCCATTTGATGATTAATAATAGCAATTCAGAAAAGAAAATACGTATATACTGCTTTTGAACAAAAAAGTTTCCAAAGTGGTTTACACAGAATATTTGAAAACAAATTGCTCTCCTCGGCTAGCTATAAGAGAACTGTGTAAAAGGCAGCTCCACTACTTTGATGGGTCATCATGTGCACCAGTGATATTACTGACACAGATCAGAGTCAACCCACTGGGATAGTATGAGCCTTGCCCAGGACAAGGGAACAACATTATGACTTATGAAGGCAGCTGAACGTTCAGCTGATAAAAGCAAAAGCACTGAAGAAGAAAATAGGTGTTTGTGGCTACAATCCTGTGCTCACTTTCCTGAGAGGGAAGTTCCTTTAAAGACCATGGGACTCACTTCTGAGTAGACAAGCGCAGGATTGTGTGCATCAGAGTTGTACATAGAGGTGGATCACAGCACTATGTTTTGCACGCAGCCGCTCCCTCTCCTCTTTGGAGCTAAGCCATTCCCAGTGGCTAGAGCAAAACAGAAGCTATGTTGGCTCTGAATGGCTCTGAAGAGGAGGGGGAGTGACAGCTCGCAAAACTTGGTGCTATGATCCCCCTGTAGGTACGCCTCTGGTACTTATTGTCTTGTGATTCCATTGTAAGCTAATATAAACCTATCTAAAAGTTTTCTGTACACAAATATTTCCATAAGACGTACTGCATTAACTGCATCCATTTGTATTGTGTGCACACAATCTTAGTCTGAAATCATGAAATTGATGGGTCCATTCACTTAGATCAAAAGATTTTTCAGCATTCTGAATAATCTCAGGGGCATTTTTTTCTTGAAAATTTTTTTTTACCTTGTGTGTGTTGTTAATTAGTTTTTACAGTATATCAAATTTTGTACCTTTGATGAAGACAACTTGTTCATTATTAGTATAGGTTATCACATTATTGAATCTATTTGCAAGAATATTTGTCCACATCTTAAAATATTGATCTGAAAGTGATATCACTCTATATATGTGTGTTACATTTTTTTTTCCTTGAGCAAAGTCAAATTAATAACACACCTACTACTTCCAGCATGTTCCTTCTTTGTGTGAATGTGTTGTGGAATGTGGGTGAGTTTTGTTTGTGTTGCTTTATTTTGATACCCCTTCCCTATTATTCCCTCAATAAAAGTTTGTTTGCTGAACCTTTCACGCTAGCTTCCTTCTTTGTTCCCCTACTGAGCTGTGTCATGGCTACTACACAGGGCCCCAGCACACGTTAGCTTTCTCTCATGTGCACATGTGCCTGTCTAAGAGCACACCTAGTAACATTCGCCCTGTGGAGGGGCAGTCACAGAGGCCTCCTAAAAGTAAGGGAACATTTATTTTCTTACCTGGGGCTGTACTGAGGTTGCATCAGCTCTGGAAAATGGGACAGGACTGGGCCCTTAATCTCCATTCAGTTGGGCCACTAGAGAATGCAGTGGAGCTATCTAGGTAAGTATATCCCCTGAATATGTAACACACATATTCCCTTACCAAGGGGTAAGCCTCCATTATTTTTCTGGTACATGTCTGAGGTATGGGAGAGGGAACAGGGAAAAATTGTATGGGGATATTGTCGCAAATCATGGCCACTGATATCCATCACATTCTGCCCACAAATCTGCCCCTCCCCTCCCTTCCCTCATTCCTTCCCCTCCCTGCCCAGTTTCCACCCCTCTGCTGGCTTACTGGGTCCAGCAGGGGCAACTGCCTCCAGGATTGAGCGGTGGCGCTGCGGCCTCTTATGACAGTGCTCACAAAATAGCCACCAGTGATGCACTGCAATTGCCATAGACAGCCATTTTACAACAGTGGAACACATTTCCGCTGCCATAAAACCCTCCTATGCCTGCCTAGTCAGAAGAGAGGCCCACAGAGACTCCCATATAAGTAGATGTAGGATAGCAGCCTTGATTTTGTATTGGTTCGATTAACCACATTTCCCAGTTTAAAAATGCATTAACTACTCCAAAAGGACGTTCCACATCATTCTGGAGAAAAAAGTGAGATTCTTTTTAGACACCAGATGCCCAGTTTTTTTTGTTGTCTAATGGCAAAGCAACCTAAATAATTCAGCATGAATGTAGTCATTGCAGGGAACATCAACGTCTTTGTCCCGGGAAAAGAATTCAAGGGTGCTGCTGCTAGAGATACTAACAGTCATTGCTTTTAACAAGTGCAAGATAGAGGTGAGAGGAAACCTGGTATTGATTTCTGCATTGCTGAAGAGAAACTGACCAACACAAACACCAGCAGCTGAAATTCAAAGTGCAGAGAGGTAGCACTTTGCACAGGAAGTATCTCGAAACAGTCCATGTCAGCCCAGTAGTAATTGATCCTTTGAAGCTGCAAATGTGAGAAGTGATGAACATTCATCTTTAAAGCATGCCGGGTTCTCCGGGAGAGGGTGGGTTTGGTTCAAGGAAGAATGTGCAGCTATGTGAAACCTGACCCTGAGGTCTCTCAAAGTTTGGCTTAGGTTAAGCTGGCAGTGACCTTGTAAATTTAGACAGCTGCTCGACTACCACTAGGAGCAAATTATTACAGCAATTGTGGTTTCTTGTGACTAGACCGAAAGCAAAAGGACACCTCTTTAAACCTCACCGGGTCAACTTTCACCTCCACAGCAGCCCTGCTGAAAAACAGATGCAACAGAACCTTATGACTTTAGGAGAAATGGCTGAAATCCTGTAAAATGCTCCAAAATAAAGACTGCAGTCCTAGACCCAATTCTACCATTCTATCCTGGGAGTCAGCCCCAGGACACTTTGGGATGTACATCTGAGCAGATGCATAAGATTGGGCTGAAAGGAACATGAGATATTCAATGAACGTTACGTTTTGACTGATGCATGATCATAGGCTACCCTAAGGGCAGAATCTTATGAATGACATTGGGCCACTGAAACATGCTTGTGCTGGCCCAACATCACTAGTGCTGATGCGGGAGTGGGAAGGGTGGGTGGGAGGGCGCTTCTGGGTGGGGGTGGGTGGGGAGGTAGGCATGCCGGCCTGAGGAGGAGGTAAATGGGATGCAGTCAATAGGTCGCTGTATTGGAAAAGGCAGGAGATACCCCGAGGAGATGGGGAATGGTATCAGCAGTGGCCCCTTGTTCCAGATTAGCCACGAAATACGGGGTTAATCCCAGAACTCCTGCAGCAGGAACACAGCTGCAGTTCTGAAGAGGGCTCTGGCTATGAAGGGAGGTTAGCACAGGTGCAGATGGGTGTGGCTGATGAATTAAAGCCTGCCCAACAACAGACACCGATTGGCTGGCCTCAGTATAAAGTTGGAGGCAGACGCTGTAGTAAGGTAGCACCAAGTAGGTGCAGAAGGTGGGTAGGTGCTGGAGAAGAGCACCAGGTAGGTGCAGCACTGGTTAGGTGCTGGATGGATGGATTGGGACTGGCCGATGGACTGACTGTTAAAGGACTGGATAAAGGAAGGACTGTTGGATGGATTGACTAATGGACTGTCGGACTGGATAAAGGAAGGTAACGTTGTTGTGGGAAACCATTGGGAGTTGTATGTCTGCCACGCCCCTGGAGCCACCAAGTGGAAGAGGCAGGTGTGGCTTAGGCAAGCTGACTGCCTATTGTTTGGTGGTGGGGTTTTGTGGTACCAAGTTAGACTTAGGGTATCTTGAGCTAAGCCGGTGATGAGGGCAGTCTGGAGGAGGCTGGCCAGCCGGTGATCCCAAGCAAAGCTGCTGGAAGAGAGGAGGCCCAGTGGATGACTGAACCCCCTTCCCTCTTGCCTATCTCTGAGGCTGCTCTGGAGGGGAAACTAGTTAGCCTAGTGTGGGCATTGGGGCCCTTGGGGAGGCCCAGCAGGGAATTTGGCAGAACAGCCGCATCCAAGCCTCTGTCCCCAGGCTGTGTGGGCCCGATCTGGGCCATGCAGCCTCCTCAGCTCTGCGCCTGCTATTTAGCAGTCACAGATTTGAGGAGACCATAGGAGAGGCTGGAGCATTCCCTGGGGCAAGGGCGGGAATGTGTACCCTGGAAGGCTCCCCAATGCACAAAGTTGTCACTGGATATAGCGCAGGCCCACCAGCCTCGCTATCCCAGTGCAATTTAGGATTGCACTCAAAAATAAGTGATTCACCTACTATGGCAATAGATTATAACAACTCTTTATTAGCTTGACCCTTTACCAGCAATTCACTATACTGAAAAAAAAAAGACATTTTCTAGATGGATTACTTTTTATTATAATTATTACTATTATTATTGAGAATATGCACATACTGCTTTTCAACAAAAAGTGGTTCACAGAGCTGTTTATTTGGTGAAATCAATCTATCAATGCTTCCTTGTTCCCAATGGGCTCACAGTCTAAAAAGAGATGGAGAAAAAAACACCCCCAAGAGCTGTTGGAAAACATGCCCAGCTGAAGAGGGCAATTGCTTTCCCCATTCTTAAGATAAGAGGGCACCACTTTAAAAGGTCCCTTTTTGCCCAGTTAGCAGAATGCAGGAAGGCAGGATGGAACGGGATGGGGAAGGGTGTTGCCACAGGTGGGTCAACCACGGGAGAGTGGAGGAGCCCAGATGTGGCCATTAAGCTGCATCCAAACTCCCTGATTTGGGCCACTGCAGATCTGAGCAGCCCCATGGGGTGACTGGCGCCTACCCCATGGTAAGGGGACAAACATTCCCTTGCCCCATGGAGGCTCCGGCAGCCTCCTAACCTATGCTGTATTCAGCGCAGGCTTGCCAGCCAGGCTGTTCCAGGGCAGGTTAGGATTGCACCCTGATTGTATAAACTTCTTCTTATATTGGGCTGGGGTCTACTGTACTGTACAGCATGAAGCCACAGAATCAGCCCTCCTTTCAGACAGGTTGAAGCGGCCTGTCTCAGGTGGCTGATTCAGACCTGAATATTCAGGCACCTTGAGGGGCAACCTAGCCTCTAACCATGCCTCCCAACCTCCTGTCTACAGCTCACTAATGGGTTGCAATGGTTGCCTATGGCTTCTAGTTTAAAAAAAGGTAAAGATTTCCCCATGACCGAATGGTCTAGTCGTGACCGGTGGTGTTATTCTACCGGAATGCTGGGCGGGACATCCGGGTGATCGACAGCCCACCCGTCGCGTTCCGCAGCGTTACGCCGTTTGCGTAACCAATTACGCCGCTTGTGTACGTTACGCAAATGGCGTAACACTGCGGAACGCGACGGGAGGGCTGTTGATCACCCGGATGTCCTGCCCAGCGTTCCAGTAGAATAACACCACTGGTCGTGACCGACTGTAGGGGATGGTGCTCATCTCCATTTCTAAGCCAAAGAGCCAGTGTTTGTCCTAAGGACAAGTTTCCGTGGTCATGTGGTTGGCATGACTATACGCCAAGGTGCACGGAATGTCATTACCTTCCCACCAAAATGGTCCCTATTTATTTACTCATATTTTTAGGTGCTTTCAAACTGCTAAGTTGGCAGGACCTGGAACAAGTGACAGCTCACTCCGTCGCGTGGTCTTGAACTGCCAACTTTCTGGTCATCAAGTTCAGCAACAGCGGTTTAACACTCAGCACCACCACATCCTAGTTAAAATATAGCCTTTTAAATGGATTTTATATTTTTAATGCATATTTATCTTTCTGGACATATGCAAAAATAATATCAAATGAACATCAAATACGATGTGCTGCTTTAGTTTAAAAAATTACAACTCACATTAAAATGAATATTTGTCAAGCCTGTGCTACTGGCAAGGGGCTTGATTTACTCTGAAATTAGCAAAACATATGGAGAGCCCACTGCAGTTCATCCTGAAAGGGATAAATCACTCACTGGAAAAAATAAATAAACACTGTCGTACACACCATGGACAGAATATGTCATGTAACTTCTTGGATCATGGGAATTACCTGCTGACTCAGATGCATCCTCCACTAAATCATGTTTAACCATCTCGAAGTTTCCCATATCACTGGAGGAGAAAAAAAAAAGAAGCATTATATGCCAATGTTTCTGGCATATAATGCTGTATTATTTGTGGACATGATCCATTCAAATTTATCTTGAAGTTCCATTAGCAACGCATTCCACCACCACCCCATCCCCTCTAATCAGCGCAAGACCTTTGTGTTGGCTCCTGAGTATCACGAAAATGCCATAAACACATTCATGGCCACTTGGAAGGAAGCTGAGCCCGTGCAGAGACGTGCGCTGGTTCAGCAGTGCCGGATCCGTGCCCACAACAAGTAGGTTTGTGCTGTCCTGGGCAAGCTGGCACAAGGTGTGGGAGAGAGTGGGGGGGAGGGCAGTACAGAGGTAGTTTTGGGTGGGAGAGGGTGAAGCAGGGCAGTTCGGGAGGCCAATCAGGCATGGGAGTGGATGGGACTGGCCTGGGTGACCTAGGCTGGAGCCTGACTCCCAGCCCCAGCCCAATCGGCATTGCACAGGCTGCTTGGACTTGCACCCGTGATTTCACAGACACAGATCTGAGTAGACCCATAGGGTTGGCTGATGTGTGACATGGTGTAAGGGAAATAAAATTGCTTTACTCCGAATTATTCCCCAGCCTACTCCCAGCCTGCGCTGGATACAGTACAGGCCTATGAGCATGCCTATTATATACCAGTACAGGTTAGGATTGTGCTTGAAACCTCCTAACCCTAAAGCCGCTTAACCATCAGCAATCCCACTCTTTTTCATCATGCACTAGATATTGATCAGCTATGTCAGAGATGATTCTCTCAAGCCGTACTAAATTTTTATTTGCATAACTACTACTAAACTAGTATACTAGTTTCCCCTCCCAGATGTCCATCTGATTAATAGTTGCTGCCCGAAAGAGATAAAAAGCCCAGTACAAACATTGGATGGTCCACTATGATCACCTGCAGGAAGTCATGAGACCAGTGTGCTTGCAAGCTAATGGGGATTGCACAGAGACACAGGTTGTATGAATGGGTGTCTCCACCTAGCCACTGAAGTTTGTGAAGCCCCATGGTCCTTTTGAACCACTGCAGTCTTACAGTTCGCTACAGCTGAGTGCATTGGGCTAATGCAACCAAAGTGGGAGAAACTGGCTCATGCAATCTGGTCTATGCAGTCCTGATCAGATTGTGAACCTACTATCAAGTTCTACAGATATGAGGATTGTAGAATATCCGCACCAGGCGTAGATCACCAAATAGCGTCAGGTAAGGAACACATGAGCCATCTAATCTCCTTCATTCCCTCTTCTTGGCTATTAGACTGAGTAAAAGTTGAAACCACAGTTCCAGGTGTATTTTTCCTAAAATAAATGCTGGAGGAATGATGTACATGACCTCGCTTCTCCTCACCCAGGAGGCAGGTCAATTGGACCAATCATCTGAATCGGCCCAAAGATGTGCATTGTACACAACAATCTGAGTTATGAAGTCAAAATATGTAGTAATAAGGGCTGTAATAGTCTTTTTTGGGGGGATTGGGGGGGGTTATAGAGTGCAATCCTAACCTGGAGTTAGTCTGGCACAGTTAGGCCAGCAAAGTTTGACTGGCAAGAAGGCCACTGTGAAGCGTCTGTGCCCCACCCTCCCTGACTCCGAGAGTGATCCAAACGCCATTTACAGGGGCCTTCTTGCCAGCCAAACCTTGCTGGACTAACTGTGCCAGACTAACTCCAGGTTAGGATTGCGCCCTCAATCAGTATCACCAATACAGTCCCTTTATTGTGATTGATGAATCTGAATCACAAAGCTGTAAAGTTCAAAAAAAGCTAGCTTATACCATTTTGTGATTTTTGGTCCGAACAAGGAGCATCATCCCTTTGTCAGACTAAATGATGCTTGCAGTAATTTTTCATCATGTATAAATGAACAGGGCGGGACTTGGGCGGAATATTGCAGATTGCATCCCTGGCATCTCTACGTTTCAAGGATCTCTGGGGAAAACAACCTCTGCGTGAGAATGTGGCAAGTGTTGTCAGTCAAAGCCTGGGTTGGATGGACCAAGAGTCTGCTTCAGTATCAGGCAGCTTTGTGTCTCCATACTAACTCCAGCTCCCGAAGCATTTGGCTTGTCATCCATGATTCAACAATACCTTCCAGCAGATCACTCACAGCGGTGTGTTGTCCAGCAACCCCTTAATGCTTCCCAGAGGACGGACTTTGACATGGCATTAAATCCTTAAATGGGCTATTAGAACATTGCAAGCATATTTGCATAGTGCCCTGCTCCAGATTGTGAGCAACAGCTGCACACTTCGTTTATCGGGGGGGATGTGTCACACAATATTCTCCACCTGCACACAGAGGTCTGCAAAGGTTATTTGCTTTAACCAGAGCAAACATGAGAGCCATTCGTTGCCTGCTTCAGCTCCTTTGGTATCTTGGAATAGGCACACACAACAGTTCCTGTGTTCTTTTTGATGACACCTGCAGTGTGTATCTCAGAAATGGAGTCACACTGCTCACAGAAGTGCATCATGCAAATGCAACAGATAAAGCAGGGTAGGATTCAACCAAATGCCACTTGTAAGCCTTCTTGATTGCCATGAGGGAGTGAAATAGCCGTTTATATCTTTTCCGCTGAGGTCTGTAGGACTTAACAGTGTTCACATCAATGAATCAATTGATCAATCAATTGTTTTGTTCCCATTCAGTAAAATTAGAGGGTTATGATACTAGGCAGCTACAGTAGCATAGGTAGAGGCGGGAAATGGTAAGTACTGCAGGTGCTGCAACGCTCCATGTAAGCAGCTCCTCCCACTCACTGTCAGAGCCATTCTGGGCAGTGACAGCAACGCGCAGGGGCTTGCTAAACCCAACGGCATTGCCATTTGCTTTAGCATTGGGTGCATTACCGTTGCTGCCCAGAATGGTGTTCTTCAAAATTCCCTGCTGGGCCTCCCCAAGGGCCCCAATGTCCACACTAGGCTAACTAGTTTCCCCTCCAGAGCAGCCTCAGAGATAGGCAAGAGGGAGGGGGTTCAGTCACCCACTGGGCCTCCTCCCTTCCAGCAGCTTTGCTTGGGATCACCAGCTGGTCAGCCTCCTCTAGACTGCCCTCATCACTGGCTTAGCTCCCAACTACCCTAAGTCTACCACCAACAAACCCCACCAACAAACAATAGGCAGTCAGCTTGCCCAAGCCATAATTGCCTCCTCCACTTGGTGGCTCCAGGGGAGTGGCAGACATACAACAATTCCCAACACTACTCTCCCAAAACAACCTTACCTTATCTAGTCCTTCAGCCAGTTCCTCAGTCTGTCCTTCAGGCAGGCAGTCCAGCCAGCACTCCATCAGTCCAGCACCTGCCCAGGTCCTCATTCAGCATCTTCCCAGGTCCTCATCCAGCACCTTCCCAGGTGCTTTATTGTAGCTCCTGCCTCCAACTTTATACTGAGGCCAGCCAATCAGTGGGGCAGGCTTTAATTCATCAGCCACACCCATCTGCACCTGTGCTAACCTTCCTTCAGAGCCAGAGCCCTTATCAGCCTGCAGCTGTGCTCCCCAGGCTTGCAAAGACCTTGGGGGTTAACCGTGTAATCCCTGGCTTATTTGGACAAGGAGCCATTGCTGATACCATTCCCTATCTCCTTGGGGTATCTCCTGCCTTTTCCAATACAAATGGCTCTAATGGCAACTGGGAGGGGCAGCTCATTGTGGCACCTGCAGTTTTTACCATATTGGCCCCCACTCTAGCTATGATACTGGGCAGCTGATGTCATTATGTCACTAGGAAT
>JAJKFI010000037.1:5629849-5643103 GCA_029204185.1 Lerista edwardsae
AGAGAGAGAGAGAGAGAGAGAGAGAGAGAGAGAGTTCAATAAAAGAATATGTTGACCATCTGTGCTTCTTCTCTGGCCTTTATTATGATTCATTTCATGTCATGACCATTACTGAAAATAATTTTGTCACAGAGGGTGCCAAAAATTTATGGGCCCCGGGTGCCAAATGACCTTGGAACATCCCTGTTCAGGACAATGCTGAAAATCATTCATTTCGACCAGACCTTCCAACTGAGCTGGCTATCAGGCCAATTTACTAGACTGTTGGTTTTGGTGTCATATTTGTTATTGACATTTCTCAGAATGGACGTTTTGGCAAAAAACAAAAAACAAAAAACCACAGCTTGCGATTTTTGGGGAAAATCAGAAGTTGCGTTTTTACAGGCCCCATAATGCCTTATATGGCTTTAAAAAAAACCCGCACCAAATGCACACAGCTTTGATGGGGCTCAGAAAGCCCTCCTGACCTGACCTGCTCCACACAGCTCCAGTGAGGTCCAGAAGGTGGGGGGAACGAAATCTCCCTTTCTGAGCCCCACAGTGGCTGCAAGCAAAGGTGCACAGCTTCGGCAGGGCTCAGAAAGCCCTCCTGACCGGACTGGAGCAGAGCTCCAGGGATTGGAACCTTTGCAGATAAAAAGGCCCCACCTGTATAGATAAATGCACACACCCACACCCACCTACCCACACACAGAGTTCAGGGCTGTATAAAAATTACCACCTATATGAAATCTCTGTAAAATCTGTAATCTGGATGTCTGGAACTCCTAATCTGACACGCCAGTCAGTACATCACACTGGCTATGTGTACAGCACCCTCTGCCTGCAATCCTTGCACCACCCTCGGGAACCGAGCAATATTTGACGTGATTGACTGAAGGCATTATATGACCCCTTCAATGTTATTCTGTTTTAAAAGCTAATACTACTCCACTGCATCTAATCAAAATGACACCATCAAGGTTATAGTTATATTTTATAGACATTTTTCACACTGGTTATAAAAATCCAATAAGGTCCTTAAACAGCATCTTGGTTATTGGATTTTCCATATTTTTGGTGGTTTTTTATTATTCTGGTGCTCTTAATGAGTCTTGAATGGATGTCATTACAGATTGGTACTTTATTTCAGTAGAAATATCTTGATGCATTTTTTTAAGCCTCAGGAGTTAAAGTTTTAAAATGTGATCCAAAATCATTCATAGCTGTGTTGATAAAGGCAACAAGATTTCAGATGTGGGATGTCAGGTACAAACAGTATGAGATGACAGGCACAAAGGAAATGGCATCTCCCTAACTCAGTGGTTCCCCAAAACTGGTCTTTCTAAGACAGTGCTGGGAAACATATGAAGAACCCATAGGTGACAGTGCCTGTCACTTCTAGATTCTCCCTGTCGGGGACAACCTCTGTAAGGCTCAGAAAGCTGCCTGGAGAGATTATAAAGTGAACTTCCAGTTTAAAAAAAACAAACAGGAAGTTCGCTCCAGGCTTCATTCTGATTCCCAGAGAGGCCACAGATGCATGCGCGTAGCCCATCCAGGCTTCAGAATGACTCTGGAGGCAACAGAACTGATCCATTCGGAGGTTTAAAAAGGGGTCACAAAACCTGAAGGTTCCAGCATCTGCAGATTTGGGTATCCACAGGGGTTCCATTCTGAACCCCATATATATTGAAATCTGCAGATGCTGGAATCTGCAGATTTCAGGAGCCCTTTAAACCTCTGGTCCGAAGGTGACCAGAGCAATACTCTGAACCCCTCCAGAAGCTTTCTGAAGCCCAGAGAGGCCACCCATGTCCGTCCATGGCCTCTCTGGGATTCAGAATGAAGTAGGCCTACATAACTGTTCCATCCAAATCTGAAATGACCAACAGCTCAACTCTAAACAAATTCCTGCACTGGGCTGCAGTGAGGCGGGTGCAGCCTCCATTTCATCCAATGTGGAATTGTGGTGGCTGGAGGTTTCCTCAAGGTAGGGGGACCTTCATCTCAGGCATCAGATCCATGCTAGCATTTGCAAATTTGGGCCACCCCATTTTGCAGGCTCTGGAGGGGGGGAGAGGATATGGTGGAGGCCACCTTCACCATCCCTACCTCCTCCTGGGCCTGATCTACCCTCCCCCACCCAGAAATACCCACTCCCCACTCCCATTCCTTCCTCCCACTGTCCCCCTGTCATCTTACGGAGTGCCTACCTGCTTGATAGGCGCTGGCCTCCTACTGACAGTGGGAGGCCAGCACATGCCTTTCCACTGGTGAGACAGGCCTCATACCAGCGCAAAATGCCTTTCGGCATGTTTGCTACAGTGCCCGTTCTCATCTAGCTGGCAGAGGCAGTATAGGATTGGGCTGTAAGAAACAGTGCTCAGAGTCAAACGGAGGGCTGGAAAACAAGTCCTGTGAGGGAAGGCTGGGGGAACCTGATATGATTAGGTTGGAGAAGAGAATGCTGAGAGGGGATATGATGATATTACTCTTCAAATATCTGAAGGGCTGTCATAAGGAAGAAGGGACAAATTTGTTCTCATCTGCCTTTGACAGTAGAATTAGGACCAATGGGTGCAAACTGCAAGAGAGGAGATTCCGGCTGGATATCAGGAAGGATTTCTTGATGATAAGGGCAGTTCGACAGAACAGATTGCCAAGGTAGGTGGTAGATTCTCCCTCACTGGAGACCTTCAGACAGAGGCTTGACAGGCACCTACAGAAGATGCTCTAGGGGGGTTTCCTGCTACAGGCAGGGAGTTGGACATCCTTGTATGTCCCTTTCCATGGTCACCTTAGTATCATTCATACAAGACAAGAGAGAAAGGGGACAAGTCTGAACTATATGATTCTATGTTTTTTAGTGACATGGGTTATGAAGACAAAAGAAGCAAATTTAGCCCCTAGTCCAGCAATATTTTTTGGTTTGCTTTGTCCAATATAAACAAAGAATTTCCATTCACTCCTGTGGGGAAAAGTCAAATACTTCTCTTGGAGTCAAGAACACAACACCTGCCCTCCAATCCCGTAGCATAGGTGACCTCACTCACCTGCAGGGGAAGTGCAATATGTCCCTGTAAGCTTAGCACATGGAGACTTACTGCTGTACCTCCAGGGATCTGTGCATGTGCATGTACCCATTCCTCACAATAATGACAGGCACTTTGCGAAGAGGAAAATAGACTTGGGGTGAGATTTTAATGTTGCTTTGGAGGCAAGGAACAAGAGCTGGGGAGGCACCACTGATGTTTGTTGCATTTCACCCACCGAGATCACAGTCTCCACAATGGGGATGTTGAAAGAAGCTTTGCACCATGATAATATTATAGTATATCTGTGTTAAGCTTTTGTGGAAGACAATTACTTGCTTCTCAACAGCACTTTGAAGATTAACCAGCTTAAATTTGCTGTTGAAACTCAGGATTTTAACCAGGCTTCAGTAATTAATGAACCAATGCTGTGTGGCCTAGGGGTTAACCAAGTAGGAACAGGGGCAGGGGCTGTCAATCCAACCTGTGTTTCCTATTTAAAGTGCATAAATCATTGTTCTTTGATATTGTGGCTCCAGGATGACAAAAGAGCCATTCAGATATGACCAATGTTTTCAGTCATTCAGGACGGAGGGGAGGATTCTTCGCCATGGCTGAAGAGTAGCAGCACTTAGGAATGGCCTTGCCGCCTGTCAAAGGAGGGTTTGGCGGGGTAGGGCAGAATAAAGAGCCTACCCATTCAGACTTGTCCCCTTTCTCTCTTGTTTTGCATGAATGATACTAAGGTGACCATGGAAAGAAAATCTCTCTCTCTCTCTCTCTCTCTCTCTCTCTCTCTCTCTCTCAATTATGTTTCCCACCATCCCAAGCTGAGCATTAGTCTGTGTTGTATCAGTTTATTAGACCGAGTGGAGCAGAAATTGAGCATTATGTATGATGCAGGCAAGAACATTTCCGTTCTCTAGGCTATAGTAGTGGTTCTCAAACTTTTTAGCAGAGACCCACTTTTTACAATGACTGTTTCTGGGGCCCACTGGAAATGATGTCACGGCCTGTCATTGTGATGCCGTTGTGACGCCAGAGCCTGCTGCTTTCCTGAGAATGCAGCAATAAGTTGGGTTATTTTTCAACCATTTGCCAATAGCAACATGAATCAGAAAGGGGAAAAAAAAGCCTTATTACAATCTTGATACAAGCAAAACAACCACACATCCCTCCCCTTTCTAGATCCTATCTTCCCATAGTTTCAATATGGCTGCTCTAGGTGCTTTGAGACCCACCTGAATTTGGCTCACGACCCACTGGTGGGTTCCAACCACAGTTTGGGAACCACTGAGCTATAGAAAGACAGCCAGGAACAGAGGTTTTCAATATTTCTGCAGCCAGAAGAAAGGATGAAAACAGAAGAACTGCTTTGCTGAATGGGATCAAAGATCATAGGCCAATAGCAATCTTCAAGAGTCCCTGAAAATTCACAAGCAAGACAAGAAGGTGTCGGTCCTCTGCTGTGCGCTCTACAGTGCCCGCTACATGGAGGTAGACTGCATTTGTACATGGAGGTTCAATTTGGCTCCCCTATCTCTTTTTAAAGCCAAGCAAGCTAGTAGCCAGTGCCATATCTTGCAGTAGTGACATTCATAAATTAATGACATTTTATGTGATCCACTGGACGACCCCCAGTTGAATGGTGTGGAGTTATAGGGAATTTCTTCTCCTCTCAATATTATCAGCCCTCTATCATGTCTCCGTCTGCCATCCTTCTTCTAAACCAAGAGCCCCAAATGCAGTCAGCTTTCCAAGCGGGGAAGGTGCTTGAGCTCCTTGTTCATTTTAGTTTCCCTGTTTTGTCCCTTGGCTGGCACTCTATGATGTCCTGTTTGATTGGGGATTCCCTACTTGACATTCTGTACCACTGTCCCCTGCTTTATTATCCAGCTCCTTCATCTTGATCAGAGCATCCAGAAACATCACCACTGTGCTGTACATTTTAATTCCTACCTACCATTTAAGGTTGAAAAAGGAGGAACCCAACATAGACTAATCATACAAGGAGCTTCCAGTAGCCTAAAAACTCTCATCCCCAAAGCAAAGGGATGGAGCCTGTTGTGAATAAAGATAGAAAATCACTGGAGGAAAAATGAAATGCAGTTAGTATGATTTTTTATTTACCAAGCACCGATTTCCAGCAACATTATTCCTCTTAGTCCTTGAGGAAGTAATATACTCTCACCCTTAAAACGCTGTAAGTAGTCGATAATCCATTATTACAGTAAGCCGTACACTCTCACAGTAATTATCTAATAACCCTTTATAAAAGACCGTAGCTTCCTAATCTGTTTATAATTATCATTTCAATGATCCTGCGCATTAATCTCTGACCTTCAGCAACTCTGACCTGATCTTAATTAGCTCTAATATCAAATCATCTCTATATAAGAAACTAGCCATGACCAAATGAATGAACCCCAGGTACAGTTAATTTCGGGAGCAATTATCTTTCCATGTAGAGAGATTTAAATGATTATCTGCACAATTTCACACAGTTTTATGTAATTCCACAACATTATAAATTCTGTTTTAAATCATATTTCAAAGGCAGGGCTTCGCCGACTGGCTTCGTATCATATACTAAGCAACTAGATTAGTACATCACATTACCGCTGTATAACAGTGGATGGGTTTTGTGTCCTTGTTTTCAATTACATGGAGGAAACAAAACTGTATTTCACCAAGTGGAATTCTAGCCCAAATATATAAATTTGAAACACATAGTACAGGAGCTAATGAGATCTGATTTCAGTCCTTAGCCATTTTGTGCTAAACACTGGCTGGTTATATTTGACTGATTTCAAACACATACAGTATCATTATAAAAACTGTATATTAATGCATAGTCACTTATATTTTTATTTTAAAAATGCATAAATTGCCTTGCTAAAATTAATCACTTGAAGCAATGTGAAACACATAAGGATAGATTAAAAGCATTTAGCAATTACAATCTTAAATGCAATGATTAAGGACGCAATCCTAAACTGAGTTAGGCCAGCATAAGCTAAGCTAGCAAAGTTAGGCCAGCACAAATGCCACCATAATGTTTGGACCACTCCCAGAGATAGAGAGGTCAGCACACAGCTGTGAGGCATCCTCCCAGACTCCGAGAGTGGTCCAAACATGCTGGCCCTTGTGCTGGCCAAACTTTGCTGGCTTAGTTTATGCCGTCCTAACTCCAGTTTAGGATTGCGCTCTAAAATAGCATGACCCTTTCATTAAGACAATATTGTAATGTGTTCAATGGGACCAAGGGCTCAATCCTAAGGGCAGTCGTTCCCAAACTGTGAGCTGTGGCTCCTCTGGGAGCTGTGGAAATCAGCTGTGCAATTCTTGCAAAAACTCTGCTGCCCTATACAATGAATAACTGAGGTTCTCACACTCCTATAAGTCCCCCACCCAAGTATGCGGGGGGGAAGGGATACGGTGCGACACGGTCCCCAGGATTGCATGGCTGCAGGGGGTGACAGCGGCTTCAATCTACATCTATCAATCAAAGCATAGTCTTCAGGGGGTGTGGAGAGCCCCACAGACATTCCCACAAGGTTCCCCAAGCCGTGTCGTGTTGAAAAATAATGATCGTGATTGTAAAACCAGAAGTGTGTCCCAATGGTTATTTTTCAACATTTCAAGGCTTGGGGAGCCCTGTGGAGGTGTCCGAGGGTTCCCCGCATGCCTAGGAGGTTAGAGCTTCGATCAGTAAGTAGATTGAAGCCCGTCGCTAACCAGCAGCAGTGTGATCCTTAAGGGGGAAGAGACAGGGCTTCTCTGGCTGGGGCTTTGTGATAGATTGTAGCTCTAATGGGGAGCTACAACCATTGGTGCAGCAGGTCAAGGGAGCTACCAGAGGAAAAGGTTTGGGATTCCCTGGACTAAGGAGAAGTCTGTGCTACCAGGAGCTAAAAGGCAAGGGAGGGTAAAGTTCACATATCAATATGAAACAGTTGGGCAGATCTTTGCAGCAGGTCTCTGGTATTGTTTAAGAAGCAATAAAGTCTGAAAATAGTTTGTGGTACAATCACACTCACTCTGCTACATTTGCTCAAACTGGATTTGAAACCTGCCGTTTTCCTTGCGCACAGTGCTCAAGGTTGGAGATTATGAGGTACATGAGACTATTAATGTACCATTAAAATAACCAAGTTGGTGATTTATAGCTTCAATCTGATCCTAGCACAGCACAATCTTCCAACTCCAGTTCTTTTAAAAAAATATGTTACGATGTTTTTCAGTCTAACTCTGCAAAGAATTACACACAGACCTTCCAGTAAAACAAATGAGTCAGAACTCAGTCGAATAGAGCAGTGTCCAGTTTGGCAAGCACGCACTGTGCAATTTTGAATAAAAAGCCAATAAAAATGCTGATGGCTTTGGCAAAGTACCCAAGTCTGCTTTTCATTTATAAAGGCACACACTCCATAACTGGGGGCTTGATCCGCACAAAGGTAAGCACCTTTCATTGCCTTTGCTTTATGTGTACAGGTAAGCAAGGTCCACTTTTTCCAACAAGCCTTCAGTTGAACTCTCTCCCCCTTTGGAAACCTTCAAGTGCATTCTCACATTTTCATTTTGGTTTTAAACAAATGACCTTTCTACTGCTGGTCAGAGTTGCCCAAGGTGGTTTATGGTGCAATCCTAGGCATGTCTACTCACAGGTAAGTTCCACTGTATTGAATGGGGCTTACTCCCAGGAATGTGTGTATATGGGATTGCAGCATTAAACAATTATGATAATTAAAGAATAAAAATGTTACTCCTGTCATCTTGTCTCATTCTTTCCGCCTTTTCTTTCCTCCCCCTTTTGCATTCCCCAGTCAAATTTAGAAATTAGGAGTCTAAAGGCAGAAGATTCTCTTATTGTTTGTTACTCTGTAAAGGTAACAAACAAAGGTTACTTTGGCTGGATCATGTCCTGGAGTTTTAGGGTTCCAACCTTTACAAGCTTTCCCGAGCTTTTCTTGTTCTTAGCCCACAAGAATACAGTTGGACTTACTTCTGAGTAGACATGCATGGGATTACACTGTAATGCTGGGATTCTCAACCCCCCCCTTGCTGCAACCCACCTGTTCTGCAGTAGAGGGCACCACAACCCCCCTCCTTCTCTCGTGCTGGGCCTTCTCAGGCCTCCGAAGGCCTCTGCAGACCTCTGAAATCAACCAGAAGCCACTTTCACAAACCCTGAAGTAAACTGAAAGCAGCTTTCAGGCTGCGCTTGGAGATCTGTGGAGGCCTTCTGAGGCCTATGGAAGTCTGGTACAGCCTCCAATTGCATCCTGGGGGCTCCAATTTGGAGTCCCAACCCACCAAGTGGGTCATGACCCACAGTTTGAGAAACCCTGCTGTAGTGACTCTCTGTGTATTCATTTTTTAAAAAAAAATTAGGACTATCTTGAACAAATTACTTGGAAGACAAGGAAGGAGGGAGTTCTTTAGTCAACCTAATTTATCTGGTGTACTCATTGAACCTTCTAATCAAGACACTTTCAAATGCTAATGTTTCCTCCTTCATCCAAAACATTTGTTATACAGCCATCCAATGAAAATAGCAGTCTGATGAGGGTGATTGATCTGAACAGTAATTTGAATGGAGGATGCTGTGTACATCCTCTAAGTGATGCTGCCTTGACAGTTCAGACAACCTCTCCATGATATATCACCAGAAGCATCCAAGAAGAGTAAATTTAACAAGTGGCCTTGTCTCTGTCACATATTTCATTTCTCCTAAATGAGTATTCCTTTAAAAAACAACTACATTTATTTATTTAAAGGCTCTATACTCTTCCTCTCCAAATCTTGAGGCACCTTAAAAAGCAAAACAATAATAACAGTTAAAATCAACCTCTGTGGCAAAACATTCCCATGGAGTTGAATAGACCTTCCAGAAGAGGTAGGGTTTGCCTTCTCTCTAAGAAGCCGGAACAATATCACACCTTCTCAGGTTACCTCCTCATCCATCACACCTCCTCATCCTTCCAGAGCCTCCAAGGAATTGCCATAAAGAGCCTGGTCCTTGCCACAGGTTGCCCCAAACCTTACATATTGTAGGCAGTGGACATGGAGCAATAACCACCACCCCAGATCTTAGGCAGTAGTTGTGCTCTTATGGGGAGAAGTGATCTCAGAGGTACACGAGCCCCAGACTTTACAAGTAAGAACCAGCACATTTTGAATTACATCCAGAAGTCAATGACAGTACTATTACCACATAATAGATTGATATAGTCCTGCTCCCAATCTCATCCAAGAGATACATAGGCAGTAGCATTCTACACAAGGTGAAGGCTCTGCATTGTCTATAAGGGCAACCCAACATAAGGACTAACAGAGATGATATCCAACTTCTCTTGAATTTATAACATCATCATCATCATATCGGTATTTATATACCACCTTTTTTGGTCAATGGATTGCTCCTTTGACTTTAATTTGAGGCAGTTCACATAGGCAGGCTTTCTTCTAAACCCCAGTCATGGACCTATTTTGGGCAGGGGGGCAAGGGCCCCCAGGCACAGAGCTCCTGGGGTGGGTGGAAGGCAGCAAAGAGGCACCTCGCCCCTGGAACAGGTGCCCGTTTTTGACCCACTTGCCCCCTCCTGTGTCATTGTACGGCTCCAAAATGGAGCCTGGCATGCCAGTAGGGCATGTCAATGGGCAAGGAGGAGCAAAAACTGACGCTAGGGGCACAAAGCATTGACCTGGGCCCTGGGCAGAGTGTGGGCTGGGTGCACCACTGCTAAACCCCAACGGATTTATACAAATAACAAAGAGGTTCTATTCTTTCAACAACTACATTCAGATGGATCTTTCACAGTCCGATCTTTCATGGTTGCACAGTTGCCTCCCAACAGCTGATAGATGGCTTCTTCGCTCTCACTGAAGAAAAATCTGGCCCAGCAGAACTCTTCTCCTACAGAAGACAGTTGGAGACAGCTCATAAGACAATGGTACTGAAATCCCAGGAAATGGTGCAAGGTTCAGACGACAGAAACAAAGAGATGTGTCCATCTCTGTGGAGATAATTCATTCCCAAAAGTTAGAATAGTAAAAGATCATCATGACAAGTTCCTTCTCTATGTCCTATAAGGCGTGGCCTATCTCTTGGTGAGGTGATGCAGTTCTCTGCAGTGGCAGAGATTGCAAGGGGGTGAGAGGGCAATAGATTGGGAGTGCCCCTTTGCTCTGAGTCTGCCACTGCAGCACCTCCAGCCTGCTGCAGATGCAATCCACACTGAGCCACTGTCCATCCACCTCCCTCTCCTCCTTCTCGAGCAGTTTCCTCAGAAACAGAAGAGCAGGACTTCTGGTTTGATGTACAAGCACCATGAATGAACGAATGAGTGTCTTCATTCACACAGATCCTTTCAATCAAACTTGGAAGTCCTGCACTTTCCCCACTGAAGAAACTGGGTGAGGAGCATTGTAAGTTGCTGCTTTTGACAAAGGAAGGACATTCTCTGCAGTCCAGATCACTAGAATTCTCACCAGTATTGCCTCAGTCTATTCTGGATGAAACTGCAGTCTGTTGAACATCATCCACTTGCCCAAACACTGGTTAGTGTTAACTAGTTGCTTAGTTAACAACACATAAAGCTGGGTGTCATTCACACATTGATGAAGCTCTGAATTTATCCTCTCAGCAGCCATCATAGTATGGCTCAATTTTATCACCCATGTGGTTTAACCCAAACACTTTATAGATGTTTAAAACTGCACTGGATTGAAAACTGAATTCTGTGGAAGAGTTCATTTCTGTCCCCATAGGGGCTAAACTAGGATTGTTAATCATGACACATTAAGCTCCCCAGGCAACAGATGAGCATTTTTTTTTCAATGTTTTGAGCCGGAGGGAACCCTGCAGTGGGCCCCACACGGCTCCTCGCACCCTCCCCCCCCTGGTGGCCGTTGCAGACACGGGTAAGTAAAAGAAACAAAAACATGTATCATCATTGGGAGGGGACAAATGTCTGCTTATCCCAAATAGATCTACAGCCTGCTCCTAAACCCCACCTGCGCAGAGGAGTATGGAGGGTGCCACAGGGGGAGATGGGTGCAGTGGGCATGGGCTGCAGTGCAGTAGTGTGAAAAAAGTTGCACATTTTTTGGCCCCTCTACCCTCCCTTGTATCCAGATTGCTCCTAAATGGAGCAAATCTGGGGTAAGGGTATGTGGCCAGGCAATGCAGAGAGTAGGGCGGAGGCACTAAGGGTGCAGTGACATCACTCACCGCTGGCATGCTTTCGGCCCCATTGCGTTCGATCCTCATTGCATTCGGCCCCATTGCACTGGCACTGGTTAGGACTGGGATTCCTGTGTCGTAATTATCAGCTTTGGTTCTAGGACAGTGGTTCCCAAACAGTGGGTCAGGACCCACCAGTGGGTCGTGTGCCAATTTCACATGGGTCGCAAAGCACCTAGAGCAGCCATATTGAAAATATGGGAAGATGGACTGCTGGAAAGGGGGAGGGCAGTGTGGTTGTTTTGTTTATGTTGAGGTTGTAAATAGGCATTTTTTTTCTTTCTGATTCACCTTGCTATTCAAAAATGGCTGAAAAATAACCCAAGGTTATTTATAACCCAAGCATTTTATAACCCAAGCATTTATAACCCAAAAATAACCCAAGCATTTTAAAGAAAGCTGCAGGCTATGGCATCACAATGACAGCAGTTCCAGCCATGACATCACAATCCCAGTGGATCCCGGTGCAAAAAAGTTTGAGAACGACTGTGTTAGAAGGTTTTGGCCCTTTAGCCCATAATGCGGCAGATCAAGCTCTGGTGGATTGTGGCCTTTATTGTTAAGGAAATTATATTACTTAGCATCCTCACATGTATTTCAAGAACCAAACGGAAATCCATTAAGTTCCCTTATGCAAGCTGTAAACTAGATGATGGATTGTACCAAATAGTACCACATATTTTCAATCATTTTGATTGAAAAGGAAATCAGTGGCATTCCTCTAAAAACCTGCTTATCAGCAAATTCGGGTAGAAAAACTATTTCCTCTTCTCAATCCTGCTTAAATCACTGGACAAGTACCAAGCTATGGTGTGTCCATCAAATTCCCCAGAGATCTGGTAAGAGATGACTTGGATTTCAATATAAAACAAGGAATATTTCAAGTATCTGTAGCTGGGGATTAAAAGAGAGAAAGAGAGTGATGACAACAAAATGATACTCTTCCTTGCCTCGAGTATTTCTGAATTAGAGCATCAGGCATGCCCTGGTATCTGCTGGAGTTCCACTCCAGATCCACCCCTTGGACACCTGAAACCGTGGATACTGGGGACACCTTCTTAAAGATAGGGGAAAATCAGTGGTTTTGCTGTAACAAGGTAGAAAAGGGGGTTTGTTTAATGTTCCCCTATCTTTTCAATAGGAGCCCCAGTATCCATGGATAACTGAAACCGTGGATACTGAATCAGTGGATACTGGGGCATGCTTGTGCCGATATATGTCGCCATTTAGACCTGCATATCATGAAGCAGAACCTTTCTAGATGTTTCAGTAAATTTATATCTGTATTTCCTTGTTTTGCAGGTAAGTGACTCTAGTGGTGATTCCCATTACAAAGGCTACAAAACATGGGCCCCAATCCCATCAGTACCGTGTGCTGCTGGAACTAGCATTCCAACAGTGCAAAGTCCTCAGAGGTCCAAAAATTAACTTGTAGCATTTCTTGAAGGTACAGCTTTCCGGATGTGATTCAAGTTCCTTAGCACAGAAGCTGTAGATCTTACTGAACTCAATTTTATTGAGCTGAGCACCAGAAGCTTAAACATTTTTCTGAAAGATTTGCTTGAAATGTAGTTAATAGGCTCCATTTGATTTTTTTTTTTAAGAAAAAGGAATAAAATATAGATTTAAAGAAATCCATATTCATGTAGATGTCAATCAGTTAACGTCTTTTGCCATAAAGCCGCATGTTAAACTCAACATTATTCTCCTGGGTAATACTTTTAAGTTAAATGCTGTCATTTCATATATATGTATCCATGTATAAGTGTGTGTGTCTTACACAAGACCAATGCAAGCCCAGTCACTTTGCTTTTGTTAAATATGAATCCATTCTCTCTCATTCATGCACTGTCTGTAGTGTTTATTTTTATTAGAAAGCCACATTTTCATTTTTTTTGTTCAAAGAAACCTTTAATCATTTCACTGAGAATTCACTCAATAGATTCTTCTTCTTCTTCTTCTTCTTCTTCTTCTTCTTCTTCTTCTTCTTCT
>JAJKFI010000037.1:5643113-5676475 GCA_029204185.1 Lerista edwardsae
CTTCTTCTTCTTCTTCTTCTTCTTCTTCTTCTTCTTCTTCTTCTTCTCCTCGCCCCCCCCCCCATCTCGCTCTCTTAAAATGGGGCTTTCTAAACGGGTTCGTTTGATCTCCTTGACTGCTTTCTATATTGTAAGCCTAATCCTATACTTAAACATTTTTTCCTCCATTTCATCCAACACTTTGATTTAAATTTTCCTTAATCTAGCTCGTCATATTAATCTACTCCGTGTTGTAATGCATGTCGTTCCCTTTCAAACAGAGGGGAGGGGGGAGAGGATAAATAAATAAATAAAAATAAGAAATGCTTAATGAAAGAAAGAACAGAAGAAGGGCTACAATACCCTCGGAAAAATGTTCCACAACTTGGCATCGCACACAAAAAAAGTGAACAGTTAAGGATTCGGCTTTTAAATGCCATCCTAATTAAAGGAACATTCCCTTTTAAATGTGTGCCTTTTTTCTGCATGCAGAAGAGGCCTTATTCAAATGAAGGGGGAGACCTTTCACATACACGCGGCTATAATAGAGAGCTTAGCATAACTTCTACCTGATTTTCAATGCAAATGGCAGAGGAGAAGTTAGTGTGTTGATGCAGATTATGGGTTATCCTTCTCACACACCACAGACTCCTTCACGCTCTGGAAATATTTTGCTTATCAGCGAGAAGCAATGATCAACACCTCGCACTCCCAATCCCGGGGAGACTTGGAAAGTGAGATCATCAATATTCAGATATAGTCAGATTCTCACAGTTCCAGACTATTAATTTGCTCCTGAACTGGAAGATTTACTGTACGTTTTTGTAATATAAACATTTTACTGGCACATATCAAATATCGGCGTGGAGTGATTAAGAGACCGTTGAACAATCGTATGGAGGTGAAAAGAACGTCCTTTATTGGTGCAGATTGCCTTTGATACTCACTTTATAAAAAGAAAGACAGGGACAATGTTGCTCAGTGCAATGCACAAATATTTTTTAAATGAGTATTAAGAATGACTGCGCTGTTCGCCCCAGCTTAGTCTGTTCGCTTTGTAGAGGGATTCAACACTTGTGCTTGATAGTGGCGGCCACAGCGTTGCTTGAAAGCCTCAGGTCATACACAGATCCATGGAGGCACATTCCCTTTCATTTCAAATTAATCTAATGTATTCAAAATTAGCCTGCGAAGAGGAAGATTGACTCTCCAGTTGGTGTGAGTGCTCAGAACAGTGCTGAGTGACTGGCAGTCGCCTGATTAAGCAGAGCTGTCTTTGCTTGGCAACAAACAGGGCCGAGTGTTTCTCACTGTGAGGGATTGTCAGTTTATTTTACAGGGGAGATCAAACTGATAGAGACAGCTTTGGAGGCTTCAGTGGGAGGAAAGGAAGGTGACGAGAGAACTGTCGGCAATTGAATGCATTCAGAGATGTTTGTGGGGGTCCTGGGAGTGTTTAGGAGGTTGCAGCCGATCC
Organism: Lerista edwardsae; assembly: GCA_029204185.1. Taxonomy (NCBI): domain Eukaryota; kingdom Metazoa; phylum Chordata; class Lepidosauria; order Squamata; family Scincidae; genus Lerista; species Lerista edwardsae. Next base: position 5,644,570 of record JAJKFI010000037.1, read on the forward strand.
CTTTGTGGCATGGCTTGATGCTCTTCAATGTTGCTCAAGAACCAGATTGGAAAGCTGGGACAGTTATGAACAGGGATCTTTACATTTTAAACTGGGGTTGGGCAACTGGCATAATTCTCCATTGTGTCCAGGCAATGATTCAAGGGACCAGGGTTCTAGAAGCCAGGTCTTCCTAGCTGGAGAGCACATGTGCTCACACGCAGTATTGCATACCATATCAAAGCAGGCATGTACGACATGCAAGATCCAAAACATTAAAGTGTGTAATCTCCATGTCCTGCAACTAGAAAACAGTTCTGGTAGGAGGTCACTAGAGGCCAGGTAAAATTATTTCAGAAGCCATCTGACCGGATATTGGCCATACCATTCTCGACTTGATACTTCATATACTAGCAGCCCAATCCATGCCTACTCAGAAATAAATCCTATTGTTAATTAGGCCCGATCCTAGGAAATTATGGGTAGGATCACAGCCTAGGTATAGGCAACTGGTGGCTGGAGGTTCTAAACAATCTAAAGAGGGGTTCTGTCTGGTCTCCAACATAGCCCCAGATTCAAAGAACACCCTCTTATCATGCACCCCAGCCCTTCTCTATCATGCAAGTCAGACACAGGCTAAGAGTTTATTTAACCCTCTCCCTACCCAGTAACCTCTGTTACGCATGTGGGTTCCTGTAGAACTTACGACAGAGGCTAAATGGGAATACATAGCTTAAGAAGACAACTGTGCCAGAATCTTGGTTCCTGTTTACACTGGGCTGCCTCTTTTCTCTATGACTAAGGGCGCAATCCTGAAGCCAGCGGTAAGCTGTCACTGCCAGCTCTGGTGTTGCAAAAGCACGTTTGCAGCACTGCCAAAGGCCGCAATGCTGGTGCTGGGCCTGTGCAAAATAGCTGGCGAAGACTCGAGTAGCTCTGTTGTGGGGGCCAGGGCTTTCCCAAAGGAAGGAGGCTCCTGAAATTCCTGCAGGAAGCAGCGGTAGCCATTTTTGTACTACAGCAGGAGCCGCACAGCTCAGGCTTGGGATAATAATGTAGAATTCAAATAATGGAGCCAATGTTACTAGTTCGCCAAGGTTACACACACACACACACACACACACACACACACACACAGAGAGAGAGAGAGAGAGAGAGAGAGAGAGAGAGAGAGAGAGAGAGAGAGAGAGAGAGTAGTTTTTGGGCCAGAACAAGGAATGAAGAACTTCATTGCAATAAAATACCAGATTATTTGTGCATATATCAGGAATGCAGTGAATGTTGTTGTGTACTGGTGATTCTTAAGATTTTTTTTTTTTGAAGGCTAGTGGACAACTTCAGAAAAGTCATCATCAAGACCAAAATAATGTCTTCAGTAAATGAAGAAACCCCCCCCACCTAATTTCAATGATTAAATGATCAATCTGAAGGTCAACTGATTGCCTTCAATAAATGACCACATTGTATACTTATTTGTATCATTTACCAGTAAAGGACATAATTTACCATGGAGTAAATATCAGAATATTAATCACAAGATATGTTTTTTTATATTTACTCCATGGTAAATGTTAAGACCTATTTCAATAGATGAAACATTTTCACAATTAATTTTATCACTTATTGGTGGAGAAATGAATTTCTTTTTGGACATTTGCATGAACATAATGTGATTTTGCTATAGTAACTGCAGATATATAAACACATTTATTCTGTATGATGCAATATATCCACACTGTCCCACTCTGTGTGTCATGTTTTTGTCACATAAAAGTGTGACAATGAGATAAAACCAATGAAAGATAATAATGGAAAATAATTTTATGTATAGATACTATGGAAGATTGGCCTTCGCAGGTGTGTCCTTTCACCATGACAGTGTCCCCAAATTCAGTAAAATTTTATTTCTTTTTCCCCTCACAGGATTGAATGGCAACAATTTGTGGGAGTAAACGTGCCACCATTAGTGTGGTAGTTAAACATTATTTGCCCATGATAATTTCAAGCATTGAGAACCGAGATGTCCATCTGCATAAGATCATCACAGAGAAAGTGACATAAATAGAGTAAGGTGTAAAGCCCCAGCCTGATCAATGGGGCTACTCAAATCTGCACCTGCCAAATGGCTGGCGCAAGTCCGAGAAGCCCCACATTGTGCATTCAAGCCCAGGAGGAGAAATAGAATTCAATATAATATGTGCCCGTGCTGCTGATCCTGCCCCCTCCTGGTCCCTATCTGCCTTGTCTCCACTCATCCTGCCCTGTTAACCCCTCTCCCACACTCCCCCAACCCTGTGCTGCCAGGTGAGGGCTTACCTGCTTTGTCAGGTATGTGCAGTGGTGGTATCTAAATGATCGAAGAACCAGAACGCTGACCGAAGAACCGGAACACTGACCGGGACTCACCTTTGATTGGCAGCCCATCCCTTTGGTTCCACCGCCTTCCCGCCCGCCGCACGGGCTGCCCTCAGTGGACGCGCCCCACCGCTGCTCGCTCAGGCACCCGGCGTGCCCCCCACCCATCCCCCTGGTAAGCAGGCACCCCCTCCGAGGCCAAGAGCCCCTCGCAGCGCCGTGTCCATCACGGAGCCGGCGACGAATGGCGGCGAGTGGGCAGAGCTAGGCCAGATCAGGTTCAGGAACTGCCGTTCCGGCGTGTTCCCCCTGCATGACATCACTGGATGTGTGCAGTCTGGAGCCAGTGCTCTTTGGATGGCGCAGGCCTTTCTGATAGCACTGCTTACTTGCCAGGTGTGACAACGTGCTTTAGGGCATGTTTGTGACATCCTAGACTAGAGAAGCAGTTGTTGCACCAGTGTTTAGGATTGTGCCATTAGTCACAGTAGGACTGGTGTGTGTGTGTGTGTGTGTGTGTGTGTGTGTGCGCGCGCGCGTGCGTGCGTGCGCGCATACATGTGTATTCATATGCATATATGTTTGCACTCTTACTCAAGTGTGCGCGCACGCACGCGCATACACACACTGTATGTTGCACTTGATCCTTTTTTCTCACATGTCTTTGGCATTATTAGGATGCTGCCTGTGCTATCCAGTCAGTTGTTTAAATTACAACAGTTAAATTGAGGCATACAAATGTATTTCCTTCTCCTAAATTTATGAGTTGAGTGGAAGGTTCTGATTCTGGCACCTCTCTAAATAGGAACTCCAGGATTCAGTGCAATAAACTCTCTGCTGAACACAAAGGTTATGACAGTGTGTATTAATGGCCATGCTAAATACACTTTCCAAACAAGACGAATTATGCAGCAATATTCAGTATACCTGGAAAGGTCAGCAGAGAACTCATCTGGAAGCAGAACCAATAAATTATTTGTGTGATAAAAGCAACGTGTTGCCTAGAACAAAATGCACTGTTTTTTAACTCTGACAATTTATTTTCTTCATAAATAAAACATTAACTGTGGTAAAACAATGTCGTATGCGGGCAACAGAAGTAATCTGAATTTTTTGCATGCGCTTCAGAAATGGTCTGAATCACAGTGAGATAGCTTAAGTAGTAGATGGAGACTAAGAGCTGGTTCCACAGGTCGGAGGGATAAACTGTAGCACAAAAACTCCTAACACGTTTCTAACAAGCAAAGCCAGTGGAATATAGTGGGTATAGTGTACAAAATATAAAATGTGAACCAGAGAGACCCAAGTTCAAACTCTCACAGCTCATTGACCTTTGTCCCTTTAGCAACTTTTTACAGCCTAAGATGACCCACAGAGGTGGATATGGCAGCATACCCCTCATGCACGTTTGATTATTTATTTAATTTTCCACATTTTTATTTAATTTTTCACATTCACATTTTTAACTGACTTTGAAATTGGTACTCAACACACTCCTTTTTCTTGTTTTGCTTCATGTGTTTGCATATTTTGTATTGTGACATAATTTTGCACAGTTATATTTCTGTCGGATGCATGTATATGCACTGCAGCCAGAGGAGAGACTCATGGACTACATCTAGGACTCAAGATTTGGTAAATCACAGAATACTGTATATTTGTGTGGGTTTTTTATATATATATAAAATGGTGGTTTAGACTAGCCTGCCCATGTAAGCCACCTTGGGCATTTGCTTTGGCATGGGAAAGATGGGATATAAATTCTCCAAATAAAATGTCGGTGTCCACATTCACACAGAAGCAACAAATATATAGACCAGCAGTCTACAAACTTGTAGAGGTCTACAAGCTGCAGTGTAGAAAAGCATCCCTGGCGCGAATGGCACCGGCAATGCTTCCCAACTACAGCCCCCAGGGGTCTGGTTAGCAGCATCCAGGGTCTGCTGCCCCAGGGTGCCTTGCGTGTGGAGTTCCATGCAGAAGTGGGTGGCAGCAAGGACCCCTGGATGCTGCAGTCAGGGTCTTCAGAAGCATCCCTGGTGGAATGGTAACAGCCGTTCATGCCAGGGAAGGATTGGACAGATGCTGGATCCAGCCCACCAGCCGGAGTTTGGCGATGCCTGACATAGACAATGGGATAAAAAAATTGTAAGCATTAAAATGCTACATATCTGACAAACATTCCTCTCAGAGGGGTGTTAAAAAAATATGTTTTGTAAAAAAAAAAAACTACCACAAAAAAAATCAATTTATGCTTATACAAGAAGTGTTTCAACATTCCATCTTGCTGCATGCCTCCACTACGATGGTTGGAATCACGGAATCAGTGTGATTAGTCAAATCACCTTTGCCAAATGCCTTCATGTTGTCCTGTTGTCATTGCATGTACATTAGCAAGATTGTGGTGGCAAGCCTCCCCAACCTATATATGCTAAGTAGACTGTTGAACCATGAAATGAGGTGGGGGAAGCCTTGAGAAGAATTGAATGGTAGCACATTACAGATGCAGAGAAAAACCCCAGCTGTATGATTGGACCCCTTCACCAACGTATTTCAGCAATGCTCTCTTGGAGCACACACTGAGAAACCAAAGTACCCTGCCAAAAATACCAATGGGATGTGTGGTGTCTGCTATTCCTAAGGCCACAGGGCTGATGTCGTGGTCTCATACAATGAGCCAGGCATTGCCTCTCAGGAGGAGAAAACACTGTGACCAAACCTTAAGCCAGGCACCAGTTTCCTAGGATTAGTTAGTCACGTAAGACCTATGTTATTCAGCCAAACAACCTGTCCCATTCCAGTTTACAGAGGAAGCAGTACCACTGGACACAACCTTTAAATCCAGAAGTGAAGGCTACCTGAAACAGCTGCCAAAGCCACCTGGAGCTGTAGTCTACCAAGGTGACTACATTGTATATAGTGTATGGTGGTAGGAAAGTCATCTGGAATTGATACATTTGTGGAGGGAGACTAGGTGGCATGTGTTTATGACCCCGCCAACATCCCCAGTGGGGAGAGGGCCTAGCAAACAATCACTGAATGCTGCAAAGCAACACTTTTGTCACATAGAGAAGGTAAAACTTGGCTTGAAGTTTAGGGTCTGCATAAGCACAACTCCCATTAATCATCATTATAATTGTCAGCTTTGGAGCTGTCCGTGGTTCTATCTCACATATCTAACTAATCTGCTATCAATTCATTGGACTAGCCACATCTCTCTATTGATCCATGTGGTTTCTTTGTTCTTTGAGGATTTGCCATGTCCCGTGCACACCTGAAGGATAAGACCATTGAATTGTGCACTTACGTTCTGGCCATTGCCTACTACATATTTTAATTCTCTATTTGCAGGGAACTCTTTGCACTCTTTGCCCCAGCAAGTCTAGAGGAAACCCCCTGCATGTTGCAAAAGATTCTGAAGTGTGTTCAAGGGTGCATATGATGACTGTTTGCCTTGCATGAACTGAAATTGGGAACACAATTGCACATTGCTGGAGAGTCTGCATAAAGGCAAGGAGGCAGTCCTTCAGGGCTATTTGTCATTACTGGGCCTGTTACCAAGGAATCCCCAGGAGCTTCCGAAAATGAAAACAGGAATCCAAAGAACTGGCCTACTGTATTGGTACATATTGACACAGTCCTATGGACATGGCGAGACAAGTTTATATGAGTGGAGTGTCCTGGTTTAGGAAGAAATACAGCGAATTATATACTACACTAGGGGGCAAGTAGCTATGAGAGGAGAATAGCAGATTCACACTTTGTATCTGCCTATATGGATAAAGCTAACATCCATGTAAGAAAGGTATCTACTTGTGAGTGTATCAGAAGCATTTATAATGTCATAGATGCATGGGTTGAGAAGCCAGTATGTTTTTCCTTAGTATCCCTCACAGAATATTTTGTAAACATTAGGACTACATTTACACTAAATGGGTGAAAGAAGTTGTCAGAAGGCCCAGACTGGAGCTATTGGTGGACATCTCCGGATCAAGCCCCAGAATGTGTTTATCTAACCTAGAGTCCTTGCAATCAGGCAGGCTGGAACTTGATTGATATGCAGAAGATATATCTCCACTAGACAAAACTGGAAGGCCCAGAACAAATAGTATACCAGGACAGGACAGGACAGGACAGGACAGGCCAATTCTGAGTCTTGCTCACTAATCACTTGGGTCAATGTTGTATACCTATTCCATTCTGAGCTTGAAGAGGTCTTTAGGGCTGATCCAGTGATGTCATGTAGGGGGAATGTGGGGGAACTCAGTTCCACTTGTTAAAATTAGGGCTGACTCCGCCCACTTCAATCCGCGGCACTTCCCCCCTCCTCCCCCCCTCCCGATTCCTCTGCAAAGAGCTTTTCTTCATGGTTGGCCAGCACTCAGAGGGTTAAAGGGAGCGACTCCGGATTCCTAGAGGGGCGAAGGGGGAAGGGCTGCAGTGGGGAAGTCCTGTCCAGGACAGCCCCCTTCCTCACTCCCTCCAGCCACACACGTGGAGTCAGCAACCGCTCTGGTGATTCTGCAGCCCACTGGGGAGAAGGGGTGTCCTGGGGGTGCGGTGGCGAATCGAGGGGGGCCCCGGAGGGGACAGAGGGGAGCTGGGACTTTTTGAAGCTGCCCTCCTGACGTGCCAGGTGTAAGCGGGCTTTGGTGTGGGGAAGCGTCCAAGGGTGCCGTCCAGAGTGGTGCCGCCCCTCAGCCCCTTCCACAGGTTCCTGCCTCATTCTGCTCAGCCAGCCTCGGCTTCGAGGCTGCTGCCCCCATGCCAATTTTCAACTTTCCTGGCAATTTTGAATAACTCCACCTCGCCTAGCCACAAAGACCAAGGAAAGGCTTTCGTCGCTGTCTCTCGAGTCCAGAGCGTTTCACTGGCGCTCTGGGTGTGAGGCTTCTTTGGGAGACTGTCCCCATCACTATTGGAGCTGCAATTGGGGTGGGGGGAATTCTTCGCTTTCTGTTCTGTAGGCGCCAGGCGCTGTACAGAACCAGCTGGCTCCGCCCACTCGTCGCTGACATCATTGCTGGCTAGGAACCAGCTGCGGGTAGACCTGGGCTCCGCCAGCCTCCGGAGCCTAGGTCTACCCATAGGAACCAGCCACAGGTAGACATGGGCTCGGCCAGCCTCCGGCTTATGACATCACTTCCAGTGGGCGGATCCTGACACGTGCCAATCAAAAATGAGTTCCTGTTCTTAAATCATTTAGATGCCACCACTGGGCTGATCACATACTGTAGCATACTTAGGCTGCAATCCTATGCACCCTTATTTGGGAATAAGCCTAATTGAATATAATGTCATTTGCTTTTCAGTAAACAGGCATAGGATTGCACTGTTAGCATAATACTAGCCTCAGGTCATGATTTTTCTAAATCAAGCCTTGGAGTCCCTGACAGATTCTAAATATTCTGGTGGGTATGTGGAATGGTTACAAATTTACTTAATTTCCCCTTACAGCATAATCCTGTGCATCGTCATTACTCAGAAGTAATGTTCTACTATTAACTTAGAGCACAATCCTAACCAGGACTTAGGCTGGCACAGTTAGGCCAGCAATGTTTGGCGGACACAAGGGACACTGTAAAGTATGTTTGGACCACTCTCAGAGTCAGAGAGGCCAGCACACAGACGTGCTCTATCCTCCCTGACTCCAAGAGTGGTCCAAACCACTTTATGGTGTTCCTTCTGCTGGCCAAACTTTGCTGTCCTAACTGTGCTGACCTAACTCCAGGTTAGGATTGCGCTCTTACTCAGTTAAGTAACTCAGAAGAAAGATCTACTATTTTCAGTAGAGCTTACTCCCAGGTAAGTGTGCATAGGATTGTAGCCTTCAGTGATTTTTTTAAAAAATCAAAGATTGTAAGGAATTCACTAACATCTATCCTAAACCTAATGTTTTAACAGAAATATATTTACTTCGTGAAGTGCAAAGTGATATAGACTTCAGGAGCCCTCTGTAGGTGGAGTCTGGAAATTTGTTCTTTTCCATCTCAGCTGGATCTGAAACATGTCCAAATGCAAGCCACGTCCTTCTGAAGGACGCTTAGTATCCCATTACATTAATGCCTTGCTATTTTAATGAATTTTTCGTTTAGAAACGGGAAGTCTTGCTTGCTTGTCTAAGGGCCAATTCGCACAGTCAAAAAAAAAAAAAAGACTTATCTGCATGATCTTGTATAGAATCATGTGGTGAAACACACTGAGAGCACTAGTAGTACAAGTACTCTACAGCTCCCAAATGCTAACATATTCAAAGAAGCAGCTACAGAGTAGAATCTATGTGTCACCAGTGCACATAATTGGGCAATGGGGTGGGGGTGGATGCCAACACCCCATTGCACTCAGAGAAGCTCTTTCATCGTTGAAATGAAAGCAGTAGTCACAAAACAGGTCCTTATCTGAGTATCCCTCTCCTTCCGTTCATGGAAGGAGGTTCCATGTACATAGTGATAAGGAAGGCTCCAATATGCTTTTTTGGGGGAAAACTATGGCCCAGTCCTAATGGGGGCGTGCAGTGCCAGAACTAGCATTCCAGCAGTACAAGGTCCTTCATGGCTGTTTGCAAAACACAACACTATTCAGTGCAATCCAGCCACTGCCTCAATTGGGGAATGGCTGCAGTTGCATGTGTGTGGCTGGAGAAAGAGCCCTGGCATTGGTAATTCAGCATGGGGGTAGCAGGGAGTGGGGCAGATCAAGGCTATGAAGGGAGTAGTATCAGCGGTGGCAACACCAATGATATCCTATCCCCTTCCTGGACTGGATCCTCCTTCCCAGGTCCACTCGAACCTGCACCAGCTGGTGCAGGTCTCAGTAGAGGCATTTGGGCAGTGAAGACTCACCCCCAAGCAATGGAGCAAAGGTTTCTGTGCTGGAGACCTCCAGGAACTGGCACTCTCCTGTGGGATGCAGTGTGCACTGTAGTGATGTGGCTGCACTGGTGTTGAGGTCAGATTGGGCTGTTTGCAACGTTCTCTAAAATGAACAGCCAGACTGCAGCTGCAACCCAGTCAACCTATAATACATTAATTTTAACCATAAATTCCATTTCAACCTATTGAATGTGGGTACACCAATCCTAAACAGATAGGTTGGGTGTAGATCAAATCATGTTTATCAGTACAGTATACTGCATCCGTGGTTAGCAAAGGCATCTGGTGCACAGGGATACAAAAATTTTAACACACACCCCATTTTAACATCCTCAAAGCCTTTTGAGGCCTGGGGATGCCCAGTATGGCCTCTTTGCTTTTTTCACATCAGGTCTGCCATTGAGGGTGTGGTACCCAGAGGCAGGGGTGTAGTTACAGTGGTGCAGGGGGTGTGCAATTGCACCTCACAACAAGCTTGAGCGGAGCAAAAGCTGAGCTTGACACTAGTGGCCAAAATTGTGAATACCTTGGTAATTATCAATCAATCAATCAATCAATCAATCAATCAATCACTAGTATTTATATACCGCTTTTCAACACAAAGTTCACAAAGCGGTTTACAGGCAAATAATAACATTAAAGTTAAATGGCTCCCTGTCCCAAAAGGGCTCACAATCTAAAAGAATGGAGAACACCACCAGCAACAGCCACGAGAAAGACACTGTGCTGGGGTGAAAAGGGACAATTGCTCTCCCCCTGCTAAATATCAGAGGACACCACTTGAAAAAGTGCCTATTGCCCAGTTAGCAAGAGTTATATTATATTCATATAATTATGAATAGTACGATCGTGTTATATATCATTGGAAAGGTAATTTAATGCAGAATGTCATGAAACAAACCAGAGTGAAATATCTTTATCAAAGTTATGACCAAAAACCCAGAAAATGAAAATACCACTGTCATGTAAAAATTGCAGTTTGTTAAATTCGTGATTTGAGTCCCAGTTCGTAATCATATGAATAATACTGATGAGTTGTATATCATTTGATGCGGAATTTCATGCAGAATAAAGTGAAGCAAACTGGAGTGCATTATCTTCATTTTATAAAATGTTATGGCCAAAAAACCAAGAAAACAAAAATACAGACTGTGATGTCATTTCCTGTTGTGATGCCACTTCCGGGGCATCATTTTGCCCTTTGCACCAAGCTACACTTTCATTAGCTACATCCCTGCCCAGAGCTGTACCTAGAGAGGGATCACATAATTTTTGCAAGCAACTTCTCCCCCTCCTCTTCAGAGCTATTCCCAGCGGCTAAAGCAGAATGGAGGCCATGTTGGCTACAAATGGCTATGAAGAGGAGAAGTGATGGCTTGCAAAACAGTGCTGTGACCCCCTCTGAGTAAGCCTCTAGTGGTACCCAAGGCAATGTACACCCCCTGCCCCCTTTAGCTAGACAACTGTACTGCATTTCTGTCTCAGTGTCACTTGGGGTGCAATACTAACCTGGAGTTAGGCTTGCACAAGTTAGGCTAGCAATTTTGGCCACCACAAGGGCCACTATAAAACATATTTGGACCACACTTAGAGTCAGGGAGGATGGCACACGCCTGTGTGCTGGCCTCCCTGGCTCTGAGGGTGCAATCCTATGCAGCGTTGGATTGGCAAGGCCGGCTAGCCCAGCGCCAAATCCATTGCTGCTTTGGGGAGGCTGGAGCCTCCCAACAGCAAGGGCACATTTGCACCCTTACCGTTGAGGAGGCTCCAGCCTCCCCAATGCACTCCTCAGATCTGGGCCTGCTAAATAACAGGCATAGATCTGAGACGACCACATGGCCCAAATTGGGGCCTCCTGGCCTCCTGGACAGGTATCGGATTCGGCCTTATGGATGAATCCGGGGCCCACCCTCTCCCCACCCACAATCTCCCTCCCCCTCCCCACCAATCCCAGTCCCCGAATGGGACGGAGCCTTCCTTGTGCTGACCGGCTTCGTTCAGCACAAGGGAGACTCCCCATCGGCGCTCTCAAGCTGACACTACTCGTAGTGTCAGCTTGAAAGATTTAGCGCCAACGCGACAGGCAGAGTAGAATTGCTCTGCCTGAATGGTCCAAAAATACTTTATGGTGTCCTTTGTGCTGGCCAAACTTTGCTGGCCTAACTTGTGTGGCCTAACTCCAGCTTAGGATTGGTCCCTCAAAGTAGTTTACAACATTAAACCAAAAAATCCTAGAAAAATGTATTAAATCATGCAAGCAATGAGTTACTACACAAGCAAATGGGTAAGCAATTACCATCTAGTAAGAATTCAAGATTCAAACAAACCAGATTCAAAAATTAAATGTAAGAAAATTATTATAAAAATTCATTATTATAATATAAATTATTATATCATATTATTATAAATTTTTAATTATTATAATATAAAAGTCATATTATAATATGACTGTATTATAATAACATTGAACAATAAAATTCATCCCTAACTACATAATTGACCAAAAAGTCATGAATGGGTAGAACTCTGCGAACAGATATCATGCCTGTTATTTACAGGGGACAGAAGATGTCAACAGCGACTCAACATAAAAGTCACTCACACAGGCAACACTATTGCTACTTAGCACAATTTGGACATCACTGTAGGATCTGGGAGCCTCACGATGATGTTCAAGTTTCAACATGCAACTACAATAAATATCAACTTTCATTTCTCAATTTTCAAGGAAGGTATCACAACATGATGTATTTTGCATTTCTCTTCCTACTTTTAAAAACTGGTATAAAGTCAAACTAGTGTTTGAGGTTCAAATGAAGAATGTCATGAACAAATGTCACAATAGTCAACGCAATATTTTGACAGTCAAGTAAAAAATAGCATTTCAGTTTGTTTTGACACCATTTCTGGCCTCCTTGTGAGCACATGAGAGGGTCAAGCTCTTGTTGCACGTGAAATGTAAAACGGTGTCCTGAACATGTGCATATTTTGTTCAGATGTTTCAATATTCAAGAGAAGTATAAAGCAAACCTACAAACAAGAGATGAATTCAACCAAATGTCTGTGTTCAGCCAATCATTATTTATTTTGCCAATTAATCAGAGTGACTAAGCACTTACCAGTGCTTCGATACATTACAAACATTCCCCTTTTGCCATTAATTGGGTACAAAACTTTTAAACATTGTTAATTATTAGAGATGTGTCAGGATCACATTTAGTGAGTCAACTCAAGTCTTAAGTCAGCAACCCCACAACTTGAGTAAATTCTCGAGTCATAGTTTGTGCTGTTGCAACTCAATTGAGTTGCACAACATTTTTGAGTTGCACAACATTTGAGTTGCACAACATTTGAGTTGCACAACAATTGTTGTGCAATTGAGTTGCACAACATTTTTGAGTCATTTTGACTTGAGTCCCAAGTCATTTTGAAAAAAAAAATCACCTTAAGCCTTCTTCCTCCCCTCACATCCCCCAGTCCACCCTCCGGAACCATCTACCCTCCTCCCACGATGTTTGTTGCTGCTGTTAGTCTGAAAGATGGCTTCCAGATCATCCATGGGGTCCTCCAGAGCAACACAGAAGTGACTGGAGCAAAAAATGTAAGCAACCAGCCTTCCTCCTCCTGTCAAGCCCCCAGCCCCACCTCCTGGAACCACTTACCCTCCCACCATGTCTGTTGCTGCTATCAATCTAAAAGATGGCTTCTGGATCACCCATAAGGTCTTCTGGGGCAACACCGAAGCAACAGGAGAAAAAAAAGTAAGCAAGCACACAAACACTAAAGAGAGCCAGGATTCCAGTCAAATTCGAGTCACGAGTCTTTGCTGAGTCACTGACACGAGTCTCAAGTCATGCCCGAGTCAGTGAGCCCAACACGAGTCACAAAAAACATCATTTTTGTGACTCCGAGCCTCGTAATTCGAGTCCCCATCTCTGTTAATAATTATTTCAATAGCTGCATGTTCAAAAGTCTGCAAGAGTTAGGCACCATAGTAGCAACAATTTCAAAAGATGTCACACTTCATCACGTAGGTGTGTATCCCTCTTCTAAGGTGGCACTTTCGACAACACATCTGAAAAGAAAGCTCCTCCTCCCTTAATAATTGCTTTTATTTATGTGCAGACATAATTGATGGGTTGATCAGTCAAAGAAAACTCATACAATTAATCAATGAATGTTTCCTTAATTGGGTTGCAGCCCTGTTGGTTCTCTCTGCAGCTCTGAAATGGTTTGGAAATGGTAGGTATAATATTAGTACAGTCCTCCTGAATGCCAACAGAGAAAGGTAGGAAATAATATTTACTACTCCATTCAGAGAAAAGTATTTTCAGATGTTTTGAATACTGCTATATTTTCAGCTGTATAAACCCAATTTTGTCAGGCAAGATTAGACCTAGAAGGTTCCAGAAACGTTACTTTCCCCATATAAATCTAGTGCCTTAAAACTTTTTCTACCTCACATTTTACTCTAAATCTGACTAAAGAACCTATCAAGAGACTTAGCAAATCATCATGTCTTACTGTAAAGTAATTTACGGCTGCATTTGCAGGCAGGCAACAGCAGGCTCAAAACCCATTACAGCCAAAGATAACAACATTAACTTAATCCTGACAGGCAAAATACTCCAGTCAATACAGTTGCAGGTATGCTATGCTGAAATCTCCAACTACAAACAATCGTGGGGAAGGTCAGTGCCAAAGATTAAAAAAAAAAAAGACAAGGGTTTCAGGGTGGAGATGGGCTCCCCCAGTCCTAAACCCATTTACTCAAATAATAAACCTTATTGCTTTGCAGGGAATGAAGTCCCCATTCAAATGTGATGCTGGGGGGGACAAAGACTTACCTATGCAGCCAGCATCTCATTTAAACCAGGGTCTCAGCTGGTGCCCCTTTGCCCGCAATATTGACATGTTGACAAAACACCCACATGAGGTTTGGATTGCTGGCATGCTGATTGACTCTGTGCAGGCATTTCTCCAGTACAATCCCTGGCATATGGGCTGCCAGGGTCATTCTTCTTGCTCACCCAGCAAGTCACATGGAAAAAACTGGACCTTTATTTTCAAATTAGGAGGTGTCAATCCCCTTTTAAAAAAAAAAAAAACAGCACTGAGATTCAGGTCACAACTTGTGATCCACCAAGCCAAATACAGCCTGCTTACCAGCCATGCCTGGTAACTGACAGAGGACCTGGTGATCCTTCCCATTTTGCTGCTTGCCTGGGACTGCAAGAGCAGGAAGATTCTCAAGCTACCCAGCAAGTAAGGAAGCAAAGGGAACTAGACAGGCTGCTATATCATGCATAAGGGCCACATTCTTGGGGATTCCCAGGCAGTCCCCATTCAGAAATTGAACAGACCAAGATCCAGAACTGCTCAGATCATTGTCCTGCAGGACTTGGGTAAGAGGAAGGTGATCCACTGAAGACCAGTGTTCCCTAACTGGACCCAATGATTGCCCAAAGCCTACTCCTATCCAATGGGTGGTGCTCTAGCTTGGAAGAATGGCTTTGAACTGCATTCCTAGCCTTCTCCAATGGACGCCTTAATTTTGACATAAACTCAAAAATGCAAAAAGTCTGTGCTCCTGGGCAGAGCCTAGTAGTTTATCCTCCTCAGACTCTAGTCTTATCCATTTGACTTTATTATTATTACTATTTGCCTGTAAACCGCTTTGTGAACTTTGTGTTGAAAAGCGGTATATAAGTACCTGTTGATTGATTGATTGATTGATTGATCGATCGATCGATCGATCGATTGATTGATTGATTGATCTCCTCCACATAGAGTCAGTTCATAAGAGGACAATTGGGAGCACTCTGATGATTTGGAATTTAGGATTTAAAACCATGTGAACAAACCCGTCACTCATTTAGAAAGCAATCCTGGAGTTAGGCTGAACAGTTAGGCCAGTAAAGTTTGGCCGGTACAAGGGCCACTGTAAAGGGCATTTGGACCACTCTCTGAATCAGGGGGGGATGATGCATGTCTGTGTGCTGGCCTTTCTGACTCTGAGAGCGCAATCCTAAACTGGAGGTAGACCAGCATAAACTAAGCGAGCAAAGTTTGGCCAGCACAAAGCCCACAATAAAGCATTTTTGGACTGCTCTCGGAGTCAGGGAGGATGGCTCACATCTGTATGCTGGCCTCTCTGACTCCGAGAGTGGTCCAAACATACTTTATAGCATCCTTTATGCTGGCCAAACGTTATTGGCTTAGTTTATGCCGGCCTAACTCAGTTTAGGATTGCGCCCTGAGAGTCGTCCAAACATCCTTTACAGTGTCCCTTGTGCCAGCCAAACTTTGCTGGCCTAACTGTACTGGCCTAACTCCAGATTATGATTGTGCCCTTAATCATTCCCTGGGCTGACGAACACTGAATGCATGGATACTTGGGATGTATGTGGTCAGCCAGCATGAATGGGGCCTTTCTACTGAGTGATCTTCATTCAAGGTCAGTATCAGAGAGGTCGCTGTCTGAAGGGCAGGGAACCTGGGCTATAACACACGCACACACACACATACTCACACACACACCTCATCTGGTCCCACCTTCCTGCTGAAGGTTGTTGGCTGGTGAGATTTCCACACAGTATCACAGGAATACATATTAAATGAGCCGCTATAAATGCTGCTGCATTTAAGAGAGCGTGGTTTCATCTCTGGAACTTTAGTATTGTAATTACACAGCTGACTGAGGCTTTGTGATGTTGTGCAGTGGCAAGACAAGGCTTTGTAATGCAGGCGCCTTATTTACAGCAAGGGAGAAGTAGCAAAAGCTGCCTACGATGGAGTGGAGAATTATGACGACAATAATAATTAACATGTTGCCCTGACATGACTCAATTTCCAGGAGAAAGCAGATTCTCCGCCAGGAAGAACAATCTAGAAGGTTAAGTCAACCATGCGTCGTTTAACAAATACATGCCGCTCGATCCACTGCCAATAATGATACAACTGATGTAACGAGAAGGCTAAGCTGATTTTTCTTCCTTCCTTTGTCTATATGAAGGTGGAATATGAGCTAGAAGAAGAAAAGAAGTGAGAGCATGAGGAGGATGAGGGGGGAAATGGCAACCCAAGGCAAGCCGGTACTTCTTGCACTCATCGGGAAAAGGGTGTAAGCTCTGGGCTGTTGGCAGCAGGTCCAGCCTTAGGGCTATTTGACCAATTTGGCTAAACTGGAGGGCCCATACGCTGGAGTGAAGAGCAGAGTGCCCACAACCACAGCTGGCACGTCGCTCTGTAGCTTACGCTTGCGCACTCCTCCTTCATGCCAAAGCATTGTGAGGAGAGTGCAGCACATGGAGCATCGCCACTGGGCACCCCTCCCTCCCACCCACCTCTGGGTCCAATTGGCTTGAAATCTCCCCATGGAAGCAGCTGGTGGTGTAACTGCTGATGACTGTCTCACCATTGCCACTCATCCTGCTGAGTGGGGGTGGGGGGGAGAAGGAGCGCAACAAAGTTTTGCATTAGGCTGTACAGGGATGCTGAAATGGCCACTGCAGTATTCTGCAGGGCCAGAGCAGCAGCCCTGGGTCTCCTCAGAGTAAGGTTCCTTACCCCATATACAGCCCTGGCAGTTCCAATGGGTCGACTCTACTCAGATCTGTGCCAGCTATTTAGCTGGTGCAGAACCAAGAAGCCCCATGTTAGGCTCCTCACTCCACCTTCCACCAGCCTTCCCCCACCCAGTTTCACCCCTACCTGTCTTCCCCCTCCCTCGGAAAGCCTTCCCACCCAGCAGTGGTATACTTACTGCTGCTAGCGACTGCTTCTCCACCCGGTGGTGCAAAGGTGCAGCACCCACTGTGGAGCCATTCGTTTGGCAGCCACTGCAACATGCCTTATGACACATTTGCAACAACCATTTCCTGGTCAGCGCCCGGACTGCCAGCGCTGCCCCAGCATTGGATTGGGCTGTCCAGGGGTTAGAGCCAGAGCAGACCCGTCCTGGTTATGAGTGGGCTGGCCGAGCAATGAGGCTGACAGAAGCAGCTGGTTTGAGTGATGACTTGGGGGAGAGCTATGAATTGTCAAGGTGTGTCCCACACACTGCACCTGCTTGCCTCTCCCTCTGTCTCTCTGGTCCTCTTCATGGTTGTAGACAGCAAGCTGGAGGAGGATCAGAGCAGCAGGAGTCCTCCTCTTTTTCCAGTGCCATTGTTGCAAGTGATCACAAGAGATGCAAGAAGTTGCTGCAAGCAACTCACTTCCTCGAGTGACCAGCACAGAACCACACAGCTTGTCTCCTCCCCTGCCCAGCAAGAAGGCCAGGCAGTCAAGAAGAGAGAAGCGGACCCCCTCTGTGTCTCCTTCTACTTGCCTGCAGTTCTGGCACTACCTCTTCCCAGGGATGGGAATTTGAGTCTGGAGACTTGAGTCTGAAACCAGGTGTCTTTTGCTGACTCATGTAGCCTTGTCACACATGTCAAGGACTCAGGCACTGACTCGAATATGAATCTGAAAAACTCGAGTCTGAAAACCTGTTAGTCTGAGTGCGTTTGCTTACTTTTTTTATGCTGTGAAAGACCGCATGGACCCATCTGGGAACTTGCAGTTCTGGCCAGGAGGCAGGGAAAGGCTAATGTTTTGCATTGAGCAGGAGGCGGAGAAGAGGGAGGCAGGAACGGGCTCTTTTGTCCATCTCTGAAGGAACCCTATGATCACTGATGGGGGGGGTCTGATTTTTTTTCCCTAGAGAGGGTGGGGAAGAGGAGGAGCCCAAGGGGTTCTTGCCTTAGAATTGGCTAGAAAACCCATGGAGGTGGAAAAGGAGGAAGCAGAGAAGCCAGGAAGCGATTCATTTCTAGCTATCACGTGGGCTCCATTGCTACTTGGGAGGAGGAAGCCAATGGGACTTCTTCTGAGTAGAGCTGCAAAGGATTGGGTTGTACTTGTAACGAAAGCATCCCAGCTGCTGCATGTGAGTGTGTTCCCACTTGCCTCCTGCTTGCCACGTTGGTAGCCTCTTGCTGTCTGCTCCGTCCCCTCCCACCTTGCCCAGTCCCTTTTGGTCCTTGCCCTGGTGTGCCTGGCCTGTGAGAAAAGACTCATGACTCAAGTCAAAATGACTTGGAAATTCCAGGCGGGGGGCAGGGGGGGAGTTACCACAGGCACATGCTAATGCCCGAGCTAAGTCTTGGGGGTCAGTGAATCAGGACATGACTCTAGTCTTGTTCCAATGCCAAATTCCCATCCCTGCCTCCTCTTCTGCCTGGTCCTTTGGAAACAAATATATTGGACAGAGCATGCAAGGAGTTCTTCCAGAATCCTCCAGTTAATCCAGTTTTTTGCTTCAATAAAATGGGGCGGATGAAGAGGCAGCACTGGAGCTGCCAGTGAGGAGGAAGTGTGGGGTGGTTTTGTCATGCTGGACTCTGCCTCTCCTCACCTCCATCGCTGTGCCCGCATGGCTGCTTTCCTGAGAAGAAGCAGACGGAACAGTGATGGTGAGGTAAATTAATGTGTTTATTCACACAGGGAAGGGAATATTAGCTGGGGCAATGGATCTGCCCCACTCAGATCTGCTCAGGCTGCTCCTGCCTGGGACAGTCAGGAAATCAGAATCATAGTAGAATCTGGCACTTCCACATTTCCCAGACTCCAATATTGGTTACCTGATGACACAGTTTTCCTGTCAGGCTAGAAAATGGCAGAATGGTTAACCTTTCCTGAGGTGCTGCTATTAGTGCAGAATTATGACTTTAGGGGGCTAATATGTAAAGGGAAGGTTATGTAATCTCCTTTCACTAAAGTGTTAAATCTGTAAAACAAAAAAGGTTCTACTATTGCAAGGGTCTTTCCCTCTCTCTGTGAAAGCTCTACGTTGTGCTTTCTGTTCACTGAGGGCTCCATCCTGAGCCCAGGAACATCTGCAAAAGCTTCAGTGTTGACGTTAATGGGTTTAGAGGCAGACCAATAATGTTTCATATATTTCTTCTGGAAGTTTCCAAGCAATTCATATTATCGTCATTTTTTTTTTCCTCACAAAGGCAACATGAACTTTGTATACAGGCTAAAGATTAAGGTTCCACGAAGATTTGAAAAGAAAAGAAAAGAAAAGGACAATGTTGCTTTAGCAGACAATTTGTCACATAGCTCTTAAGTTTTACTAGCCCGGAGAGGTATCCAACAACTAAATAGTGAAAGGAAAGTGAATGATTAGCTGGCAAGCCTTCGGGCTACTGAAAGATAGTTTTAGTAGCCTGTCATGAAAATCTGTGGCCTGAGGCTTCAGGGCTACTTTTTATTTCCAAGCCTGTTATTGATTTTGGTATGAAGAAAAATAATTTGGTATTGTTGCTTAAGGTGTCACTGAGGAAAGGGGTGTGGGGGTGGAAACGGCAGCCTCTTTCATTTGCTCACCGTTTTTTCGTTCATATTTACATTTTATTACAAAAGGGCCTGGGATGGTAAATGAAGGCATTTACTACTTAAAGGTACTACTGTCTTTATGAAACATGGCACACTAATCGAAAACACAAGTAAACTGAAAATTAAATTTAAAAGCCTATAATTTAGTATCTTCCTGGCCAAGAATGATGACTTCCATTTACGAAGGGAATCCGGAGCGGCTCAGGGTCAGGCTGGTGCGTGAGCCATTTCCAGGCCGACTGCGACGGCTGATGGTGTTGATTAATTTCGAAGGACTCCGCTTTGTCTTCTCCAGCTCACTGAACAACTTCATTTCAGCTGATGAGTTCAACCAGGGGTCAGAACAATCCTCATTTCTGACAATTCCACAAAATGGGAATTAATTTTATGAGTTAGGACCACCACATTTAAAAAAACTAAGCAGAGGGGGGGGGGAAAAAACTCTCAGGCCAAGTTAGCATAAGGAGGGAGAAAGGAAATCTGTTTGCAAAGCCCTCCTATGATAACCTGGTTTGATTAAAAAACCAGAAGAATATTTACTTAACCAAGCAGGTGGCCCAGGGTCCCACATGATCAAATGCCGAGAAGCCAATCCGTTAGGGCCCTTATCTTTGGTAAATAGTGGAAGCATTTTTGTTGCTCTCGATCATGATTTCGCAAACAATCTGGATGTCATATTAAGCTTGGCACAGGCCTGACATGCCAAAGTAAGATTCCATGAGACCAAAGATGCAACAACCTAGACATCATGTTGTGCTCTGCTTTCCTTTGTCCGTTTGAATAAGGTTGTTGCAATTATATCGTATGTGTGTCGTGGGGTGTGTGTTTGTTTTTTTTGCAACCTTTTCTTCTTTTTCCTGCAAACGCTGATGGAGGAGGAGATTATGTGAAGGATGGTCTTTTACCGGAGGAATTTGAAGGTTTTTTCTGTCATGTTGCCATATGCAATTTCATTTGGTAAACACGATCAGCGTAGGAACAATATAACCATTCACTGATGAGAGAAATGCAGGTATGCAATGTCAGGCATGATCCGTAGGTACTGGCTGCTGTGTTGTTTTTTTACAATTTGACAAAGAGGTATCCCAATTTCATTTGACTTCTGTGCTATGACCTAAATTTCTCTACTCTAGGTAAGGTGTTAATTTGGAATATGGTACCAGAAATAACATCAGGGTACTGCAGCATCCATTTGGGGCCTGGAATGAACAAAGTAACAATATTTCCCTACTTTTTGAAAATTATAATCCAAGTTTCCAAGCCCAATTTAGAGTCTGTCTAGGGTGTCCTTTCCATCACTAATTGTGTCATAGGTGTTATGCTTGCAATCTACAGTATACCTGGGAGAGGGCTCTAACTGAATCCCTCCTTGTTTGAACCAGTGAGAGTGAGATTAAAGAGAGCAATAGGAAGTAATCTGATTTTTCTTGTTTTCTAGATCATCCTATCATCCGATCCCCAATTTCCCTATACAACTTGTGCCTCAATCCTATTGGGGACTTAGAGCAGCAGATCTAGCAATTCGCTGATGCAAGTCCTTGTGTGACGGCGCAAATGTTGCCCCATCTTCATGCACTATGGAGCCACCAGTGGAAATGGCCTGACCCTCTGTGTGTGCACAGGGACCACCCAGACACTCTGCCAGTGCAGGTAGGTGGTGGAGGGAGAGGTTCGTGACTGGTTCAGGGCAGGGCCTTAACCAGGGGGGAGATTTAGGCAGCAGTCATCAGTGCTGGATCCTATCACTCTTTCCTAGCTCAGACACACCTCCATTCTCTCAAATTTTCTTACTAGTGAGTAAACATGCATAAGTTACTTTGGGCACAGTCCTAATCAACTTTCCAGCCTTGACATAGCTGTGCCAATGGGGCACATCCAGTGGTGAAATTCAGCCAGTTCTCACCTATTCTGCAGAACCGGTTTGCTAATTTTAGGTTGGGAGAGGGAAGAAAGGCAGCTGATGGCCCTGAAGGCCGCCCTGAAGGACATAGAACCGGTTGTTAATTTATTTGAATCCTACCACTGGGCACATCCTGCAGTGGAGTAATACACAGAGGCCACCTCAAGGTAAGGGAATGTCTGTTCCCTTACCTTGGAGCTGCGTTGCTTATATCCAGGTGCTGGAATGTTGGTTAGGATTGCACCCTCAGTTTCACTTCCATAGGGCTCAATACATTTTCCTTGTGGACTATCAGCTTGTCAGTTTAATAATCAGATCACAACCCGCTAGTGATCACTAGTGCAGAGATCTTCAACTTTTCTCATCTCACAGCACACTGGCAAGGTGCTAAAATTGTCAAGGCACACAATCAGCTTTTTGACAGTTGACAAGGCACACACTTCTGCTGGGAAGGAAGGCTCGTCTCCCCAATGGCCCTACTAATAAATGATCCTTCCCCCAATTTCCCACAGCACACCTGCAGACTATTTGTGGCACACCAATGTGCCACAGCACAGTGGTTGAAAATGGCTGAACTAGTGGTCCTGACTCACAGTTTGGGAACATTGTATTAGCCCATTGCATGCTCATTCTACTCTCATGTATTTGACATCTGAAGAGGCTTCATGTTCCATCAATGTTTCAATAACTAAGAGGAGTAAAATAAGTAAGAAAATTGTGATTTCAAATATCTGAGGAAAAGGTGATACTAGCTTTTGAACAGCAAAGCTGCTGCTTGCATTTGAAATTCCTCTTCACTTCATCTGCATCCTATGAGCAAGCATCACTTGCCCTGTCAGGTATAAGACTGCAATCCTGTGCACACTTTCCTGTGAGTAATCCCCATGAAACACAATGGCACTTACTGCTGAGTAGACATATGTAAGTTTCTGCCTTTATAGAATTAGATCTAGAACAGCATTCAAGAAGGGGCATTCTCCACAGCAATTTATTGCTTTTTAAGTAATTTCTTTTAATATTTTAACAAACAGAAATGTATGTATAAAACAAAGAAGTGAAAAATCTGGATGTCATCATTATAACAGGTAATATCCAAGCCACTAGTCAAAATTTGGTCATTAATCCTCTTCTGCATTGGAGTCATCTCTCTCAAACTGTAATCCACAATACAGGCAATTGGCTTGTCTTTGGGGTGCACTGGATTCTGTTGTTTTTGCTTTGACAGGTCAAGGCTGCAATCCTGTGAACACGATCCCGGGAAAACACCCCATCGAACACAGTGGCACTGACTGCAGAGTAGACATGCTTAGAATTGGGCTGTAATACATCTGCCTCTATACCAGCTATTTTCAACCTTTTTCATCTCACGGTATACTGACAAGGTGCCAAAATTATCAAGGCACAGCATCAGGGTTTTGGCAATTGGCAAGGCACACCATGTTGCTGGCAGGGGGCTCACATTCCCCTATGGCCTTACTAATAAGTGACCCTCCCCAAACTCCCACAGCACACCTGCGAACCATTTGTTTCACACCAATGTGCCACAGCACACTGGTTGAAAATCTCTGCTCTGTATGGTTGACACTATATGCTATTATGTTGTTGCTGGTATAACAGTTCCACTACCAATGCTATCAAATATGGAAATAAAATAACACAGAAAATATTCTCCTGTGATGACGACGACAACAACAACCATCATCCTTTTCCTGAAGAATGTTTACATCTTATATGCACAGTACACAACATCCTATTCTTTCCTCCAAAAGTCACAGCTTTGCTAGAGATGCCACTGTGGATCTGCACTGTGCTACCTATCTAGCAGCTCCCCTGGTGGTAACTAAGAGGCTAGGCAGTCAATCTCAAACCACATTAACTCTAAAAGGCTTCCCACTGTTTATCTCTTTTCCCTTATGTTTTCTGCTCTTCCCACACACTCTACTCTGCCATGGAAAGCTGTGACAAATCCTCAGATTAAGGGCTGGTTGAGAGCACTGAGCATGACCTGCATAGTTCTTACAGGTGCAAATTACGTACTATCAGGAGCATGCATGTGTCTCAGCAAGTAGGACCAACCTATTATTATTATTATTATTATTATTATTATTATTATTATTATTATTATTCCAAAATGCTCCCCAACTATGCCAATTGTGGAGCCAGGGTAATTTCTTTGTAAATGAAACTTTGCATTATTTCTTGCAAAAAAGGTATCCATCAAAAGCAAAGCTACAATATCATTATCCGCTGTGATAATTCAATACACCCCATGTTTTTTGATACATGCTTAGTGTGTAGTTTTCAGCTACAATCTACCAATTACTCAGTGTTAATCATATTTTCTCCTGAACTAAGCCTAAATGTTCTTTCTCTGCTGAGTCACAATAAGGAAAACGGATTTAACATGACAGCCACATATTTTAACCTGTCAGTTCCCCACTGCTCAGTCTTAGTTAATTCATGTATATTTCATTTCATATTTATCCTCCACTTTCTTTTTCCAAGGAGCACCCAAAGCAGCTAAGAAACCCCACAGCAACAATATTAGAGTAACATCAATACCAATAATATATAAAAATAAATTAGAACAATTCAGTCTGCCTTAATATACCAAAAATATACATCCTTTTCACAGAACAAACACCACATATCAACATTTAACTAAACTCACAAAATACCAGCAACTAAACATAAAACAAGAACATAACTGCACTACCCAGGCACCTCAATCTCCCTATGCAAGGAAAAGGGCAATGTTAGCACACAGAG
The DNA here is from genome assembly GCA_029204185.1 of Lerista edwardsae. Classification (NCBI taxonomy): domain Eukaryota; kingdom Metazoa; phylum Chordata; class Lepidosauria; order Squamata; family Scincidae; genus Lerista; species Lerista edwardsae. Next base: position 5,668,828 of record JAJKFI010000037.1, read on the forward strand.
AGACACGGTGCCTCTCCTTCTATTTCCAAGGAAGTCACCTAGGGACCAGGAAGGCAGGTTTTGCCCACATTAAAATGATGCTTAATGGGAGCCACTTAATGGGAGTCCACTGCCATTCACAATTTCACATAGTTCTATCCAGGGACGAACGGAGCCCTGAGTACGCCCATGGCAGGGCGCCCCCAGCACCGCGCCCCCAGCACTTCGCCCTGCCCCCATGCATCGCCCAGCCACGCCTCCCTGCGCCCAGAATAGCTCCATTTTGGAGCAGGATGGACGCGAGGGAGGGCGGGTGGGCCAGACAGTGCGCAGGTTAGTCCGCGGACTCCGCACAATGCCGCCCCACCGCTGCCAGCGCCCATGGCTCGCACCACCCCAGGCTACACCCTTCCTCCGCCTCTGGTTCTATCCTGGGTTCCATTTCTTCATCATCATTTTTGCTATTTCAAACAATGAGGGAATCTGCAATTCCAGGCCTCAGCTGACCAGAACCCAAAAGCTTCAGTGGAAAACATAACATTATTAAATAACACCAATTACATATAAATGAATTTTTAAAAACCATGATCATACACAATTATATTTAGGCTTAAATTTCTCTAACATTGGTTTACAGATGCATACTGCCACTGAACCCAGGGGTAGAACATAGCCATTGTGGCTAGTAGCCATTGACAAACTTAGCTCCATGAATTGGTCCAATCCCCTTTTAAAGCCATTCAGGCTAGTGATCATGACATTACTTCGGGGCAGTGAGTTCCACAGACCAATCACGTGCTACTCTCAACTGTTCTCATCTCTCAACTCTTCCCCAGATAGCAGCCCATGTATTTTGCCCTGAAAACTTCAGTTTGCACAGCCTCACCATCGCCTTTCCACTTCTGGGATTGCATTAGAGTGGGGTGCACAGCATCATGAAACCCAGGAATCAAAATTGTTTCTATTCATCACCCTAGGCAAAGGATAACATTAGCTACTACATAGCAATTAGGGCCATTTCTGCTATGAGAAGTTAAAACAGTTCGGTAGGGTAAAATTGGTCTTTCAAAGAAAAGCTACCAATTATTTTGCCATGACTCAGGGCACAATCCTAACCTGGAGTTAGGCCAGCACAGTTAGGCCAGCCAAGTTTGGCTGACACAGGGGCCTCCATAAAGCACGTTCGGACCACTCTTGGAGTCAGGGAGGATGGCACATATCTGTGCACTGGCCTCTCTGACTGAGAGTGGTCCAAACGTACTTTACGGTGCCCTTGTGCCAGTCAAACTTGGCTGACCTAACTCTGCCAGCCTAACTCCAGGTTAGGATTGCACCCTCAGTTTGTCAGCATGGCCCATTTAGAATAAAGACAAACACTCCAGACTGGATTTGACTTCTTCACATTCGCTCTCCCACTTTCTTCATCCAAGCCACTTGGCCCGAGAGCAAACATAATGCCATTTGCCATTTCAGCCCAGTCCTTCCAGCATTCCTCTCTCTGACCTTTGACGCAACACATTCAGTGGGAGAAAATTCTCACTAATCCAGTGGGGAGCCATAAGTTCAGCCCCAGTGGCCACATCAGAAATGTATAACGAGCCAGTGAGCTGCAGCTCATTTTCTTGTCTTTATTTACATTCCATTAGCAACATTTGCATTGCGGTAAGTGGAAGATAGGGACATTTTTGCAATTTCTCTAAAAACAATGCGTGCAATTTCTGGTGTGAAGTCATGTCAGAACGTTTTATACAGATGAACCACAGTTAATCGTGGCCCCAATTTAAACAGACACTTGCTGTATAAAGTTCTGGGCTGAAATCCAGACCCTCAGAGAGTCAAAAGCAGTGGTACTCAGTGGTGTCACTAAGGTTTGCATCACCGGATACAAGAGTTCATTGCGTCATCCCCATGATTGACCTCTTCCCGTAACGGATCATACAGACTAAACTAAAATATCGCATGCACAAATGCAGTGGCAACACTAGAATTTGTTTATTTTAATGTATAACAATACAGGATAGCCAACAGATCAGTAACCAACAAAAAAAAAAAAAACCCCGTTGCCAATGTGACGACACACACAACTAAATTAAAGTTATAGTATTAGATCTGATACATGGAAATGGGAGCTGAATCATACTAATACCTTATAAGGTACTTATAGTATAGTACCTTATAATACCATACCTCATTGACTTTCAGCACAATCAGTTTCATTTGTCAGTTTTGAGTTAAGGAAATCCAGTTTTTTTGTTCCAGAAAGCAGTTGTCTTTTCATTTTCTGGTTTTTTGGCTATAACATTTGATAAGACACAGATATTTCAGGACGCAGTCCTAACCTAAGCTGGAACAGGCAGGCCGGTTGGCCTACGCTATATCCAGCGCAGGTTGGGAGGCCACTGGAGCCTCCACGGGGCAAGGGCACATTTGCCGCCTTGCCCCGGGGTGAGCCCCAGTCAGGCCAATACGGCTCCCTGGATCTGCACCTGCTATTTAACAGGCACAAGTCCAATGAGCTGCAGAGGCCTGAATTTGGTGCTGCGTGGCCTAGGAATGGGGCTTGGGATGCAGCACATCCTAATGGGCACATCCAAACTCCTTGCCCATCCCCGGGCCACCCCGCCCGCAGGAACACCCTCCCTTCACCCCATTCCACCCTCCCTTCCAACTTATCCCTGCCAAGTAATGGCCCCGCACTGGCTGAACTCAACTGGCTCGGGACCAACTCAGGTGGTGGTGCAGGGCAGATGCAGCTGCCTACTTCTTGTGCTGGCACTCATGTGCAAAACAGCACTTGCTTTGGCCCAAGGGGGGATTAGGATTGCTCTGTCAATGTTGTTTGTTTCATTGCGTTCTACTGTAAATTCCACTTTGAATGATATATAACATGATGACATTATTCGAAAATATCAAGATTTTCACAATTTTGGCCAAAAGCTGTGTCACCTCTTCCCCTGTGTGCCTCACCTAGTGTAGCCCACACCCCCTAGCAACGCCACTGGTGGTACCATACAGGGTTTGTTTTACCTAGCCACATACTGTAAGAAGTAGGGAGCGAGGACTAGGGAAGAAAAGACAAGTAAGGAAGCCCCAGAGGTTTTACCAGAGTATTCCTGGAATCAGGGCCAGCTTCAAGCCAACTGAACTAATTGCTCCCAATTGGGGTATTAACCCAGTATGTATCCACCTTCGCTGGAGACACACTCGTCTACTCCAGTATGTAACCACCTGGTTCTAACATTGTTTCTCTTTCTTTACATCCTACTTTATTAATGCACTGAAACACACATTTTTACATCTGTCATCAAAAATACATAAGTAAAACGTGAACACATACCAACGGTTTCTCCTGATTGCATTACTAGCTGAATGGAACCTTCTTGATTAGATTTGCATTCCTGACCCCAGCTATGACCTCACACCTTTTGCAAACACAAAAGAGGTAGGCATGTAGTTTCAGCTCTTTCCCACCAAATGTGGATACATGCCAGGTTAATAGAGTGCATCTCCAGCGAAGGTGGATACATACCAGGTTAATACCCCCAATTGGTGCACAGTCAATTCACAGTCATTAAAACGAGTGGTCTTCCAACTTCACTTTTCAAAAATAATCTACACATTTTGTTTGTTTGTAGGCTTACATGTATGCAATTTTATATTAAAGTGTGCTGAGATCCATTTGATTCATGGGCAACCCAATCCTAACCTGTGTGGGAGCAGGAAAGCCGACTGACCTGTGGTGCATCCTAGGCAGCTGGAGCTCACCGTAGGTTAAGGGGATATTTCTCCCTTTACCCCAAGGTAAGCCCCATGCAGCCCAATGGGGCTGCTTCGATCTGCACTGAATGGCCAGATACGAACTCCATCCCCACCCCCAGGCTTGCCTGCCCATGGCACTGCCCTCCCCCGTCTCGTTCTGCCTCCCTCCTGACTGGCTACGCTACTGCCAAAGGATGACTGACAGCATCAGAGGAGGGACTAGCAAACCTTGTATTTTGAAGAGAGTCCTGGATTGCAGTGAACATGTGGTCACAAATCCATTTCCCCATGAAATAATGCATGTTTGGTCTAGATCTAAGATTCAGGGGCCATGCTGAAGCTATCTTCAGATATCCTCCTCTCCCACTGCCTTCCTTCCATCACACAAAACCAGCCCCAGTTCTCAGAAGGCAATCTTTTTTTCCTCTCCTTCCACCCCCTCCTTGACTGCATCATCACAAGCCCCTTTTCCCTATGAAGGATTTCCTTTATCTTTCTTTTCCCTGTACCTTATAACTGCTTACATTTAAGGCCTTGTCCTATGAATGGCTAAAGAACATCACACTGTTTTTTAAACTTCCCCTCACTTGCGGACCCAGCCAATGGGCCACCCAGGGACAGAGGAGGAGGAGGTCCGCCCCCTCTGCTCTTTCCCCCCCCCCCAGTGGCCCCCCCCCCCCACACACCAGACTCCATTTCAGAGGCATACTATGGCAGGGGAGTCGGGCGGGCCAAAACCGCTTGCCTCCCCGAGAGGCTAGCTGTTGACGTCCTTCTCCCGCTTCAAGAGCACAGCTCCCGGGGCTTTTGCACCTTGCCACATAATGGTAGGTCCACAACTGAATCCCCTTCCCTATAATTGTAAAATTAATGCCACAGTGATTCTTTCAAGGTTGCTCTCACCTCCCTCTTCCTTCCCAGCTGAACTATTTAGCTGTGCCATTGGCCACAGATTTCCCCTGTGTACACATGTTAGCACATGTCCTGGAAAGCCCACCCAGAGACAACTTGAACTTACAGTATGAAATGGTCCATCCCCAACAGGACTGTGCCGCATGGTGATTCCCAGTGTGTTGTTTTGCTCTTAGCACTGTCGTGCTTGAATGATGCTGATCAGATCCACAAAACCGTCCTCACCAGCCAAAGAGGTCTGAGACCACCTGCCCTTCTCTTGGCAGCGATCATCATGGCACCTGGCATCAGCCTGATGATGTTAGCCCCATTGCTGAAAGGGGCTATGAACTATGATCAGAGATACAGCCCCATCAATAGACATCTATTTTCTACTTTGCCATAAATGTCAGCATCCATAGACTTGCTCACTTATTCAGGGCTCTGCTGAAGGTTAAAAGGCGCAGGAACAATTTTATAAGCCAAGCTTGACACTTATTATTGCCTCTGACCACACACACTAATATAAACTTGGAACTTTGTAATAAAAGAAGAAAATGGGTTGCCTTTAAGTCAATATTTTGCACCAGTGACACAAAATAAAATCTCTTGATGTTTGAAAGAAGCCGCTTTCAAAAACAAAGATTCTTTGAAAGCCAAAAAAAAAAAAAAGGCCAATGGTACTGAGATTTTTTTTGCTTTCACTCTTGCTTTCTCCCCCCCCCCAACACCACATTCACAACCCACATTACAGTTTTATGATGCACAAAGTGGAAAACTTTCCAAAATGTCAAGTTTTGAGAAAGATTACCATGAATAATGTATTCCGATACAGCTTTGTCAAACTGCTCCATCGTACTTACATTTGTAATTTCTTAACACTGAATTTGCTGGGAAGTGACACTAATGTGCTCATGTTGTTTACAAATGGAGGCAGTTGGGCTCGGAGCTTCACGTGCGAGTGTCCAGACACTGACGTGACTCGCCTGAAAGCCTGGGCGGGAGGGGGAGGGGGGGAAAAGTGTGTTGTGTTAAAAATTCATAAAGAAGACTGCGTTCTCTTTCCAGAGTAAAAGGAGCAAAAGGTTCTTTGCAGTGCCCAGGGAAACAGAAAGTTCAAATATTGTGAAGTTGCAGGAGCAGATCAGAGCATGGGATTCACAGAGAAAGCCTACAAGGCAGGGAGTTCTTTATAGTACTGTACATCCATCCTGCCCGGGTGGGGTGGACTGGGGGGCTAGTGGCCCGAAGGCAGGCTTTTTGTTCCCTGGCGGACCCGCGGAGGCAAGCAAAAAGGCATTGGGAAGCGAGAGGCTTGGAGCAGAGGCGTAATTTACTCAATGCCTTTACATTAATCAGTCCCCCTTTGGGGGTTCCCCGAGCCCCCTCAGTCTCAGTCCAGTTGCTGATCCACCCCGGTTCCCTTCATCAGGGGGGCTGTTAAGCGGAGGCATGTCAAGTGCGTTGTGCTCCTTTGGTCTGCGGGAGTCTCCTCGCGGGTGGCCTGCCCCACTCCAGCGGGGCCGGGCCGGTGGTGGAGTGGGGGGGGCTGCAGCACTCTAGGGGGCCCCTGCAGCGGGCCAGCATCTTCTGTACCCGCTGGTATTGCCCTTCTGGGGGAGGGTCCTGGTGCCCCCTTCGGGGTGATGGGGGATTGCCTCGCCGGGTTTTCAGTGCCCCTTAGGCAGGCACCCCCAAGGTCTGGTGGGTCAAGCTCACCCACCCAACCTCCTCCCTGGCTGGCCCCAGCCAGCTTCAAGTATGGGCTGTTGAGCCCATAAGGGGAGGGAGGCGGCCAACCTCCCGGGCGAGTCTCCCCGCCCTCAGCCAGCTGCAGGAGAGAGAGACCTCTCCTGCGGCCGGCTGGCCACCTAATGAACTCCCCAGCCAGTCGGGGTAGGCCCACCCCTTCTGGATCCAAGTCTCGCCAGAACTCTCGCAAGAGTTCCGACGAGACCAGGAGCACTCGCGAGGCCGAGCCGCGTGCTGCCAGCTGCCTTGGCGCCCCAGCCTCTTGGGGCTGCTGCAGGGCCAAGGGAGCTGGCCGGGGGGGCTACCATGGCTCGGCCCAGGCATCGCGGCCCTTCTTGCCGCTCCCCCTTCATGGGGCTGAGCGGCGCTGGCATCCCCGCCGAGTCACGGCCCTGCACCGGGGGGGTGGCTGGCTGGCCAGCCCCAGCAGCTTCGGCCAGGCTGGCCTGCCCCCCCCCGGGGTTCTTGGCGTGGTTGCGCTCCTCCCGGGGGGTACCTTGGGTGGGACAACTAAGGGAGAGCTCAGCCTACAGATCCAATTTGCTGAGGCTTCTTTGGTTTTGAAAATGAGCCCCCCCCCCATAGAATTCTGACTGAGAATTGTGAATTGAGAGTTGGAAATCCATCTCTGAACATTGGTATGGCTAAGGTGATCTGAGGCTAATCTACACACAATGTGGTCTGCCACGGAATCCAAAGCAGTGTGGTGGTGGTGGTGGTGGTGGTGGTGGTGGTGGTGGTGGTGGTGGGGAGATTGGAGGATTTTGCCATAGCTTAGTGATAGAACCCACAGCCCAAGTTGTAATCCCTTGCAACTCCAGGTAGGGCATGGAAACATCTCTGTCTGAAATGCTGGAGAGTTGCTAAGAGACAATACTGGACCAGATGATCTCACTCACTCACTCACTCACTCACTCACTCACTCACTCACCCACCCACCCACTCACTCACTCATGCAGGGTGCAATCCTAACCTGGAGTTAGGCCAACAAAGTTAGGCCAGCAAAGTTTGGCCGGCACAAGGGCCACCATAAAGCACGTTTAAACCACTCTCGGAGTCAGGAAGGATGGTGCACATCTGTGTGCTGGCCTCTCTGACTCCAAGAGTGGTCCAAACATCCTTTACGATGTCCCTTGTGCTGGCCAAACTTTGCTGGACTAACTATGTCGGCCTAACTCCAGGTTAGAATTGCACTCTGACTCACTCTAGTATACAGTGGTATATTATTCTCTCTCTCTCTCTCTCTCTCTCTCTCTCTCTCTCTCTC
>JAJKFI010000037.1:5688395-5716556 GCA_029204185.1 Lerista edwardsae
AGAGAGAGAGAGAGAGAGAGAGAGAGAGAGAGAGAGAGAGAGAGAGATAGTAGAGAATATTGACTTTGGGGAGCCAGAGGTTTTCCCCATAGAACATTTTGTGCTCACATTTCTGGTTTTCTCACCACAGTAATTGTTTTCTTTATGCTGTAACTGAATTTGGTCCTTTTTTATTTTTGGCTAAGCTGCTACTCCTTTTCTGTGTCTTTAGACTTCCTGGGTAAGTTTCCTCAGTAAATTATGGCTCATGCCATGCGCAGCATGGCATAGCTGAGGTGGGACCAGGGGGTACATTGCCCTCCCCTCCACAGTGGAGTGGAGGTTTTCCACCATCTCTGCTAGGGTGGGCACGACTATGCTTACCTTGCTCATGCCACAAATTTTGTGACATTGACCCTCCCACCCACACTTCATCTTTGTATGCTCCAAATGGAGCTGTTTTTGGAGGTGAGGGCCATGCATCTGCTGTGGGTGGGGGTGCCACATTGCTCCATGACATCACCCGGCCTTGGAAGCCAATGCAACTGATGTACAGAATTGTATTAGAAAAGGCAGGAGCTACTCCAAGGAGTGAGGGAATGGTATCAGCAATGGCCCCTTGTCCAGGTAAACCAGGGATTATGGGGTTAATCCCAGAACTCCTGCAGCAGGAACACAGCTGCAGGCTGAGAAGGGCTCTGGCTCTGAAGGGAGGCCAGCACAGGTGCAGAAGGGTGTGGCTGATGAATTAAAGCCTGCCCACTGATTGGCTGGCCTCAGTATAAAGTTGGAGGCAGGAGCTGCAGGAGAAGGCACCTGGGAAGGTGCTTGAGGAGAGGCCCTGGGAAGGTGCTGGAGGAGGGCACTAGGTAGGTGTTGGACGGATGGACTGCTGGCTGGACTGATTGATGGACTGCTGGATGGACTGCCTGCCTGAAGGACTGAGGAACTGGCTGAGGAACTGGCTAAGGTAAGGTTGTTTTGGGACCATTGGGAATTGTTGTATGTCTGCCATGCCCCTGGAGCCACCAAGTGGAGGAGGCCATTATGGCTTGGGCAAGCTGACTGCCTATTGTTTGTTGGTGGGGTTTGTCGGTGTTAGACTTAAGGTAGTTTTGGAGCTAAGCCGGTGATGAGGGCAGTCTGGAGGAGGCTGGCCAGCCGGTGATCCCAAGCAAAGCTGCTGGAAGAGAGGAGGCCCAGTGGGTGACTGAACCCTCTCCCCCCTTGCCTATCTCTGAGGCCGCTCTGGAGGGGAAACTAGTTAGCCTAGTGTGGGCATTAGGGCCCTTGGGGAGGCCTGGCAGGGAATTTGGCAGAACAAGAATGACATCACAGCTTAGCTAGCAACTGAGCGAGAAGCGATGGGATGATGTCAACCAGGGTCAGTGAGGGCAGTTGAGTGGGAGACGAGTGAGGGCAATGTAAATAAGTAACCAAACGTCTTTGCACTGGACATACAAAAAATAAATAGTTGGGAAAGGGGGAGTTTTGTTGCACTGCTGAAAATATGTGCAGGAAAGCCCTGTGAGTTGCAGTGGCTCAACTCCAAGCACAATAAACTTTTCAGAATTACCACAGCACCACTCATGGTTATGTAACTCTATTTGAGAATCCGTTCTGTCTTGTATTGTTAGATCTAGTTTTATGTCTTACAAAAAAAAAAAAAGTCGAGGGGAGGTGGAAGTAAGCATCCTCACGGCGCATCGCTGCTATCGCTGATGTGTATAAAAGGCTTCCTCCCTGCTTTTAAGGTGATGAAAAGGACAACCCGATCATGTCTAAATCAGAAGAATCTGATATGATGTCAAAGCCTTTGGCAAAACATAGATTGACTTAATTCTTTCAATAATGAACTTTGGTCCACAGCATTTAACAACCACAAGAGGGAGAAACCCAATATAAAAGAGAAAATCTCCTTGTTCAGGTTATCTTGACTCTGCTGAAGGCGAAACGTAGAAATATTTTTTTAATCGAGATTCTCTGCAGCAGCCCTCTCCCAAATGCCAGTATCCATCACCGATGACTGGATCAATAGCTGTGTTTTGGCCCCAGTCTCCTACGAGAGATGGCATGCCATCACTGACAGACAAATATCACAGTTAAGCAAAGTATCCAGCCAGACCTAGTAACATTTTTATTGATTTTTGTTGTGCAAATAATGTCTTTTTGGGCTGAATAAATGGCTTTGAGCCAAACAGTCATTGTTTATGATTCCAAAATGCAATAAAAGGACAGGAAATATATTATAGCCAATGTCTCAAGGCACACAACATAATCATCCTTTGGTGGTGAAAAACTATCCGGCTGAACCCTTGAGTGCATATTTATCCATGCTTAAAGGTACCTGTAGGACTTGCAAATCTTACACCAACTGTCCTGTTAGGAAACAGATGGTATTGCCCTTTAACCTCCCGAATCATGACCAGGAAAAAAAAAGCAGGGGGGGGGAAGCAGCACTATATTTCTTCAATCAATACAAAGAGAACACTTTATTATATTCCCCTTAAATGAATTATCAGACTTCCTGGAGCCACATTAATATACTTTCAAATAGCAGACCCAGACTTTTCCCAGTACAACAAAATGGTGAAGTATTTCCCACCAGCTACTCGTTTTATTTTAAGCAATCTGAAGCAGGCTCTGTGTTAAGTGCTGAGATGATTATGACCTATGGTAACCTGTATGATGCTATTTGTAATGTTGAGCCATGGCTGTACGTGGTCTTTTGCACAGTAGCATCAACCAACAAAAAAGAAGACCCTGTCCTGAGGAGTTACAGCTCCTGCTTTCCCATTTTTGCCCTCCATTTCCAGTCTGGAGTTGCACTTGAACCCTGGGTTGGAGGTCTGGATAGGGAGACAAGAAAGATGCCAACTTTCTGGTTTGGTCAATGACCATTGTGCTGTGATGTGCAAGCATTCATTCATACTGGTGATCTCTCTCTCTCTCACCACTTGAATTCTGCTTGAGTCACTGGTTATGAGTATTGAAAACAATGCTATTTATTTTACTCAAACGTAAGCCCACTGTGATCAGTAAGACTTAGGGCCTGATGCTATGGCCCATAACGCCAGTGGTACATGTGTACCACTGGCTAAAAGTGTTGCAAACATGCAGTAAAGCACATTTGCAGCACCCAGAGAGGAGGGAGTGCTGGTACTGGGCCAGCGCTAGTGAGCACTGGGCCTCAGTGCCACAAGGAAGGGCCTCTGGAATCCTAGCAGCACCAACAACCTTCCTTGCCACAGGAGGTGATGATGGCATCTGGCCTAGATGCCTTTAAAAGGGGACTGGACAGATTTCTGGAGAAAGAGTCCATCGTGGATGATAGGCCATGATAGGTGGTGCAACCTCCTTACATTAATAGTAGGCTACTTCAGAATGCCAGGTGCAAGGGAGTGGCAACAGGATGCAAGCATCTTGTTGTCTACTGAACTCCCTTAGGCACCTGGTGGGCCACTGTGAGATACAGGAAGCTGGACTAGCTGTGCCTTTGGCCTGATCCAATGGGGCTCTTCTTATGTTCTTAAGTAGATTTGGGGTGTGGGAGAGATGGGCAGAACTGGGTGGGGGAGGGAAGGATTGGGCCTGCTCAAGGGGTGGAGTGCAGCGGATGGATTTCACCACCAGATCCTATGGTGGTGGGCTGGGCTGGGTGGGGTGGGCTGCCTTGGGCTGGGCAGCCCAACATGGGGCTGCTTGATTCTCCATTGGCAAAATAGCCGTTAGAGACTGAAGGAGTCCCACTGCAGGGGCGGGGCTTTCCCAGGGGGAAGGAGACGAATGTTCCCTTCCCCCAATGAGACGCTAGCAGCTCACATGGGATCACACGGGATGCAGTGGTAGCCATTTTCTCCTTCACTTCTCCTACGGGAGCCGGGCAGCTCATGATTGGGCTGCCCTGCTGTAATCCTATTTTTCTCACCGGAAACAAACACCTCTAGTTATGAGCTATCTCTGTCAGCAACTAACAGCAAAAACTTTCCCAGGAGTTCTTCGTTAGCTCAATGGTTGGAGAATTTTTGCAATACCCCTCAGGAACTGTGGGGGGGGAGGCTGTCCTGAGTTGCCTACACCACTGTACACTGCTCTTGTTTGTCAACCGTTCTCAAGCCCTGGTCCCCAACCGGCTGCTGAAATGTGCAGGAAGAGGAGGCGACATCGGTGACTTGGGCAACAACAGTAGTGATAGTCTTCGTCATGGAGACGGAGCAGTTGCCAGGCTGCAGCAGTCACCTGGGCCAATGGGGCTTCTCCCATCCCCCCACACCCCAGTTCTCCTCCCTATATGGAAGAAGAACCTCATGTCAGGTGACAGCGTCACCTCCTCCTAGTGGAAGTAGGCATCCAAAGATGGGTGGTGGTACTTGCTGATTCAAAGATTGAGATGGGGTAGTCACTCCCCTTGTGCAAGCAACACGAATACTGGACTAAAATGCAGATATCAGGAGGGGAGGATTGTCTTGCACCAAGAGTAAAGGGGGAAAGTTATCACGTTCTGAGCATGAGCCAAGAGCAGCTCCCAGCCTCCCTGGCCTAGTGTGATGCCTGTCAAACGTGCAGTTGCAGAAGTGAGATGTCAGCTCAGAATGTGTCAAGATGAATGACTAATGGAGCAAGAGTTTCAGAGTATGCATGTCCAACTCATAATAAAAACGAGCACTGCAAGCAGAGAAAAGGCTTATTAGCCTCCTGTTGGTTGAGAATTTGCCAGCATCACTAGTGCACCAAGGCGGGGGAGGGAGGAGCTCCTTTTGGGTGGCAAAGCTGACGGTGCTCCATCTCTGCTTGCACAGCTGTGCACACACTAGAGATAAGCTTAAAAAAAGGGACATGCAATAGCAATGAACATAAAAGTGAGTAAAACCTAACTTATACCTTCTCCATTAAGTTAGGTAAAGGTAAAGGTTTCCCCACGACCAAATGGTCTAGTCGTGACCAACTGTAGGGAGCGGTGCTCATCTCCGTTTCAAAGCCTGTAGAGCCGGCGTTTTTGTCCGATCATGTGGCCAGCATGACTCTACGCCGTAGCGCACGGAACGCCGTTACCTTCCCACCGAAGTGGTCCCTATTTATCTACTTGCATTTTTTAGGTGCTTTCGAACTGCTAGGTTGGCAGGAGCTGGGACAAGCAACTCACTCCGGGACGGGATGGGAACTCATTCTGTCACGCAGTCTCGAACTCCCAACCTTGAGGTTGAAAGCCCAGCAACAGCGGATTAACTCGCTGCGCCACCACGTCCCACTTCCATTAAGTTAGACCTAATATATTTCTGGGCTTTTGTTTTATCTTTTTAATATAAACAATTAAAGGTCCAACACAGCCCTGTTTATCTCAATGGCAGTTACTTGAACTTCTCTCTTTAAAAACAATGGAAACTTTCAGCTTAATCCTATGTTGGTTGTTGCCAAGCGGTCTTCACTGGCGTGCACTGCTGGACAGCTGGCACAGGGGCCGGAGTGCATGCCAGCGGATGGCCGAATACCTGCGGGAGATTATTAAAGTGCACTAAATAAGGATAGCAATTTTTTAAAAAAAATCTGAGAATCCAAGGCCTTTTTGCATGGAGAAAATCCATTGTTGTATTTCTCTCATTAATACAAATTAAAAACAATGATGCTGATTTGAATGAAGAAGGGCAGATTTGGTGAGGGCAACGACTGTTCTTGAAATATACTGCCCATAATCCAGCACAGTGTCAAACATGCTTAATGCCATGAATTTTGCAAGCTCAAAGTGCACTGGCCTTTGATTTGGATGCTAGCCTCGCTGGGTAGAGGTGTGTGTTGGCTGTGATTCCAAGCGGACACATGTATATAAGGGTGGATGGGTGTTCATCTGTGCAAGTTGAATGTGGTATAGATTGCCGATTTCCATTTCCTGGGAACCGTTTTGCACACCGTAAAGAAACCAACCCAGTTTGCCACTGAGTGTACATTCAAAAGGATGTACTCACCTGGAAGCGTTCACAGACCCATGACAAATGAACCTGTGTAATTACAGCCCAGTGCAACCTAAATCCCCATGGGACTAAAGTTTTATTTGAAAAACACACACACACAATTGTTTTCAATATACTTTTACCCGTTCACAATATACCGCAGCAGCTGCAATGGCAGGCTATGCTGTGCATGGGACTCAGCATGTGTTCATGCTCATGTGTCAATATGCATGTCTAATGGCAAATCACACCCTCCATCTGATTTTACTTTTAGGGACTCTGGAGAGGAACCAAAACCTTGAAAGGTGGGAATTCTAGCAAAAATTTAACAAGGCATTCAAAAAACGGGATTGTAAAAAGACACAATTATGACTTGATTAGGGATTGGAAATCTGGGTTGTCCCCAGTCAACTGAAACAACTATATATGTGATTCCCACAATCCTAAATGTGTTTTTTTTTAAACTCCTTTTAAAAAATCCTTTAAAAAACATTGCCTAAAAGACTTCTAACACAGACATTACATAGCATGTATGACAGTAGGCGCATATTTAAGGACAGTCCATGTAATGGTGAAGACCAGATGGCCAATCCCAAGAACTGCCCCGTAATGCCCAGAATTGGTTCTGAAAGAAAAAGGTCCCTGCTCCTAAAATGGGCTTTTCTCCAAATTTCATATGTGTTAAAAAAAAAAGCCTGTTTCCAAGCTCAGCCATTCCTCCCCCCCCCCCTCTCATTTCTACTTTTATTTATTTCCACTTTTTCCCCTTTAGGGGCCCAGGTACAGATGTCAGAAAGAAAACAGAAAAGCTGCCACTTTAGATGATGGGAAGCCTTTCTATAAGACTTAACCCACCAGAGTGTTGGGACTGTGACATGAAGATAATAAAGAGATGATTGCTACAGAACAAAATCACTTTTTCTAACTAAAGGAGAGTTGAATGGACTTTTTTCCTCCCTTTATAAACCTTCAACCACTGCAAGATATTTCCCCTTGAGTGCAAGCAATGCTCCTGTTATCTCACAGGTCAGATCCTCTGCCCCACCTTCAAGCAGACTTCAAGAGATGGATAGCAACAACAAAGATGCAGGCACAGATACAGCCAAAGACAGTCTGATTGGTTGGTTATGTCTGAAAGCCTGTGACATCTGTGGACAGTCCGGCAGTGTGATTGGCTTCTGGTGGAAGAGAAAGACACTCAAGGCCAAAGAAACTCTCTGACCTGGAGAGGGCCCTCTGCCTTACAGGACTGCAGAGTGTGAGTTCGAATCATATTTTGGTCTCCCTAAGTTACAGATTATTATTAATTATTGAATTTCTATCCCACTTTACTGCCCCATATTAGGGCACCCAGAGCGGCTTTAAAGGTAAAGGTTTCCCCACGACTGAATGGTCTAGTCGTGACCGACTGTAGGGGGCGGTGCTCATCTCCGTTTCATAGCGATGTCAGCTATGGCACGTTGGCAAGGATTTGGGCCTTAGTGGTATGGATACAAGAGGAGCAGTTGATTGCTTTGGGGGGGGGGGCAGCTTTGAATTGGCTATGCCACTAGCTGTGGCCATACATCCAAGCATTGCAATAAAGATCTGGGTTTATGATCAGCTAAGGACCAAACTACATACTATGTTAACTATGTGTTTGGCCTTCTTCTTTCTTCTCTTTCAAATGCCCATGAGGGGTTCTTTTCCAGGATAATTAGCAGTGATCTGGATTGAGACCATGGCAAAGAGTGAAAGCCCCTTCCTCCCCATGGTCAGTCCCATCCTGGATTTGGCCTGTTCCCCCCCCCACCCTCCTCTGCCACTTCTGTTTAGAGAAGAAAAAAGCCAAGCATGTCAGGGCCAAGTGCACTACTCACCGTGACATGTCATTTGGCCCTAAAACAAATGTCAGCGACAGATTTTGGAGTGTAACAAAATGTTTAACCAATGGCCCATCTCATTTGACTGTAGCATATGTAAGACTTCAGAAGGTATCATTTTGCAAGACTGGGGAAAGTCTGTGGCACTGGGAGGGGAGGGGGGGAAACACTCAGCCAAACTATTTGCAACAATATTGTCATAGTAACCTATTCCTTGAGGAGCGTGATTATAGGAACTGGGTAGCAAGCGAAGCAGTAGTGAGCTTTTTTTTTTCAGGGTTATCTAGCTTTGAAAGGATCATGTTCAAACCCTGAAGAGATAAAAGCAAGACTATACAGAATGTAAGCTGGACCGTTAAGCATTTCCATATGACAAACTTCTCTCCCAAGATCTGACCTGCCTGTAGATTCCCCAGTTTACAGATCTGAGGGAACCAGACCCACCCGCTCCTGCCCTAAAGAGAGGAAACCGACTCTGCCTGGCTTTTGAAAGCTCATTGAAAATTCTCTCTCGAAAAATGCCCCCCATAAGAAAGGAATATATATCCATACCAATTCAAAAGGGGGGAAAAAAACACCCCATCAACTGAGGTTTTAGAAAGCGTCTCTTTGGATAGGGCCAGAAAGAGAATTTCGTTCGTAGACTTTTCTGAGAGAAGTTGCTGCCCTCTATAGAAGACAGTTCTTTGCCTCTATTGGCCAGCCGTATCCACAGGCATCAATTAGTCTGTACATGCTTTACGGCGGACAAGCTGTTCTCCGGATCGAACTCCTCTGGATACCCCATGCGAAGTGAATGCAAAAGAGGCTGATTAATTGGATGCTTTGCTGCCAAATCATTGGACGAGCACTTCTGCTATATGAATGTGCTGAAATAGCCACTATCTATCTATCTATGATGGAGTCTTATATCCCCATCTAGTCCTCTCCTTCAATGCAGTGGAAGTTATTCAAATTTTGTAAATACAGGAAATCTACTATATAGAACACCATGGTGATTATTCTAAAATCAAGTATTGTACCCGAGCAGAAAAGGATCACCATCCTAATTTGAGGGGTGGGGGGTATACACCTACATTGTTTTAAATAATGCACCTAAAGATGTATTGGCATGAAATAGTAGGGTATGGATATTTTAATAAAATATCAGCCTTGAACCTCAAGATTTTACAGCTCTGCTCTTTCTTATAAGGTGCCTGCTGTTCCGCTCTGCATTCTATTGTAAAAATTTTTGTTGTTTTAAAGGTTTTATTATTTTTTTAGGAAATTTTGCAATTGTTCTAATGGTGATTTTTATTATTGTTTTTTTATTAACTTTTGTAAGCCGCTTTTGGGCTATGGGAGGAAAAGCAGAATAAAAATACAACAAACACACAAGTGTTATGTATGATTGCAACTCACTGGCGCTTGGAAACATAGCTGTTGTGCAAATAAACCCATTCAGACATTGAGGGCACAATCCTTGCATGTCTACTCAGAAGTAAGTCCTATTGTGATCAGTGGGGCTTACTCACAGGAAAGTGTGCATAGGATTGCAGCCTGAGGATAGCTGAGGCTCGCTGTTGAGCATGCAGTAGCAAGCCTGGGTGTGTTGCAACAAAATGTGCAGAACAACCCTGATTTAGAAAGTTACACCCCAGGATGAAAGTTACACCCCAGAGATCTGTGGTGTGGGTGTGGCAAGTGAGGCAGAATTGCCCTACAATAGGTCTTTGAAAAGTGCCTCTGCTGCTGCATGGCTGTGATCCTGCAAACACTTACAACCTGCAGACTCCAACTGCTCAAAACCCATGGATTGTAAGTGTTTGCACTTGTGATCACAGCAGTGGCAGTACTTTTCAAAGATAGGTAGGGCAGTTCTGTCTCACCTGCCCCACTTGCACTGCACATCACTGGTAAAATCTGTGTCTTAGTTGATTCAAACTAACCTGCAAAGCTGTTGAGTGTGGTACAGATGGTTACTTCTGCCCATCGACTTCTAAATTGTATGAAAAGAAAAGAAATTTGTTCCTGGCTGCCATTCTTCTGCTTTTATGCCTTGATTCTATAGTGTTTCCTATTTTGATTGCAGTTAGCTGTCTGGGAAGGATTTGTCTCAATGTTGATTGATTTTAAGTGTCAGCCATGCCATGGATGTGAACCAGGACATGGTTGTGTGCCCATTGAGATTAGTAAACAAGGTCAGTTGGGACAGTAGAATGTTGAAAATGCCTCTTGCTCCCAGCTAAATTCATAAAGATCTACCTGCTATTGAATGAGGCCATAGCCTATCTAACCCAGTGTTTCCTAGCTGCCTGTGGATCTCCAGAATCTCTGGCAGGGGTCTTTTCCAGCTCTGCTCCTTGAAACCCTTCAATTGGAGGTCTCACATTTTGAACCTGGGACTTGATATATGCAAAGCATGTGCTTCACAGTTGAATGATGCTCCTGTCTCCTCCCCAAAGGTCCACTAATTAAAAGGTTCACTAACTTGAGGAGTGCCAATTATGTGCAGCTAACATTGGCTCAGCTGTGGACCAAAGTGAGGCCTGGCTATACCCCATGGGCCTATTCAGCAGTCACTCAAAGAAAGAGAGAGAGAGAGAGAGACTGCTAATAACAGCCTCAGTCATCCTTTTGATGAATCCCCCATGCACTTCCCAATTGCTCTGTGTACACACACACAAAGAACAGAAGCCATTCTGGCACTGCATTGACAAGGAAACGTGGTTTCATTTTACCAATCACACTCAAGGAAGAATTGGGAATTGAAATGTATTGAAGATCCAAAGGTCTATTGAGAATAAAACCATTCTTCCAGCAGAAAAGTGCCCAAAGTTCTTTGCTAAACCAAAATAAAGCCCACAGGAGTTGCTTCGGTGCCTTACAAGCCCTAAAGCAGCCCTCTCTATACCCTGGCCTATGGGCCAGATCCAGTGCATGTCCAGTTCTGCCTACCAGGTGAACAAGGCTTACCATTCCACTGGGGAGCTGCCATTCCATGCCACTGGTCACCCCCAAACTGTGCTCTGGCTGGCCGCTTCTGGGTTCTGTCACCCCAGCAGGCTTTGAGCCCAGATTTCCGGGCAGATGTGGCCAGCCAGAGTACAGTTTAGGGGTCGTGCTGTGGATGGCACTCTCTGGCAGAATAATAAGCTTTGTTTGCTTATTCCCCTTTGTTGACTCTATTCCCCTGCCCTAGAGCAAGGAGCAATGATGGTGAAATAAATGTCAACCATAAGGATCCAAAGTGAAAGCATCTTCTGCTATGACTAAGTGCAATACACAAAGCTGAAACACAAAGCTAGCCCACAGAATGGAACACAAAAAACTTTGGAAGCTACTGTTTGCTTCGGAAAACTGAAAGTAGCTTCTGGAAGCTTCTGCAGGCCATTCTGAGGCCCATGGAGACCAGGTGTGACCTGGAAGAGGCCTCTGGGGCTTCTGAATGACGGTGACGACAACAAGAAGATAAAGAGTTTTCAGCTATAAGTTTTCAGCTGAGTTTTGTACTTATACAGTAAACCAATAATGGACTATCATATACAGGTATGCCCTAGTATCCACTGTCTCAGTATCCACAGTTTCAGTTATCCATGGATACTGGGATGCCTATTAAAAAGATGGGGGAACATTAAACAAATCTCTTTTTTTACTTTGTTGCACCAAAATAATGGATGTTCCCCTATCTTTAAAAAGGCATCCCCCGTATTCATGGTTTCAGGTATCCATGATGGGGCCTAGTACTGAACCCCAGCGAAACTGAGGCATGCCTGTACTTTAGTTGGAACATTACCAAGCCATGCACACTTGTAGATCCAAGTGTGACCCTGCGGCCTCTGGCATTTCTAAATGTCTGGCTCCTTTCCTTCTTTTCTTCCTCTCTGAAGGCTAGAACAAAATGGTCAACATTTGGTTTGACTACACTACAGACAATACCACTAACACAAGGGGAGGTTTTCATGAATTTGTCGCATAATGACAAATTGCTTAAGGGTGGGGTTCAGGGAACATAACCCCATCATGAAGCAATGCATGCTGGCTTTCATTTCTAGCTTATCCTCAGCCAAATGTGTGAACTGATTACACTGAAAATTGGAATCAGTGTGTACTCACAGTGAGTTCCACTGTGAACTGAAAAAACATTGTTTTGAAGGGATGCTGTGGAATGAGATCTAGCCCACTCACACATGCAAGTCTCTACTGCATCTTGCACTCATCAATCAAGTGCTAAACATGCATGTGCAAACCAGCCTTTTCTTATTTGGGCCTCTCTGTCACAAACTGCCATGGCTTTCATTCAGGACTATAGGTCCTATTAGTAATCGGTCCAAGAAGCTCACATGATTTCTTGCAATCAATTCAATCTGAATTCCTTTATCTACACTTTGGAAAACCAATCTAATTTGTTAAATTAGCAGTGTTGTTTAAGTGATCTGAAGGTAATATTTAAATCCTCTAGTATGGAAATTGACATATCTTCTATCTCTCAGTATTTAACATTGCAGTAGGAAACTAGGAAAAAAACACCACACACACAGTACTCACTTTGTGTTTTATCGCCAGCTACTCAGTCAAAGTAGAATTCATAACAGATAGAGACAAATCATCTGATGGCAGAGGTTAAAAGAAACCTGTTACTATGACTACAGATAGGGTCAGATAACAAAATGAACAGCCACTTTTGATCTTCAAAAAACCCTTTTTCCTTTGCTCTCTCCTCTGTTATCTGGACCACTCCATCAAACACCTAGCAGATAACAGAGTTGAAAACCCAATCGACCTTCAAGGAAGACCAGACAAGTTGGAAAGTCTGTGTAAAGGTTACTCTTACAGTGGAAGGGCCTGTGATGACATTTTTGTATATTGTGTATGTGTCTGTGTATTTATGAATTTAACTAAAGCAACAGGCTGCGGTTCAAAAGAGGTTACCGGCATGTTTAACATTGGTTCAGAAATATATGTTGACAACTTCACACATTTTATGGGAAGAAAAGCCAAAATGAAAATGTGAGGGAAGACGGGAACTGACAATATGCCACATGCATCTTTCAGCAAATGTTTATCTCATTTATTATTGTTGTTGCAATGGTATCACCTCATACTATATTTGGATATTAGGTTATCGTAGTTTAAAAATATGAATTCTGTAGCACATTCTCACATTAATTTGCAGTGCAACAGAAGCTTTCGTAAATTACAACCTACTTCTTCAACTGCAAAAAAAGAAAAGCCACTTTTCAGTCTGAAAAAAAAATCTGTCTGAGAATGGACTCCTGAAGGTATAATTTAAGGCTGCATTCCTATACACACTTACTTGGGAATAAGCACCACTGAACATAATGGGAAAACATGAATAGGATTTCACTGTTAATCAACCACAAAAGCAAGAAAAGGCACATCTCTACCCCAATGAACTTACCTTCTACATTTCAGTGATGCAGATAGCACAAAAGAAGCAGAAGAAAGGACGAAGGAAAAGGTAAAGACCACAAACTGACAGTATTTGAGAACTCTTTGAAAAATAAATCTCATACTTGAAAGTTCACTAAATGTGGATTGCAAAAAAAGTCAAGCTTCTGAACCATTCATTCCAATCCAAAATATGTTAAGGCTCAAACATGACTCTAAACATATGTTCCCATGGTGGGTGCTTTTCCCCCATTAAAAATAGCACGGGGGGGGGGCGGTGGTCAGAATAGGAACTGTGTTGGGGGCACTTGAGCTTCCTTACTCCTGCTGCAATTTGACCCTGATTCATCATCCCTACATACTATTTACATAAATTGAAACCTAGGACAACTTATTTGTTGTCCTAGGGTCATGTCTAGTTTGACCCCAAAGGACAAAATACAAGACCAGCAGTGGGCAATAGTTAGGTACACCTTCTTCGTTCAACAGGTGATGGGGCAACTCAGCAGTTCCCCAAGTAAATTGAATGTGCAAAACCTTTAGAATCCACTGCAGTGTGCAAGTGATTCTTTGGCAGACACTTCCATCGGTGTGAAAAGCATTCCCAAGAGCTAGAAAGTTGAAATGCCCTCTCATTCAGCATCTATCAATGCTACATTCCATGACATGTCAACTATCAAATATTGTCGAATATCAGATCAGGTGTCAAATATTGAAACCAAATCACATTTAGCATCAAATAC
The DNA here is from genome assembly GCA_029204185.1 of Lerista edwardsae. Classification (NCBI taxonomy): domain Eukaryota; kingdom Metazoa; phylum Chordata; class Lepidosauria; order Squamata; family Scincidae; genus Lerista; species Lerista edwardsae. The sequence goes on from JAJKFI010000037.1 coordinate 5,702,316, forward strand.
TATTTAGTGAGAATATCCCCCCCCCAAAAAAAAAAACTCATAAAAGACAATTTGGGAAGGACAGATTCAATCCAGCTCTCTGGCACTAGGAAAAGTTAAAGATGCAGTTCCACCATTTGTGTTCATTATAGAAATGTGATGTTCGTGTTAACGCCGCCCATCATATGGCTTTGGCTTTCGGGGCAGCTATACTGTGCTCCAAAACAGCGCCTGCTTTACAGACTTCAAAACAATCCATCAGATGAGATTACCTTTTAAGAACTGCCACATCAGCTTGAAAGTCAAATACCAAAATCCTGTTGTATTGCCAAAGTGTAGCAATTGCTAAGTGTGCCTTTTTAGTAAGACGAAAATGTTTCAGTGGGAGCAATGCCGGGTGTCAATACCTGGGAAGGAAATAAATGTTAAAACAAGCTAAATAATTGTCTAACAGTACTTGTACTAATGACCTTAAACTTCTACTATGCTAATTTTTCCTCTGCACTTTTAATTACAGATCGATAATACTTTGCTGTTGACATTTAAAAATGCTGAACCGCACAGAGAAACACTGACTGGATGGAAATATACAATGTGAGGTGGAATTTGCCAAATCAATAAACTTTGCCATTTAACAAACAGCCACATGTACGGCAGTGACCAAGATTAGCAAGCATAACAGACGACACTTCAGCACCGTAATTATTCCTTAATAACATTAAGCCTTACATCACTGGCAAAATTATGTTGCTGTGAAGCCCAGTAGCTTCCTTTGTTTATGCTCAGCATCGCCTTCAAATGGTTTGGGGTAGCTATTTCTAAGCACACTCACCAGTGATTTTGATAATACAGAGCTTTGAATTACCAGACATTTTGAAACCTAAGAGGATGCAAGTCTGTTTCTTAAGAGCATGAGCCAGCCAAAGTCTTACACTCATCCCACTCTTACATCCCTTTGCTCTTGAATTAAGACTATTAGCATATAAGGATGCTTATAGGTATAAGTGTATGTTATACTTTCCAATGGCATTCCTGGGGGGGGGCGGAATACTACATTTTCCAGGTGGCTGAATGTCTCTGTAAAGCAGCTCTCCCCCTTGCCTTCAGAGCCAAAATGCCTCCACTTTGCTTTTGTAGCCACAAATGGCTCTGATGGGGAGAGGGGGGTATGCTTTACACAGGAGTTCAGGAGCCTGAAAAACATAGCATTTTGTCCCTTCTAGGAACACTACTGATACTCTCTACACCTTGCATAAAGGTTTCCAATATTAATCAGTCCAGTCTTGTTCAATTGTATCCTGTAATGATTCCCATACATATCTACAGTTTTGTCAGTTACATGTCCTGAGGAGCATGAATCTTGTTCCGTGTTTAAAGCCACAATCCTATGAACACTTATCTAGGTGCAGTGGCATCACTAGCGCGGGGTGACTGGTGCAGGCTGCCCTGGGTGCGGCACTCCAGAGGGGTGTCATCTGTGCTACTCAAAGCTCTGGCCCTTACCGCACTGTTGTCAAAAAGAGTTCTGTGCTGTGTTCCGCACTGGAAGGGCCCTCCCGCTCATCCTGTGCACCAATTGGCTCCAAAGAAGCAATTGGCAGGGACACAATGAAGTGATGATGCCAGTACGTCACCCCCCAAACATCCAGAACATCTTTGAAGATAAGTGCTTCTGCCACCACCCTGGGTGCTCTCCAAGGCAGGAACTCCTCTGTCTAGGAGTAAGCCCCATTGAACACAGTAGGCATTACATCTGATTAAACATGCATAGGTTTGTGCTGTTTATCAGATGTAGCGTTATGGTCCAGGTAGGGCTTTTTAATGACTTCCAGATGTGAAAAATGAGAATAATTTGTATCATTTATGAAAACACACTAAGGTTTCACCTTATTGCATCAACACTGTGCTGAATAGAGAAGCCAGGTTGTATATGGATTTATGTATTCGCCATCATTACCGTAAGTAAACAAAGAACTGATACACCAGCTTCTCAAACCAAATTAATCTGAAGCCATGTTATTTATAATTTTTTATTCCATAATGTAAGCAAGAGACCGATGTGTTTCTATTAAACACTGAAAGTGCTCTGTGGATAGAGTTGAAGAAATATAATTCAATTTAGTACCAGTAATTTGTGTAAATAAATGTCTAATATGAAAGAATCACTGCAGGCAGAAATTAGTAGTGTTAAATTTTTATGACACTTATCAAAGGAGCAAAAGGGTCTATGTTCATGAGTTTTTTTAAAAAAAAATTAAAAATAGCAAGCCTTGTTTTCGTCTGATGATTTTGTATGAATTTTTCATCCTCTATTTTAAAGGCACCGCTCTGCTGTACACACACTTTAAACTATACACATGGGTTGAATTTAAACTTTTCTGCTAAATTATTAAGCAGGGCTGCAGCATACTCTGAGGTGAAGTATTTAGAGAGCATTGGCTTGCAGAGGATTGTAAGGGGGGGGAAGAGCATGTGTCCAAATAAACAAGGATATTACTGTCTCAAATTACCATGATGTGTTTGTGTGTTTTTATTTAATTTTATTTTTATTTTTAAAAAATAAGGCCGGCACAGCAGGGCCATATCCGAAGCCCAGCAGGAGACAACAGCAGCGCAGTGCAGGGCAAGGGGAGGTTTTCCTCTTGCAACCTGGTTAAGCCCCAGCCAGTCCTATGGGGCTGCTTGGATCTGTACCAGCAGATTTGCAGGGGCAGGTGCACGTACGCAGCAGCAGCCCAGATCAGGGCCATCTTGGCCAGGGATGGGGCTTAGGATGTGGCGCAACGGCCGTCAACCATTGCCATCCCCATCACCACCCACTTTGTTGCCCCCTTATGCCCCCAGCATGCCTCTGGCACACCGTCGGTGAGTGTGCGACCACATGCCGGCAGTGCTCAACCAGTGCATGACTGGCACAGCCGACGGGCACATTGGTGCCCGAGCACTGTCGCTGCCCCTTGCATAGGTCCCATGCCCAACCCGCTGGTGCAGACGCTTCTGATGGCACACTTGCATTGAACCGGTGCAAGAGCGCAGCACCAGTGCAACGCTGGTATAGGATTGCACTCTGACTTTTTCCTGTCGATGGTTCAGAATGTTCTCTTTATGCAAGCAATCCGTACAGTAGGGAATAATGGTAAAAAAAAAAACCTCTGGCGCATGCACTAGTCTTCTAAACTCATAGAACATTAGCTGTCCCAGGCCTGTGCAATTCTAGCCAACAACAAAATCCTTTGAACAGTCATGCTGATGCACAATGTGGGATTGTTTTAAATGTCATAGTTTTAAATGGCAGCTCTAGTGTAAACAAGCAGCAGACAAGATGATGAGTCTGATCCTGAACTGGGCCAGTTCAGACATCAGGGAGGGAGAGTTGAATGACAAAATGCTTCCATACTTTTTTTAAACCTCCTTGGGTGTCAGAAAGGCCTAGTCTAGCTTTCTCGTGTTGGATGAGGGTAATAGTCAAACATGAACTTCCCTTCTACCACTACCACTCTGGCTGCCCAATCCTGAGCTGCCCAGCTCCTGTAGGAGCAGGAGCAGCAGCAGCAGCAAAAGGGCTACTGTAGCATCTAACAAGATTCTGGGCAGCTTCTGAGGTCTCCTGAGGGGAAGGGGACACTTAGGGAAAGCCCCAGCCCCTGCAATGGGATTCCTCGAGACTCATCCAGCTATTCTGACAGCAGAGACTCAGGGCACAATCCTAACCTGGAGTTAGGCTGGCACAGTTTGGCCAGCAACGTTTGGCCGGCACAAGGGACACAGTAAACTAAGTTTGGACCACTCTCAGACCATGTGCGCCATCCTCCCTGACTCCGAGAGTGGTCCAAACACGCTTTATGTGGGCCTTGTGCCTGCCAAACTTTGCGGGCCTCACTGTGCCGGCCTAACCCCAGGTTAGGATTGTGCCTTCAAGCAGCCCCAAGTTGGGCTGCCTGGCCCAATGCAGGGCATAGGATCCTACAGTGGAAACTACCACCAGGTCCCACCCCCTGCACAGGACCAATCCTCCCCTCCCCCTGCCCAGTTCCACCCCCTCCCCACCTCTCCCCCACCCCAAAGAGCACTTACTGGTTGCTAGAGCAGCTGGGGTGTCAGCAACTGGGTGCTCACTAGTGCCAGCCCAGCACCAGCTCTCCCTTCTCCCACGGTGTTGTGAACGTGCTTTACAACACATTGGCTACACTTTTAGCCAGCAGTATGCACATACAGTGATAAAGGCAGGGGTGGACCTAGTCAAAATGGCGCCCGGGGCACCCAATAGAAGTGCGCCCCCAAGGGAGTCCAGGTCTACCCACCAGAAGCAGCCACAGGCAGACCTGGGCTACACAGAGCCCAGGTCGACCCACGCAATGTTGTGGGGGCCACTGGTGACCCCCTAGACAGCCCCAAGACAGCGCCCAGGGCTCTTGCCCCCCTGCCCCCCCTAGATCCGCCACTGGATAAAGGCCTTTGGATTGGGCCCTGATTCTGTTACAGGAGTGTTGCTAGGTCTTAAGAAGATCCCTGGCTTTAAAATCAAAATATGGTCCTCATAGCCCATGCCAGGCAATGTTCCTAGCCTAATGGAGTACAGCCCAGTAACAGTTGGATGAAAGCCTTCACAGCTGATAGAGAAAAGGCCTTAGTTCCCCATCTGTAACAGTGCAGTGAAAAGACCTCCCCTGCAGGACTGTTGTGAGGGCATAATAAAAGTGGAGAAATACTTCCTAGACACGTAAAGAGCTATATCAGCATTGAAGCAGTCACTTGCTGTGTGCGTTCTTGTACCTCCCACAAGGCTGCTGCTGCTGCTGCTGTTCGGAGTCCCCCAAGGCTTGCCACAGCTCCTGCCCTGGTATTCCGAATGCAATGGATTGTTTTTTGCATGTCTGTTTAATTTTCAGAAAATTGTCCCATTGCCTCCCAATTGTAAGTTTAAGGAAATCCAGCTGTCAATTCCCATTGAACGGAGCTGAGTTTCTAGCGTTAATTCAGTTGTCTTTCACAGTCTGGCTGCTGAAGCTAAAGAACTCTTTTAAAAACCAGATTTATGATGGATGCCATCTGGCCTGATAGAAGGAAACAGATATCGATTTTTAATATTTTCTCCAAACTTGTTTACTCTGGGATAATACAGCAGCTGTGTGGCGGCTTGTCTCAGAGTGGAAAGGATTATTACCCCTGCCTTTTGATGAGATAAATTACCAAGAATGACTTGAATGGCTAAAGGGTATACTTTGATGTTCTGTCGCTTCATTTACCCTTATGACTAAATGATTATTGATTTTATATTTTTAAGCTCTTGAAACGTGAAAATAAGTTGGTCGAGAAGCCTGGCTGTGTTAGTTTTATTAATTTATTTCTGCAGGGCATAATTCACTTTGGACCAGGTTGTGAAGGTTTTTGGGTTCATGACCGACTCCAGATACAGTTGCAAAGAAATGGCTTATTTATATAGTCATTGCAAGTAGTTCCAAAATCAATACAGTCTAGGATTGGATGATTAAACCGAGTCCCTTTGTGGGATTCATTCCTGTAGCTACCTCTGAAATGATCTTGAGTCTCAAGTAGATTCATGTGATCCAGTCTTACAAATAGCAAGTTTGTTCACGTCTCAATATTATATATTTTTTGCTCATCTTTTTTCTTTTTCTTTTTTTTAATCTCCTCTGTTCATTCAATGACATTTTAACAGCCAGGAAAGAAGGGAAGAAAAAAAAACGCAGTTGATTGACTACTTCAATGAAATCGCTAATCTGCATTCAAAGAGTCGCCTCCAAAGACTACTTAGATTTTCCATGGATAGATTTAACTACTGCTTTGATCAGTTAGTCCCAGTATGCAGTGGATTTAGGTCTCTGTACTTATGTAGACAGCAGGAATCCAAGGTGTACACTAAACCTTTAAATAGTTTTCACAGTTCAAAACAGCTGTTTGCCTTTGGAGTACAGCAGACACCTACCTTTCTCTGTGAAGTTCTGCCTTTTCTGTCATCATCATTTAACACATTGGAGCTATTTAATGTTTGTCTGAAAAGGGGCCTCTTGTCAATCTACTGAAGTGTATTTTGTAGACTGAGCAAGTGCAGAAGTGTTATGCCAAAAGAAAAAATCCCTAAAGTTTTTCCTCCTATGGCATATAGATATAAATGTTCCTTTTTTAAATGAAAATCCCTGCTTCTTCAATATAATAGTTTACATTTAATTTTTTAGGAAAAGATTTAATATTTTTTACAACAGCTCCCTCTCTTTGCTATAAAAATGAAGCCAGCCAAATTATTGTGAGACTCTAATTGCATGTTTGGGGCATAATCTGGTTGAAATTCTGCACTTGTTAAGTCCCACCGATTTCCATGATAAGCATTTGCTGACATTTCTTCCAACAAAACCTAGGATAGGAAAAGTGTTTAGATGGAGTGGATCAAGCCAATTGTTTTGATACATGGCTATCACTTCAGACCTATACTTTGGCACTTTGGCAAAGTCAGACCTGGCTCCTATCAATTTGGGAAATGAAGGTAATCTGAAGCCAGCAGCAGGAGCAAGAGGCACACAACTTCACAGGCAACCAATAAGTACAGGCATGCCCCAGTATCCGCTGGGGTTGTGTACTGGACCCCACCATGGATACCTGAAACTCTGGATACTGGGGGTGCCTTTTTAAATGAAGGGGAACACCAATGATTTTGCTGCAACAAGGTAAAAAAAAGAGATTTGTTCAATGTTTCCATCTTTTTTAATAAGTGTCCCAGGATCCATGATTTCTGCAGATAACTGACACTGTGGATACCAAATCAATAGATACCAGGGCACACCTGTATCCTGAAAAGCTTTTCTATCCTGAAAGCTTTTCTGGGTTTCAGGGCTCAAACCAGCGGTGGCATCCGGGCGGAACGGGCCGGCACGGCATTCCGCTTGTTCCGTGGACGGGCCCGGGCCGTGCCGCCTCTCCCGAGGACAGGTGAGCTGTTCCTGGGCCTGCCTGCCCTCCCGTGCATCCAAATCACTCTGAAATGGAGCGATTCCAGGCACAGGGAGGCGCTGGGAGGCGTGGCTGGCCTCCGCCATAGGGGCAGAGGGCTGCCAATCATCCGGGCGTTCCGGTTCCTGGCGCGCCCGGATGACATCACTGGCTCAAACCCTGACCTTCTCTATCCTGTTGTTATTAAGAGGCTTAACAAGTGACTGGTTTCACTGCAGTTCCTTCTTTTGGCCTGATGTTGATGGTGCTGTACAGATCAAATTCCTTACTTGCCATGTGTCAGATCCAAGTTTCAGGCTGTATAAATGACCTTGACTCCTGACACCTTTTGAAGCCAATAATTCAGAGCACAATCCTAACCTGGAGTTAGGCCAGCAAAGTTGGGCCAGCACCAGGGCCACCATAAAGTGCATTTGGACCACTTTCAGAGTCAGGGAGGATGGTGCATGTCTGTGCTGGCTTCTCTGACTCTGAGAGTGTTCCAAACACACTTTACAGTATCCCTTGTGCCAGCCAAACTTTGCTGGCCTAACTGTGCCAGCCTAACACCAGGTTAGGATTGCGCCCTCAGAAGGGTAAAAATCTGTTCCTTGAAGATGAAGCTACAGCCATGTAAGAGGATTCATGCACCGACCTGATTCTTGTGCAGAGTGCATCACCAGGGCACAGGTGGTTTTCTATCAGTTTGGACTGTGGGGCTTGGTGCATTCCGAAATGGGACTGAGAGACCCCATGAAAGCCTCACATGAAAGCATTGTGCAAATTCTCAAGATTGAGCAAATCAGCCAGTATGGCCAGGCTGCCCGACAGCAAATATTTTCCTTCCAGAGAAAAGTACCCGCTGTCACAAGTGTACACGTACTTCATCAGGATTTAAACAGTTTATAGGAATGCTAAGTCAATACAAGAGAGACTATGGCTTTCATATCCTTGTGCATATGTGTGTGTGTTTAATTTGGAGGAAAAAGAAGTCAGGACTGCCTATCTTCGCAGCAGTCCCTGAATTCATGTACAGCTCTTGAGCATTCTGTTATTTTCTTCTGTCTGATTAACCCTTGCACTATCCTTCTTCTGGGTATCTTAAGCCACGGAACTAAACATTTAGAAATGGTTTTCAACAAAGAATCTTCCAGCAACTAAAGCATCACATTTCTAAAACATGCTGACATTTCCTGAAATTAAATCGGATGGAATTCTGCTTAATTTTCAAATTACTCTGCTTAGTTGTCAAGCATATTTTTTTTCACAAGTAGTTGCTTTTCCTTTATTAAACACCATACTTTACAGAGCTGAAAAAAGGGTGTAAAACATTTTCTTTGGCCATCCGCAATGTATAATTAATGTATAGTAAATTATACGGCTGGGTTTAAGGCTTGTTTAAATGCATAGAATTCGAAGTCGAGTGCAGAAATAAACTAACTTTTGGATCAGGGTAATGTAATATGTTGATCCATTTTACAGGGTGGTGGTGGTCAGGATTATTTAATTAATCACCTTTTGACAATTATTCACACCGATCCAAATCAAGGTCTCCATTAAAACCAAAGAATGGCTTCATTACAAATGACCCATAAAAGTGTCAAGTGCTGGCTGCGAAGACAAGTAATTTCCTTCCCCTTTAAAACCATTAGGTCGAATGATGGGGGTGGGGTATGTGATGAAGTGCGTAATAGTGTGATTACAAAGAAAAATGTAAACAGTAAATTTGACAGCCATGTTGGAGAGGCTGGAAGATAAAGGTTATAAAGTGTTGGTTTTCTGCAATCAAAAGCCCTTAATTCTCTAACGGTGTAATCCATGTCTACTCAGAAATAAACCCCACCAAATTCAATACTGCTTTGAATGCTTACTAAGAAACTGCACTCTGGATCATTTTAGAATTAGAGATGCATAAGCTCTAAAATATAATCATGCGTATGTGTTTTTTTCCCCCATCCAAATAAATGTATTCATGTGTTCTATGTATAAAGCGCCCTCAACATATAGTACGTTGTGGTTTGCCAAGTTGCAAAAGCAAAAAAAGAAAAGTCCCCAAGCTCCTGCATGGAGCTCACCATCAGCAGTGGGGAATATAACAGAGGAAGGTGGGTCAAGGGCAGCTAGGGATGATGCAAGCTAAGTACTTGAACTCTGGTTATAATTAGGGACGGGGATTGAGGAATTATACTAACGGATCCTGAAAAAGACTGTTTTGGAGGATTGATAGAAGTGAGGGGGCACCACATGCAGTACATGTTCAGGGAGGGAGTTCCATGCATGAGTGGCAAGCCAATTTTCTTGGTTGTGGCCCCCTGGCTCTGGAATTCTGTCACCAGTTCTGTACACTGGTACTCGGGGTCAGCTTTTAGTCAATTTGGCTCCACACCTAAAGGAGCACTGTGCCAATATAATCTACACTAGTCTTGTATGCAATTTTATATTAAAATATGCTTAAAACCATTTGTTCCGTTAACTCAGTGGTGGAGCTGGGGTGGGACAAAAGGTGCAAATGCGCCAGGCACTGGGCTTCGGTGGGATCAGGGCAGGAAAAGGTGGGGGAGGGCAGGCCTGTGGGCGGACCATCCTGGGGAGGGGAGTAGTGCCAGGATCCGGCACTTAGGCCAGATTCTATCCCCCAGGCCAGTTGGCCCGGCCTCGCTCCTGCCTACTTGAATGTGTGCTGCTGATTTTGGTGGCACATAGCCGAGTACCCCCATTCGGGCTGCTGCCATGTTACCTGGGATAAGGATAATCGATTACCCTTGCCCCAGGTTGTGCCACAGCCCTGCAGTGGATATGAGGCAGGCCAGTTAGTCTGCCTATTCCAGCACGGGGTTAGGATTGAGCTGTAAGATTCTACAGACCTTGACTGAAGCAGAGTAGGGGTGAGACCAGCGGTGGCCTCCACTGCCAGATCCTAACCTCCATGTCAGGTAGCGCAGCCCTGGACGCCGTCACATCTGTGCTAAGTACCCAGTAGACCCACTGGAAGCCTGAACCCTTACCCGAGAGGCAAAAAACAAACAGACTCAGGGTGAAGGTCATTCCAAACCTGCCACCCAGTGATGTCATGCAGGGGGTACGCGGGGGTACGTGAGTACCGGTTTCTAGGATTACAGCTGGCCCCGCCCATTCACCCGCCCACTCGTCGACTCTGCCCTCTGCAACGTTTGAATTTCCTGCATGTTTGAGTTGCCTGCATGTTCTCAGAGCCAGGCAGGCAGGCAGGCAGCGAGCGGAGCCTTTCCTTTCCTTGCCACTGAAAAATGAGTTGCTCTGGGGTTTTAACATGATGCCAGGCCTCCTTAACATGTTCTGGGGGTGCTGTGGAATACTGTTGCAACTGTTGGGTCAGTTTAAAATCATCTGAGGCCTCAAAAAGGGCTTTTTTATGTCACTTCCTGCCACGACCTCACTTCCGGCTTATGACGTCACTTCCGGTGGGCGGGTCCCGACACGTGCCAATCAAAAGTGAGTACCTGTTCTTAAATCATTTAGATGACACCACTGCCTGCACCCTTACCCTAGAGGTAAAAAACAAACGTTCCCTTCTCCCGAGGTGCTTTCAGCGCCTACCAGAGGCAGCTGCATCCTTTTGGCTACTGCTGCACCTCCGGTGCCCAGGCAGTTTAGGGTTAGGCTGCTAATCTTCAGCGTTTGGCCTTCCCAGAGGAATCTGTCCGGCCACTATGAGATGCTGGGTTCGAAAGGCCTGAACCAGCAGGGCCCTCTTTCTGTGTTTATGCAATGTGTGTAGGTTCTAGCGATAACCATCACTGCAATCAATAACAGAACTTGAGATCCAGCCAAACTTGAGCACTTTTTAAGCTTCATTGATTTTCATATGAGTGTTAACTCCATCCCTTGGAAATCAATGGGACCTGAAAGTGCTTACTTTTGACTGGATCGTGCCCAGAAATATTTTTAAAGAGAAGTGTGAAAAAAAAATATCACCAAACTGGTATGCTTTATACGTATCCATGAAAACCAATATACCTGTTTGTTTGTTTTTCAAAAGGGTACCAAAAGCCCTTTCTCACACACTTGCTTGTTGAGTCTACTTGTCATTCTTTCTTTGATATTCATTTGTTTTAAAAACCTTGTGCCCACAGTTGGATTAGTTATTGTACTAAAGGAATAACCCCCAAAGTTCAAGTGCTGCTTTTGCAAACAAATAGCTATTGACTTTCATTAGCAGATCTGCGATGTTATCTAACCCCGCAAAGGCATTTGTGGTATGCCGTTTACATTGTATCTCCTGATTGTATAATCATTATTGATTTTCCTTGTGTGTAGTACCTATGTCAAACAACCTAATATATTTAAATGGTGATTATTTTAGCCATTTATCTATTATTAGATAAGATCAAAGGCAGTTAAACTCACCACCGATTGCGATAAGATAGTTGGAGGGTACAATCCACCCAGAACTGCTTCTGTGCAAAAGCTCCATTCATTTCCTTGGGACTTTCCAAAGGAGCTTTGATTTTATTGTCTTTATTTGATTGACTGCCCTAGAAATATTGGTGCTGAAGGCAACATATAAATCTATTTTTTTTTCATTTGCACACTCCATCAAACTAAATGGGAATTGAGAGCAGTGGTTTACACTGACTGTATCTAGACCTAGTGTGCATGTTCTGCATTTCAGGGTCCCCAATAACTAGAGCCATGAACTGGAAACTGGCCAATGTAAATCCTGAGATGCAGCTGGCTCTGACTAAGTCAAGACAAAAGAGTAAGCTCCAGTATCTACACTTGGCCTGGGCAGTGCAGAGCTTCATACTGTTTGCTACTCACCTTATTTCCTTATGCACCTGAAGAGGGTGCTAGTGCCTGAGCACAGATCATCCAAGGTAGTTCATTAGGCTACGTCCCAGCCTTTGATCTTGGTTCAAACCGTTGATTTCCAGACCATTTTTTCACATATTGAAAAATGGTTAAGCTTACTGAATTTTTCAGTAAGCCACCCAACTCCCAGGCAATTCAATGTTTTGTGGGCAGGAAATATAGAATGTATAGGAACAGCTAAAGTGGTGCAGCCTGGGATGGGTGGAGAAATGGAAAGCTCCTGGAAACTGGAGCCTGAAGCTGAAGCAGGAAGAAGTAACTGCTCTGTTGCTCAAACAAGGGCAGGAGGACAGGCTCTTAGTATTTATACCACACCTAGCCAATCCTGACATGGCATGCTATCTGCCAGTTGTTGGGGCTGACATTGCATATCTATATTTCCTTCTACTGGCAGAAGTGGAGTTTGGGGCCTAGCCACAGAGGAATGTATTTTAAGGGCTGGATGATGGAAGCACACTTCCTCACCCCTTCCTCACTCAAATAGCCCTATCCTATGCAGAGGTGTACATGCTGGGGGTCCAGGGAGCCACATGGTCACTCTGCCACCACAACTACCAGCCCTCTGGAGCCACTGCTGGCTGCCCTCCGTGGCCCTCCCAAGGACATGGCAGGCCATGCATGACAACCATGGGATCTCCAAAAGCATTCTGAAGCTTTCTGGAGGTCTTTAAGGAGTACTTCCACTTTTCCAACAAAAACCGGAAGTACTGCTTAAAGGCCTTCCTAAAGCTTCAGGACATTTTTAGACGCTATGTGGACGTTGCACGATGCTTCAGGTGAGGGGGTACGGCAGTCTTGGGGAGGGTGGCCATCGGTGTACTTGGCCCTGGGTGGCACATGGATGAGGGATGCAATTGGCCCACTGCAGCCTTCCAAAAAAGAATTCTGTGAAGTGCAAAGGGCTCTATGGTTATGAGGGGGGGCAGCATTTATCATTTCCCTTCCCTTTTGCATGAATGGAAGTGCCTTATTTTTGCTACAGAGATCCAACCCAGACAGCCCATGATATCTGCCTTGGCTAGTTTTTGCTAAAGTCCATGAGGTTCTTGGTTCACGTCCCGGGGTCCCTGATGTGCCCTTATAATATTTTGCACCATTGGTAGTGCCTGTTGTACATAAAAGCACAGCTCATAGTTTTAATCATTAAACTATCTAAGGCATGTTGTGATTTCTGTTCTAAAGAATAAAATATGACAGATGGATGGGGGAAAGAACCCATTTGAGGAAAAAAGGCATTGGAGTTATGTAAATGTAACACAATTAGATGAATTGCTTCTCAAAGACCATGGGAAATCATCCTATATACTGCTCTTCTTGTTCCCTTACAAGTTCTTCTGAAGAAAACTCAGAATGGATTTAGAAAGCGCCATGATTTCCCAGAGGATCGAATCACTGTTAATCCCATGAGTACTTTTCAACAGAATAACTCACCCCCAAGCAGCCAGTGGTTTCTTGGGCTAATCTCAGGAGCAGGGTAGTTATCGTACTTTATTAGTGATCAAACAGTATTCCACGCCAAATAGGAAAGTTTCCAAAATAGAACAAGTATTATCTTTTATATTAAATTAATGCATCAGATTAGTTACTTTCCTACTGTAGTTTTAGTGGAATAATTTGATTAGTATGTGCGCTAGAAGGCCACATTTTTACTGTGTGCAAAAATGGAACTTAACAAATAACTTCTAATTAGGTCTCCACAAAATGATTGAAAACAGAGCTTGTAATAGGCAGGGGGGTGTCTTTCCATATTGAGTGGGGGTTGTTTACTATTGTTGTTGTTCTTGCTGTTGTGGCTGGTTCCCTATAAGTCCAGAGCACATGCCCTTGCCTCTCAAAGGTATGCACTACAATTAAAATGATACAACCAAAAAAGCCAAATTTTGTTGCATTTTTGTCAACATTTGACACACACACACACACACAACACACACACACACACACACACACACACAAACCTTGACATTTGAACTTCAAAATTGAAATTTAACATCAAAACATGCGATTTGCCTGTTTAAGAAATGAATAACTGATGTTACTCAAACATGTACAAATAAATTCTGTTACACACGAGCTGACAGATAATGTCAAATGCTCACTGTTGTACATCAGATATTGATTGCTACTGCATGCCACTTTTCAGATGCTGTCAAATACTAACCATAACTGCAAAACGTTCAGATGCCAAATGCTGAGGCTGAATAATTAATATATGCCAATATTCACAGTCCTGAGAATATCTGTAGAATCTTCACAATCAAAAGCCACAGAGAAGAAATTTTGGGGTTACAATTTACTTTCATTCAATTCTCTGTCCAGATAAGAACTGTTCAGAGTTTCCTGATTTAAAATAAATGTAAGTGGACAGTGGTTCATATTATATATATATATATATATATATATATAAATAATTCGTATCACAACAGAGAATTGAATGAAAGTAAATTGTAACCCCAAAATTTCTTCTCT
>JAJKFI010000037.1:5720975-5745014 GCA_029204185.1 Lerista edwardsae
TGTGTGTGTGTGTGTGTGTGTGTGTGTGTGTGTGTGTGTGTGTGGTCTGGACAATGTCTCTAATCTGTTACTGAAACTGTTTAGGCCAGCATGCCAGCTTGTCCTGTGGCGCTTGGAAATAATGAAGCCATCAAAGAGAATTGTGCACTGTCCTTAGTACGAATTATTTAGCCAGGAGGAAATGCTTAAAATGCTTAATAAACAGCACTGCAGTTGCATGTTACAGGTTATCTCATAAGAAAGGTAGCTATTGCTGGGGGGATTTAAGGAAGAAAGAGAAGAAACATCACATGCATGTTCTGGTAGGAAGTTCCGGACATAAGGATCAGCAAGGAAGACTTGACAAACGCCAACTTAACTGGATTATGGATCAGCTTTCAAGTATCTATGGAAGAGTTCCTCGGAACATTGATGGAGGACAAATTAGAGATGACATGATACTTTCGTTTATTTTTACTTTTTATAGCCTGGGGTTTCACCAGTGGTGAAACTCAACAGCCTTCAAGCCAAAATGATGTGTTCATTGTCATTGGCTGCTGGTTCTGTGAAGGTGACCTGAGGCTAGTTCCAGACGTTGGAAGGCAGAGTTCCAGACAAGCGTAATTGTGGATAATACAAAATTCAATAAAAAGATAATATCAAGAATGTAGTAGACAAATCAATAGAACAGTATTGCAGGTGGGTATGAAGTCGGGATGAATGGCATAATGTGTTAAAAGCAGGAGGCACAGAAGCTGAATACTCCTTGCCTGAATAATATGAGGGCAGTGGTGGTATCTAAAGCGGGAGAAATCGGAACGCTGGACAGGATGTACGGTTGACTGGCAGCCCGTCCGTTCCGTTCCGCTGCCTCCCCCCCCGCCGCATGGGCTGCCCCCAGTGGCGCGCCCCACCGCTGCTTGCCCAGGCACCCGGCGTGCCCCCCAGCCATCCTCCCCAGCAAGCAGGCGGCCCCTCCGAGGCCAGGGCAGCCCGTGCGGTGGGCAGGCAGGCAGCGGAACCAAACGGACAGGCAGCCAATCACATGTAAGTCCCACCCAGCGTACCAGTTCCTCCCACTTTAGATACCACCACTGTATGAGGGCAACAATAAACATCCTATTTTAGGAAAAACAATGTCATTGGTCTACTGTGCAAATGGCAACCAACTTCACCAGGCCTCAGTTCAGTCCACAGAAGTTTCCTCTTCTCAGCATCACTTACCTCTTGCTCTTACATATCTGAGAGCACAATCCTAACCTCGAGAGGCTGGCACAGTTAGGCCAACAAAGCTGGGTTGTTGGGCCACTGTAAAGTATGTTTGGTCCACTCTCAGAGCACAATCCAACCCAGCGCTGGATTGGCAAGGCCGGTTGGCCAGCGCCAGATCCAAGGCTGGGTTGGGGAGGCTGGAGCCTCCCCGTGGCAAGGGCACTGCTAAACAGCAGGCGCAGGTCCAAGGAGACCATGCAGCCAGAATCGGGCCTGTGTGGCCTCCCGGATAGGGTTAGGATTCAGCCTTATGGCCAAATCTGGAGCCTGCCCATGTCCCGACCATAACCTCCCTCCAATCCTATGTCTGTCTAGACACCGAGCCTCCCTCGCACGGGCTGGCTTCGGCCAACACGAGGGAGCGACAGTCCCTTTGCTCGAGCACTGACGTGGGGGTGCCGATTGACATCCATCATGTCAATGCTATGACATAGCGTTGACAAGACAGGCAGTGTTGAATTGCTCTGCCTGAGTCAGAGATGCCAGGACACAGTTATGCGCCATCCTCGCTGACTCCAAGAGTGGTCCAAATGTGCTTTACGGTGGCCCTTGTGCCTGCCAAACTTTGGTAGCTTGTGCCAGCAACTCCAGGTTAGGATTGCCACATTAGGTGAACCATGGGGAAGGGGCTCCTTAGCCCTCTCTTCTGCTGTGTGGGCACCAAAGTTCTGCTCCTCAGCTGCCTGTCCACTTCCATGTAAAAGCCAAGCAAACAAATGAAGGTGGGTGGAGTTTATGTAACAAGGGTCCTGAAGGACCACCTCTTCACGAGGGACCACATTTGTAGTGCCTGTGCAACTCACTACAGCAACCTACAGCAGGAGAATTCCCAGCAATTGGCATGTTCTGCAAACAAGTGTTAGTACTGACAGTAGTGACAGCTGAACTATCCTTCCTCCCTCCCCTTATAGTTAGGTTCAGAATTGGGTTTGGCAAAGAATTTTCCTATTTCCCAGAATTCCTGGAGTCCTGGATGCTGCTGTAGTGGCATTCCAATTTCCAATACTGTACTATAGAGCAGTGGTATTCAAACGTTTTAGACTGGGACTCACTTTTTAGAATGGCACTCATGTCAGGATCGACCAGAAGTGATGTCATTAACCTGGAAGTGATGTTGTGTCAGGAACTGACATCATCAAGCAGGGAGTGCTGTCATTGTAACATAATAAAATGACAGTCCTGAAATGCAAATTGGCATTCTTGGACTTCAGCAATTGTACAACCATGAAACATCCCTGACAGAAAGCAAGATTAGGACAAAACGTAAAAAGCACTGAACTAAAAATAATTTTTAAAAACCCTCACTTTAAAATTCATACTGTTAACATTCACAAAAGGAATATAACAAGAGCAAGTTCTGATGTTTCCAAGATGGCTGCTCCCAGCTTTCCGCTACCTACCTGACACCATTTCACAACCTACCAAGTAAGTCCCTACCCACAGTTTGAATAACACTGCTATAATGGAAGGAAGGGGAAACAGTGAAACAAAAGAGACCCACTCACCCTTCCTGATGTTGCCATGTGAGTGAGTGGGTAGAAGTGGGGAGAAGGACGCAGTTTTCCTATGACTTAGATTACCGTATGGACCAAAGGAGAATTATTGGGGGAGTGGCCTGGCTTGGAATACTGATGCACTTGGCAAGGGCACCAAATGGATATCCCAAGCCAAGCCACTATGAAGTGTGGTGACATCTTTAGCTGGCTGTTTGGAGAAAAGCAGGTATCAGCCAATCATATAGTCAAAGTCGGGAGTAAGTAGACAAGTAGGCCAAGTAGACTGATTGCCAAGCAGAAGAAGCGGGTGGCGGTCAACACCTAAGCAAGTTTGAGAAGCCAGATTTGAGCTCCAGGAACCATTCAGATTTACTTATTCTTTCCCTCCCCCTCGAACTGCTGCCAAGGGCACACACAACCAATACAAGGAGAATAAAGGAAGATCAAAGCCAGTGCAGTGTTCCCTTGTTCCCTCCAGCAAGAAAAAAAAAGTGCAATGGGGGCTCCGTGACTGACATTTTCTTAAAATCAGAACATATGGATTATTATATCAGTTTTTCAACCCTTTCACTACATCTTTATTTCTCCTTCTGGGGGAGAACAATGGCATTAACTTTTGCATTAATTTAAATGTATAAAAAAGGAAATGAAAAAAGAATGAAGATAATCTCATTTCTTTTCCTCGGCTTGCCTACTCTTCTGTACGTTTTTGGCATAGGTTGCTGGGATTGATGTGAACAATCCCTATATATCCCTATTATATTATAACTATAGTGTCTGGGACTGTTATAGCTATAGTATATAGATCAGGGGTGGCCAAACTTCTTTAATGTAATAGCCACATAAAATAAGTTTCAGATGTTTGAGAGCTGCAATATTTAAGAAGCATTTAAATATATTCACTCATCATGAACAGTAAACTTGTATTTTAATACAATGCACTCTCAATTTATACCTGGTAAATAATTATAAAGCTTGAAAATGTCTTATTTACCTTTTATATTTATTGTGATGCAAAAAGGAGCTCAGCCAACATATTTCCATGAGCTACACATTATATAGTACAGGTATACCTCGGTATCCAATGGGATTCCATTCCGGACACACATAAACACACCTATTGATACCTGAAACCGTGGATACTGGGGACACTTTTTTAAAGATAGGGGAACGCCAGTGGTTTATCTGCAACAATGTTAAAAAAGGAGATGTGTTTAATGTTCCCCTATCTTTTTAATAGGCGTCCCAGTATCCATGGACAACTGAAACCATGGATACCAAATCAGTGGATACCAGGGCTCTTCTATATGTCAAAGAACCTCATGGCTCACTAGCTACCCCTGCTATAAATGTTTTCTGGCAAGGGCAAACTATGTCCATTTTACGACAGGCTATCCTGCAAGAGAGGGACAGGATTAACTGGGGCTGGAGCTGAAAAAGGATGTATGTGGTTAGTCTTTTATATAGGTCAAATTGAGATCATTTGGAATCTCGCCATGGTCTTCAAGGAATGCTGACAGAGAAATGTTTAAATGAGGGTGTGAAAAGCATCTTTTGAATCCTGTGAGTAACAGGAGTGTCAAACTCATTTCATACAGTGAGCCAAACAGCATTCATGATGCCTGATGAGGGCCAGAAGTGATGTCATTAAGCAGCAAGTGATGTCGTCAAGCAGGTAATGACCAGAAATAAGCACTTTTTTCTCACTTAGCAACTCATTAGCTGCAAATTGCAAAAGAGAAAATACACAACTCTTGATCATATTTTCAAGGCATGGCCCAAATATTAGGGGGGCTGCCCTTTCAGCAGTGACACCTCATCACAGTTCAGCAGCTGATGGTGGTGCTGGAAGAGTCTGAGGGCCAAATAAAGAGTTCCCAAGGGCCACATGCGGCCCCAGGCATTATGTTGGATATCCCTATTCTATAACATGGGCATCTAATGACAGCAAATTCCTGAACTCCCTGCACTTGTACACTAAATAGGGCTACCATTTTTTCCTACTTGGTGTCTCTAGCATTAGTAGCTGCAAAAGAGGTGGACATTGGCAGGTGAAGCCTTTTCCATCTGTGAAACTCCATGCCAGGAAAATTGATGGTCTTACATCCCATTTGCTATTTCCTTTGATCTTTTTAAGCATTCTTTCTTTCAATATTTGTTCTAGGGCCTTGCCTGCCATGGAAGATAAAGCGTATGTAGTTACCTGAACTGTTTTTATTTCCTCCTTGAATGTATGTACAATGTTAGCTATTCTTCAGACATCTGGTATCTCATAGAGTTGATTTATTAAACATCATTGCTAGTGGACTTGCTATTTCATTCTCTGTCTCTTTTAATATTCTTGGGAGCAGATTCTTCAATCACCTAGATTTAAATATGTTGTGAGCTGCATGGTTCAGACACATTCATTTCCATCAACCTATACCCATCCACCTTCTATAATCCCATATCAACAATATCTTTTTTTACGAATAACAGAAACATATACTCACTATTTGGACCATATGAAAATGTTGTTTAAGGCGGCAATGCTATAAACAACATTGCAGTAAAAGCAAAGCTTTTACTTTAGACCTAATTCTAAGGAAACATGCATAGACCTTACTGGTTTTGGTGAACATCCAATTTTGGTGACATCTCTAACGTTTCCACCCATGCTCTGTAAGCATTGGTCGTTTGTAACCCTTCATGCCCCTGAAAACAACACTCCAGAAAGTCAGGACCCATCATGAGCAACTGCAATCTAAACCAAGGAAGAATTCTGCTGCATGTGGCCAAAATCTGCTATAGATCCTGGACTTTGTGCCTCCTCTGTATCTATGATATCTGTCTTTTTTATTAACAGCCCAATCCTGCCTATATCCCTGCGCAGCAATACAGTGGTGCTGAGGAGGCTACTGCTGTACCCTGTGGAAGATTTTCAGCTGCTGGAGGTCTCCTCAAGGTAAGGGGATATTTGTCCCCTCACCCGAGAGTAAGCCCCAGCAGCTACTACATGTCAATTTGGACCTGCAGCAGCTCAATCACTGGCACAAGTCCACATTGATCCTTTAAGGAGGATCAGGATCTAAAGAGGATTAGAATTCAGAGTGCACCACTGCCATAACCAAATCTGCCCCTCTCCTGGGCCCAATCTTTCCTCTCCGCCAGCCCATTACCATCCTGCCCACCCCACCATCAATCCACTCCCTGCTTCCCACCATCAATCCACACCATCAATCCACTCCACGTCCTACATGGGCTTCCCTGCTCCGGTAAGTCTTTGTGGATCTACTGGCTCACAGGACGCTGCTCCAGACTATGTGACTACCATAAAGCAGCCTCTCCTGGAGCAATGCTAGTTACCCAATGGAGGAGGGATAGGATTGGACATAAATGTGTCTAAGGAAACCGTATGGCAACACAAAGAGCTTCCTAATCAACTGAGAGGCAATAAGAACATGTACAAGAAATGAATGGAGGGTTAGTTACTTAAGGAACAGTACACAAGGAATGCTGGATTAAGGCATAAGCTTCGCAAACTACTGCTTAGGGCCTCATAAGACACAAGACCTCAAACAATTCAGATTTGGATTTTTAAAAAAATTGCATGTGTACTGAATACACAAACACGCAAAAGCACTGCCTTGTGGAAAACTGACTTGGCAGCAGCATAGAAAAAAAAAAAAAGACCTGGGTGTGTTAGTGGAGGACGAGTTGAACATGAGTCAACAGTGTGATGGGATTGCAAAAAAAAAAAAAGCAACTGCTTTGATGGGTTGCAATACCAGAGGCATAGAGTCCAGATAACGAGAAGTTACAATTCCATTCTATGCTGCACTAATCAGATCACACTTGGAATATTGCACCAAGTTTTGGGCTCCATGTCTTCATAGATAAGCTAGAGTGGGTTCACAGGAGGGCAACTAAGATGCTGAAGGGTCTGGAAATCAAGTCTTGTGAGGAGTGGTTAAAAGAGCTTGGCATGTTTAGCCTGGAGAAGAGAAGACTAAGGGGAGATAAGATAGCCATCTTTAAGTATCTGAAGGGCTGTTAACATGGAGGAAGGGAAGAAATTGCTCTCTTTGGCTCCTGAGGGCAAAACAGGAACCATTGGGTTGAGACTAAAGGATAGTAGATTTAGGCTAGACACGACAAAGAATGTAATAAGAGTTGTCTGGCACTGGAGCAGACTGCCTCATATAGTTGTGGGCTTTCTCTCGCTGTAGGTTTTCAAGCCCATGCTAGATGGCTATCTGCCAGGGCTGCTGTAGCAGTTGGCACCTAGCAGGGGGTTGGATTAGATGACCTTCAAGGTCCCTTCCAGCTCTAATTTTCTATCATTCTGTGAATTCTACTTAAGTACTGCTTCCTTCCTACCCTTAAAAATATAGATATAGAAACTATTGAAAAAAGCTATATAGACTTGTTTCATAATCGACCCCCTTTTATAGTCATTCATGGTTTGGTGATACTCCATATATGTCTGCAGCAGTGGTATTCAAACTTTTTAGACCAGGACCCACTTTTTAAAATGGCACTCATGTCGGGACCCACTGCAAGTGATGTCATTAACCTGGAAGTGATGTTATGGCAGGAAGTAACCATCAAGCAGGAAATGCTGTCATTGTAACATAATAAAATGACACTCCTGAAATGCAAATTGGCATTCTTGGACTGCAGCAATTGTACAACCATGAAACATCCCTGACAGAAAGCAGGATTGGGATAAAACATTTTGTAAAAGTAGTAAACTAATTTTTTTAAAAAAACCTCACTTGAAAATTCAAACTGTTCACACTCACCAAAGGAATAAGGCAAGAGTGAGGCCTGCATTTTCCAAGATGGCTGCTCCCAACTTTCTGTGACCCACCTGTCATCAGGTCATGACTCACCAAGTGGGTTCTGACTCTCTGCACACATGCACTTAAATAGTTTAACATGAATGGCAAACTGAAGAATCTTGTGTTGACTTACAGAAACTCTAGCAGTTCTGAAATTCAATGGCATTTCTTATTTTAGATCAACTTACTTATCTAATTATCCTTCCTAGCTTACTGAAATCTTCCCCTTTGAAATCACAGAGTCTACAACTGCAATTGAGACCTACAAGCTGCCATATGAACTGTCCTGGTGGATCAGACCAAGAGACAACCACCAGCCACCTCTAGGAATTTCACAAATAGGACAAGCTGACAACAGTCCTTCCCTTTGTTGTTTTCCTCAGCATCACGAGCCAGAATGGTGTAGTGGTTCTGACATTGGACTTAGATCCAGGTTCAAATCCCTACTCAGGCATGACACTTCCTGGGTGATCTTGAACCAAACATTATTTCTTAGCCTCACCAATTGTGAGAACAAAAATAGGGCAGAAACTATGTTCACCACTCTAAGCTCCCTGGAGAAAGGGCAGTATAAAAATTTGAAAAAATAAATACATAGAGGTTCCATGTATCTACCTTGACTAATAAACCCATTTTCCATACATCTGTCCAATCACGTTTTGAAAGCTCTCCGTGATAGAGAATGTTATCAACATACTTTGTACAGTGAGTTCCACAAGTTAATTATGAATTAGATTAATCTGTAGTTTCTATTGTCCATCCAGAACCTTTTACCAATACAGGAAGCAAGTATTGGAAACAGTGTTTCTAATAAAGGAAACAAGTATTGGGCAATTCCCAAATGTTAATATTATGAAACAGAGAGGGAAAAAATTGACTCTGTCTAAAAGCAATTCTAGTTGCTCACCCTAGATGTGTGATTGGATTGGTTCTGTGAGTGAAAAAGTATCCTGAGGTAACAACTTCCCTTTGTCATAAAGGTAAGTTCTTCCCTTTATCATAAAGCATTGGTCTTCGGCTGATGCACTGGGAGTAGAACACACAACTGGTTTGTGACCCATTCTAAGGTTGTTTTGCACCTGAGGCACTGCAATCATTTTCACTGTTTCTGCGGACAGGGCACTGATGTCTTTTAAGAGGAGAAAAACAGAGAGACTGAGAAAAATTGTAGACCAAAGATGGAATTAATAAATGAGGGAGGAAAGTAGAAAGATAGATGTGTACATTAAAAAATATATGTGGATCCCATATCTAAGTTCTAAAGGTAGAACTCAGATCTAAAAAAAATGGAGGTCTATTTTCATAAAGAGTACCAATAGAATGGTAACCTCAATTCCTACAACCCACAGTTCCTACAATCACAGTATAGAATGTGGGAAGAAAGGATCGTCTCATAAGAGTGTACAAAAGAGTGTATGCGCAAGAGTGCTTCCTCTGAACCCGCAGATAAGGAGAGCCTGCTGTACTCATATTCTTGATCCCTTTCCTAATGGCCTATGTAGCTTGGATTTTGCCTTCTCCTTCTTCACAGCTGCCACATATTGGGATGACAATTTCATTGAACTATCCTCTATAACTCCAAGATTTCTGTCCTGCTTTGTCATGAACAGCTCAGACCTCATCAGTACATTTATGAAATTGGGATTTAGTTATTTTTTTGCACCAGTGTGCATTACTTTACACTTATTAAAACTGAACGGTCTTTGCAATTTGGTTGCCAATCCACCCAGTTGGAAGGGGTCCTTTTGGAATACCTCATAATCTGCCTTGGTTTTTGCCACACTGAGTAGTCTGGTGTCATATGCAAACTTGGCTACCTTGCTGTTTACCCCTAACTCCAAGGCATTTATAAACTAATTAAAAAGCAACAATCCCAACACAGATCCTTAGGAACCCAACTTCCTTTAAAATTATTAAAATTGCTCATTTATTCTTATACTCTGCTTCCTGTTCTTCAATCTGTTGCCAATCCATAAGAGGACTTGTCCTATTATTCCATGACTTTTACATTTACTCATCTTTAAAATATGCAGTGTCAACTGTATCACCTCTAATTGGATCAACAATGGATTACAATATTGAATGTCTGTTGAAACTATCAAAGAATTCTAAAAAATGAAGCAGAAACCTCTCCATGCCTCCTGGATGCTTCTGAAAGGAGCAGAAACCATGCTGATTCTCCTTCATCAAGGCTTGTTCTTCTACATGCTTCAAAATTGTATCTTTAATTGTACCTTCCACCAGTTGACCTAACTGCTCAATCAGCCTATAATTTCCTGAATTTCTCCAGATTCTTTCTTAGATATCATCAGCTACCTTTTAGTCCTCCGACACAGAGGCTGATTTAAAGGAAACGATGTATATCATTTTGTTAGAAGGTCAGCAATTTCATATTTTCCTTAACAGCTCTTGGGTGAATGCCATCTGGACCCAGTGACTTGTTCATTTTTAATTTATTAGTACACTAGAACCTCTTCTTTTGTCACTTCTAGTTGACTCAGTTCTTTGGACTCCCTCCTTGAGAAGGTGAGTTCAGGTACTGGAATCTACCTTATGTCTTGTAGTGAATATAGATGCCAAAAATTGATTCAATTTCTCTCCAGTCTCCATAATCCCCTTTAAACTACTCTCTTATTCTCTCATTATCTAACAGAACCACCACCTCCCTGGTTGGTTTCCACCTTTTGATAAATTAAACATTTTATATGTAAAAAAATCTTCCTCAGTTTGCCTTGAGGTCTTTAGCTGTGCACTCATATTCTTTTTTCACATCCCTTATTGTCAGCATACATTTCTTTTGCTAGAGTTTATGTTCTATTTTGTTCTCATCATTTGGGCAAAGAAATGCAAGGAATCTGAAGGAAAGCTTATAGCGTCCTTCCTGGACCCCACTTGTAAGCCACGCTGGCATCCTCCTGGACCTAGGGGTGCCTTTCCTACTTCATGGTACAGGTTTTAGTTGAGCTTCTGTAACTGTGGTTAACAATAAACTCCATGCAGTCTCCAGCAATTTGAACCTCCTGATTTTCCATCTCATCTTCTCTTTTCTTAGTCCTCTCATTTTGCAGAAGTCTCTTATTTTGAAATCAATAATGTCTGTGTTGGACTTTTTTGGAAATTTTCCAGTTGCATATATGTTGAACTAGAGTTCACTGTGGTCACCTTACCTATTGGTGGAACTCCTTGCCACAGGAGGTGATGATGACAGGAGGTGGTGACAGATTTCTGGAGGAAAGTCCATCGCGGGCTATATGGCCATGGCTATAGGCCATGATGGGTTATGCAACCTCCTTACAGTAGTAGTAGGCTACTTCAAAATACCAGTGTGCAAAATGGCAACAGGATGCAGAGGCGGATCTGGGGGGGGGGCAAATCATGTAAATCCCTCCTCTCCCTTGCTGCTGTAGCCAGTAAGCAACACCAAGATGTTGCTGTTCCCTGTGAGGATTGGCTAGAACAGTGCAGGAGAGGAGTGTTTTCCACTGCAAGGTAAGGCTTCTTGCAAAACTTAGAGATTTGCCCTCCCTTAGATCCGCCTCTGACAGGATGCAAGCATCTTGTTGCCTCATGTGCTCCCTAACGCACCTGATAGGCCACTGTGAGATACAGGAAGCTGGACTATATGGGCCTTTGGCCTGATCCAGCAGGGCTCTTCTTACGTTCTTATGGTTCCATGCTGTTCACATCTTAAATAGGTCCTGGGCTAAATCAATAAGAGGTCTTTTCCTCTTATTGATTCCAAGGGCACAGTTCTTGGGCACAGTTGTTGAACATTTCTAGACATTTTCTATTTGTCATGTTCTGGACCATTGATCTGCCTAGTGCAGTAATGTCCTAACTTAATGCCAGAGCACACTTGTATGCCAAGAGGGAACTACTAGAGCACAGCAAGAACTAAATTAACTAAAAATATTAATTGCCTTGAGTCCAAAGTATCCACTCTCACCAGAGGCTAACGTGATGTGCGGAACTGACCTGGCCTTTTTCTAAGCCTCCTCATATGAGGACCAGCCAGAGGTGTAGCTAAAGAAGTGCAGGGGGGTGCAGTGGCGCCGGGCAACAAGCTTTAGGGGGTCAACAAGCTGAGCTTGATATTAGTGGCCAAAATATCATTGGAAAGATAATTTAATGCAGAATGCAATGAAACAAACCAGAGTCTAATATCTTTTATCAAAAGTTATGGCCCAAAATCCAGATAATACAAAATACAACTGTGATGTCACTTCCTGTTGTGATGTCACTTCCAGGGCAACATTTTGTCCTCTGCACTGGGCTACACTGGACCATTTAAGGGTGTTGCAAAGAAGCAACAGTGTGACCTGCCCTCCAAGGAGGCAAACCCCAACCAATGTGTGACATGCTCACAAAGGAGTAGGTTCCACCTCTGAGGAAGCAGAACTCTAACATGCAAACCTAACCTTGACAGGCAGAAGGCGGCCTTCCATTTTGATTCCCACATTAAAAGTGTGCTTCAAAGTTGAAGTAACATGTGCCTCTATTAGAGATTGAATTGCATTCAGACTATGTACCCTTTGTGCGTTCACTTAGGCCTGGTCTGCACATGCAGCAGAATGAGGTGGTAGAATTCAGAAGTGATAGTGGTCTGTGCCACTTCAGGCTGCAGGTGAGGGGTGTCATTTTTGAACGTTCCTCCATATAAGTACTCTCTGCAGGCGATTTTTTTTTTAATTTAGCTCATTGGGGAAAGAAGTTCTATTCTGCTTCAACCTGCTGTGCTAGTTTTCTACTTGCAGGGAACTTCCGGAAAGGGAGCATTTTAAAAAAATGTGACTTCCTCACCTGCAGTCTGAAAGGGAATGATGTTAATTATCTTTGAGGTCATTGTCACAAAGTCGGTGAGCGGCTCCTCGGAAGACACAGAACGCGTGGTCGGGACTTTCTGTGGCGGCTAGCAGGCGCCTAGGCGCGCTCGCTGCTTTCTCGGGCCGGGAATGAGCCGGAGAACGCACAAAACAGGTGATCAGGTGCTCTCTAGTGTTAAGAGGGCGATAATAAAACCGATCACGGGAGAAGGGAAAAGGCGGCTAGCAGGGGGCCTCGCTCAGCTACCGCGGAGCTTCGAGATCGGACACGACTAGACCTGCTGTGGTCTGGCTGCCGGTGCTCCACAGAGAAGGACTGACTCTGCTCTCACTTCCAGCTGCCTGGACGCGCCTCTCCCCACATCCACACACTCAGTTCGGCTGCCTCCCTTGGACGCCTGAAGAGGTCCTCTCATCCACTCGGCTCAACTTTCCCAGCAAACACCCCGCCCGCAGCATCTCCGCCAATGGAAGGGAGACGCTCTTGTCATCCACACGCAGGACTTCGAGTCCGCGCGGGTTGAATAAGGGCCCCATCTAGAGATTGGACTGCGGGATTGACCGGCTCGCTCCACGGAGGTGGGCGGGGGAGGGAGTCGCTTTGCCCGTTGCTTGTCAGACATACGCAGCACAAACTTGAACTCTCCCCCCTTCCCATGAATGAAAAAAGGCGCCCTCTTGACTCTTGGTCCGCTGAACGCCTCTTGCTCCGCGAAAAGTTTCAGACGAATTTTTTCCTTATATTACTTTCAAACGCAGCGATCTGATTTTGATTTTAAGCAGCACAGGGAATAGGGCGGTATCTGCCGTATTTGCTAACACCGATGGAGGAATACGAGTCATTTTGCAATCGCATCAAAATATTTTTTCTTTTCTTCCAGGTGCCTCCCCGTAGGCAAAATAATTCTTGGGGTTGGTGGGGATTTTTTCTTCTTCTCCTCAGCCTAGCACTTGGGCTATGAATCTCGGTCTGCTTTCCCTCTGAATCGGATTGGTGCTGGGACACTGTGACTTTAAAATCGCTTCTCTGACACAAATACCTTTCTCCTACCGGAAAAAGAAGCAGTGGGCACGATCCAGCCGCGAATTAACTCATGAGCGAGTTAAATATGTTATGTACTTAGTTCTGC
Organism: Lerista edwardsae; assembly: GCA_029204185.1. NCBI lineage: Eukaryota > Metazoa > Chordata > Lepidosauria > Squamata > Scincidae > Lerista > Lerista edwardsae. The sequence continues at coordinate 5,734,499 of JAJKFI010000037.1, forward strand.
AATCCTATTCATTTGTGCAAAGAGAGTCCCATTGAAATCAGTGGAACTTACTTCTTTCTCATTGAACTAAAGGGAGTTTGAACTTATTTAAAGACTCAAACGCGGTCTCCCCACTTCCGGCACCGCTTTATATACTCTGTATATGAACAGACATCAGCCTGTCTTTAATTCAGAGTTCAGCAGTTGTTCATATGATGACATCATGGCCGAAAAGTATACTGATTTGGGGGGTAATGATTCTCAGTTATTTCCTTTCCACTTTCTAAATCTGGAATCCCTCAGCCTTTTTTTTTTTTTTTTTTTTTGAACTTGAAAGAAAGAAGAAAGAGAGGGACCTTTCCTTCGTTAAATTAATCAAACACCCTGGACACAATCCAGGCCAAGTGAAGCACGTTCCACATCTTTTTGATTTAAATGGAAGACACGTGTTTGACTCTCTCCCCTTTAAATCCGTGGGAGTGTTTACCCCTGCTTAGATGGTGCCTTTCTATTATCCTTAAAATTATCTTTTAATTCCTCCGTTAACTTTTGAGATGATATCATAGACGGATAGATCTACCTTGAAACATCCTCGAGCGTGGAAAGCTTATGCTTTTACTCGAAAGTAAGTCCCACTGCGTTCAAGGGGGCTAAATCCTTGCTAAAATGTGCATAGGAGAATTACAGCATCACAATTTTACCTGGTAACCTCAGTAAACACAGGGGGGCTCACTTTCGAGGAAAGATGCATAAGATTGTACTGTTACAGTGGTGCTGCTGGGATCAGAAGTGAGGAAAAAATGCGTTCGGAAACAGAACCAAATTAGCTTAACAAGATAGAGGGCGTGCGAAAACCCATGGAATGACAACTGAACCAAATTTTCCCCGACGTGAAAAGGTGAAACGAAACTTGGGGGCATTCTTCTAGGGCAGTTTGGGGTATAAGGCAGGTAGGGAGATACTAAAAAAAATGAGAGGGGAGGACGAAGCAACATGAGAGAGAGAGAGAGAGAGAGAGAGAGAGAAATCCATCAGCCCCGATCCTATACATTACTATCCTTACTCGGAAGTAAGTCCCAATAACTTCAGTGAGATCTTTCTCATATTTCTGCAGTCACCCCATCACACTGATTAGCACTAGGTTTATGACAGACAAAAGGAACACAAAGCCTAGTTCATTGAAAAAATTATCTCCTAGAAAATGTGATGGCCGCTGGGTGGCTTTTAAAAGGGAAGAGATCGATCGATCATAGCTAGAGACGAGCTAAGTGGAGCCCCCATATTTGGAAGCAGTACAGGGCTGCTGAGGATAGGCTTCTGTGAGCTTCCTGAGACATCAGGCTGATGTTGGAGTGCTAGGCTGATGGTGCTGTTCTGTGCACCCGAATTTGAGAATCATCCCCCCAATTTGAACTACTGTAATCCGGGTTGGACGTGGTGGCGCAACGGGTTAATCCGCTGCTGCTGGGCTTTCCGACCGGAAGGTTGGGAGTTCAAGACATTATCCCAGCTCCTGCCAACCTGGCAGTTGGAAAGCACCTATATGCAAGTAGATAAACAGGGACCACTTCGGTGGGAAGGGAAGGGCGCTACGGCGCAGAGTCATACCGGCCACATGACCACGGAAGCTTGTCCTTGGACAAAACGCCGGCTCTACAGCTTTGAAACGGAGATGAGCACCGCCCCCTACAGTCGGTCACGACTAGACCATTCGGTCGTGGGGAAACCTTTACCTTTTTAAATCCGGATTCACTCCCGTGTAAACTTTCATTGGGTTGGGCTGCAGCTGGACCTTGGTCCAGCAAATCAGACCCCCTCACGACTTATTCCTAAGCAAGAGCAATCTAATGTACACTTACTGGGAGTAAGGTCCAAAGAACTCGGTGGCATTCACTAGAAGTGGAATGGAGCAAGGCTGCATTCAGAGGCGTTTCTACAGGGATGGCAAAGCTCTAAGTTTTGCAAGAAGCCTTACCCTGTCCTGTAAATCCCTCCTCTCCCTTGCTGTGTAGCCAGTAAGCAACCCCACGATTGGCTAAAACGGTGCAGGAGAGGAGTAATCTCCGCTGCAAGGTAAGGCTTCTTGCAAAACTTAGAGCTTTGCCATCCCTGTAGAAACGCCACTGGCTGCATTACTAACAGCGCAAACCGATGCCAGTCTACTGAGAAGGAAGTGACATTGTTTTCAACGAAACTCCCTGTCCCAAGAAAGTGCGTCAAGGATTGCGCCTTAAGTGAACTATCTGGAAAGTAAGTTCCATTGGACTCCGTGGAGCTAACTTCCGAGTAAGCACATTCAGAATCGGGCTTGGAGGTGGACTCTGCAGATGGACACCTGCTGTGAGCAGTAAGGACAAAAACACAAAAGGGACGCAAAAGATCCTGCGACATATTGGTCCTGGTCCGAATAATACTGCAGCTGCAACTTAAGCCTACCCACACTTACCTGGGAGTAAGCCCCATTGACTAAAATGGGACTTCTCAGTAGACATGCCTAGGATTGGGCTCTTAAACGATGTTTTCTTTATAGTGAGAAATAAACTTTGTGCATGTTTTCAAGACGGAAAGAGATATTTCAGCCGGCTCAGAGGCTTATTAAGGGCAGCAAGTCTTGCGAAGTTGCAGAAACCGCTTGCAGGGGAAGCAAAAACAGAGTAGCACAGCAACACGCTGCAGAAGTGGCTTGTTTTCCGCTTTTCCTGAGCAAGAGCACTCCGTCAGAGCATCGAAGGCTTGGAATGTCAACGAGGATCACAACGATTGGATGAGGCGAGGAGAAAGTATATAGCACCAGAAATGGGAGCCTGCCCTGACCTTTCACAGCACTGGGGGACTTTTCGGCTAGTTGCAAGGTTTTCTGGACCAGAAAGGTAGGGTTAGTTCAGCCCTTCTCCTTTCATCATAACAGCGTGTGAATCGTCCCCGCCCTCAGTGGCTCAGATGTCAGCAGAGATCCTGGTTCTGAACTCCCTCCACTTTGAGAAAGAGGCGAGTGGTTCAAACAGGACTTTTTTTGATACCAAGGTGGAGACGCACATAAGCTGGAAGCCAACATTGTTATCATGATGCTCTTGGGGTTTTCAGATGCAGGTGACGTCAATAGAAACCCCGACGTGGCCTTCTGTGTCCTTTTTAGCCCTCCAAGCACATCGAACAGCCAGCCTGATTCTCCAGGTGGTAGACCCACAGATGTCCTTGCAAACACCCCCCCCCTCGAATTTTCTTCCGAGTAAACCTCTTTAGGTGTTATGCTCCTGCCCTAAAGGCGGATCCTGAACCGATGGATGTTCCACTGACATCAATGGGACTTCACAAAGCGATTTGCTTTTTCACACATGCATGTTAATCCGTTGGGGATGCCATAAACACATCCATGTACACCACCTGATTCCTCTCCAAGATGACTGGCCTTTGAATTTGTGAACTAACTTCACTGAAGGGGATTAGGTCTGAGCTGATTTGAAAGTTGTATCCGTGGAGGCCTGTTCGCACATGCAAATCATCGAGCGACAAAGGTTCTTTAGGATGGTTGTTGTTGTTCAGTCGCTAAGTCGTGTCCGACTCTTTGCCACCCCACGGACCACAGCACGCCAGGCCTCCCTGCCCTCCACTAGCTTCCGGAGTTTGCCCAATTTCGTGCTCAGCGTCTCTAAATTCTGGGAATAAGTTATCTCAGGTATAACTCCCGATGCCACAGAGTGCACGTGTGAAACAGCCTCTCACTGCCAAGGAACCGTTCATAGACTGAGCTGGTCGGGATCCAGAAGTTAGACTTCAGTCCATCCAGGATGCAATGAGGCAGAGCGGTTGGAATGTAGACCAACTGGGCCCAGGTGATTTCTACATCAATGTATTTGTCAACTCACTTCAAGACACAGGACCGCGTTGTCCCGTCGATGACATGATAGATCGATCGACCTTGCAGAGTTGTTTTAAAGATTACTGAGCTCTTGTTATTTGGAGTGCTTCGAAACAGCACTTCCTAGGATATGAAAGGAGACAACATGGCCAGGCGGCTGCCTCCTCTGTTTCAAACAATATACAAGAGCACCTACAGTATATCTTTGATATTGGAACAACGAGTTTTTAAAGTACCTAGAAGCAAATTAATTTTGATCTCTTGTTTGCTTTTAAAAATTTTTTTTAAAAAATCTTGGATATAATATTCCAGGGAAGGCCTGTGAACCGTGCTAAGAATGTTGTCCTCCCACATGAAAGCTCTTTGTATTCCCGGATCATTACCATTGTTCCGCATGTCGACCATTACCCGGCATGTCGAGCAGGTCGAGCCTAAATAGTGTTACTGCGCAGCAACTGCCATTCCATCTCCCAAAGCGGAACATTTGCAGCGCTATTCTAAATATGGTAACTAGAGTTAAGACCCTCTCATATCAGTAGGATTTAGGCTGCAACCCTATACACACTTACCTGGGAGTAAGTCCCATTGAACTCAATGAGGCCTACTTCTGAGGAGACATGCATAGGATTATGCTGTTACCCCAAGCCAAGCATGCACAGGAGTGCAGCCGCGGGCCGATTCATATGCATGCTTACTCTAGAGTTGAGCACCACTTTATTCCATGAATGTCACACGTTATAGCCCGACGCAGTTAAGACTTCGATTAAGCAATTTATTTGGGTTTAAGGCCCACCGCCTTGTTTGAGGGGTGGGGAATAATCCCCCTAATACGTCATTTGAACTGGGTCGTGGATCGGATGTGGCTGACGTGCCCCTGGTCAGCTGGGCAATTCAAACAAGAGGAGAGGCCACAGGATCTCCCTGGGACAAGAAGCGGAACGGATGGGTAGGAAGAGAGAGCCGTGCCTCCTGCTTCTTCCCAGACCGCCTCCAAATCCCCCTGGAAAAAGCATTCCTGCTATCCAGAAGACGAGCCGTGAATCAATTACCGGCATGCCTCTTTCAGGCAGCGTGACTTCTCGAGCACACTTGGACTGGATCCTGCGCCTTTCGCACATCTCTCCCAGCCAAAGACATCCCTTCACAAATGTGGTTTTTCTTGGTACAGGACGTGAGAGTGACTGTTGTTTCTCCCCAGAGTAAAGCATCTGGAAGGACACGATCCAGCGGCACTTTTTCCTAGGCCGATCCCATAGCTGTGCTCACACAGAAGGAAGCCCCGCTGATTTCAAGGCGGCTGACTTCCCAGAGAGAGTGCTAAAGCTCGTGTCCTGAGATCGCACTGACTCCAACGGCAGTGAGTTGATAAGGGCTTTCCGTTGAAATCAATAGGATTGTTTTGAAGCGTGCTTAACTTAGATTGGATGGTACCTTGAATGAAGTTCAAGGTTCCTCGGATCGCTGAAAAGCTTCAGCCCCAGAAAATAAGTGGTTTGGAGGAAAGGAGCCAACAAATGCCATCCTAGGCCCCTAGACTCCCTCTCCCCCCCCCACCCTTATCGAGGAATAATGGATTGCTCTTTCTGGAGTGCCGGTTACCCGTAACTGGAGAAAAGTTGATATTCAGCTAAACAGGGTGTGAATACCGCATAGGGGCAAGGGGCAAAATGCTCCACCAGTAAATAAGTATTCAGAGACCAACAAGCGTCCGCTAGAAACTGCAAAACGTCTGCTCAGACGTTTTTATATCCCTCATTTATTATCGGTAATAAGCGCATGTAAGACAGCCCTGCTGTGTAACGACCGCACAGGATACGCGATGAGGAAGAGGAGGAGGATTTTTCTTGAAGAAATAATAGGGCGGTGGGGGAAATCGAAGCTCTTCTGTCCCGCCGGCAGAAGAACCAGCCATTCAGGAGAATCCCAAAAGCAGGAAGAGAGGGAAGGAGAGCGATGTAACGTCTCATAGACCAACTCCAGGAGAGATCGCTGCAGCCTTCCAGACAGACAAAACTCCCCATTTAGAGTTAAATGTTCCGGAGAGCTCTTCTGCGGAGCCAAATTAGGAAGGATCTCTTTGTCGCAGACTCTTATTATGTTCGCTCTTGGAAATGCGTGACAGCAATGTGGTGTTGCTTTTTTGAAGCCATACAAAAATTATGCAAATCGACCCAAAAGCAAGGGCTCCTCTTTTGAAATGGTAATGCTCTATTCATTAATCACTTATTGGAAAACTAGCCGCTCTTTCTCTTCCCCCTTCGCCCCTGCTTCCCATCACGTTTTTTTTTTCCTTTTTTTTTTTTATGTTCACTGTACGGCAAGCAAACGGTGGAAGACTTGCGGAAGGGGCGGGCTTCGATCTAATCTGTTGCTCTACGGTATTTTCAGGTGAATTTTTTTTATTTTTAATAAATCCATTTTAGTAAACCTATTTTCAATCAATCTGAGGATTTATTACTATTGGCCTCCCCTGATCCTGAGCTCACTACCGGAAACGACTGTGCAACTACGGGAGACATGTTATTTGAATGTAAAACCTACTGGAAGCTATAAAACGTACTTCTGAGTCAGGGTGAAGCCGAAATACAATAAACAGCTCTATTTGCAGCCATGCAGAACGTATACTTTCTCCCGTTGGAATCAATGGGTGTATGTCCGGATTTTATTTATTCTGTTTCTAATTGCAGTAGATCCCCTTATTTTCAAGAGTTACGCTCTTCGCTGTTAAGTTGTGGCTAATTATTACAGAGGAAGAAATCAGTTCTCCCCTAACAAAGTACACCTTCTAGACTCCCACGATGGAAGGAAGCAGCCCCCCCCCCCAAGTTTCAAAAAGGAAAACAAAACCAAACAAAAAAGGATGCGAGGTAACCACGCCTCGTCGCTCATTCAGTTTGACTGGGTGGAAAGTCATCACGGAGGGCTTTATGACGTTCTAATTAATTTTGCAGTCCCAAATTGCCAGCTGCTGCGAGAATAAGGGAGAATGTGTGTGTGTGGGGGGGGGGGGTTGGAGTGTATACGCTTCCGTCTGTACCAGACATTTTGGCACCTTTAATCGTAAAGGTTTTTATCTTCGGGTACGTGCCGCGGATGCTCCCTTTCCACAGGAAGTGATAGGAAATCATCAATAGTGTGCGATTACATCCCAAACCACGAGAATCTCCTACTATTGATTATTTGCCTTTACACCTTGAATATAAATGTGCGCTATGGTCAACTCTTGCGTGTACACCTACACATGTGCACATACATAGTGGTGGGACTTTAGGTGCGCCTGATCGCCGCCTTTTCAGGGAAAAAGGCGAGTGAACAGGATTACCTCTCAGCTGCCAGCCGCGAGGCAAACGACTGAAGGGATCTGCCAGGCCGATTTCCCTCTGCCTGTGCGTAAAGGCGAAGAGCGCTTTCGCACTGGGTCGGGGGAGGGAGGGTAAAACTGACCCCCCTGTCTAGTAGCTCCACTGCCTCCCCGTGTCCCAGCGATCTTCTTCCCGAATCCCAGTAACCCCAAAGAGTAAGGATTTGCGTCACGTTGTGGCAAGCGGTAAGACTTAAGAGCATCTTTCGCTCCACCACTTCTCGGGAACAGGACGGACGTCTCCCTTCCACCTTGACACCCTCACGTCGCCTGCCTGGTAGCTGTACACAGAATATACTTTCCTTTAGAACGAATTCAGCTACACAGCTCGATACGCTTCTTCAAATCCTTTTCTTGAGATCCACGGGCCAAGCAGACAGAAATACTGCACACTAGCTGCATGCAAGGAAACCGCCCAGATGGTGGTGTTTTGCCCACACCCAGAACAGTGATCTCATTAAGGAATGTGATTACTATTGTTACTTTACATCCCACAGCTCAGGTTAATGCCCCCAGGGCTTGGTCCCTAAGCAAATCCTAATTGGGAAGATGAGATTTTGAAATTAGAGTTTAAGTGTCAGAAGAGTACGTGGCAACGCACGTGCAGCAAGGCCTGCAGAAGAGCAGAGGAGACGGAGGGTTTGTGTCTCTAAAATTAGTCCTTTTGCGGGATGGACGGCTATAGAAACACTCGAGAAAAATCCGAGCACATGGAAAGAAGGAAGAGTATTGAATTAAGTCCGGATCCAGCTCCTTATCCCAAGGATATTTGCTCGCTCTCTCTCTCTCTCTCTCTCTCTCTCTCTCTGTGTGTGTGTGTGTGTGTGTGTGTGTGTGTGTGTGTGTGTGTGTGTGAGAGAGAGAGAGAGAGAGAGAGAGAGAGAGGGGTGGGGGTGGGGGTGGGGGAAGACTCCCTTGGAGAAATAAAAGCCTGTAGGTTCATTCTCAACGCCACAAAGTGAAATGTTCATATATATATATATATATATATCCGAAGATTCTAAACAGGGGGTGGCACTTGAAAAAATGTGTTGGTAGGAGCAATTGGTTCGAGCAATTAATTGATAAACAACTGAAACTTGTCCTAATGGCACAAGAGATATTCAAATTAACAACACTCCTTCCCACCACGGGGAAAAAGACTCGAGATCCCTATGCATATATTTCCTTATTCTCTTTCCCAGCAAAAATGAATAAATGAATGAATGTGAATGAATGAATGAATGAATGTGAGGTCAATAAAGCCCTTTTCTCGCCCCGGAAGGTGTTTTTGTTCCTTCTACCAATCTCTGCCGCGCTTTGGCAACCGGATCCTAAACACTTTTGAATGCAGCTGAACCTGCAGCCCGATCTTCTACCGGTTTACTTGGAAGTGGGCTCCACTAAGGCCGCGACCCTCCCTAAGCGCAGTTCCACAACGGGAGTCCTGTCACCACCGGATGATTCGGGATTTACCACTTCCGAGTACAAGGGCTACGGGTCTGCCCGCGTGATCGCAGACCTGCAAACAGGATCCCAAACAGTTCTCGACTCGCCCCCGCGTAGTTCGTCAGAAATGACTCCCATTCAGCGGGGATCCCCCCCTCCCCTCCACAGGACTGCAGCCGTCCTCTTTCGAGACGTGACGAGGAAGTTCCTTCTAGACTTTGCAGGCTTCCACGCGAGGATCCGACATGGGAAGACACATGTCAATTGTCAGCGCGTCCCCCTCGTGCCCACTGGGACCGCTTTAGCCCTGGTGGTCTTCCGCCCTTCTCCCCTCCCCCAACGCCCTCTGCCTCCTCTGTGGACAGCTATGTGACTACGTGATGCTATATAACCTCATGTGCTGGGAAGGGGGGGGGGCTGAGAGAGGAGGTGGAGAGAAGACAAGAATGTATTTCGTGACTCGGCGTCCGGCCAGCTTCTTCAGTTGCAGCGGCTGCGCCACATCCCCGGGCCTCAAGCCCCGCGCGCGCTCTCCTCTTGTCTTCAGGCGCCGAAGGGGCAGGCTGTTGGGTGGCTTTTTTTTTTCCTTTCCCTTTTCGCTTCCCGAAAACCCCGCCCCCGTCCTTCCTTCCTTGGTTCCAGCGAGGAAGATGCAGGGCGAGGGGCGTCTCCTCCCGAATATGCAGATGAGCTGCCGTGACGGACAGCTCGCCTTGCCAATGTCCCTTCGAAACTCCTTTCCACACAAACTCCTCGCCTCACAGATTCCTATGCCTGCTCCAAAATCCAAGAGTAGTCGCGGGCGCTGGGGGAACGCTTGCCTTCTCGGCGGACGGCGAGTGCGCGAGCCAGGGAGGGAAGGAGGCAGAGCTGGGCCAGCCGCAGCCGCTTGCGGGGTGCCCGGCCGAGGCACCTATCCTCCGGCTCGATTTTATTTTTTGCGTTTTCCCGACCGAGGCGTGAGGAGGCGCCTCCTCCTCCCCCTCTTCTTCCCGCGCGCTCCTCTTGCCCAGATGCCCACCTCCTCCTCCTCCTCCTCCTCCTCCTCCTCCTGCTGCAGCCGCAGCAGCGGGTGACTTCTGTGTGGGAAAGAAGGCGAGCGAGAGAGGGAGCGAGAGAGAGCGCGCGGGCGGGCGCGCGCCCCAGAGCGAGCGGCTTTCCCTCAGCCTCGCGCCAAGCTCTCCTTTTGGCTCGCGCTCCTCCTGCCTATGGAGGGGACGCTGTGAGCTCCTCGGCGGCGGGAGCGCCCGGCAACAGCGGCAGCGGCAACAGCGGCTGAGGCGCCAGCCGTCCTCGCAGCCCGGCTCAGCCCAGGCCCCCTCCTCGCTCCTGCCCGCTCTCTCGCCCGCCCGCCCGCTCGCCGGCCAGCCATGTCCTACCCTCAGGGCTACCTCTACCAGCCCCCAGGCTCGCTAGCGCTTTACTCCTGCCCGGCATACGGGGCGTCGGCGCTGGCGGCGCCCAGGAGCGAAGAGCTGGCCAGGTCGTCTTCGGGCTCGGCGTTCAGCCCTTACCCCGGATCGGCGGCGTTCACAGCCCAAGCGGCGGCCACCGGCTTCAGCAGCCCGCTCCAGTACTCCACAGACCCGGCCACGGGATTCCCCTCCTACATGGTGGGTAACTGACGAGCCAGGAGCGAACTACCCGCCTCGGCGCCAGCCTTCAGCACCAGCCTCCTCCTCCTCCTCCATCTTCTTCCTCCTCCTCCTCATCTTCCTCCTCATCCATCGCTCCCCCCTCGCACCTCCGAGGCGGGCTGGGCTGGGCTGGGGATCCGTGTGGATACAACCCGCCCAGCACTGGGCACCGCGCGTTAGGCACACAGGCGGAAAGGGAGGGCAGCTTTCTTTCTTTCTTTCTTTCTTTCTTTCTTTCTTTCTTTCTTTCTT
>JAJKFI010000037.1:5752536-5788438 GCA_029204185.1 Lerista edwardsae
ACACACACACACACACACACACACACACACACACACACACACACACAGAGAGTAAGTCTGCGACTCTAGCAGTGCATGCCTATGCATTTCTACTCAGAAGTAAGTCACATTCCCAAGCAAGCGTGTACAGTATTGTAGCTGTAGGCTGCAATCCTATGCATTCATAACAGGAACTAAACCCTATTCAACTCAATGGGACTTATTTCTGAGTAGACATGCATAGGATTGCACTGTTCATCACTTTGGCTGAAGTTGTCCCGTTTTTTGTCAGAATGTAACTGATTTCAAAGTCAATGTACTTAAGATGGGTCACAAATGGGGGCAATGTTTTGGATCGGGTCAAGGCTGCTTCATGAGCTTTGAAAAAAGAAAAAAAAGAAAAAATTACTTTAGTAAGTAAAAAAATTACTGATCAAATGTATCTTATGCTTTAATAGCACAAAAAGATGTAAGCAAGAATTGAGAAAAATTGTGAATCATATTTATATAGCCTTCAATAAAATATTTTTTTCTCTTATTAAACATATTTCCTCCCATCACCAAAATCCTTTGGTTTTCAAATTGCCCAATGCAAAAGTTTACTGAATCTGTTTAGTGGGAGGTTTTCCTGTGTAAACTGCCACTGAAAGAAATGGAAGCTGTGTATGAGTCCAAAGTCTTCCATTTCAGTCTCAGTGAGATTTACATTGGAGAGCTTGTAATATTCTTGCTCTGCTCCTCCCATACATTTCAATGGGGAGTAAGCAAGAGAACTTCCCAGGGGATTGCTGCTATTTTCATCCCAGATGGTAATACAGAATAATGAATTGCTCTGGAAGGTGTGTCTTTTTGTTTTATAATGGTAGTAAAAATATATGTGCTTGGGTTTAAAATAATTTTGTATTTAACCATAAGTGAGATGCACATTGATCTTATTCCACTCCTTAAGGGAATGCTGTGCTTTCCAGCAGATGGGCACTATAGATGCAACCCATTCTGTCTATATAGTGAGATTATTCTAGCTAGGAAAAAACAAACTATTATTTGTGTTTTGGTAATGTTTGAATAGAAGCCTGGATAGTATAACTCAGACCTACTCTCTTCTCTCTCTCCCACTTTCCTACTTGTGATATCCCACGTTCTCTGCCGGTAAAGTGTACATCTCAGTTGGTTTTATTTTTAATTCCCCCTTCCCTTAAATCCATTCTGTGGCAGAGATTAGGAAAGCTAACGACTCGCCTTTGATGTTTATACGCCCAAAGAATTATCTAAGATTTCCATAATTTACTCACTCCTTGCTAGAATTTAGACCTGGGATTTCTTTTTCTGGAAGGAAAATTCGAAAGACTTTGGGCAGCTGGCTTTGAAACATTTCTCTCTTTGCCTGTCAGATCCAACGGGTTTGTTATAATCTCCTTCTGAGCGAGAGAGCGAGAGCGAGAAAGAGATTATTACCTATCTAGAATGGACGCTCTCCCCCACCCCAAACCCCAACGATTTGGCAACTCAAACAATTTTCTTAGATAGCAATCAATCTAGAAGTTCTCCTGCGAACATACAGTAAATGGGAGCGATTTCTTAGATACACAAGGGATAATTCCGCCAGAAGTACCCCTTTGTCAAGTCATCATTGAAATGAATGAGAAATTGAGCAAGACGTGGAATTCTCTTGCGCAGTGTCATTCATTTCAATAGAGGCTTGGTGTAGGCAAGCTCGTCTTTGGTTTGCCTGTGCTCTCTCATTGCTTGCGCAGGAGAATTTCCTGCTGGATCTCAGTCTAATATTAATTCACTGAACTAAATTAATAGTCAAAACGATCGAAAAAGACAGAAAGAAAGAAATCAAAGCAAGTGGATGACAGTGGAAACATTGGCCTAAAATGGCTGGAGTTAACGTTTGGGCATTATAAGCCTTTTTGTTTTTTTCTGAAGACATTATTTGCTATAGATAATATAATAGCAGTAATAATAGCAATAATTTGTCGTTCTGCAGAAGAAGACAGATATTGGGAATTGCGATTCAACACTTCTTCTTTCCAGTCCCGATCCCCACCTCATCCCCTCCTTTCTAACGTTCTCCAGTCTGGTGCGTGTACGGGACCGGCCAGAGCCAACCTACTTCCTGTTCTAGTTTGACAGTTTTAGCTTCGGCGAAATGCAAGCGTTCACGTTAGATGGCGTTTGCTCTCTCTGCTCCCGGAGATGAGTGCAAACTGGGCAGGTTGTTGTCCAATAAGGGGGCAGGAGTCCCCCTCCCCGCCACCTTCTCTCCACTCGGCACTGCCCCCTTCTCCTGCCTTCAAATGTCAACATTTGCTTGCAATCAGAGAGATTGTTTCTGGGAAGGTGCTGAAAGAACTTGCTCCACCTTTGTTTGTCTGCAATGAGGCGGGGGAGGGCGTGTGGGGGGAGAGAACTGGGAAGCGTAGCGCGGGACGTGTCCTCATCCACTTGCCTCTCTCGTCCCTCCCCAGCATTGTTGCTGTTTGTTTGTTTGCTGTCGTTGTTTCTGAAAGGAAGTCTGGGAGGGGCTTGCTCCCGCAGCCAAATTTACGCAGCTCCAGGGGAACTGTTAACTCGTCGTTCTTTGTAATAGGCACTAGCGAGAGATCGGTTGCCTTTCCGTCGGGTTGTAAGCCGCTGGCGAGTGAGGGAGGCCTCTTGCGCATCAGGGGCTTCTCGTGCAAAACGCAGGCTGAAGCTATCCACAAACCGATTGATTCCCCGATTGAACCAATTGAGTAAGTGTTCGTACTCCCTTACTGGGAATAAATCCGATGAAGCGCAATTGAGGCAATGCCTGTTTACTCGGAAGTAAGTCCTGCTGAGTTCCGAATGCGTACAGGATCACATAATAAGTCTAATAAACACACTATGTCACACTTACTTGGGAGGAAGGTACACTGAACTGCATGAGATTTATTTCCAGGGAAATAACACACAGGGTCGGGATGCACACAGGCTCAGCTTGGACTTTACCATTGGCAAGAAAAACCTATCGATTATTTTCTAAGTGTATCGTACCGCTTCAATACTTTGGGGCTGGCATTGGGGACTGAAACGTGCACGAGCAAGCAGGGCGATAAAACAACAAGAGGTTAAATAGGTGTGGAGTCTCCGTTTCCCACCAGGACTTATACCTCCCGTAGAGAAAGCCACCAGTATTTCCACCTGGGGGGGGGGGAAGCTAACCTGTAGTGAAAAGGAATTAGAGAGGGGTGAGAGAGATCAGGCAGGTTCCCTAAGGGAGAAAAGCCCCTAAATCATGTATCCTTAAAGTCAAAGCTAGAATATGAGTCAAAATAGTGAGGCTGAAATCCCATTAACTATTTCAAAGCTTTATTGTTTATGAACACTGGCAAAAAGTTCTAAGGCTGCAATTTCATGCACATTTACCTGGGAGTAAGTTCCGTTGATCTCAGTGGGACTTGCTTTTGAGTAAATCGGATTAGGTATCTACAGAAATAGCCACCTTCTTTTAGAAACGTCTTCCAAATCAATGGGCAGTTTCTTGAAGTATTACATTGACAACCACCAGAACAACCTACCACCATACCTGCAAAAGGGGGGGGGGATAGAAAACATATAAATTTAAAAAATCAGGTCACCACCCCAAAAGAACTTAAAAAGGAAAAAGAAAGGGAGAGAGAGGCAAGAGAAGGAAGTAAAATAACCTTTGGAGGTTCATATCCCCTGTAAGTCTAATTAAATCAAATAAACTACACACTATAAAACACGCACATACAGGGTCACACAATGAAGCACTTCTAAACCATTTCATTCTTGCTCATGGCAAATGTTGGGTCTTCCTTGGCCTTCAAGGTGTTCTGTAAGGCTTTGCATAAGCGCCAAAGCAGGCAGAAAGAGGTTTTCCAAACAGGAAGCGAATTAAATGCTAGATCCAGGGGAGTTAGCTGTCAGTCGCTCATTGCATCTCACCGTTGGCTTTAATTCAAGCTCTTGGCTCGCAGTTCTGCTCCATTCAAATCAATGGGAGTTTGGTCAACCATATAAACAGAATGGAATAGGACGCAGGGAGGAGGTTGTGTGTCCTTCTAATATCTCTGTCTCCAATCTCCATGAGTAGTTCTTTACCTGTGTGCTACTTACCCAGGATGGTCAGCTGGACCACTGAACTCTAACCTCCACCACCGCCCTCATCTTCTCTCTGTAAGATGAATTCCACTCTCTTTCATCTAATGGGGGAAGATTTGTGCGCAGAAAAACAAACACAGGGTCCCTCTAACATCCCAGGTCTCCCGGTTTAAAGGAGAAGTTTCCTATGAAATGGGGAAGTGACTTTCATTTTTTGTAAGGATCTAAGAGGTGGAGAATCCGCCTTTCAAAATACTTCTGAACCTGTTAAATAACGCGACTGTACAACGATTACTTAACTGGCGACTAAAATATCACCAAAATCCTGAATACAGTATTCGGAATACTGTCTATGTGCTTTCCTATCTTCAGTTGCACCTAGTATAGGTGAATATTCACCATCTGCTCAGATAGGGAGATCCTTGAGTGTAATGGAGGTCCTATTCCTTTCAATGACTGGGTATATTTCCAAGAAAAATAAATGTGTAAGATCCGGTTGACAGGAGACTTTTTTTTTTTTTTAAGGAAATAGCCACATGTGCATTCGCAGGGAGAATAAACTGACATTTCATTGTGTAGAACATCCGATCAATTATTAATCGTTAGCGTCAACAATGGGGTTATAATTACTTTCGGTTACTTAAAGGCATATTTATTTATTTTTCCTCTCCCTCTCTCTGATCTGGTAATTAGCTAATCCTCTTGTGTAATGGATTCCGAGTTGATTTCATTGGGATGTCAGCGTTGTCCTCCTCAGTCCCCTCCTTTCTCCTGGCAGACCCTTCTGGATACTTGGTGTGGCAGCATCCCTAGCTTCGCTCTCTCCTTCCCCCCCCCCATCACCCCGCGCCCCAGGTGCCTCTCGGGCTTTTTTTCTTTCTTACTCAAATAACAGCACAATGGATCGCAGCTAGGAAGGGAGAGATAGGAAAGCAGCCCCTGTGACCTCTCTTCCATTCCCCCCCCTTTCAAAAAAAAAAAAAGATAATCAAGCATATTTTCAGATCCTGAACATCCTGTTTCAGGAGGCACGAGTGAGTCTGTAACTGGACGAGAAGCAACAGGAATGCGTATCGATGCACCTGTTAGAATGATCTCTTTGGAGGGCCAATGCAAAAGGAGGCGGGTTGTTCGTTTGAAAAAAGACCGCAGCCCAACCCCAAGTTGGTATACTCGGAAGTGAATTCTTCTCCCCCTTTCCAAAGCAGTGAGGTCATCCTGAAGGGACTTGAAGCTCAGAGTTAAAAATTAAAAAGAGTCAGCGGGCAAACGCTTATCTTTTCAAGTTTGGTGGTGTTTTGTTTTCTTGGGGTGGGTGGGTAAAATGAAGAGGAGGGCTTAGGGGAGGGAGAGAGTTACCGTGAAAGTAACCCATCCATTTCTTAATACTGTATATAATTTTTCTTTTCTTTTCTCGGAATTATTATCAGGTGAGAACCTCAAAGAAACAAACAAGCCCCAAATCTAGTTTCTCAATTCGTGGGACCTTTATTCACTTGAAGAGGCGTCCCAGGTCTCGCTTATGAACGAATCAGAGGGTGGGTGGGGGTTGGAGGGGAGAGGAATCTCCTCCAGGAACAAACGCGCTAAGACTTTTGGTAGTCGGTCTTCTCTTCATTCGGACCCACCCACTACTTTTTGACCTAATGCGTTCAGGAAAAATGAACGGCACTGAACTGTTTAATATATTCACAATTAAATGGGAAGGGGGAAGCAGCCTATTTTAAGGGTAATTATTGCCTTTACTTTTTATAACCCGCAATTACATCGATAAATTGCTCAAAATCCTAGCATTTCGACTGGAACAAGAAGATGCAGAGAATGAAAGAGGCGTGTCTGCATTTATGTGGCTGTCAATTCCCCCCCCTTTTTTAAAGAAAGGGCTTTGTGCCTTTGGCATGCAAGCCTAAAACACGGAGTCCTACAACCACCACTGGTTTGAACCGATCAGGTAAAATATAGGTGCGCCTGGAAGAAAAAAGATCAGGTACTCGGAAACAGGTAGGGGGCGGCGGAAATCCCTTTTCTCAGCAAATCCTATACGTGTCTACTCAGCAGTAAGTTCCATTGTGATCAACATAATTTTATTCCCAGGAAAATATGAATAGGAGTCTAGCCTAAAGGGCGTCCATAATTTGCACTTAGGGGGAGTATCACCTGTTTTAATTAATGGGACCTCTTCTCATATAATGTGTTAAGGTCGAGATTTTAGTGGTTCCGCGGATTTGAAATTGGTTGACATTTCTATATTTCAGTTGAATAGGGTTAAACATTGGGCAGTTTTAGATAAGTCAATATTGCTTACAGTTCTTCGCATATGAGCTTTTTCCCCTGATAGTACTTACAGGCTTTTCAACCACGTGTCGTCGCAGCGACGGAGAGTGCAACGACACTTTGCAGTTTTGGATGAACGGCAGGCAAGCAAGCAAGAGGCTTTAATCTCAAGAGAAATGATAGAAAGACAGAAATGTAGATTTATGTGATGATACAGTAGTACACAAAACGCACCGTTCTGGGTAACCTTAAGAGTTAAGCGCACCAAAAACCTCACATTGCAAAATAAAATAAATCTCGCGCCACTGTCCCCCGTCCCGTTTCCCCTGCGTTTACAAAACGCGAATGGCAACAGAATCGCAGAGGGGTTTGCTTCGCAGGGCAAAATGCGAGTTCCCCCTATTAATTCAGCCTGACAGGTCTGCCACCCCGCCCCCCTTTCCGTGCATGCAACTCGCCCTCCACCAATGAATGCCGCTTTTCAGAAGGGTATGTTTTAATTTGTCACATCAAGGCAATAAAAGGCAGCAATATATACTTAACCAGTTAACGTTGTAATAACAGGTTTAAAAGGAGCAATTAAATGGTCGCGAGTCGCACGTCTGATTTCCACCCTCCTCTTCCCTCCCCCCGCGGCATTTCCACATCAACTCGGCTGCCTCCAACTTCGCCCCATTGTCTCACTTTGCTCAGCTCCGACCCGGAGAGTTTTACGGCCAACTCTTTGTTGAGTAATCGATGCTTTTAGGCAAGCTGCGGGCGGGAGGTCTGCGCTGAAGCTGAAGCAAGAGAAACCTTAGGAGAACGCACAGTTCTCCCTCTTCACCTCCCAGAATACGCCTTCGAGGCGGCTTACACCAGAAAAAGAACGGGAAAACAGACCGAACCTGCCCAGCTATGAACGCGTATTCAGAAACACACATAAAGCAGCACCAAGAGGAAATCGGTAGATGTAAGACAAATGGAAGGATAGACACGCAGAAACAAGTTTGGCTAGACTGGATAGAGCATTCCCCCCCCCAAAAAAAAAAAAAAATCAGAGACGCTACAACAAAAACCAGGTCGGTAAGAAAAGGCTATTTGTTCCTGGCCCTTTCTGGAGAAATGCAATACACTGTTGCAGGATTGACGTCAAAAACACAGACTTTGGGGAGGGGGGGAGGGAGTTAACCTTCTTGTGCCGTTTTGTGTGTGTTCAGTGCGACATTTTATTTCTATTTGCCAAATTGCAAAATAATGTCATACATTCAGTCCACCAGGGAGCTCCCTTTCCCGAGTGCCATTGAATTGAATGGGGGCCTATTCACACCACAGACTTCAACAGATTCATCGTTGCAGTCCAAGAGCCTTGGGAATCAGACAGCCACATTGAACATAATGGGACTTACTTCCAATGGGACCACAATGTAGCATTGCACTGTAATAGTCTTCCTCTTTCAAGTGAGTGCTATAGCTGGGGGAAGTGGGGAAGAATCCTTCAGGTCCCAGGACTTTAAAAAACAAAAAATGGGGAAACCGCGATACCTCCACTAATGGGTCCAAAGCTAGTCTCTGTGTTGGTAGCCAAGATCTGCTAGATAATGTGAAGCATATTTAAATTCATCAGCTCTCAGCTGTGAGAAGTTTAAATGTACACTGAAACTTAAGGGACAAGTAAGCCTGTTGTTGTTGTTGTTGTTCAGTCGCTAAGTCGTGTCCGACTCTTCGCGACCCCATGGACCACAGCACGCCAGGCCTCCCTGTCCTCCCCTAGCTTCCGGAGTTCACCCAATTTCATGTTCATCGCTTCGGTGACACTATCTAACCATCTCATCCTCTGCCGCCCCCTTCTCCTTTTGCCTTCCATCTTTCCCGGCATGAGGATCTTTTCTAAAGAGTCCTCTCTTCTCATGAGGTGGCCAAAGTATTTTCACATGTTTATACTGCTCTTCCTCCTGAAGCTTCAGCTTCAGAATTTGTCCTTCCAGGGAGCAATCAGGCTTGACTTCCTGTAGAATTGACTGATTGGATCTCCTTACAGTCCAGGGACTCTCAAGAGTCTTCTCCAACACCATAATTCAAAAGCATCTATTACTTACGTAATTATTATTACGTTCCCTGCGCCGTGGCATATACTCATGCTGGCCACATGACCACGGAAGCTTGTCCTCGGACAAACGCGGCTCTGCAGGCTTAGAAAGGGAGATGAGCACTGCCCCCTATAGTCGGTCACCACTAGACCATTCGGGAAAATCTTTACCTTAAGCCTATTACTAGCGACATAGGTAAGTGCGCCCACAGCACTTAGATTCAAGCGCCACTGGCATCAAAGAAAGGCTTGAGCAAGGAACGAGTTCCAGAAGTGTGTCCCTCCTTGGAAAGCGGCCCAGTTGATTACAATGGACGCTGACTTCCACCCATAGAGGTAATAGTAACTATTATAGTTACTATTACCTCCATGCTTCCACCATAAAGGTGTGACCCTCGTCTCTCATTCCGCCAAGTTTGCGCAGGCGCCTGTTGCCTTTCCTTCGAATGCCCCTATAGGCTGTTGTGATACGCCTCAAGCCTCATGCTGCCCAACAGAGGGTGCGCGCCTGGAATCAAAGCAAAAGGAAGGATCGCACCTGGACTCATTTCAAACGGGCCGGATTTGCTGCTGTTTGTCAAGGCGAGGGGGCGTGAAAGGAGAAAGTGTTGCCTGCGTCGGCCTGTTGAGAAATAAGCTTTTTTTTCCTTGGCTTGTGGACTGGAGGAGTGCCTCTCATTAGTCTTAACAATGCCTCCCCATTAGGCAGGCCTGGAGTCCGCCTGCGACTCCAGATTTTCAGATCTCTCTCCCTCTCTCCTTTTTCTGCCTGCACATTACATTTCAGTCATGCTTTGCAGCAGAACACGATATCCCCCAAAGAACCCAAAGAGGAGAAGGGAGGGGGAAGAGAGAGGAAGGAGGAGGAAAAAAAACAACACCCTGACAGCAACCATTAGTTAAGAAAACCCCTCGCACAAGAGTATCAGCACTAATTAAGATTCTGTTTAGCAGCCCTGGCTGGAATGTTAATGTTAGCTGGAAAAGGAGGAGGAAGGGAGGGGGGACCCTGCCCCTGCTTCTGAAGAGGAATGCTGGGGGTGGGTGATAACATCTCTCACTTGTGTCCAAGGTCTGCCCAAGCCTGTTAGAAAGTCATTATCTCAAATTACTCCTGTACTTCATTCTCTCTCCCCCCCCCATTTGGGGCTGAGTTCTGCTCCCTCAGCGTTGCAGCCATGCCTGGAGTCTGGTAAAAGCCAATACCCTCTGAGGGGAATGGAGGCTGAATCAAGCTACTCTGTCTGTCTTGGAACGCTCGGCCTGTCCCAGCTCCTTGCACAAATATAGCCCCGAATGGCTGTAGCCGGATTAGGATCTCTCTGCTGGCGTCTCAGCACAGTCCCTCCGGGCTGTGCTGACCCTTTTGAAGTTCCTTCCTCTTTTGCTTACACAGAAGTTGACATGATTAACTCAGGGGTTTACAAGGTGAATTACGTCGGCTCCCAACACTCGACACCTGGGAAGGGAGGGGGGGAATACCCCATGTTGCCCGACTGTTCATTTCGGTCTAGGCTCATCAGACAGGTAGGGCTCCTTCTCCAGCTTGGAGGACTTTTCATGGTTTTGGAGCGTCTTCCAGATTGCAGATAATTCTCCTACCAGCAAAGGGTGGTTTCTGGATAGACAATGACAAAACAATGAAATAATGATACGCATAGTGAAAAACCAGAGAAAGTATAAGAGGATGATAATGGTTCCGGAATTGGCCTTAGACCTGAAAAATGCAGGTTCAAATCCCTGCTCAGTCATGAAACCTCCTGGGTGATGGGCCAATCACTGTCTCTCAGTTTCACCTACCTCACAGGGTTGATGTGAGAACAAAAAGAAGGGATGCCATATGTACACCATCCAGAGCTCCTTGGAGGAAGTGCAGTATAAACATGTGAAAATAAAGCAGATGTTCAGTGTAAAAAGCAATTGTGCTTTAAACACATATTACATACCACTGGGAAGTTTCTTGAGTGCATCTGATGTCCAAATCAAAACCAAAGAAATGTCCACATATTAGTACAATCTGAGACTTTTACCTCTGTCATATCTGACCATTATCTATTGCATACTGCGGAGAATATGCATAGAGTTGTCTATGATGCCTTCGACATCACACTTTAGTCCCATCCTAACTGTAACTGCATTGACTATGTGTAAGTGAAATAATTGTATATGCTTCCCCAGTTAACCCACCCCCGACTTAATCCCTTCCCTCCCTCTTTCTGTTGTCTACCTTGGGCCACCTTTGAGACTGTAAGCACCTTCGGGCAGATTATTTTTTTTTACTCTATGGAAATTACCAGGCACACCAATGGCACTTTATAAGTACTAGTAACACTAACTGATGAGCAAGAAATTCCCCTGTTCAAATATCACGTCAGTTGCAAGTTCACTAAAGCAGCCTTCACAGTCCCCTCTATAGTTCTGGGCTATCCTGCAAGGTTTTTGTAAAGGCTGTTGAGATTATCACGAGGCATCTGAAATCCTTTGAAAGTTTGAAAATTTAAATTCAGGTCTGTCATCATGATGTATTATTATAATATTGAGCTGAACTGCAGAGCAACCAAAAATCCTTTTTATTTTGCAGAAGCTCAATAGGTTTAAATGGAGTTGCTCTGGAATAAAAGATGCACGAGTTTATGTGTGTTTTGAAAAAATGAATTTGTGCATTGTTAAATTCTTCTTCATGCTATGTCATGCCAAATCAGGTCTGCAGGGATACAATTGCACCTGAATAGGCTCATAGAAAAATCCCTACAATTTAAAACTAATACTTACTCAGAGTTCGCTGTCTGAGATGCAAATTGCAAATTCATAAGGAGAGAGACTGAGGCTTGAGTCTGACTTGGAGTCACACTTTGAGGCCTTGCTTCCTGACCCAGAATCTTAGAGGTGGAGGATGGCTATTCAGTGTTACTGGAAATGCACTTTGGACATGCTCAGGAGATCTGATTATACTATTTATTATTATATAATGCTTAGGAAGGTTCAAAGCTTAAAACTTTATTTCAGTAAGCCATGCAGAAACTTTTTAAAGTATGCATCTGTGCTCAGATTATAGGGACAGGGAGAAACTTATTTATTGTTGTTAGGTTAAGTGGGGAAATGATTGGGCGAGGTTGTGCTTGTGGATTTCATTTAACACCCCCCCCCCCGCTAAATAATTTAAGCATTGAATGCCTGTATTATTGTCCCATTATTTCAGACAGTGCAGGTTGGCTGAGACAAGCGCTCAGTCCTACCTAAATCCCCACAAGGGGATACAGTGGCACTGGTGTTGGCTGATGGAGGTCTCCTCCAGGTAAGGGGAACTTTGGCCCCTTGCCCCAGGATAAGCCCCAGCAGCTGAAACAGGTCAACAATATCACTGGCTCAAGCCCACGTTGATCCATGTAGGCAGATTAGACCTGGGAAGGGCATTTGGATATGGCATGTTCTGATACCACCAATCCTGGGCCTTATCTATCCATCTGCCGCCCCATCCCATTTCATCCCTCCCCGCCCCCTGCCCTTGCGCTGGACTTACTTGCTCCGGTGGGCATTCCAATGGCTGCTACCGCACCTGGGAAGGCCCCATCACTGTCACAAAGCGTTTTATGGTGCTTTTGCAACAGATTGTGCCAGCAGAATGCATGTTCCGCCAGCACAGTGTTAAAGCTTAATACAAAGCCCAAAGACAGTGTTTTGTTTAAGAAAAAAAAGAATTGCGTTCTGGTGGCCCAGTTTGGTGGTGTAGCTGGAGGGGGGTCAAAATGCTAAATGCTGACAACACTGCATAGCTGGGAATTGTGCTGCTGCTCTGCTCATAATACAAAATGTATGTTTGGTTGAATTTTATTTTCTCTTGGTAAATCTTTGGAATTCCATTGTTTACTTCTAATTTACACATACCAATATTTCGGTATACCAATATCACCAGGCTTGTTTTTGCTAAAACATGTTGGATGCATGTGTTCCAGAGATGCACAGTGGCTCTCGAAAGAGGTGTAGGAAATTTCTGGTTTTGATGTGGTCCTGATTCTCAGATCAAAATCTTAGCATCCCTC
This sequence comes from Lerista edwardsae, assembly GCA_029204185.1. NCBI lineage: Eukaryota > Metazoa > Chordata > Lepidosauria > Squamata > Scincidae > Lerista > Lerista edwardsae. The sequence goes on from JAJKFI010000037.1 coordinate 5,764,993, forward strand.
AATGCTGGGATGATACTGTGGGGAGGGGGTGGGGATACTGTGGGGAGGGGGTGGAATCCCTCAACCTGTAGGTTATGAAGAGACAGACAACCCAAGTTAGTTGTTCAGATGTTTGGCTTTAAAAACAAAAGTTGGCCTGACAGAACATGAATTGTGTTAAGTGTAGATCATGTGCATAATAGTGCAAAATAGGTTGGATAGTGGGCAGCCCAATCCTATGCTGCCTGACCACCCAGAGGTGCAGTAGTAGCTAGGCGGCTACTGCTGCATCCTGTGGCAGCCAGGCAGCTGAGGGAGGCTCCACAGGAAAAGGAGACATATGTCCAATATCCCTGCTGTAAGGGTGCAGGGCAGGCAATGGGTCTACTCGCTTCTGTGCCAGCTATTTAGCTGGCACTGAAGCGAGGGCCTCTACGTATGGCCGTGTGGCCTTACTTGGAGGTCAAGATTCAGCAGCGAGGATCATCACCAGTCCTGCCCCCACTCCACCCCTCCCCACATCCCGGAACGCCCTCCTGCCGCATCCCCAAAGGCCACATTGTTGGTAAGCGGCAAACACGCCGGCAAGCGGGGCTCCCTTCAGGGCACTCATGGCCATTGTTGCCATGATGACGCCCTAGTGCCGGCAATAATGGCTTACCGCTGGCGTTGGAGGTGCTTTACGGCGCCTTGTGCGACACTTGCCTGGGCAGTACGAGTGTACTGCCCGTGGTAAGCGGTATGGGATTGGGCCCTTAGGCAACACTCAAAAATGAGTGTACCCTAATTCATTTTTAACAATATTTTCCAAGCATTTCATGTCCCTTAAAGTGCCAAGAGGATCTATTTGGGTTGGGTGGCCCTTAATTTCCAAAGACATGATTCTGGGCGTGCGTGCTCTAACCTTTGTGGATTTTTCCCACAATCCTGCCTGAAAAAATGAATAATTATTTAACATCTCCAGTAATATTAGCTTTTCAACCATTATATAAACAACATCGATGGACAGCAGTTTGCAAATCTTTCTAAGGGGTACCCAAAGGCTGTTTTCCCACTAAAGAAAAAGCATGCTGAGAAGGCCAGTTTTGAGCAGGAGAATCAATATGAAAATGGCTACGAAGGTCCTCCTCTGCACACTTGTCTTTTACTGGAAATTACTCCTTCTGAGGTGGCCTTGCACACAGGCTCAGGAATAAAGAGGTGAGATTAAACAAGGTCCACAACTTAAGTAACAGGATCTGCACCAGAATATTCACTGCTCACCCCACATCTACAACTAGGGAAGCTCTACCTTGGCTCTGAGCATTACAAGGCGAGTGGGGGGTGTGCAGGCTGCACTGGGTGCACACTCAAGGGGGTGACACTACAGCACCTGAGATGTTGGAGTGGGTGATCTTCAGCCCACTCCAGACCCAGCCACCTCATTCTCTCACTGACAATCATGTTTTTGCCGCTCCCCACTGAAACTGCAAAGCAACTGGGCTCAGAGCAGGCTGCAGATTACCAAATAGAGGCAGTCTAGAGGTGGGATTTTCTCACTAAAAGCAATGTGATTGTTCAGAAGGTTGAGGACCATGTGATTACATCATTATGTCACCCCCAACTGTCGAGCCGAGCTCCTCCAGGTAAGTGCTGCACCAGAGACACTTCTGCTCTGACAGACCCACACTCTTCTTTGTCACATGCCCTGTAATGTATTGAAGGGGACTTGTGACATGCACCAACTGATGAGCCACAGATCTACTAGCCCTACAAGGTGGTAGTGGTGGCAGTGGTGGCGGCAGCAGCAGCAGCAGCAGCAATAGTGGTAACCATCATCATCTGTACATTGTCTTTGAACAAAGAAATATTCGCAAAGCATTTACTTAGAAAGAGGAATGAGAAGCTAGTTTCCTGTCCCAAGGAGGTTGATGTAAAATGAACAATGAGAAATACACCAGCAACTGGGACAGACATGGTGCTGGGATGAATAAGGACAGCTGCTTCCCCCTCCACTAAATATAAGACAGCTATCATTTTAAAAGATGCCTCTTGGTTCTATTAACAGGGGTTGGTCTAAGGAAGGCCCCTTTACCCCTAATTCATTCCTCAGGGTGTTCACCATCTTTTCATTTCTTGATCCCCTCTGATCCACATTGCTTCTGTCAGAGGAAGAGACTAGTCTCTGCTTAATCCTCTTTCCCCCTATTTTTCGCAGTCCCCCCCCACACTGCAGATTCACTAAGATGATATCCATAGCCCTCATCAGAGAGAAAGATGCCATTTCCCCATACAGATGAGGCTAAGAGAAGCTGGGGTGTGAAACACACCCTCTACCATCCAACAACAATGATCACCACAGGTCCATATTCACCTTCTCTCTGGTCCTGTCCACCTGTTTGGAATCATATGGCACATCCCAGACCCTTTGATGAAGCATCTCTGACCAGGTGAAAAACACTTCAGGCCATGAACTGATCAAACTCAGGTGTCTGGTTGGGCCTTCTTTCCTGCCCATTTGCAGACCCAGGTCACTGTAAGGAAAGTAGAACAGGCAAGCTTCACTCACTGGGAGACCTCCAAAGCTTTCCAACATCATGGGGAGCAATTGATTCTATAGTGTATTGTTATTGCTGGACCTTTCCTTCCTGGCAAAAAAAACAGATTGTGAGCTGTGTCTTACAGGGTTTGTTTTTTTCCTGAGCCCTCCTGCTGGCCCTGTTGATAATACTGCAGCCACACATCAGCACCTCCTGTGTCTTGCGAGCCCTTCTGGCTTGCCCATCTGTTCTGAAATCTGACCACCTAGAAGACCACATAATCCTAACTACAAAATTTGCCTCTGGTCACAGAAACCCTGTTTGTTGTGCTGAAACCTGACCAACAGCCAGTGATGTCATGCAGGGGGAACGCGGGGGAACTCAGTTCCACTAGTTAAAATTAGGGCTGACTCCGCCCACTTCACTCTCCCTCCTCCCCCCTCCCCCTCCCAATTCCTCTGCAAAGAGCTTTTCTTCTTGGTTGGCTGGCACTCAGAGGGTTAAAGGGAGCGACTCCGGATTCCTAGGGGGGCGAAGGCAGTGATGTCATTCAGGGGGAATGGACCAGAACGGGCGTTCCAGATCCTAACAGGCTCAGTGGCTGGTTCCGGGTTCCTGACAAGTGCCAATCAAAAGTGAGTTCCTGTTCCTAAATCATTTGAATGACACCACTGCCAACAGCCCACCATGAATGACAGCATGTGCCTCTGGTCTTTGGATCTTTGTCTGCTCTTGACAGAACCTGACATCCTCTACTTCATTTACCCCTGGTCCTTTGGAACATAATCTGCCTGCCCTGGAACCTGAGCAATTGCCCCCTTTCTCCCTTGGTTTCATTTTCGGCCTAAGTGAAATGCTTCCACTTTCCCCAAACAGCCCATGTTGGGCCTCTTACTAGATCTGAGTTTCTCAACTTTTGGGAATTACCAGCAGAAGTCACTGGTGATGATGTCATCATCAGTTCCTTCCAGATTGGGAGACCAGATGCACTGTGATAAACACTGATAAGAGGCTCAGGGCAGACAGGAAGCCTTTTTCTGAGCATGAGAAAAGCACATGCTGAGCCTCCTATTGCTGCTTGCTGTGTTGCATTGCTGGTCTTGCTGTCAGGAGGCGGGGGTCTGGGGCCCCCAGACACCACCAGACACCACCTTAAGTACCACTGGTTAAGAAACATTGTCCATCATGCTCTAACAACTCTGGCTTTTAAATAGGTTAAAGCCTTCTGCCCAACCCAAACCACTTTCCATCCCAAACCACACCCAGATTCAAACCAGTGTTTTGGGCACACATCTGTCATTGTTCTGCACCTCTCCTTCCCTGGGTGCAAAGCTGCTCCACCTGCTTTGCCACTGCATGGTAGTGGGGGACATGCAATTGTTTCTTTTTTTAAAAAAAAGGATAGTGGAGAGGAAAACTGCAGGCAACTGAACATCACAGGAAATTTGGGCCTAATTCTCAACAGTGTCTTGTACCACCTGTGTAGCATTTTGTTGAAATGTTCAATCAGTTTTACCAAGATGGAAACTTTCGGTTCTCAGGTGCAAATAAAGGGCCATTCCTCCTCTCTAAATTGTATGTTAACTTTGCCTGTCCTCTTTGGTCTACAATTATGCTTTACATGGGTTAACTTCTTTATCACTGGATAAATCTCAGGTAAGGCCCCCTTACCATTTTCCATCTAGAAATCTTCTCAAACAGTGACTTCAGATATAACATATAATTCCCCTGAAATAGTTCATCCTGGAAATTCTTGATCTGATAATATTGAAACTGGAGGAGTCCCTCTCTCATCCTAAGCATTGTATTGCAATTTTCATATGAGATTATATTTCCATTTTTAATCATTTTTCCCTATCTGTGACATATTTGCTTTTTTTTTTAACCAGAAAAAATTTCCAGCAGTACAAATGACTTATAATTCATAGAGTTATAATACAGGAGTGAAAGACGATGTTTATAGATGAACTCCAAAAAACCCTGTTAGTCCGACACTCTGAGAATGACCTATTCTGTTGCCCGGAGCTCTGTTTATCCTGCTGATCTTCCAGCTGTGCTACGAAAGCCCTCTTTGCCTAGGGTGGGTCAGCCACAGCTGTGACGGTGTGAAAGAGGCCCTTCCGGCCTGCTTGAAGTTGGCCTTGGTGATGATGTCGATCCAGGTGCTATGGTGTGAACAAGACCAACCTTTTTGCAACTATGACACCTTCCCCACTCCTTAAATATTTATGCTGGCTCCCAGTCATGCTTGACTTCAACTTTAGCTTGAAGCGATTAGTCTGAGGCCTCTCCACTTCTGTGCTCCTGATTGCCCCTCATCTGACTTCTCTTCTGGCATTCATTCTTGTGCTTTCTGCTTTGCACCTGATCATCTCCTCTCAGCCACTCCCTTTATATTTCCTATTCTTATAACCCACCTCCATGCATGCTGCTGCTTCTCTCTGGAAGACCTTCCTCCTCTCCATTTGTCAAGTTTCCCCTCCCACCTATTTTTTTTCCACATATCAAGGTCTACTTTTCAAAAGAAAGCCTTTTCTGAACCACCCAATCCACATATCTCCTTCCTCAATATCGTCCTATCACTCTCTTATTCAGTTTCAGTATCTGCTCTCTCCACATTTCCATTCTTGTCTATCCACCAGAGATTTAAAGTTGCCAGCTCCGACTAAAGCTATTCCTGCAGATATTTATTTTTCTCCAATACCACATAATGTTTGAAATTCCTGGAGGCCCCATTAAAATTTCCAGGATTGCTTTCAGTAGTCACTTGGAGATTTATGTTCATTCCTGAAGACTCCAAACCAACCTTGGAGAGTTGGCAACCCTACATAGACTATATGTCCTTTGGGTAAAAGTGGTGTCAATTCTACACTCAGCTGTATGTCGTTTTCCATGAACTGGGAGTAATCCAGTTTAGATTATTGCAATATGTTGTTGGAAATTCTTGTTAATGCACAAGATGGTGTCAAGGTTGTTTATTGGGACCAACTGAACAAATGGAAGAAATGACAGTGTTGAAAGATCTTCAGTGACTTCCAACTATTTTTTTCTGAGCACAATTCAAAGTTCTGGTTCTGACCTAGAAAGCCCTTAATAGCTTGCAACAGAGTTTGTATAAGACTTTTTAACATATGAATCTGCCTGTGTTTTGAAAGATTTGGCGCTCCTTCTCTGGTGCCTCCTCCTCCAAACGTTAGGTAAGTGTTGACTTGGTCAAAGCCTTTTCTATGGTGGTTCCTCATTTGTAAAATACCCTCCTGAAACATATTTGCCTTGTGCTATAGGATTGCAATTCTATTTAGTACTTAAATTACAGTGGAAAAAATAAGAGTCTTAAAATCTGCTTGCCCCATTCTTGATGCTCCCAATTTTAGCCAAATTGTGCTTCCCATAGCTTTCTAGAAACAGCATGTAACAGGGCCAGCACAAAAGGCAGTGGCATATGCAGAGGGTGGCCAGGGACCCTCCAGCCCCAGATGTCAGGCTGCAGGGTGGCTTGGGGTGTCAGGGCCACCCCAAGACGTTTATTTTTCAAGAAGAAAACATTTATTTTAATTTATTTTGCAATTGTTTATTGTTATGATTATATTATTCATTTCATGCCATTACTATTACTGCAATTAATTTTTCAATGGGTGAGCAAACATTTATGGGCCTGGGTGCCAAAAGACCTTGGTACGCCCCTTCCAATAGGTAAGAAAATTAGGGGACTCTGCCCAACCCATAATTCAAACATTTGTGTGAGTTTTGGTTAATTATTCTCTTCTGTCTTTGGCTAACTTTTCAGCAATCTTTTATGCTGTCTGTGTGTCTGATATTGCCATTGTTTTTGTTTCATGTGCTTTTTCTATATGTTAATGATGATTTCAGCTTTATTGTTATCAATTGTAAATCAGAGAGCAAAATGCTGAAAAATGAGGCAGAAATGCTGAAGTGAGACACAAAAAGTATACTTCATCACATGGTTGCTGCTAAAAAAGTTTCATTGCTGCTGCTAATACTGGTTTAAGTAGTAATAAATATGGCAGCAGGAATAGTCTCCTCCTCCCCTTTATAACTAAGCTTAAGGCTGCAGTTACTATGCATATTTACTCTGAGGCAGTCCTAGTGAATTCAGCATACACAGTTCCCTACCCAATCTATGCCTGTGGATGGGAGGTTGCGGAACCCTAATTTCACGCATGCACATTGTTCCCATTAAATTGAGAGCTCAATCTTATCCTGGAGTTAAGCCAGCAAAGTTTGGCTAGCCCAAGGGACACTGTAAAATATGTTTGGACCACTCTCAGAGTCAGAGAGGGCAGCGCACAGGTATGCGCCATCCTGACTCTGAGAGTGGTCCAAATGTGCTTTATGGTGGCCTTTATGCCGGCCAGACTTTGCTGGCCTAACTCCAGGTTAGGATTGCGCCCTGAGCCATGAAACTGGATGTTGCTCTCATCACAGAGAGATAACTGGAATTGTAGCAGTGGTGTCATTCAAATGATTTAGGAACAGGAACTCACTTTTGAGTTCAAATTCAAATGTTGAAAAAAAAACCCAAAAAAACCCGGAAGCAGCCACGGAGCCCGTTGGGATCCGGAATGCCCGTTCTGGTCCGTTCCCCCTGAATGACATCACTGAATTGTAGCCTAAATAATTACAATATTGCAGTTGCAGTTGGAGCTGAAAAAAGGTACAGAAGCCCTTAGAATAAGCACATTATGGTAAAAGTTTCAGGAAAAATTAGAAGTGGAATCATGTTCATCTTCCTTATGTGACTCATCTGGCCACAGCAAGGATGCTTACCCAAGGAAGCAGTAGGCTTTGAGCAGATGGAGTGCTCAGAAGAGAGATGGATCAAAAAAATAAATGGGGATGTAAAGGTTTCATTGTCAGGAAGTCCCACATGATCACTAACAAAGCATTTCCTCACTGAATATCCACATATCCACTGTAAATAATATGTTCCAAGAATGAAAATTAGACACTGAATTGAATCCTAAACTTGTTTGTCAGGAAATCCCTTTTGGATCTGCAATGGATATCAACAAATATTTCAAATTTGTGAACTTCTTAAATTGAAAATTAGAAATCTGAATCCTGATTATGAAATTTAAATTCAAGTCATGTGTTTTGGGCTTCTGGATATCACTTGATTGTTTGACTTGTCAAACATGAAGTAAACTGTCAAAATATTATCCCATACTAAACAAATTTGCATTGGGGTGCTGTGGTGAGGAGGAGGTGGGGTAGCTCACTTGTGCAAGCTTCCTTGCTCCTTAGGCTCCAACCCATTGTAATTCCCTAGTAAAAAAAAAAAAGGCACAACTCTTTCAAAGTTGAACCAATGTGCTCAACTGATATTTTAGCAGCTGTTAGCACCTTTCTCATGAAATCATTGTGATTTAAATATAGTATATTTAAGGTTGGTTAGATCGTGCTCAAGTTTCTGAATGTATTTCTATCCAGTTTCAGCACTGAAAACTTCACTCCCAGAGCAGGGAACTGGAATTTGAGTGGAAATCGATTACTAAATGTATTTATGAGATCATACAAATCATTGCTCCTGATTGTTCCCCACTGACTAAGGAGAATTCTGCACAGTTCTGTTTGCTCCCTTACTCCCTGGAGCTTGGCCAACAGCAATAGAGATCTGAGCAATAATCCCTTCTAACTAGCTGAGTTGGCCACTGGCTCACGAGCTGGCCATTTCACCTCCCTGATCCTTGGCAACTGTTGCGTCCCGTGGAAACACAGTCACAAAAACTATTCTTCAATTTGCACACCGTGATTAAGTCAACCAAATGCCATCATTCTGAAAATGCGGGCAAAAATGTGATTAATACAGTGAATTTTGAAAGGTGATTAAATGATTTAAATCTGAAATGTACTCTTTAAGAAATTCCTCAGAAACCATGGGAATCAGGTATGCTGTGCATATACTTGAAACTCTTTTCTCGGCGATAATTAATGCTAAACTGGAAAAGCAGCCCATCGTCCTTGGGTATTTGTTTGCTGGCAGTCCCACCTGCTGGCTGTTCCCCTGTTCTGTCAATTCAAAGTACCTCTGTTAAGCTGAAATCATCTTTCCCTCCTGTTGCTATGATTAGGACACCCACCTCTTCTTAAGACTCTGCACTGGCTCCATGCTGCTTTCTGCACCAGCTTTAAAATCTCGGCCTGTACCTTGAAAGGGCTCTAACTCCCTGCTTCTGACTATTCCACAGTCACTGCAAATAGCCATAGCTCAGGGCCCACGAGAGGGGGGGGGTAATTTGTACCTGGACCCAGGGTCAAAAAGGGGTTCCCAGGAGCCAAAGGAAAGGCCCAGAAAACTCCTGGGATCTTAAGCTTTCCTATCTCACCCTGACTACCCTGGCCATGCAGCAGCTACTGCCACAAGTCATACACACTGGGAAGGGCCCAGGAATGCATGCATGACACTCTTTAACCGGGTCACATCCGGGAGGAAATTAGCCTGCTACAGTAGTTCTTTGGCTTGCGGATCCACTGACCATGACGGAGTGCTGAGGAGCTCAGGGACATGGCCGCAGGACGACAGCTGCTGCAGAAGAAAGTTTTGGTGCACATGGGACAATTTCCGTTCTGTGGTGAGCCTAAACACAATGATGCTAGTTTTCTGCCATGATTTTCTATATCTAAAAGATTTTAGGCAGACGTAAGAGTGGTTTTCTGTATTACTATATCCAGCTGCCAACGCCACATGGGCAGGTAGACCTGGACTTGGCATCAGGAAGCCCAGTAGACCTAGGCTCCAAGATTATTCCAGGTGTTGCCACACTCCTCCACTCTGTTTCGTCCTCTCCCACTTTGGGAAGGGGCTCAAAATAAACTTTGTACCCCTTGATAAATTCCTCAGAGGCCCTGCCATAGCTAGCCATATCTACTCACTAGTCACATCCTCTAGATACGTGGTTCTCAAACCTTGTAGCACCAGGACCCACTTTTTAGAAAGACAATCTGTCCGCAGGTGCGTATTTTACCTGTGGCCCCCCATGGCGCAAGCCATGGGGCGCCGGGCAATGGTGGGGTGCCATCGCGTGCAGAACTGCACAGTTTTTGGGCCCCCCCCCCCCCCCCCCCTCCCTTAGCTCGGAAATGGAGCGTTTCTGGGCTAAGGGAGGCGGGACTGAGTGACGCACGGGGGCGGGGCAATGTGGGGGGGCGCTATTTCAGTGCCAGCCATGGGGCATGCTCAGGCCTCCATGCTCGCCTGATTGTCCGGGACCCACCAAAAGTGATGTCATGGCTGGAAATGCCGTCGTTGTGACACAAGAGCCTGCTGCTTTCCTGAGAATGCAGCAATCAGTTGGGTTTTGTCTCAGCCACTTTCCAATAGCAAAGTAAATCAGAAAGAAAAAAAAAGCCTATTTACAACCTTGACACAAGCAAAACAACCACACAGCCCTCCCCCCAGTGGTGTTATTCTACCGGAATGCTGGGCAGGACATCGACCGGGTGATCGACAGCCCGCCCGTCGCGTTCTGCAGCGTTACGCCGTTTGTGTAACGTATGCAAGCGGCGTAATTGGTTACGCAAACGGCGTAACGCTGCAGAACGTGACGGGCGGGCTGTCGATCACCCGGATGTCCCGCCCACCGTTCTGGTAGAATAACACCACTGCCTCCCCCTTTCCAGCATCCCATCTTCCCATATTTTCAATATGGCTGCTCTAGCTGCTTTGCAACCCATTGGTGGGTCCTGACCCACAGTTTGAGAACTATTGCTCTTGCTAGTTTTGCACCACCTCCTTCAACATGATAAACACATCTCAAACAAAAAAAAAAAAAAGGAAGGTGGCAGTACCACTATTGTGGTATCATCAGTGATTCAGGATGGTGTAGTGGCTCAGGAGTTGGATCAAATCCCCACTCAGTTTCCTGGGTGACCTTGGGTCAGTCACTCTCTCTCAGCCCCACATACTTTACAGGATGGTTGTGAAAGGAGAAGAATGATATACACCATCCTGAGCTCTGTGGAGGAAGTTGTTGCAGTTTCACATCTCACAGTCCAGAACTGGTTGAAACTGGCATTCCGTCTCTGCGTCTCCAGATCAGATAGACACCTGTGAGTCCTTGAGCTGGTCAGCTTCCCAAGCTTGTTAGGGCAACTAGCTTTACTCCCTTTCCGATAGTGTAATGAAAGCAGGCAATTTCACACGGGAAGAGCTGGCTACAAACACTTTGCTTTCTCATGAGATCGTAGTGTCCAAAGGGGCACCTCATTGGGTAAAATGGGGCACAAGGGTCTTCAGGTATCCACCTACCAGATATACTCTGGTTGCATCCTTTTGTTCTTGTGTAGAAGAATTTTCTCACTGTGTGTGCACTAAGATGTAAAACCGCACTGAAGAGCCGCCTGCGCGCGGCACTGCCTTCGCCGGCTTTCCTAACCGGCAGATTGAACTTTTTCACCTTTCACACTTTCGCTACTGAAACCAATAAAGACTTTGACATTGAAATGTAGCGATCGCTTCGTTCCTTCGCTCCGGAGCGCTAAGGCAAGCGCTAGAATGGGTCCGCAAGCCCCCAACTCTGCTCTAACCAACACAAATTCACATCAGAAGTGTGGTATAAAAATGTGAAAAGTATAGGTCCAATACGTGACGTTCTTGTGTGTCCTAGCCCTCAAGAAGAAGCCCATTGCCGTATATAAGAGCCCATTGCCCTCTTAGTTCTTCTTTAAGCCGTTTTTAAAGTTATAGGGCAGTGTGCTTGCTATTGCTCCATGGATTATGCTCCATGGATTATGATGCTCCATGGATTATGCTCCATGGATTATTGCTCCATGGATTATGATGACATGGGATTAGAATGAACCATGTTCAACTCCGTAAAGAGTGGAACATCTGCTATGTGCCCTTTGACGGTCTATCTGTCAGTGTAATCTACCTAACAAGGATGGTGTGAGAATAAAATGATTTTATTACAGTATGTATATACTGCCTTTCTCCAAGATTCAAGGCCATTAACATACCGTAAAACGCTTTTTTCCAAATGGGGTTTTTATGAGCATTATTCTATGAGACAACTCACAGAATCTTCCATTTCTCCAAGTGTTTACCCTTCATAGTGTAGTTGTTCAGACTGCACAGTATTTGCACTTTCCAAGGGCAAATCATGCCTCAAACTGGCTCTTCTTATCCACTTCTTGGTAGCTGACTCCTCCACATTCCACCGTGCCTTGCATTCCTCCACATAGATCTGTCAGCAGCGTCTTTTCTCCCATCCAGGCAATACCAGAGCTGATTCTGCCTAGCTTACTCAGGCAGGGCAACCTCTAGACCACACCTCCTGATCTTATATGTTGCAGTGAGCATCCTGGACAGAGGACGGTGACAAAGGATTATCTAAATCTGCCATGGAGGCTTTTGCCTCCACTCCAGGTGGCTATTTTGGCTGGAGTAGCTGAAGCAACTAATTCACAGCTCTACACAGTTGGATTCCTAATTCCTACACTTTGAGTACAGTTAAGGCATCATCTACTCCCTCCTACATGTTCAGTTCATAGCTACAACTCTGAAAGAGGATACCTGTCCATTGGATATCATTGAGCCTTTTTCACATCTCCTTCCTTTCTGTCCTGCAACCATCTGTAGAAAGTGGTGTCCCTCTGGTGGGCAAAAAGCTAAGTGTTGCAGGAGCCTGAGCTCCTATGTAACATGGCCCCTTACCCTCGCCTCCAGAGCTATTAGTGGCAACACTTGGCGTTCCCCCCATAATAATGTCACTGTGGATTATACAGGGCACAGAATGGTATGCCCAGTGATTGCAGTGAATAGAAATCCCATACATTCGTCCCACAGAGGTCTTGTTCCTCCAAAGGACTCCAGCATCTAGCATACTTTTTCCTGGATGATACGTAGCCTGTATATTGGGGAATAAAAAGTACCAGGACCACAGGATCCCTTTATGGGATGGGTATACAAATGTTCCACTTCCTGAAATGACTCAACACATTTCAACGTGTTTTGTACAATGTTTGGCTGCTTAAGTGCTGTCATAGGAAGAAGGAAACAGGGTCAGTGAATGAGCTGTGATGGACTGTGTCTAAATGGAAATGGGAATTGTCACAGAGTTAAATATTTTGGCCCCCGTCCAGCTGTAATAATCTCTTCTTAGCTGTGTGGCACTAGAGCTCCCAGAACAGGATGCACATCTCCATCAGTATCAGAAGTATCCCTGGGGGGTGGATGAGCATCTCAATGTGCATCTTCATCCAAATTCACATCTGTATCCCATGTCTGTTCATCTCCATTGCTGGTTCAGGACATTCTTATGCAACCAGCATAGAATGTACATTAAACCATCTCAGAAGGGGGGAGATTTGGAGTATCTAATTCTACAATGGAGACGCAAAATTTCTAATGAATGTGACAGAAATCCTGGATGTTTCATCATCTCGTAACATCGTCTTGTTAAAAAGGCGTGTTGCAATTTTTGGATGACAGTGGTCTGGAAACGACTTTCTTGGCAATCCAGTGCCAGCTCGAAGCTTTTGCCTTTGGAAAGGCAGATCACATGGTGCTTCCCTGGAGTGTCTCTGGAGGCTTTTGCATTCATTTCATTAGAATGCTGGAGAAGGTTTGACAGCAAACCAAATTCATTTCGACACAAATTCATTGGTACAGATTTTTGAGGGCCGAAATGGAAAGTGAAGGAAGCAGCATCTATTCTGCAGTTGGTGTGTTAAAAGAGTTGATGATATTGCAATAGTTTTAAAAAATAGAGCAATGAAATGCGATGCACTTCTGGATGCGTGGACTCCCCCAGGTAGGTCATCTGATTCTCTTGGAGCCTCACCTGCTTTTCAGGGCAGTCGTCTTTCAGCGAATCCACACAGGAATATTAGTCTTCATGCATTTAATCACCAAATCCTAACAATGAACTATTCACTTCATTAAAGGCACTCAGAAATTCTGGCCAGCTGTTCCATGCCACTTGGCTGAGGACAAGGTGGAGAAAGACAAGCAATCCAATCCTCTGCTGCTCTCGGTTGTGTTCAGCATGTAATTCTGCCACATAATTAACTTTCATTATTTTCTTCCTAAACTAGAATCAGAATCCAAGATGGATTTGGTGGTGTTTTTCTGGGCTTAAATTCTGACATATTTTAATTCACATTTTGCTCTTGTGCATTTCCAGGGATTTCAGGAACAATTTCAGATGAATTCTTAGTTTCAACAACAGTTCATGCTTTCGTTGTGGAATTATTCAAAAGTACAGCTGTCAAATGGATGGGATAGGAAGTCATTATTAATCTACCGGCGGCATATTTGATTAGGGATGAGCTGAAAAACTATTCACATTTTTGGCAATAAAAGAGCAGCGCCCAAAAATATATTTCCCTTTAATTTATTTTTTAGGCACTTCTTGTGAAAATATTTGCTTGTTCAATTGATGTGTCCTTAATTGCCTTCTCACTCAATCACTCTCAATGACAACACCGTACAGCCAAATCGGATTGGCTGAGTAGTCACATTTTTTTTTAATTTACTGATCTCCAGTGACATCATCTCATAAGATGTAGAATGATTCCTGACTGGGTGGAATCGCTCACATGACTCACTTTGGAATGAAGATGAAGCATCAGCCAGGGGAAACAATGACCGCAAAGAAGCACTAGCCAGGGAAAACAATAGTATTGATTAGTGTACACAAACAAAATGTAAATACTCTATTTGTACCATCTGAGCCAAAGGACACAATCAAGGCAAAGTTCAGTTAAATCCCATTAATTTAGGAACGTCTCCATCATCATCATCATCATCATCATCATTTTATTATACCACTTTCAACATGAAAGGCTTGAATCACAGTTGAATCACAGTCCTGTCCTACTTCTACCCTAGTGAAATGTATTTTATTATTAAAAAATAAAATAGATGCAGCCCTACAGTATATACAAGTGGCATATCATATAGGTACAACCCCAAATATGACTGAAGTTTTTTGCTTCAGTTTGGGAAATGGTTCGGAACTGTACTATATTCATGTCTATTACATTAACAATTATTAACCTTCAATCCTGTTGTTGTTCATGATTGTCATTTGCTTCCCAGGTTGCTTGTGACCTTAATGTGCTATGAAGATTTTTCAGGTTGAAAAGTGGTTTTTCTTGAATTTGTGAATTGTTTAGGCTTTTGCCTGTGGTGCAATTTCCATAAGTGCCTGCTCATTCATTTAATTTATATTTAATTCGATGAAAATATGTGTGTGTGTGTGTGTGTGTGTGTGTGTGTGTGTGTGTGTGTGTGTGCAATACTAAAGTTTATTTATTTATTTACTGTATTTCTATCCCGCCTTTCTCCCACACTGAAGGGGGCCCAAGGTGGCTAACAATTTAAAAAAAAACATAAAAACAAATGCAATTACAATAAAAACAATATTTAAAAAGCTTAAAACAATTAACAATTTAAACAAAGCAAATTCCCTGGACCCCACTAGTAAAATACAATAAAATGAAATACAATAAAATACAATAAAATTAAAATCAATAAAAATGCCAGCCCCCAGTGTCAGTAAAAGCTTTCACAAATAAAAAGGTCTTAAGGCCCTGCCAAAAAGTCTGCAAGGAGGGAGCTGTTCTTAATTCCACAGGGAATTCCATAAGCGAGGTGCCACCACTGAGGAGGCCCTGTTCCGAGCCACCCCCCTTCCCCTCTCTTGGTGGTGGCACAGATGGAAGGGCCCCCTCAGATGACCAGAGAGGATGAGTAGGTTTATATGGATGAAGGCAGTCCCTCAAATACCCTGGTCATGAGCCATAAAGGGCTTTGAAAGTCAAAACTTAATTCAGCCCGGAAATGAACCAGCAGCCTATGTAGCCGCTGAAGCAGCTGTCCAACTGAGTTGACAAGCCCCAGCAACCACCTGGGCAATCACGTTCTGCACTAGTTGCAGTTTCAGGACCATCTTCAGAGGCAGCTCCATGTAGAGCTTGTTATAATGTAGTAATCTAATCTTGATGTCACTAGGGCATGGGCCACTGTGGTCTGGTCTGAATGACCCAGGTATGGTCCCAGCTGGCTAATCAGCTGAAGAAACCAAAGAAGTCAAAGAATCAGCCAAAGAAGCCGAAGCTGAAGAATTTATGATACAGCAATAAAACTTCTCTACAATTAATAATAAGTCATATCCAAAGTAAGCTATGTAAATATATACAAAATCCAGCCAAAGTAGCGAAGGATCTTTTCACCCAACTATGTATTACCAAAGTAAAAAAAAAAGTGGAATGAAAAAGCCCCTGACCCACTTTGTGAAAAGGGATTAGCGACAAATCTCAATAGATGGATGAAGGAAGAGGCTCGTAAGGGGTAAGGCAACCAGGGTCCAGTCCTAATGGCCCTGTTGCCAGTGGTACTTGTGTATCACCAGCTAAAGTGTCAGAAATGTGCTGTAAAGTGCATCCATGACAACTGGAGAGGAGGGGGCGCTGGCATTGGGTCAGCGTTAGTGTGCACCCGACCTCAGTGCCAACCGAACAGACCACCAGTGTTCCAGAAGCACCAGCGCCCAGTGAGTGTTTTGGGGACAGGGGAGAGGTGGAGAGGGGTGGAACTGGTTGAGGGAGGGGAGGAGAGGAGTGCGCCCATGCAGAGAGTGGGACCTGGTGGTGAGTTCCACCACCAGATCTTATCCCTTGCTTTATGCCGTGCAGCCTGACACGCCGGCAAAATAGCTGGTGGTGTCTCAAGAAGTCCCATTGTGGGGCGAGGTGCCCCTGGTGGCTGCTGCGGATCCCGCAGGATGCAGCGGTAGCCATTTGGCTACCGCTGCTCCTATAGGAGCCAGGCAACTTAGGATTTGGCTGCCCGAAAAGTTAAAAATATGTTATATGTTAGAAACCAAGCTCTCAATGAAATCAAATACTGGCACAGACCACTGGGGTTCTGTTCTGGACCACCATCACCATCCCGTGGATACCTGAAACCGTGGATACCTTTTTTAAAGATGTATCCACGTGGATACCGTGGACCCTTTTTTAAAGATAGGGAACACCAGTGGTTTTGCTGCAACAAGGTTAAAAAAGAGATTTGTTTAATGTTCCCCTATCATTTTAATAGGCATCCCAGTATCCATGATATCTGTGGATAACTGAAACCGTGGATACTGAATCAGTGGATACCAGAGAATGCCTGCAAATGCTAAATCAACAAACTTGATGTGGCTACTGATTGGATATTACCATTTTGTTGTTCTACCCTTAGCTCTTGTTTCACACATAATGCAGAGGGAATCACCGTCTGTACTAGTTCCCTGGCAAATATATGTTCATGGTACATGTATTTGCAAACAAATGTAGTCACATTTGCATACACATTTGCAAATGTAGCAAACTTTAGGAATGCACCTGGAAAGGCAATGTGTGGTTGTCTTCGGCTATGGGAAGAGTTTCACGACAATTCTTGTCATGGGGGGAAGATGGGAATGCCAAATACAGGAGTCACTGGCAAGATGCATCACCTGCTTCTAGTAGGGCGTGGACCTGGGGTCAGAGGCTGGTTGGATATATTCCAGTTATTTTCTTATCTTTATGCTAATGAAATGTTCACTAAATGGAGGGAATGTCTGAAATTGGCAGTATGACTCTTGTTTCTGGACTGCGCTTGGCACTTCTGACTATGCAAAGACAGGAGATGGCAGAAGGTTGTTTATTAGTTGTGTGAATGTGTTGCATCCTTCAATCTCCATTGAGAGAGTCCTTTCCTTACTTCTGCCCCAAGGACAGCATAGGCTATTTTAGGATGCTCTTCTAAACGAAAGTGCACAAGCTACTCAAACACATTGTGTTACCTTTTCCTTCTCCCCAGCTTTCTGATGATACCTCTCCTGCCCACACCGGTGAAGAAGAGAAGGATGTCCAGCAGATGCACATACTTGTGGACAATTGAAACATCATTGCAGAAGACAATAGAAAGTGACCAGGTAACATACGATCACCAATAACTTGTCAGTGCTATGAAATTCCAAAAGCTGCATCCCAGATGTGCACTTCAATGCAAGTGACGGAAGGCGGAAATTGTGGCTCGCATGGACCTTTTCCAGTTGTTTTGTTTCAACCTTTTGGCATAGCATAAAGGCATAGCTGTGCGCAGGCCAAAGTTACTATTAATGGAAATAATTCAGCTTCGTTTTCAGAGGGTTTGATCTAAGAGGTTTACTAGAGATAAAGAGACTGCTTCATGCAAGGGACCTGAGGATTTTCTCCATTTGCAGAAGATTGTGAAATGTTCCAGTCATTCTCCAATGTACACTCCATGTTCATAAACTCTACAATATTTTGTGTGTGTGTGTTGCGAAATAAATAAAACTGGGATCTTGCTTTGACCGAATACATTATTCATCCCATCCCTGGTGCACATTATGACCTTGGTTCTCCATTAATATATATTGTAAGAATATCCAATTGTACTTTAAGAAATTAAAAAAGCTAAAACAAATGATACACCCACAGCCCAATCCTATGACCAAACTGCACTGCCAGAACTAGTTTTCCAGCAGTGCAGCCTGACCTGTGGCGCTGCAAAATGAAATGCTGTATAGCTCATGACCAGGCTGCTGCCAGAAATGGCAATCTAATAGGTGGTGTATGCTCAAGGAGACCCATAGGTGGCCCAGGGCCTGAGGAGGAGAGGGACAGAGGTGAAAATCCCCAAGATCCGGGAATACTGGGAGCTCAGGCCATGACAAAGCAATACCTTATTGGTAAGAATATTTAGGAAGGGCGTGGCCTAATCAGGCATCTTGCCCTGGACCCAATGCCAGCTCTTAGTGGCCTGGGCAGCCCCAGGGCTTAAATGGTGGTGAGTAAACATAATTATTAATTACTTTGCATTTGCACTGTGGTCACACACACACACCACTGAATGCAGCACACCTTTGTGGTGAAGCTGCATTGGTGCTGGTGTGGAGGATAGGATTGGGACCTTCATTTGAATTCTGAGAAGCAAATTTAATGTGACAATTGCATGCCCTGGGCATTAGAATGGGGTTGTTATCAAATTCCTGTATAGTGGATTGATGGGCATGGTTTCAATGCAAAATGGCTATCCAGAGGTGTGGTTTTATTTGGCGGGGGTGGTGGAGTCCTAAAATGTTCCTCTTCATGCACTTCCCTTCCAAAAACCACTCCTTCCTAGCTGTCTTTCTTCTGTTCAGCCTCAAGAATTGGCTCCCACGGGTCTGCCCTTCACTTTCCCTTCACCCCATTCCGCCTTCCCCTGCCCTCCCTGCGCCGACCTACCTAGGCCGGCCTTTCCTTGGCTCTAAGAGTGGCACAAACGTGCTTTATGGCATGCTTGCAACACTCATAGGCTGGCACAAAGAACTCGTACTGGCCTATCAATACCTTTGGATTGCACTGTTCCTTAATTAAGATTTTTTGCAAAATTTGTAAGATGGTTTCCAGAGCAATAAATTGGGTGGTGTTTTTTTTTTTTTTGCTGTTTTTTTTTTACTCATAGATATTTGAGAGCATCTGTTATGAGACAGATAAAAACCTTCTTCTGATCTCCAACCTAAATGTACGATGGCAAATTTATACCTACCAGCTCTTGTACTCAAAAGCTCCTTTAACCTCAACACCTCTTCTTCATTACGTTAACCCACAAGGCAGTAATACAAAAGCAGTTGGCTGAAGTCTTTAAAGAGAAAAATGTGTTGATTGAATGACTTCAAAGTGAGAGTTCTCTGGGGCAACGCATCCGGGGAACAATTTCACCGGCTGCAGGCTCCTCAGGCTCCTCATCTTGACACGTAGGAACAGGCATTTTGACTGAAAGAGGTGCTGCTCCAGCTGATGACAAAGTTAAGAAATTAGTTGTTTGCTTAAAACTGAAAGGATTGTCATGAAAATGAAAGCCAGGAGACATATGGACAGAGCATAAATATGCCTGGCATTGTACTGTCGTGTTGAAGGTGCTTTATCTTTACTTAGATTTATGGTACAACTTTCTATAAAGTCAGGCAACAGCCAACCTTGACTAGACAGCCTGTGACTCAATGTAGATAGAAGTAACCACAGGAGACAGTGTATTTTAATCACAATAGTCAGTGGTGTAGCTACCTGTGGGGTGGGGGGGTGCAGCGCCCCAGGTGCCATCCTCAGGGTGTGTGTGTCACCACTGAACTCCAAATTCCTAAAATTGCGAGTTTATGGAATACTACCATCATGTTGTATACTGTTGGATGCCGAATTTCACCCGGAATTCAATGGAAAAAAACAGAGTGTAATATATCTATGATAGCAAAGGTTATGGCCAACAACAACAACAAACCCTGAAATACAAGTGTTTTATGCAGGGGTGTCAAACATATAGCTTTTGGGGCTGCATGATGAGTCCACGAATTTTGTCGGGGTGTGTGTCAAAAAATTATGGGCCCTGAGTCAGTGGTGGGATTCAAATAAATTAACAACCGGTTCTATGTCCTTCGGGGCGGCCTTCAGGGCAGCCGCTGCCTTTCTTCCCTCTCCCAACCTAAAATTAGCAACTGGTTCTGCAGAATAGGTGAGAACTGGCTGAATCCCACCACTGCCCTGAGTGCAAAATGACGTAGCTACGCCACTGACAATAGCGCTGAACAGGTAGGAATCAGGAGATGGGGAAAATGTTATTTTCCTTACCCAAAGTTTCCCAAATTGTTTTGTTGATACCAGAGGCACAGGTAGTTTTATTTACTCCCACACCAGCCAAATAAGGATGCAAGGCAGTAAAGTTATGGCAGATTCAGTCACTTTGTTAACATATAACAGGTAACTGCAGGGTAAAAATAACTGCAGCAGGGTAACTAAACTACACCCCCAGTCATGCAGGTGATAAACAGGGGAAATGGTGCTCACTATCTGCTGCCCCCATGGGTACACGTTCTGAGACCAAGTGAGCCTATCACAGGCAACCCATAAGTGGTTGAGGCAGCTGGATAGAACAGACCCATAGGGAATGCCCTGTGTAGCCACTTCCAGCTAGAGGGTTTGCCTGCTATCCTTACTGAGCCAGACAAGCAAACATGAGTGGTCCTGGCTCACTGCCTGACTTTGCATACCCCAGAATGGACACCAGGCAATAATACCTAATACCTCCCAAACCACACAATAATACCTCCCAAACCACACAACACCTGCCTAAGTGACCAGGGGAAAGTAACCGACCAACAAAAAACCTCCCAAAAGTCAACACCAGTCTGGAGGAGGCAAAAATCCATCCATCAATCAGACTGATAGCAAAAATATTCCTACCTAGCTCCCTGACAGGATGTGTAGTGCAGAGGGTACAACCACCATTAAACCCAAAGATAAGATTCGAAGGAAGCCAGTTCAAGACCACCAGAAACTTCTGTGAGCGGCGAGACTTTGAGAAGGCAACTGATAAGCTGAGAAGAGCTGTCTCCAGCTGCCTTCTGTGCGAAAGGAGTTGTACTAGGCCATCTGTTTCTTTGGTGAGAGTGAAGAAAGCCATTTATCAGTCAGCATGGGAGGCAACTGGCAGCCAGCAAGGAAGATCAGACTGTGAAAGTTCCATCTGAATGTTGTTGTTCTTGAAAGAATAGAACTTATTTCTTTATAAAAACAACAACAACAACCAAAACAAAACCCTGAGGGTTTAGCTCCATGCTGCCCTGTGATCTTCACCCGGCCTCACCCTCCTCAGCCAATGAACTAATTGTACATCCCTGCCTCTGTGTAGGGTAGGCGGGACCAAAAGCAGCAACGCACCAAGGTGTGTGCCACTGGTCTTCTCTGCATTAAAATGAGAGGCATATTCACTGTTCTGCTAAGAGCAGAATCCTAGCTAGCCTCTGCTAGCATAGCAGGAACTATATTGGTGCTAGGTGTAGCAGAAGTGCACTTTGCAACAGCATAGCAATTGCCGGTGGTGGTGGGAAGGCTGTGCTGGCCAGCACATGCTGGCAGAAGGAGCAGTACATGCTGAATGCCGTATGTTCCCTGCCAAGTGAGCAAGGGTGTGAACAGGTCAGGGGAGAGCAGGGAGTGGTATGGCAGGGAGGGGTGTGGTGGAGCAGGGGTGATAGGGTGGGGTGAGTGGATCGGACCCAGGAGGGGGCAGGATCATTGGTGCATGCTGTATCTTAACCCCCTTCCAGGGCCTGATCCCCTGCCAGGGGTCAATATAGACTTGTGCCATTGCTCAGGCTGGGGCTTTCCTTGGAGCAAGGGCACGAATGCCCCTTACTTCGAGAAGGCTTTCTAACTGCTCAACTCCCCTGTGGAGTGCAGTGCAAGTTGAGATGACGCAGGGGAATCTGTGCTGAATTGGGCTGTAAAACAGATTGATTCATGGTTTTGGTTTTTTTTCCTGATCAGCTCCCAGATCACTGAGGTGGCATCCCATTGTGATTCTGGTATTCAGTCCTTCCCTTTGCCAAGTCAGGAATTAGAGATGGGAACAACAGTTCTTTATGCAGATCAGTGATGCTCTTGGAATTTCCCCACACCTGCCAGACATAGTGTGTTCGAAATCAGGGAATCCCAATGACTATAATGGAGGCATCCAATTTTTCAGTGCAGAGATGCACATTCAGATCATAGTTTGGGAATCACTGATCTTTCTAAAGATGTCTGGCAAGAGGATCTAAAGCAGAGATCTTCCATCTTTTTCATCTCCCAGCACACTGGCAAGGTGTCAAGGCACTCCATCAGCTTTTTGACAATTGGCAAGCCACACCTTGCTGCTGGTGAGGACCTCACCTCTTCAATGGCCCTACTAATAAATGACCCTTCCCCAAACTCCCACGGCACACCTGCAGACCGTTCACGATACACCAATGTGCCATGGCACAGTGGTTGAAAGTGGCCGATCGGAAGTGTCACAGGAATGACCAGCAAATGGAAGTCATTTGGCGGAACAAAGGTCTGCTCACTGGTAAAGCTCTGGATTTCTCTGCACTTTATACTGGATTATGTCCAGCAGTATGAACTGGCTGTTTGGAAAAATGCTGAATTTGAAGTGATATGACAGTTCTCTCTGTGATATTATAGCTGCAATTCAAGGTCCATCTTTCAATATGTTTTGTACAGAGCCAATTTTTTGGGTCCTGCCCAACCACAGCAACCACGAGGGTGGTGCCAATTTCCATAAGTTAGGACATGGCTTTGGGCCCTTTCATATGTGCAAAGCGTGTGCATACCCAAGCCCTCAGCTGGGCCTCTCCCTATGACATTTTCTGCCCTGTTTCTCTCCCCTATGCCTTCTGTGCCCCCCCTCCATCCTTCTCTTGTCCTCAGCTTGTCTGGCTGGCTGCCAAGGGAGTGAGTGGTGTTTGGTCAATTGCTCAGAACAGATAGGGAGAGGACATAGAGTACATGAGACCTATGCTTAGAGTGTCCTTGGGGAGCAAGTCGATTGGTCAGGAGGAACAGGGGAGCGAGAAAGTGCCCATGTAAGTCCTGCGTAGGCCTCCTTCCCTTTATCCCTCCCAATCAATACGTCCTTGGAAGCAAGCTATTGGTTGCTGCAGGAATAACAGCAGCCTATGAAAACCTATGAAAAGCCTGTGAAAAACAGTTACAGTGTACTGTTTTGCACACAGAGTTAATAAAAATAATTCTTAACATTTGTATAGTGCTTTCGGAGTGTGCAAAGTGTACTAGTGTACATGTACTATCCTTGGAGTCCTTATGACAACCTTTTCAGATGAGTTATTATTAACCCCTTATTAACCCCAGTTAAGGCTGGTGAGCTGAGGCTGGGAGGATACTGCTTGCCTAAGACCACCAACTAAGGCAAGACTCAGAGAAAAGGGAAAGAGTAGCTTGTGCCTTTGGGAGGATGTCAGTCCCAGTCTATGCCCTGGTAAGCCTACCTTCTGAGGCAAACCCAGACAACAGCAAATGCTTCTCCTTCTTCTCCTTCTCCTTCTCCTTCTCCTTCTCCTTCTTATCATCATCATCATCATCATCATCATCATCATCATCATCATCATCAT
>JAJKFI010000037.1:5788448-5798674 GCA_029204185.1 Lerista edwardsae
CATCATCATCATCATCATCATCATCATCATCATCATCATCATCATCAACAACAACAACAACACAACAACAACAATGACAATAACACCTGCCGTTCATCATATGGTGTTGCAGTCATCAATCAGTACTTGTGATTTTGCCTTTTGAAGGCAGAACTGGCTTTGGTTGCCACCCAAACTGGCAAATCTGAGGTTGTTCTTTTGCTTCCCCGCTTTAGAACTTGTAGTGGTGCATATCTTGCATTGTAATGCCATCATGTAAATCATTTCCTTGCCCCACAATGGTGGGAATGGAGCCAGGAAAGTGCACAATGTTGTGATACCATGACATGAAGTGAGCATAGCTGCATGTTCCCAAAAGGGAAAGAGTGTGACATTGGAATGCCATTTTTGGCAGCAAGTCCGTATCATGCCTAATGCAAATTCCACCCTTAGTTAGTTCAGACCTTTCCAAGTCTGTGAGATTTTCCCGTGGGCTTCTCATAATATTATTAGAAAATAGTGCTAAAGACTTGAAATTTATCAGTTAGGGGTGTTTTCTCTGCAGAGGTCTTCTCTGTACAAGAGCATTTTCTTATTATATCACCACATGGTGAGTCACTTTCTTCCAGCAGTGAGATTTTATGCTACAAATTAGCACTTCCAAAAATAACAGAGCACTGCAGAACTATGAAGGCTATTTGAACCACAATTCAGTGCTGATCGTTGTATGATTATTCTCAGCACTGACCCAAACATTTTCTACCGAATATTCAGTTCCGCTTAGAGCCTGCAATCCTCTTCTGCCAAGTTTCATCCAGCACCTGGAATCTTCATGAGTCAGGTATTTCCCTTGATCTGGAACCAAAACTTCATCACACACCCAAAATGTGTATTACCTAGGGCAGTGTTATTCAAACTGTGGATCGGGGCCCACTTGGTGGGTCACAACCTGATGTCAGTGGGTCGCAGAAAGCCATCTTTCTAGGAGCAGCCATCCTGGAAACTGCAGATCTTACTCTTGTTATATTCCTTTCCTGAATGTTAACAGTTTAAATTTTCAAGTGAGGAGGGTTTTTAAAATTTGTTTTCAGTTCACCACTTTTGCATAATGTTTTATCTAATCCTGCTTTCTGTCAGGGATGTTTCATGGTTGTACAGTTGCTGCAGTCCAAGAATGCCAATCTGCATTTCAGGAGTCTCATTTTATTATGTTACAATGACAGCACTTCCTGCTTGATGATGTCACTTTGTGCTACAACATCACTGTCAGATAAATGACATCACGTCCGATGGGTCCCAACCCGACTGCCTTTCCAAAAAGTGGGTCCCGGTCTAAAAAGTGTGAATACCACTGATCAAGGGATAGGAACCTAACCAAGGGGAAGTAGGAAGAATGTTGTTTGCATGTTAGTTTGGATGCATACAAGCACACTCCCCCGAAATAAAGGTGCCTAATCCTGATTTGTACCTAGAGCAGAAACACATCTGCAATGGCAAGTTCAAGCTTGATTCGCCATTTCCAGTGGTGCTTTTCGCAAAGATCAGACTATCACAGTATCGCCATGAAAGCAATGCCAAAATAGTGCCCCTGAAAAATAGTCTCCACTTTGTTGCTTCCAAGAAGAACAAAGAATGCATGTTGAAGAACATGTGTATTCCTTGCTGAATTCTGCTTAAACAATGGCACTCATTTGAATGTTGCTAATAGGCACACCCTGTAATTTGAGTGCACAAAATAGATGGCAGTTTAATAGCAGAGACCTGCTGTGATGTCTCATGTTAGTAATAATTCCTTACACTGCAGAACATTTACTAACATGCTATAAAGCATTATCATAATTAAAATAAATATACATGCCAAATTCATCAAATGCTTTTTTTTTTTTTTTTTTGGCTGCAGGAAAGATTCACACCTGCACAGGCGGTGTGCAGTAGACAATCCTTCTCACATATATCTCTAGTTGTTCACCCTGCTTGATTGCAACATTAAATCTCAGCCATGAGCCTTGACTGTAGTTCCCTGTAGTCTTATCTCGAGAGAGTTTTTCTTTTTGCTATGTTGGAATTCTGAAATGTTGGCAGAAACAAGGTAAGTAGATCTGAAATAGAGCTTTCCAGCAATTTTTGGTGGCATCAAAAAGTGTTCTCACTGGGTTTCTTTTAAATGGAAAGATCAACTTTCTGGGAAGGAACATGAAACATTCCTGGAGGGTCAGACCGTTGCAGACTCTTTTTTGGTTGGAAACTGGTGAAAAACTGTTAAATGTGAATATACTGTAAGTATCAAAAGTGACACAGTCAGAGCTTTGGAGGATGGCTAGCTGGGTCCGAGGATATGTTGTTTGTGAGGAGCTGATGCTTTTTTCTATTCTATTTTAACAGATGCACATCTCCCACTTTTGACCATTTAGTTTTTCGAGGTGGCTTACAAACAATGAAAGGGGTGGTGTTTTTTCCCAGTCATCAAGCAGGTTTCTACATATTGGTCCATTTTACTAGAAGAAACCAACAAACTCCTTCAATCTGCCTTTTGGCATGTCTCTCCAGGGATGCTTCAAAGATGGCAGTAGGGCAGTGGTTCCCAAACTGTGGGCTGCAGTGCTTAAGGGCACTGTGGTGAACTCACAGGGACGCTGTGGGATGTCCCTAGCATTCTTCCCCTCTATTCTGGGCACCGAGGCTGCCATCTTGGACTGCACAAAATCCAAGATGGTGGTTCCTAGACAGCTGGGAAGAAGAGACTGTCATGAAATAGGGTGCCATGACCACTGCAGTAGGGGATAAACAGCAACTCCCCCACTCGCTCTCAGCAAGTTTTTCCCTCAGGCAACTGGCTTGATGGTGTTTAGAGTCCTTACTAGAAGGGGCCTAGTGGAACTGCCCTCCTTCCTTGCCAATATCAGTGGTGGTTCTGGCTCTCTTGGCCTCGGTGGCAGGGCAGGGTAAAGAGCAAATCTTCCTCAGAAACATCTTCCTCTCCCAGCCCAATGGGGAAGTGCATCGGTTCAATGTCTGGGTCAAGAGGCCAGGATTGCTTCTGCCATGTGTTCTTCTCACAGGCAGCTGGCTTCCTATGTTAGCTCTGCCTGCCTGTGTGCTTGCCAGCTCCCCAAATTCTCCACTGGTGTATGTGTGGCCCAGAAAAAGCTTCAATGACACACCATGTATTCTCCTATGGATAAGCAGACATGACCTTTGAAGCTTGCTTGGGTGGGAGACTGTCTAGAAGCCAGATGCTCTGAGCATCTCCGAAGATGAGTGGGATTTAGGCATGGTAAATAGCATAAAAATTGTCCACCACAAAAAGTAAACTGCCAAGTAAAATGATAGCATACAACTGCCATAAATCTCTGCTACTTTCTCCTGACCATGAAAATTCTGACCGGCTAGGAAAACAGGGAATGTAGCTAGACAGAACACGGACATGCAGGTATTTTAGCAGCTAGCAGTTATAGCAAAAAGAAAAAGGAAAGAAATCAGTGTTGCTTGGGATTCTATTGTTCACCTAAGAAAACAAATGAAAACAAGGTAGGGACAAAGTCATAATCCAAAACCACAACCACAGTGGCTGAGTCATGAGTCAGAACCCCCTGGTAGAAATGTTGCCTCCACCACCAAATCAAACTCAGCTCCACATCTGCAACATTGAGAGAACAATGTTGGCCTGCCACAGATTTCGTGAGCATTGCAAGGAGAAATGTGTGTGAAACACTTTGAACACTCTGAAGGATGATATATGTGTTAAAAGTGCATCCATGCAAATTAGCTTCAGAAATAAAGAGCAAAGAATGTAATGGAAGCACAGAAAAAAAAAAGGGAAAGGAAGTTGTGTGATATCTTCCATCATTAGCTGACAATTCCTAGGAAAAAAATGCTACACTTGCAATTATAGTAATGGTAACATAAAATCACAGTCTTGCCTTTTATCAGATCTTCAAAATATGTTTGTACTTTGATGTCCAGATGTCTTCCTTTTGTACTTAGCCTCAGAAACAACATCTGGAAGACCCTATTAAAGGAGGGATATCATTGTTCCCTGAAGTAAAAATGACTTAATTAAGAATATGACACTCATAAACATTAATTAATGGTGCTTTTGTTTGTATAACAATGCACTTTTTAAAGGGGGACATATTGACCAATATAAATTATTGGAATCGCTAAACATAGGCCTGCATTAAAAAAAAACAACCCTCAATTGTTGTAATTAAATATTATCTCTAAAATATTACAGAGTAAAAAGAATTACTGGTATCAATGTGAACAAAGGCTTTCTGGAATTGCAATCAGCTTAATGACTGACATATCCAAATGATCCACCCAAAGTAAGAAGGCTCCATTGATTTCAGTGGGAGAGTGAAACATGCTTAAATCTTTCTCATTAAAATCAATGGAACTAAAATCAGCTCACTGTGTGTATGTGTGTGGCTCATACTCACTGGCTGCAGTTAGTTTGCTGAAATCTCTTTGAAGCCTTACTAAAGGCAAGTCTGGATCAATTGGCTGGAAGGATAGCAATCCTGAAAAACTATTTAAGATTGCTTTTAAATACTGAAATTACTTGCAACATTGCGGTCACTTAAAAAATTTCTGTAAGATTCCTACTCTCCCCAAGAGCTGACCATTCTGGCCATATGGTGGGGCAATTTTTTTTTTAAAAAAAATGCACATTTTTTATTCCACCCTTCCTCCAAGGAGCTCAGGGTGGTGTGCATAATTGCTTTCCTCCATGTGTCCTCACAACAATCCTGTAAGGTAAATAAGGCTGAGAGAGAGACAGAGTGATCTGGCCCAAGGCACTGGCACTCAGGAAGCTTTATGGTTGAGTGGGGATTTGAACCTGCATCTAAGTGCAAGTCCCGAACCACAAACTATTACCACAAGCTGCATAGCCTGAAAGAAGGAAGAAATGTTCCTGTTCCACATGGCTGGAGGGACTAGATACATCTCCCCCAGGCTAAGATGTACTATTCAGAAGAACAGATTCTCGCTGTTTCCTTTCTTCATTCCACATATACTGCTCCTTGTACAGAAATCCTCTTTCCTATTTTCCTTCCCATGCTGAAAGGGTGGTACTTGCACAAAAGCTGTATATACTCATTGTCACATACAAGGATCCTGGGGTAAGCTTTGAAGTGGTCAACCCCAACCAACCATGGCTATGTGTATGCCATGATTCTGGAGGAATGATGAAAATAAGCACAAAAATGTGTTACTGGTCACAAAATTCAGATGCTTGGGAACCTGGGGTTTCATGTTAGAATCAGCAAGTTACTAGCCCTGATTACCTCAAAAGATGTGCTTGGGAGTGTGTGGGTGACATTTGCTGGAGGGAAGGAGGGTGTTTCCAGGAGTTGAAGGTAAGGCTTCAGTGCCTAGCACAGCTTCTTGCATCTCTAATGCCAAGCAAAATAGAATAAATTGCTAAATTGTAATAACTGCAGGCTAAATGATACAAGGATAACCCCATAATGTCAAGTTTGTATACTTTGTACTGGCTGCAGAATTTTCCTGGTGCAGAATCAATTAATCAATCAACCAACAGTATTTATATACCACTTTTCAACAAAAAATTCACAAAACTGTTTACAGGTAAAATAATAATAATGCAGGTGGGTCGCTATATCTGTGAATCTACTATTTGCAGTCTGATCCAGAAGGCCCTATCACTGGCGATACACAGTGGCATCACTAGAGTTTGCGACACCCGGTGCGGAAGGTCAGCACATCCCCCCCCCTATGATGGATCTCCTTCTCCCTAACCATACAGAATAAATTACAATATCATATGTACAACGTAAATGCAGTGTTGTTATCACTAGGGTTGGTGTTACCCCCACATCAACTCACATGATTAAACAAGAGTTCTAGCTCTGATACATGGAAATGAGAACTGACTCATAGTAATGATTTTTTTTAAATCACAATTTTTACATTAAAATTTTTATTTTTGGTTTTTAGTTTTTTGGCTATATCTTTTGATAGAATGAAGGTATTACACTCCGTTTTTTTTCCATTGAATTCCGGGTGAAGTTCCACATCCAACTCTATATAGCATGATGGTATTATCCTTTAAAACCGCAATTTTGGTCCCTGATGGTGTCATCCCCGCTATGTGTGTCACCTGGTGCAGCCCGCACCCCCCTAGCGACGCCACTGGCGGTACATGTGTACCGCTGGCTAAAATGTGGCGAATGTGCCGCAAAACATGTCTGCGACAATGTACTGCCCACACTGGGCTGGCGCTCAGTTAGTGCCAGGCACCAATGCGGGCAGATGGAACAGCCAGCGCTCCAGCAGCACCGGCCACCAGTAAGTATTTGGGGTGGGGGGAGGTGGGGAGGGGGAGGGGCAGGGCAGCCCTGCAAGGGGGTGGGACCTGGTGGTGGCTTCCACCACTGGATCTTAATGCCGGTGGTGCCCTGGGCAGCCCGACATGGGCGTGCAGGGGGCAATTATTTATATAGCATTCCCCCATATCTGCAGTTTGTCACTCTTGAAAAAAAGCAGACCACCACTTGCAAACAGCCACTAGAAAAGACACTGTGCTGGGGTGAATGACAGTTATTCTCCCCCCCCCCATAAATTTCAAACACTATTTGAAAAAGTGCTTCTTGCCCAGTTAGGTGAGCTAATGCAGTTTGGATCTCCAGGGTGCAGAAAATTAGCATAGAGTAGCTGCAGTTCTGCCATCAGTCCATAACATCACATAATTACTTGCCTTTCAGACACGGGACGACATCCACCAGGCAATTTTCCTGAAGAAGCCTATTGAGTGCATGCAGTTCTTCACCATTCATCCCATCCATTTCAATGGGGCTTGCAAAAGACACCCTCGCCCTGGGTTGTGCCTAGCTAAGGAAACTCTTAGCTCATTCCAAGACCGCAGTGCCTCTATGTGTTATCGGTACCAGAAAAAACAATCTTTTTACTGCCCAGCATTTTAGAAGCAATCTGTTGACTCTGTGTAGCTAGGCTTGGTTTGATTGTAACATGTATCTCAATCTTGGCATTAAAGACACTCTTAAGTCAGGGAAGAGCCCCCACCCCACCCCCCAGCCTTGGAATGCACCTCTCTGTTTTCCAGCAGGGGGAATATTAAAATGGTCCCAATGCTGGGCGTATTTGGATATGATTGTTTCTGTTCACTATCAACCAAGCGAAGACCTTCTTAACACATTTCATTTGTGATCTTTTAAAACTGTCAGACTGGAATGATTTTCAGTCACTTCCGTCTGGAGTGGATTTAAAATCCTGTCCCAAAGGTGGTAGATTAATAGATTTAAAAGGCAAAGTATTAATCTAATGCACTGATCTGTCTCCCAACCCATAACTTATAGCATAACTGTCATGAGATTATGGCAGTTCTCCAATGAAACAAAGTACTTACATTTGATTTTGCAATAATAAAGCATTTCACTGACCATTACAATTGCTGCTTTAATACATAATCTTCTGTGTTCTATGAGGTAGGGAAGCTGGTACCAGAGGGAGTTTTAAAGACTTAAAGGGCATGTAATGGTTCACAGTGCTTATATTGGACATATTTGGGTTTGACTTTAATTATGAGAGGTAAATTCAAGTGTTGGATGAAAGAGCCTTTGGCTTTAGAGGTTACCTTTCAGAAGGCAGCAAAAGCTCTGAAGGTAAAGGACTTTAGTCATGGCAAACTTCTGTGGCTGACAATAAGGTGGTGGAATTCTGAGTGAAACATGGCAGGAGCGAATGTCAAAAATCTGCTTTGCGGGCATCAAACTATCAAAAACTGAGCTGTGAATTGGGGTGTGCCTGGGTTGTTTGGCTCTGCTATGAAGTCTTGATGGCCTTAGACTAGTGGTTCTCAAACTTTTTAGCACCGGGACCCACTTTTTAGAATGATAACCTGCCTGGGATGCACCAGAAGTGATGCCATGGCCGGAACTGCCATCATTGTGATGCCAGAACCTGCTGCTTTCTTGAAAATACAGCAATGAGTTGGGTTATTTCTCAGTCATTTTCCAATAGTGAATCAGAAACAAAAAAGCCCATTTACGTCCTTGACACAAGCAAAACAACCACATAGCCCTTCCCCATTCCAGCATCCCATCTTCCCATATTTTCAATATGGCTGCCTTAGGTGCTTTGCGACTTGGCTGAAATTGGCTCACGACCCACTGCCTTAATCACTGCCCACTGCCAAATCTGGCAATTTGAGAATAATACCAACAGGCCTTACAGATTAAGGCCTCTTCTGCAGATTATAGAAGTAATGAATGAAGTATAGAAGCACTTGATGACATAGAGGTCATCTAGTGCTACACAGAGGCCCAATATTATTATTGATGAGGTAATGTCCCATTTGCTATTAGTTTCTTATGTGGTAGAGCATTGAAAATATAAGGTCTGCGCCACATGCAGTCTGAAGAGGTTAAAATCCAATATTTGTCACCTCGTTCTACTTATACTGTGATAAGAAAGTCCATCTCCAAATTAGAACAAGTTGGATTACTAGTAGAAAAGAGAGGAGGGCCCAATGCATGAGGCTGTTGAAGCAAGAAAATTGATTTCTGAGAGGGCACATTTACAAAGCAGAGTGAGTGAATGAGTGAGTGAGCAATCCAAACCCCCTTCAGCTGATGCAAGCCACTTGCATTGCCCAAGCAGTCGTGCATATGCTGTAAACCACATGTGTTCCCACACAAGGCACACTGCACTGATACAGGCACCTGCGTCGACGCAAGCACCCAGTAAGCCACTTCTATGCCGGCCAAATCTGGGCATTATCTGGGTGGGGGGAACCTGGAAGGAGGGTGGAATCGGGCGGGGGAAGGCATTCCGACAGGTGGGGCAGCCTGGTGAGGGGGTGGAGCCTGGATGTAGCCATTAAGCTGCATCCAAACCCCCATTCCCCGCCCGCATGGTCTTGTTTCGGGCCTTGTGGCATACTTGGACTTATGCCTGCTAAACAGCAGGTGCAGATCCGAGCAGCCCCATGGAGGCAGCTGGCACCTACCCCAGGGTAAGGGGATGAATGGGTCCTTGCCCCGTGGAGGCTCCAGCCTGCTCCTAACCTGTGCTGGATACAGTGCAGGCCAGCCGACCGGCCTGTTGCAGCACAGGTTAGGATTGTACCCTGACTGAGTGAGAGAGGGGGTGGTGGTGAAGAAAATGTAGTTTCCAGAGGGGAACCAAGGGAGTTCCAGCCTTTGCCAGAAAAGGAAGAGTACGCGTTTTTGTGTCAAATGCAGCAGTTCCCAAACTGTGGGTTCGGGATCCCCAAGTGGGTTGTGACCCAATTTTTGGTGGTTTGCGAAACTGAAAAGGTAGATTAGGCAAATGAAAATGTTGGGGAACCATTGGTTTCATGCATCATTCAGATGCAGTCAAATTACCCATACAAGACTCTCCCACTGTGCCACTCCCGACTGCAAGCGGGGCTCCCCTGTTTCAGTACTCTCTCATAGAAGAACTCCTTGCTTGCAGAGAATGAGTAGGACAGAGAGGAGGGAACACTAACACCGCACAGACTGATTCACATATGCATTTATTTATTTTGGGAGGTTTTTCTTTCCCACCTCATTCTCAGAAAGGCTTAAGGCAGCCAACATGATATTTTAAAAGACAACCAAGCATTAAAAACAAACATTAAACACAATTAAAAAGATTATGAACACAACACAACAGAGAAGTGAAGGCAAGCCCAGAGACTCAGTGGAATCCAGAAAAGCTTGAGCAATTCAATTTGTTTTCAGAACATGACAAAAAAAAAAAAAAAAAAAGGAGAGAGAACAATGAACCTCCTGGTAAGTGAGAGGGTGACTACCAAGAAAGCTCTCCTATTAATTTTATCTGATTTCCCCCTGGGGCAAATGTGGACAGCATAAAAGCCCCCCCCCCCCCAGCAGTCCTTAGGGGATGGATAGATTATGAGTCCTTTTGGGACAGGGAATTATTTATTTATTTATTTGATTTCCTCTGTAAACCACTATGAACACTTTTTTGTTGTTTTTGAGAAGCAGCATATAAATAATTTTCTTCTTCATAATAACAACAGCAACAATAGATGCCATACTGAAAAAGTACCTGTACACATTAGGTGTAAATGAGTTGCAAAAAACAACTCTACTTGGAACTGCACATATTTAACTTAAACATATCTGAATATCTTAGATCCTTGATATTTACAAAACACCAGCCACCATCAACTGGGCTGTGACTAATTGATGATGATGATGATGATGATGATGATGATGATGATGATGATGATG
>JAJKFI010000037.1:5805610-5832728 GCA_029204185.1 Lerista edwardsae
CAGGTTGTGTGACTGCCGTAGGCAGTAGTGTAACCAGATGGAGAGGACAATGCACTAAATATTGCAGGTGCCTCATGTAAGCGGACCCTCCCCTTTGCCATCAGAGCCATTCTGGGTGGTGAGAGTAATGCATAGGAGACGCCTCTGAGTTTGCCATTGCTACCCGGCATTGCTCCGACAGTGTATTGAGGCACCTGCAAGGCTTAGCACACTGTCCCCCTTGACTATGCTTCTGTGGGGCCAATGCACAGTTGACACAATCTGAAGACCTCGCATTGAGCAGCTAAATGATGAGGGGAAGTACTATTCTGCATCTTTCCACTGTCCAACCTGACTCATCACTGACAGAGGCACCCTAGTCCATGCTCTGAGGTAGGCCAAGACAGCTTGAAGGAAGACGCCTTCTAGGAGGAGGAGGAGGAGGAGGAGGAGGAGGAGGAGGAGAAGAAGAAGAAGAAGAAGAAGAAGAAGAAGAAGAAGAAGAAGACCTTCATCTCCCTAAGAAACCAGCCAAGTGCACTAGGAGATGGTGTGCCTCCCTTCCATTTCCTTTGCCTCCATCATCAGCTCCCCTAAGTGCCGCCTCCTCGCTTTGCCAGGGTGGTGTTTCAAATGACCTAAAAGAGTAGAACATGGTGGGGTCCCAGCATGCTCCACTGATTCCAGTCATTTTAAGAAGGGTCTGAGATAAGTGAGGCAGCTGAACTCAGGGGACCAAAGCTGGAGGTCAGGGTCAGGGGGCTCTTCAGCTCAGCTCAGCTCAGCTCGGTTCTCTTGGTGGGCACATCTGTGCATAAGGTCTTTTTTAAATGTTGGGGTGGCAAAGGCGGCATTTTGTGTGGCTGGATTGGGCAGCCTGGGAGCACCAGTGGGGCCTGGGCTAGGAGCGAAGATTTTGTCACTGAGCTGTGACACCACTTTTCTTATCCAGTGTCCTCTTTGTTTGAAAGGATTGACCACATGAATCCTGAAGCGCTGCTTTCCTGCTGCTGTTCCTGCAACATTAAACATGATCTACGGCGTCGAGTATTCCTCCTGGCTTTCTTGCGTTTTCTTTCCTCGAATCAGCTGAGGAATCCATTGACTCTGGAATTTGCTAACACGAGAAGCAGAGGTTTTCTCACAGTGCTGGCTTCCTGTTCAGTCCGAACGTTTCCAATGGAAATACTTGTCTTTGTCCTTCGTATCTGTTTTGGTTGGGAAAACGTCACCCATGTTCACATTTTGCCAGCCATGGGCTCTCTTACATCATTGTTAATGGGCTGGAAGTTTGGAGAAAAAAACAGCTCGGCAGACAACTATGTATACATCTGCCGAGCAAAGGCATGGAAAATGGAAAATGAGATTGGCCGAACTGTTTGCATGAAACAAGAATGGTTTCAGTAACATGTGCCAGATCTCATCTGGGAGAAGGCTCTGGTGACTTGAATTGTGGCACAGAACAGAGGCATTTCACGGCTGCACCTTCCCCAGGTTTGCTACTACAGTCAGTTAACTAGCCCCGGGGTGTAGTAGGCTGAAGGCTCATAATAGAGGCAAATGATACAGCCGCCTTGATAAAGCTAAGCCAGGCTAGGTCTGGTCAGTGCCTGGGTGGGAAATTGCTCAGGGACACCATCGTGAGTTCTGTAATGGAAGAAAGGTAGAATATACGTGAATTTTCAATGCAGGCAATAACAGCACAATCCTATGCATGACTACCCTGAAGTCATGGCTCCACTGTGTTCAATGGGGTTTACTCCCAGGAAAACATGTATAAAACAGCAGCTATGTTTTTCCAGGGCCTTTACCAGGAGTAGTCCAAAGGATTTGTCGCCCTTGCAAGCATGCACCCTGCCACCCACCATCCAAAAATCTTGTGTGCAAACCCCACCACTGCCCTCTGGTGCCACTTCTGCTACCATCTCCTCCTCCTCCTCCTTGTTCACCTGACTGTTTCATAGCCAGATGTGCAAGAAGAGGTGGTGGTGACCCGGAGCCTGGCTCCCCACCCCTTTACCATCAGCCCCAGCCTCACCACCTTCCTCTATGCTGTCCTGTTGAAAGAGACAGGATGAGTGGAACATGCTTTATTATTTAAGTAATAATGACATTAAAAACACAGCCATAATGGGTATACATGATGGGTATGTATCAAGCCATGATGGGTATACACAACAGGCATTCATGGGTATTCCCAACCTCCTGGCTTTAGAAGCATGCTACATGAGAATGCCAGGTGCAAGTGAGTGCCAACAGGATGCAGGCATCTTCAGAGCTCCCTGGGGCATCTGGTGGGCCACTGTGAGATACAGAAAGCTGGACTAGATGGGCCTTTGGTCTGATCTAACAACTTCTAATGTTCATGGCACAAAAGTTCTTATTAACCACTGCTAACTGGGCAAAAGGCACTTTTCCAAGTGGTGTTCCTCTGATATTTAGCAGGGGGAGAGTAATTTTCCCTATTCACCTCTGCGCAGTGTCTTTTCTAGTGGCTGTTGCTGATGGTGTTCTTCATTTTTTTTTTTTAAGATTGTGAGCCCTTGTGGGACAGGGAGCCATTTAACTTTCTTATTATTATTTGCCTGTAAACCGCTTTGTGAACTTTGTGTTGAAAAGTGGTATATAAATGCTGTTGATTGATTATTGTATTCTTGTGGAGAGAAATTGAAAGCTGAGACATGAATTTTGGTTCCAAAGTGATATGATGTGACACATATCAGTCCACACATCTTTGACGATAGTTGATTTCACTGCTGAAGATCACATGCTTTATTTCTAAAATGCAATGATTTTTCACTCTGTTGCTTGACACTTTGATTAATTATATTTCTCCACTCCCACCACCTCTTCTTGTGGTTTTGCCTTGCAGAAGGAACTTTATGGATAGGGAAAATACACTTGTATTTCCGGCCCTACCACTTCAGTGACATTTGATCACGGAGAAGTGGTGTGTCCATTAAGACTTCAACATGGCCTGCCTTTCTGCAATGCCTTTGACTGCATTAAGAAGAGAGTGTGAGTCAAGTGCATGATATGTGTTTGCAGAGCTGTGGAGGACTCGATTTTTATTCTTATTTTTTTAAGAAAAAGGGGAGTTTGGTGAATAATCACAAGAACGGACAAAGAAAATGGGGCTCAGAAAATGGGGCAAAGGGAAAAAAATCTACCTAGAGTCTATACATAAAATTATTTGATCACCACTCTATGTAGTAAGTGTTTGCAGAAGTAAGAATAACAAAGCCTTTCATTAAGAAAAATAGGCAAGGCAAATGGTAATTGGTTCTAATTCTTGGCCCTCAGTGGGAGTTCAATCATGGGGCACTGCTAAATGTGTACACACACACACACTCACACACATGAGAGAGAGAGAGAGAGAGAGAGAGAGAGAGAGAGAGAGAGATCTAATTTCTCAGCACAGCTTCAGAATTCTAGATCATTTTCTGTTACTGAAGTAAGAAAAAGTGTCCGAGCCAGGCAATGGGAGTAGCAGAAAGAACTTCAATTGGTTCCTGTTGAAATTAGAGCACTAGATCAATGTGCTGAGGTTATTTTCCTGAAGGTGAAAACCTATGGCAACTTTTTAGTTTATTTTCTCTGTGCTTATGCAGGAATATCCTCTGCATGATTTAAAATTTAGTTCATGCTTCCTTTTCTCTTTCATCTCACCTGGCCTATTCATAAATTCGATCAGCATATGCAGCAGAATGGAGTGGTAGAATCTTAAGGTGATACAGTTGATTGTTCCAGGGGGAAGACATATGAGGAATGCCATTTCTGAATGCTCCCACGTGTTTTTAAAAATCCTCTGCAAGCAGAAATCTAGCCCAAGACTGTTCCTGAAATGCTAGTCTTCTACTTGCAAAGAATATCTTTCACAGGAGAAAGTTATAAAATCTTGCATAGTACAGTTTGAGAGGAAGCTGAGAGGAAGTGGCACCCAGTGATTGTATGGCAGAGATAACAATCAAATCAGGGGTGCCCTGACTCAAACTTTGGACCCTGAGCCACTGCACCACACCAGCTATCATAATACATGTACTAGTGATTTCTGGCGTTCATCATTTTAATAAAGCATGGGTTATAGTTATAAAGCATGAATCTGTCATCAGCTAGTAGTCATGCTGAATAAAGGAGCTTCCACGCATAGCGATAGTATACCACAGAATGCCATATGCTTTGGCCACACAACAGGGAAGGGTTCCACTTTTGTGCCTTTCCCAAAGGCATCTGGCTGGTCACTGTTGGAAACTGTGGATGATATTATACCTAATGGAGTTTAAAAATAGATAAATTTGGTGTATAGCCTCATTGGCGGGCTATCTGCCACTCAAAAAAGAGCAGGCTGCATGAAAATGGCATGCTCCCAATTCTGCCCACGGACATCTTTGTATTCTTAAAAAAGATATAAACAATGTATTGAATGTGCAACATATGGCTGTCACAGGAGGGTCTCATGCATCAAAAGCTTTTACACAACTATTTACTCTGCTATGCGCCAGAAATTGGGGGTTACCATGGCAACTGTCACAGCAAATTCAATTTTCCTCTCAGCTGCTGAACACTTAAAAATCAAGCATTTTCCTGTGATCATTAATACCACATCCTTCCCTTCAAGTTACAATAAGCTGGTCGTATGCATTGGCTCTGGGTTAATCTACCACTTGGGTTTGGCATGCCTTTCTTTGGAGACTGCCTGCCACAGTGCCGAGATGACACCAGCCCACCAGTCAGTAGTTGGGCTGACAAAGACAAACCACACTGACACCCCCCTCTTAAGCAGGTTCTCTTGGAAAGAAGTCCTGACATACTCATGTTCATGAAAGCAAACATCCTGCAGCCTGGTGATCGTTCCCTTATCCAACAGCAACCAGTGAAGGCAGATTCTCAATTCTTGGATCATCAAGTTGTAATGCCAGCCATTCTTACCATCCAATCCTATTCAGGGCCTACAGAAGCGGATCTCATGCTGTAAGTCAAAGTCTGGCACCACAAAAGCCACACTGCTGTCATGCACTTTGCGGCCACCAGTGCAAATGGCTGAGGGCCTCACGCATTCCGGTGGCTTACCCAGCCCACACCGTAGCAGGTAAAGTGGCAGGTGGGGAGGTTTGGGGAAGGAGCAGGGATGGGAACAGGCCAAACTGGAAGCAGTTTGGGGATTGGAGGAGGAGAAGCTTAGTAGAGGCACATACCAAGATCCTGTCCAGCTTTTCCCAGCCTCTCATGCCCTGGAGACTCCTCCGATCTACACCAGCTAAATAAAATAGCAAGAGTAGGTTCAAGGAGACCCTTTAAAGACCCAGGCAGTTTACAGGGAGGTAAGTAAAAATAATCTTTGCAGCACACAACAGTCAAATGCAGCGATCTCAAGTACTTTACACGAATTTGTGAACTCTTACAGATGTTAACTGTATGTTTACGCTATACTTACTGCATAATTTGAACTGAAATTCCATTTAGCTACTGCCACTGTCTGTGTATAGATTGCAATCACCTCAGGGCAGAGACCTGCATGTTTTCTTGTCAATCGTTCCTTGAAGGAAGTGTACACTACAAATTTGTTTGGCAGGGGAGTGATGATAGCATTTTGCCAGGTAAAGCCCTTCTGTTCTACTTACATATAACTACATTGTGAACTACATTGAAGTTAGCAGGAAGATGGTAAAGCTTTTTCTGGAACAGGGCCCTTTAGACTGCAAGTGAGTGGGAGGCCACATTTTGGAATGTTCCCCAATGAGTTTAAATTATCATATTGGGGCAGTGAGGTGGGGAGGCCTCAGCCAAACCATGTCAAACTTATTTGATGTAAATTTGTTGTGCAAATTAGCATGGATGGCAGCCAAAATGATCCGGCTTGCATGTGAGTCTCTCAGAATCATGGGAAATGTAGAGTCCATGTACAAAGGTGCACCACAGGCCTCCAAATGGAATGCGGCCTGACCACCAAAGATGGGGCCCTCCACATCTTTGGCATGTCAAGGCTCATTCATCATTAACGTGGACTCTTACCTTGATGCCTGAACTCATTACAAATCACAATTAATTCTTAAAAATTGAGCAAGTTCACCCATCCCTAATGTTAACTGAAGGTGTACATGCAGGCCCTTGCTTGCCACAGCAGCCGTAGGGCTAAACTCTATGTTTTGTTAAATCTTTAGTTTGGCCTTGCATGTTACAATTAAAAAGCACTGCTTGGGAGGGGAGGGGAACTGAGCAATATGGGAACCATGGAATGGGGGGGGCAGCAGTATTATTTAACCCTTTCCCATGATGCTGTTGCCCTGACAGGACTCATGCCCTCAAGCTGCCATTGGTGCCACACTGGAAACTTCCTTTCAGGGGCTCACAGCAGCTTGAGAGACATAATTTGCCTCCCAAGTTCCAAGGACGACAAAGTGGCAGAAAAGGTTAAATATCTCCACTCTGCCTGCTGTGGTCCAGGCCTGATTACCCCACATAGCTACTATGTACCCTAGACAACAACAACAAATACACAGAGCAAAACAACACATTTAAAACAGTCTTTTTTTTTCACCACAGAGCAGGCCTGTAATATATACATTCCACTTCTAGAGACAGAGAGCAAAAAGGCACATGCCAGGGGGGCTTCCAAATACAAATCTTCCATCAATACCCCCAGGATTCACAGTAATAGACATTCTTCTTCTTCCTCCTTCTCCTCATTCATTTGATTTGGTGGCAAGGATTCAAAAATGGGATGTTTATACATGGGGGAGAATCTCATAAGCTACTGGAACTTATCCTTTTCTTTTCACTGTAACAGTTTCCATAGTCGAAGAGGACAGCTGCTGTTCTGTCAAAAAAAATGACTTGCCTCTTTTGATGCATGAAGTGTGCAGCAATAAAAACGCATACCAAGAGAAATTCTGGCTGCTCTCTTTGGGATGTGCATGTCCTTTAGGGTTGCCATCTCTTCAGGATTGGCCTCAAGTCTCCAAGAATTGGCATCAGTCTCCCAATGACTACAGAATGCAGTCCTGGAGATTTCAACTGGGCCGCTGGGAATTCACAACATCTCATTCTGCTGGGAAAAAAAATCTCCGGAAATTGCTCCATGCAGAATTGGCAATCCCCTCATTCCTTTGGACTGGAGCCTGAATCATCCCTTCTGCCCCCTAGTATTATCACTGATCAATTCTCAAAGGGCACAAAAACATATAACACTTTATTCCTTTATCTGTGCTACTTTATATCCTATGCATTCTCCTTTAGAAAGATGTCACATTCTTCTATATTAGTGGTTCTCAAACTTTTTGCACCGGGACCCACTTTTTAGAATGACAATCAGTCCAGGACCAAGCAGAAATGATATCATGGCTGGAAGTGCCATGATTGTTTATGCTAGAGCCTGATGGTTTCCTGAGAATGCTGCAATATGTTGGTTTATTTCTCAGCCATTTTCCAATAGCAAAGTCAATCAGAAAAGAAAAAAAAGCCTATTTACAACCTTGACACAAGCAAAATAACCACACAGCCCTCCCCCTTTCCAGTGTCCCATTTTGCCATATTTTCAATATGGTGCTTCATGACCCACCTGAAATTAGCTCTTGACCCACTGGAGGGTCCCGACCCAGAGTTTGGGAACCACTGCTCTATATTATTTCATTCCCCATGCAATTTGTTTTATTTGAGGATTTTATGAGTAGACATTGTGGTTAGGACCCCCCCCCCCCAATTAAAGTGAATAGCAGAATCAAACACCGCATGGGCAACATTTTGGGATCTAAATGATTGCAATGTTGTGAATGTTCTCATTGAACACCACAATAGCTCGTTCCTAGAGAGAGAACATTAAAAAAGAAGTTTAGTTCCAATTAGTTCTTTCCTTTCAGACATCTCAGAAGTTTTGAATTTAGGGGGAAAGAGTGGAAGTCATTAGAGGCTCTGGATATTATCCCTATATAGTTATATTTCTTTAGTGTAAATAATAAATTATAATAAAATTTCCTATTTTATCAAAATTGAAATCACTGCCTTTTTGAAACATTTTTTAAGGCATAACTTAATTTGGATTTATCTGACCCCAATACTAGATCAACAAAGTGGCTTCTTGCAGGAGAGTCAATAGAGATCTTTGGTGCTCAACGCGGTTGTATTTTTTTCTCAGTGTTATAATTTCTTTAGCTCTTTGTAATTGTAACAACATTCTGAAGGTCTAGAAATAGTAAGTTATAGAAGCCTGATAAAACATGCCTGTATTTCCCTGACAAAATGAACTGCATTTCTAATATAGGGTATTTACATGATTGTTATCACTTCTAACGATTACTCACGGCTGTAAATTAGTCATAAACTTTGAAAATAACACCTGGGAGAGAGTTTCTCCATCAGACTTGTTTAACCTTTTATTTTTTTCGGTGTCAGGGTGGAATTTATGATGTTGAAAGACTTGAAGCACCTGGTCTGTGATTTTATCAAGTGTATAAGCAACGCCCTGAAGGCATTTAGTGCAGAGAACAGTTACAACAAGAACTGCCATTCATTAAAGAAGGGTGGTTTGGGGGCTTTGTTTTTGGTCTTATGGGCAAAGTTTCATTTCAAAAGGCACCACATTCTGAACTGCAAGTCATTTTGACAAAATCAGTACTTAAAGTGTTAGCTAAATTGTTCATTAAACACATATAATTTCTCCCCTGGCTCTTCAGATATCCATAACATACCAGCTGCTCATCATTTTAACAGCTCAATCTATGGATCAGCGTAAGCTGCAGGGGTACTAGTAGTGACATGTGCCGCTACAGCTGCAGTTGCCCCCAGGTCTGATCCTGCACCTGGGAACTGGAACTTCTGACCCAATTGATAGCAACATCTAAGTACTTTTCATGTTCCCTGTTTTGTTCAGTACTCACCTCAACAACTTGTATGATCGGTGACTCGGAGAACACACTCACACATGGATGATTATCATCGAGGACTTTGCATGTGTGAATAGGTCACTCCAGATCTAATACAATGGATGGAACATTCATACCTTCTCAAGGGAAATGCCATTCAGTGGAGTCAGTTTGCATGTTCAATGGCCAGGTAGCATGTAGATAAACCAAGTGGTAGGCACCTGTATGTGAATCACTGCTGAATGGATATTAGAAACTAATCCCAGGGTTGGTACCCATTCAGTTGCAGACACAGTTAATGGACAGCCCAGAGACAAAGAAGGGGGAGCGCACCCCCTCCTTTGGTTCCCTGCCCCATGCACCACTTCACCCTGCCCCCATGCCACTCCAGACTCCCTTTTAGAGCCTTAGCAGGGCTGCCTTGTTGCCACCCTCCTCCCGCTTCACCAGTGCTACGCCCGGGGCATTTGCCCCATCCCCTCAATGGTAGGACCACAACTGTGCTCATTCAAAATAGACTGTTATAAAGATAACATGAATAAATATCAAAAATGTGGCAAACTTTCCAATTTCCCAATCCAAATTTTGAATGTGAAATGATCTCAAAGTTGGAAATTGAATTCACATTCCAAATGTGAAATTTTATCCCGAAATATAAGTGCTTTAGACTTGTTGAGATGTCTTCATTTTTTTTATGTTGTTTAGTTTTTTGCTTGGCAGATGTGAAATATCATTAGATAGGTAGTAAACTGTCAAATACTAAATGTAATGGAATGATATTGATCAAATTATTTCGGATACCAAACATAATTGCATGTCAACTATCAAATAAAGATACCAAAATCATTGCACGTCAACTAACTTCTAAAGCTATAAAGTACTAGGAAAAAGTAAATACTGCTGCATACCAGTTATCAAATGCTGTCATACACCAAAGATATCAAATATCGAAAATCACATATTGAAATGAGCTGAGTGAGCTCGGAAAGATGTTTTATGACCTTTTCCTATAATTTGCATCCTAACTGGTGTTAAACAATAAAGCATTAATTGTGTTCTCAGCACCCCTAATGAACAACCTCGGCTCTCTTTTGTCATGAACCCTAATGTTGATTGCTTGCCATGATCTAATGATGAATGGACCAAACACATATGGAAACACAAGGCTATCAGTGGTGGTCCTACCTTTATTGTTCGGAGGCCAAATGCCCCCGACACCATGT
The DNA here is from genome assembly GCA_029204185.1 of Lerista edwardsae. Classification (NCBI taxonomy): domain Eukaryota; kingdom Metazoa; phylum Chordata; class Lepidosauria; order Squamata; family Scincidae; genus Lerista; species Lerista edwardsae. Next base: position 5,815,671 of record JAJKFI010000037.1, read on the forward strand.
CGCTGGAGCAGGGTGGGGTGGCGCAGAGGCGGATCGCTTCTCACTGAGGCTAGCAGCGCAAGTGGAGTTTGGCCCGTCCACCCACTTCTGTGCAAATGGAGCATTTGCGGATGCTGAGGGAGTGGTGAGGGTGGTGCAGGGGGTGGGGAGGCAGTGGTAGGAGTTGCTATCTGTGGACCAGGCCCCAGGGTGGAGAATCGGCCAGGTCCGCAACTGAATGCAACTCCATATTCCCTCTACAGAACTCATTGAATTCTACAACTGGGCACCTAGAAGCATGGGAACTGCAAGAACTCCAACGTTTGGACCTCTTGGTTAGACACAGAGACCTATTAATATAGTGAGCTACCTGGTGCTTGTGTGTGCTCAGGCTTCAGAAGTCTTCTTCAGGCATTGGAGGAAATAGTAGTGTGCAACATTGACCTCTGTGATTGGCAGGCAGTATGAACTGCCTTTGGCTAGACCAAATGTAAATGTAAATACTGTAAGCCCAGACTTTGGTGTTACCTAGAGTTACCAGATACAAACTGGGACAGAGTGCTTCTACCTTTAACCATTGTATAGAAGAGAGAATTTGGACAGATGCAGCTTTTGAAACCCTTCCATGAGGAACTGCACCTGCCCAAATTACCTCTTCTGTACAATTAGAGGCACTCTGTCCTAGTTTGTATCGGGTAACCCTAGTGTTACCTGACCTCAGGGGCTGGAGACCATGTGATCCAGCTGCCATTCTCAACACCCCAGCCGGTTTCAATCTGGCCTGAAAATGGGGGTTTGTGTTGTAGCTCACTGTCCCTGCAAGTCTGTAGGCATGTGAGATGAATTAGTTTATGCAGATATACTAAGAGGCTGCATCCCAGGAGATTTCCTTATCTCATCTAACTTTTAATGGCTTGGGGCAACTGAGGGGCTTCAGTTTGGTGTAGTTTAGTGCAATGTTATGGCAGGCTTTATATTTAAAAAGAAAATCAATCCCACCCTCTGCTCCTAAGCATTAAAGAAATGGGGCAGGCTATAAACAGGAAATGAATGTATGCATGAATGCAGTATATTTAAGGATATACTTCTGGCACCGTTTCACGTATACTTTGGGTGCCCATATTGCATATGGTCGTAAATCTGCGTTCATTCTGAGCTGGCAAACACTTTGCTCTAGCTCCAGATTGCATTTAAGTGGCTGGTTCTTTGCATCATTAAGCAATTGTGATGACAATTGGACATTCTCATTGACAATTAGGCTTCCCATGTTGAGAAATTGTAGAGTTAAGGCAAATCAGCCGATATCACGTTATGAGGGTTGGGGGTGAGGTCTAAAGCCTAAGCATGTGTAACTGTGGATATTCATCCCCAGTTACTCATACAGCTGCCTTTCCTCCACTCCCTCTGTTGTCTCTCCACTGTCAAATGTAGCACAATCCAGCTAAGTTAAGCACTAAAACCCTGCTTCAATCTGTCTCATTCAAAGGGACCGAAACATGCTCAGCATTGGCTGGATCAATCCCATGGGTTGTCAGAGCATGAAATGTTTCCTTTTGCTTGTGGGGCTCTGTAAAATTCCATATATGTTGATGGTTCAATCATAAAATATTTATATATTCCTAGCCACCCATCCACCACCCTCCAAAAGCACTGTTTACTATATGTTAACTTTGGGATGACTTAGTGGTAAGGAAGGAAGACATCAAGTCAAGAATTCCAATATATTACTCTTGGGGACAATTCAGCTAATGACAATTGCAGCACTATATATTTACTCTGATGTTGCTGCATTATATTCATTAAGGCTTATTCTCAGATCCATGAGGGCAGGATTGCAGGCTTAAGCTCTTTTAAGTCTTGTGGATTTCAATGAGAGATTTAAGCATGTAATGCAGTTTACTCACTCATTGAAGTAAAAGTGCTTAATTTACTGTAGGTTTGAGCTGAATTAAAAAAAATTCAAATTGTGCCAGTAAAATACATGACTTTGATCTTTGCTAAAAGCAGTTCAGAGTGATCCCAGCACACAGTCACTTGTCCCCTGGCTGTACTGTGTCGGCTCTGAATCTGCCCTGGGTCTGTGTTCTTGAATGAAACTATTCACTTTGCATGGTGGAAAATGGTTAAAACGATATCGTCATATCTGCGAGTGCAAGTGACTAATCTGGGTAGCATAAGAAAGATGGGTCTCTGCTGTAGATAAATCAACTCATTTTGTTTTCTTCCCATCTGTCCTCCGTGTGAGCCTGCCCATATGAACAATTCTGCTTCGTGAAACCCCCATAGGGATGACATCCATATCGCAGGAAGAACTGTGGCCATACATCACTTTGGTGCCTCAGCGAATTTTGAAATAACCATGGCAGGTGCAATGGAAAATAAGGGATGATATTCTTTCCTGACTGGCATTATTCATATTCCTCAGTGATTTTCCAAGAACTTACTCTGGGCTAAATATCACAAGAATTTCAATTTGGTATTTTGACACATAACCAACAATAGTTATCAGCAACTTTCTCTGAGATTTTCTCAGTGGTCGGGGTTTGGAAGGAAAATGAATGAAATCAGTGCAGTGCTCAGTCACATTGGTGCTTCTGCTGCGTACAAAAGTTTATTTATCAACTTGCTTCCCATATCTCAAGAGCTCAGTATATGTGCTCTCTCTCTCTCTCTCTCTCTCTCTCTCTCTCTCTCTCTCTCTGTGTGTGTGTGTGTGTGTGTGTGTGTGTTTTGCTGACTTAAAATTCAGACACAAAACAAGGACAGGATCACAGGGATGGAATGGGGAGAGGAAGCAAATCATATGGGGAAAGCTGAAGTAAGACATCTTTAATCTATTCTTGAAGGTGATGATGGATGGAGCAAAGCAGATGTCAGGGATGGGGGGGAGGGCATTCCAATGATAAGGGGCAGCAAAGGAAAACACACACAAGCAGAAGATGGCAATCATGGATTTAAAACAAACATTGGTGTCAGAAGGGGAGAAATGGGGCGATGGATGAGAACTTGCAGAAAAAGCAAGGTAGGAAGGAACAGGATAATGGAGACACCTAACTGCCCATGGATGAGGTTTGTACCAAATGCATTTGGACACAGGACATCAAGGCAAGAAAAAAAATGGATGCAACAGAGTGTGCGAAGTCATCTTCCTTATGGAATTGCAGTTTTCATTGGCCATGCAGGATCATTCTGGGGCTAAAGGTCTGTTCATACATGGTGGCTTGTCACTTTCAAGGACCTGGCCTTTTTCTTCACTGCCCTCTTATCTTCCTGGTGTGTTGAGGACCTTCTGAGCAAGAAACTGCAGCCTAGAATGTGGCTACATTAAATTGGCAATGTCATGCTTGCCTGTTATGTATTGGCCTGGGCAGCCAGGCATGCTTTATTCCTTTAATACACAATGCAGGCAGGGAGGCACTATTATTGATTAGCACATCTACATGGTAAAACACTGCAGAAGGGCAATCTTGATAAGGCTGTATCAATGGATAAATATGGGTTTGTTTTTTTTAATATAGTGTTGTTTTTTCCAATGTACAGAAACACACCACATCAGTACCAGATTATCCTTGGTACAATCGTAAGTAGTAACATAGCAAGGTTGTTGGGGTTTTGTGATGCATTTGATCAATGCACATGTGCATCTGGTAGCACAGAAGTTAAGAAAGATGTAAGTGAACCGAAGGAGCTGAGAATTGTGGCATAGGCTTCAATTCCAGAATTAATTTAAGCAATTATATAAGTAAAATTAGAATGTAGGAGTAGGATGTAATGTACTCATAAAGAACAATAAAGGCATGGAATGCAGGAAATATATCCCTCCCTAATGTGTGAACCATCTAATAGTTAAAAGAAATTGCATGGAAACATACTTCCTGTAGCGCTATGTAGGAATTTTCTCTTACCTTTGTCTATCGACAACTGTTATATCTGACTTTAGTTGGTTCAGAAATGAAAAGTGCTGAAACAACACTGCCCTTTGGAGTTCCCCCTAAGAGTAGAAGTCCCTGTTTTATCATTGGAAATGAAAATTACGATTGAAGATAGAGCTCAAAATGCAACATGCCATTTGGTGCAGCCAGGCAGTCCCTGCAAGTAGCCACCAGTTGCAGTGGCACACTAGCAGTTCATCCACATCCCCCGGCACCAGTAAGTCGGGGGTGGAATGGAAGTGGGCAGAATGGGGTGGGGAGGGGAGGAATAGCGAGAAGATTAGGGTGGGGAAGAGGAAAGATTGAGTCTTGGTATCGGCAGCAGTGGCATGGCTGCATTTGATAGCTGTATACACTGCATCCTGCACTGGGGGGGTAGCAGAGCCGTTCCTGGCTCGCAGCATGCCTGGGGGCGGGGCTATGTCACCGCGTCCCCAGCGCGGCCTGACTGCCCCCAAGCGTCACCCAGCCACGCCTCCCTGCACCCAGAATCACTCCATTAAGGAGCAATCCGAACACAAGGGAGAGGACGACGACAAGCGTACTGGTTTTTCCACGTTGCTGCACCTCACCACAGCTGGCAACCACCGTGCTTGTCATGCCCTGCAGCACCTCCCACCACTTCTAGGGGGCAGTCACAAAGCCCTCCTCAAGGTAAAGGAATGTGTGGTCCCTTGCCTCAGGCTGCATTGGTGCTGGAAAGTTGGATAGGATTGGGTCCTTATTTACAATCATGCCTCACTTTTAAACCCTCTACTGAACTCAGTGAGACGTGTTCCCAAATTAACAGCTATAGGATCCAGCTGTACAAAGGCGACATAGGAATAGCATGTTTCAGTTCTACCAGAGAAGGTTTCTTTTTTATATCACATAATAGCCAGAAGTATGAGTTATCCTAACCCCATGTATACTGAAACATGTAGGTGCGAGGAGGACTAGCTCCCTATTACCATGATGCTCCCTACAAAATGATGCCCCTGAATTTACAGTCTGGCTTTTGATCTTCCAGAATTCTAAATCCGAGATTATTGCAGAAAAATGTATGAATCCAGAGACACTTTTCCTTTCTCCCTTCAGTTGCTACTCACTGTGTTGGGCTGAATCCCACATGGTTACAGGTGGAGCTAGATTGTAGCAAGTGACACAGACAGATGACATATTTATTAGCTTGTCAAGGCCTCCCCTGTTTATGGAAGACTCACCCAGCTAAACAAAACAGTCTGCTTCCCATTGGCTAATTGAGATGCCCCCCCACCGAGAGCCTCAGCAAAGTGCTTGATGAGGCATAAAATGATGATTAATTAATTTACTGCACAGTTGATCATCAAACTGAGAGGTTTATGATGCTTGCAGCGGTCAGCAGTTTCTCTTTGACATGCAACAGTATGGACAGCCTTTGCTCTGTCCTGCTGCTGCCTTTGCTATGACCTGAGCCAAGGTATCTAAACTCAGGGAAGAAAAAAGGGAAAAGGGAGGAAAAATAAGAAAAAGTTTCAGAAGGCTTCCTCGTGCGTGGGGCATAGTGAATGCTTTTTGGATCTTCGCTTTCATTGAAGCTGAAACGAATGTGCTGCCAAACATTCCCCACCAACATTTCTGAATTTGAATGCTGAATCTTCTCTCCACACTTAGCTATTTGACATGCTTGTGATATTAAGTGTTATCTGATTTTGAAAATGGACTTTGGCAATCAGGGCTGGCCTTAAGCCAATGTGACCAATGTCATTACATTGGGCCCCGCACTTTGGGGGCCCCCGCACCAGTGCAGCAAGCAGACTGCCTGTGTCTACAGACAGGATCTCTATGGGCTGTAGATCAGTGGGGCGAGCAGAACAGTTTTACCTTGGGCCCTCCCACCTGCCCCTGCCTCCAAATGGCTCAGAATGGGCATCCTGAAAGCAGTTGGTGGTGATGTCATCATGACACCACCAACTACTCCCAGGTGCCGCAGGCAGTACCACTTCTTGGAATGTGTGGGCTCCTCAGGGAGGGTGAGGGGCCCCATGGGAATGACCTGTATTGGACCCCACCGCTCTTAGAGCCAGCCCTGTTTGCAATTGAATTCAATATTTGGTGGTTGATATAGATCAGGTTTAGCACCTGACTGTATTTGATAGATGACAGACAATGGCGTTTGGTATCTGACAGCATTTGAGAAATGGTACACAATGGTATGTGGCATTTGACAGCTGTCAAGGTTTCAGGTCTGATGCCTACCAAAACAATCAAGATGCCACCAACAACCACAAGAAGCATTCACTTTTCAAATTCTGAAGAGACATTCATATTCCAAATATAAACTTGAATTTTGACTATAAGCAGGAAAGTTGGAAATGTCCACAAACACAAAGATATATGTGGTTATATCTTGCTTAATGGGAAGACTCTGATACAGCCTCTGAAACAAAATCAGAATCAGGTGGATACGAAGGTCCCATATTGCCCAGCTGAACCAGAGGCTCAAAGAAGTTTTCAGAAAGGAATGGCCTAATGGAGCAGTACCAGCAGTTCCATCAGAGCCAGCAGCACATCCACTGGAAAAGCTCCTAAAGGACTGCCCCCACTTCCTGATTTAAAGGCCATGATCACCCAGTCCCACTTGCTGGAGACACCAGAGTCGCCCATCAAAAGCCTGCTGAGCACTGTAAGAGTTCCAAGCACAAGGTGGGTCTAGAGAGGACAAGCGCTGCCACCAGCCAATCTGAGTAAGTTGTTTGCTTTGGAGCTGTCCAGGGTCCTGCAGACCATCTCCAACTGCTATCCTTACCAGTCCCACTATCTACTCATCTGCTACTGCCTGTTCCAATATGGCCCAGTCCTTCTTGTGGATGCCACCCCACCCCACCCCACCCCACTGGACTGACTTCAATTCTAATATTTCCTGATCATGATCTCATCCAGACTGTAATCATATCCACATTTACCTAGGAATAGGATTTAATAGGAATTACTTCTGAGTAATTGGTTTGAAGCTCAACATTAAAAAGACTAAGATCATGGCAACCACTCCCATCACTTCCTGGCAAATAGAAGGGGAAGAAATGGAAGCAGTGACAGACTTTATTTTCCTGGGCTCCAAGATCACCGCAGATGGTGACTGCAGCCATGAAATTAAAAGACGTTTACTTCTTGGGAAGAAAGCTATGGTGAACCTAGATAGCTTAATCAAAAGCCGAGACATCACCCTGCCAACAAAGGTTCGCATAGTCAAAGCGATGGTTTTCCCAGTAGCCATGTATGGCTGTGAGAGCTGGACCATAAGAAAGGCAGAGCGTCGAAGAATCGATGCTTTTGAATTATGGTGTTGGAGAAGACTCTTGAGAGTCCCCTGGACTGCAAAGAGATCCAATCAGTCAATTCTCCAGGAAGTCAAGCCTGATTGCTCCCTGGAAGGACAAATGCTGAAGCTGAAGCTCCAATACTTTGGCCACCTGATGAGAAGAGAGGACTCTTTAGAAAAGACCCTCATGCTGGGAAAGATTGAAGGCAAAAGGAGAAGGGGGTGACAGAGGATGAGATGGTTAGATAGTGTCACCGAAGCAATGAATATGAAATTGGGCGAACTCAGGAAGCTAGTGGAGGACAGGGAGGCCTGGCGTGCTGTGGTCCATGGGGTCGCAAAGAGTCGGACACGACTTAGCGACTGAACAACAACAACAACAACAACAACAACAACTTCTGAGTAGGCATGCATATGATTGGGATCTTGGTTATGTTCTATAGGTGAGAAACAATAGGCAATTTCTAAATTTGCTAATAATGAGGACCAACGAAGGGTGATTATTAGGAGCTTAAGCTAAGAGCCAGAGGCCCTTGATTTAACTCCCCACTTTAATGCTGAACTCACTGGGTGGCATAGACACAAGGTGTGCCTCTATCTCTCTGCTTCAACTCCTCATCTGTTTTACAGAGTTGTTGAAGGTTTGTTGAAATTATTAATATATAAGCAGAGTATTTGATGAATGTGAGTATATGATTGATGAGTGTATACATGGGAGCACATATATTAGCAGTAATTCATATAATCCACAAAGACCTAAGATGTTTATGTTATTAAAATGCAGGCATGAACTAAGCACTATTACATTTCTCCCTTTGATATAGTCAGGACTGAAAAGTCAAAGTTCAGGACTTTGGGGACCCAATGAAAGGACTAGAGCTTATATGTTGCTAGCTATGAGCACACTATATCCTTCATGTTAATGAAGACACCCAACAGAAGGTGCAAAAAGCCCAAAGTCCTGAACCACCAGACTTAAAACCAACCATGTAACCCATCAGAAAAGGCCCATGTTATTATTAAGGCCACAATTCTATCCCCCACCATCAGTGCTAATGCAGTCATGCTGAAAAGGCACTTGCTGCATCCAATGGTGAGGGAGGCCCTCAAATGGGTGGTAAAACTTATTTTTCCTTTCCTCCACTTAAGCTCTAGGGCTGCCTATGGGTGTCTTGGAAGAGAAAAGAAGAGAGAAAGAGAGGAGAGAAAACAGTAACGTAGCAAGGGGCGGGAACTCCCCCTGCATCATTGCATCACTCCCATGCCTGATCAGTCACACACCCCTCTCTTGTGCATGCACCACCCTGGCTCTGCACGCTACATCACCTGGGAGTGTCTGCACAATGCAAGTCTTCCCTCTGCACACACCTTACCTGTCTCAATGCTGAGCATTTATGTCACTAATTTCTTCATCAAAGTGAGAGTCGATCAGATCCCCTGCCAAAGAATGATGCACCTCCTTCAGCATGGCATTATTATATCTCTCCCCCCCCCATTCTTGTTGTCCACCCAATTGCATGCAAAATGCATCAAGGAGAACAACACCCATTCTTCGTTATTTAATTATTCAGCATGCGTTTGAATAAATGTGCTAAAAACAGAGGAGAGTTTCAGCGCCCTTTCAAGGAAGCCATCTCTCTTACCCTTGGATAAATTCCCTAAATTATTGATTTCTATATAGGTGTTAAGTGCTTTTATGTACCAAGGCTATCTCTAGAATAACCAACCTCATTTACCCTCAGCCTAGAAGCTCCACAGAATCTATTGATATGATAAGCTGTAAATAACAAGCTGAGCAACCTTTGGAAAAGATGCAGAGAAACCCACTCTGGAGTCCTCATCTGGATGCACCTGTTCACTGAGGGTTGCTTGTGCATTTATTGAAGGAACAGGTAGATGATCCCTTATCCAGACTCTTCTGAAATCCAGACACTTGTGTCCAAGACTTCTTTTTAACTTTCTGTAGTGTGAACACTAGAAGGTCTTGTACATTCCACGTACAGGTTGTAAGTTCTGTTCTGTGCTCTGTGTGTGCCTATCACCTCGGGGGTCCCTCTGTCCTGGATTATGTTATTATTTGCCTGTAAACCGCTTTGTGAACTTTATGTTGAAAAGCGGTATATAAATTCTAGTGATTGATTGATTGATTGATTGATTGATTGATTGATTGATTGATTGATTGATTGCCAGCACAGAGGCTGGAGCAGGCTGGACCAGGGAAGAACAGGCCGAGCTGAGGCCTCCCAAGGCCTCAACCAGATGGCACAGGTGCTGGTAATGAACCAACCCATGATATCAGCCCTGGGGGAAGTCCCAGGGGAAGTCCCGCCCTCACAGGAAGGGGTGGGTCCTGGCTGGCTGTCTGGGCAGCTCATACGGAGCCCAGCCATGCTGGGGAGAGGTCGCTCTCTCTCTCTAGCTGGAAGGCCGAGGAGAGGGTGGCTCACGGAGGTTGCGGATCTCCCACCCATATGGGCCACCAGACCCACGCCTGGAAGGGGTCGGATGGACACCCCATTGCCCCTTGGGGGTACAGGTCTGGGACCCGGCACAGACTGAAGCCGTGATTGGGGAGCGCCTGCACCCGAAAGGACCCTGGGACCAACAGGGAACATGGTAGGACGGGGTCTAGCCCCCCAATCAATTACCCTGCTGTGGGTGACCCCGGCCCCGGGTGACTGTGGCAATGCTAGGCCTCAACTAAGGGGGCTCCCCTATGCAGCATAGGCTCAGGGCCTACCCACCAGGATGCCTCCCAGAAGCCAACACAACCTTGGTCCACCCCTTGGGCCAAAGAGACAGACAGGAGAGATGGGGGGTCTGGGGGTGTGGGGCACCGACGCCATTCTTTCTGAACTATCCCGGGACCCTGTGAAGTAACAGGGTCCGATGAATGTGAAGGCGCTAACCCGAATAAAGCATGCTGTGAAAAGACCCCCAAGGGCTGAGAAGGATTATTTGTGCCGGTTTGGACCCCCTAAGGACCCACAGGCCACCACCCCCAGCCCTTCCCAATGGGGGCATCAGTCCTGCCCCCGAGATGGACATCACAGTGCCATTGTTGAAAAATGTCAAAGACGCCAGTGGACACCCAAATGAGTAACAGTGAAAAGAGCAAGAGGAAGCTATATTTATGCAATTAATCTGAAATCCAGAAAACTTCCCATCCTACACAGTCCGGATAAGGGATATTCAACCTGTACACACATACAACTCTATCCTGTTGTTGGTTGGCTCCTTCGGATTTTGTAATATTCACTAGATTCCAGAGGCATGTGGGGCAGGGGCAGGTTCGCTGCTAATGCTGTCAGTGTGCAAACACTCACAATCCGTGTACTGCTGGAGCACCTGAGTTGCGAGTATTAGAGCACTTACAGCTTTGACAGCAGTGGCGGCACTTTTTGAAGAACTTCAGAGGGGTGGTCCTGCTTCACCTGCCTCACCTGCACCACACACCACTGCTGAATTTGTTCCTGGGAATTGATTGAAAGTGTTTGGTGGTTCAATCTCCGTGCTGGCTCAGTCTCTGATTGGCTGCTCGATATCAGCTGGCCTTCGGGCTGTGCAGCAGAGCTACATGCACAGGTCCTGATTGCAGCCTCCTACTTGCACCTTGAATAACCTTTAATGGGGGGCACACCCAGTGATGTCATTCAGGGGGAACGGACCAGAACGGGCGTTCCGGATCCTAACAGGCTCCGTGGCTGGTTCCGGGTTCCCGACAAGTGCCAATCAAAAGTGAGTTCCTGTTCCTAAATTATTTGAATGACACCACTGGGCACACCCATCTTTTCTCATAGGCTGAGCTGACCTGATATCAGTTAAGTCATGAAGTAGGAGCCAGTGGACCAGGTGTTCCTGCGATGTTTATTGACATGGAATGCAGATTTTATAGAGCCAGGGGAACTTGCCTTAAGAGTCAGGCTTCATGACACAGTAATAGTTTATGGTAATAATTAGGTAATGGTTCACATTAATCATGAACACCCATCCCTGTGCACACCCTAAATAAAGACCTTTTGTTGTTGTTGTTGTTGTTGTACCATGACATATTCTTTCAACGATGACACCTCCAGAGCATTTTGGACTACAAACTATTTGAAATCACATCAGCATTATCTAAGCTATTCTTCAAAGCAATCGTAATCGTAAAAATAACAACATTAATGCCAACTGAAAAGTAACCAAATATAAAACGCCAAGCTTTTGATTTCCACAGAACTCTTCATCAGATAGATCAGTGGTTCTCAAACGTTTAAGCACCAGGACCTACTTTTTAGAATGACAATTTGTCTGGGACCCTACCAGAAGTGATGTCATGGCTGAAAGTGCCATCATCGTGACACCAGAGCCTGCTGCTTTCCTGAGAAGGCAGCAATCAGTTGGGTTCTTTCTCAGCCATTTTCCAATAACAAAGTGAATCCAAAATGGGGTGGGGGAGGAGCCTATTTACAACTTTGACACAAGCAAAACAACCACACAGCACTCCCCCTTTCCAGCATCCCATCTTCCCATATTTTCAGTATGGCTGCTCTAGGTGCTTCGCTGCCCATCTGAAATTGGCTCGCAACCCACTGGCGGGTCCTGACCCACAGTTTGGGAATCACTGAGTTAGATGATAAGAAAAAGGGCAAGATGTAGGAGACCCAACAGCTTCCTAAAGATGGAGCTTAGGAGGAGTATTCTGAGCAGCCTTGTAAGTACACTGCTTAGACAATGGGTCCCTTCCAAACCAGTTGAGGGAGGGAACAGTTTGTCCCACCCCTCCTGGGAGGTAGGTTTGAATCAACTGAAGCCAATCTTCATTCAAAGCAGAGGCCGCTGGTCTCTGCACCTGCACAGCTCAGTTGGCAAAAGGTTCAGTGCCTGCTGACCCTCCCAGTTCTCACAATATAGCATTGACTGGTCTTCGGTGGCCCAAAATGGGATTTTTTTTGTCCTCCCACCAAATTGGCAGAGGCAGGGGGACTTTTTTCCCACCGACTTCATACATGATGCTAATAGTTTATTAGGGAACTGGTTAGATCGTGGCAGCAAGGGCAGTATGGGGCTGGGGGGGGGCGGGGGGGAGTAGATTACTGAACATGCTGTTGGTAGCCAAGATGGCTCACTTACAGCCTAGGACTGAGTGGTAAGCAATTGCTGACTCCTTGCACATCCTCCTTGCTGTTTGGCTTGGGGAAGTGAAATAGAGATGAATGGGCAGTAGGCTGGAGGGAACAGTGGGCAGTTGCGGGGAGCAAAGCCCCCCTGGTCAATTTGCCATTCCCCCTGACTCACCATTTGGAATAGCCACTTAAACTGGCCTCATTACTAGGTTGGCCCTGGGGAGGGGCAAACTCAGTGAGCTCATGGCAGAGGTGAGGTTTAAACATCAACTTCCTGGTTCACAGCTGATTCTTCTCACCAATGTACCCCACTTTGCTATAATGTGTTTAGAGCCTGCGTTTAGAGATGTTGCAGGTAGGTACAATAGGGGAGATATATTACCATCATGTTCTGCCTGTGAGATCCCACTGTTGAGAACAGAATACTGGATAGGACCAGATTGGCTTTGGCCAGACAATTTTAATTTTTTAAAAGCAATAGGTGTTACAAAGGCTGAGTGGAATCACTCTGTTTTTTTCTCTTTTCTATCCTTCACACAGCAGTAACTAGATCTCACTCTTTTCTACTTCAAAGGACAACAGACACCCTGACCTGGAGAGGAGGCCTAATAGATCCATTATGTGTGTCATATTGTGTTACCTTTCTCAGTATTGATTGAATTATATTATGTCACATCTTGTCTTCACTAATCACATATGATTCAACAGAATGATACTTCAAAGGTACAAAAATGATCACACTTCTGTCCCAGTTTTTTTAAACTGAAGTGATAGATCTTTGCCTGGGTGGTACCACTTGCCAAGAAAGGTGAGAGCTCACCTGATGGAATGCTCTTTCATAGCATTCAAAAAAAGTCTGTGCTCAAAGAAAACTAGATGTCAGTGGAAAGTAGTCTAATGTAGGTTTATCCACGATAGGCTACTTTTCTACGTGCAGGGAATTTATGGAATTGTGTGTGCAGTCATGTGCAACTCTCCCTGTAGCCTGAAATGGTATAGCCTAGGCACAAGGCTATTTATCAGCAAGAGCGAGACCTCGCTCTCTAACTGGATTTTGAAAAAAACTTGGCACATTAGTCATATGTACCAAATGTTGGCCTGGATGCAGAGACACAACCCGTTTATATCAGGGATGTGCTCAGCTAGTTCATAGGGCTTGGATAAGCTTCACAGCACAGTGGGGGATTGTGGCCTATTGGCTCCATATATATATACACACACTTAAAATCTTCTGTAAAAGTGTTTTAGAGAAAGAATAACTTCTTAAAATATTTCTGCCTGCTTCCCCAAGGACAGAAACATACATGTTTGTTAAATAGTTCTCAACTGTTGATATAGCATTTTTTGCTTTTTCAACTCTAGATGTAAATCAATCTGGAGTTCAACCACAGTAAAACTAAAACAGAATGGGGGTGGTTTGTTTCAAGATAAGGCAAAGGGAAATCAAGAAGTGCATATTAAGAAAAGTGTGATCCTCATCCCTCGGAATAATTTTCATTCTAGGTTTTCAGAAATTAGTAAGGCTACTCATAAGATCTGATGTATGGCCAAGTGGTGAGAGGTTATTTCTCCAAATCACGGGTTTCAAAACAGCCAAAGTAGCACAGCCAACAGAATGCTTTGAATTTCCATATGACAGCTCTGGGTCATGCTGGGTGCAATCTAGAATCATTAAAATCAATGAGGGTTTGGCATTCAGCTCAACAGGCTGTGGGCAGAACCTGTTGGCATGTAACAGACTGCGACGCAGTGGCCTGTGGTGACAAGTCCTATCATGTTCCAGTGGTTGACAACACCATCATATTGTTGTTTTCACATTTCACTCAAGTCCTCCATTCCAACAACAACAACAAAGCGAAGCTTTAAAATCATTGGAATGGGAGCTAGAGGAGCCATGGAGGAGACATGAACAGGGCAGAGAGAGCCGTGATACAATATTGAAATCTTCCTTTTAAAGAAAAAGCAGAAGATGGGTGTATTTAATTGCGAATTCAGGTGTCCATATTTATCACTTGATCACTTGCAGCATTACGTCCTGATCCAACTCTAGGCATGCTTCACAAAGGTATGACTTATTACTTCGTCATTTACAGAAGTAAGATGGATTTGGTTTTAATGGAGTTTTAGCACCCACAATTTGGAACCATTTTTGCCCCAAAAAGTTCACACTGGTCACTTTCCTATTTTCCACCGTCCAACAAGTGGAAGGCTTTTCCTGTGCCAAAGCCTTTCCAGGCCTCCGATATCGATGCTGTTGCTATTTCTTTCCCTTGACTTCAGCTCATGCACTTTTGAATTGTTTTTAAAGTACCATATATTTTGTAGGGAGTGTTTTCTAGTGAACCCTTTTCTTATTTTTGCTTGGGCATTGTGAGAGCTTTTCAAAGTTCAAAGTAAAAAGTGACTACTGCATTCACTATAGGTGAAATATATGAAGTAGCCATCATAGATCAAACATGACAGCCAGAGCTTTTACATCACCTCTCATTGCCTCAAAGTACTTTTCAGTTGAGAAAGTGAGCATAAGCAGGACTCACACATACGTTGATGGACATAATACAGAGTCCATGGGAAATGGCTCTGTGTAATGACTTGGGTCACTGTAGTCACACATTGCTTCAGCATTGCTGCTCTGATCTGCAAGTCTGGGATAATGGAGACACCCAGGACCATGTAGGAGAAGCCTATGCTGCATCTTCCCCCATGTCCATTTTCTACCAATGATGCGTTAGAGCAACATTGGTAGAAATGCAATCTCCAGTGCATCATTGGTAGAAAATATGAGGCGAGACGCCTATGCACCCTTTTTCTGGGAGTAAGTCCCATTGGACACAATGGGACTGACTTCTAAGTAGAAATATCTAGGACTATGCTTCATTCTTGGTGTTCGGGAGGATCTGCAGTGTAGACTCTTCTCATGTGGTCCTTGGCATCTCACATTACTTGGTGGAAGGAAGGATCTGCACTGCCATGGCTCACTTGGCACCACAGAGAAAGAAGAACCTGGTCCTAGCCCCACTGTGCAAGGCTAAAATAATCAGGGCTTTGGGGAGCCCCGCACCAGCACAGCAATCATGTCAGCTGTTGCTGCAGCCAGGATCTCTATGAATTGTAGGTAAAGCAGAGCAGCTTTCCCTTGGGCCCTCCCATCTGCCCCTGCCTCTGAACTGCCCAAACTGGGCCTGGAAGCAATTGGTGGTGATGTCATCATGTCACCGCCAACAATTTCCGGGTGCTACATGCAACACCACAAACTCTTTTCTTGATGATTGGGGGCACCATGGGGAGGGTGGGAGCCACACGGGAATGCCCCACATTGGGCCCTGCTGCTCCTGGAGCTGACTCTGAATCTAACTTTAGTGGCCACATCCTAGCTCCTCATCCTTGGAATCCTCATTAGTAATGCTAGTTCTCTTGTGGCCATAGCAGTGGTGCTGTTAGGATACTCAGAGGGCTTCATCTGACATGACAACAGGTGATTAGCAGTGTGCTTTTCCATACCATTCTGGCTAGTGAGAGGTTCCCGGTATGTTTCATGTGCCAACTCTCAAAAACAGTCAAATAATGCCATTGCATGTCCACCGTGAAATATTATATTCCGTTATATTCCATTACTTGTCAATGACCCAGTGGTGACAAATATCAACTACTCAAATCAAAGATCATCTGATCTTCAATGCAGATGTCAAATATTTGGCAAGGTGTGCAGGTTATTCAGAGAATATCCAGGGACTATCCGACATCAACGTTCATGGTATGGAATCTGGAGGAGCAGATTTGTCCCAGCTCTATTTCTCATTGAAAGAAAGAAAAAAAGCTGAGGAAGCTAGCCATAATTCTAGTCTCCCCTGACCCCACCGCGCAGTATTTTTTACCAATGTGTTTAAAAGAGCCCTATTAAAAATTAAAATCACTTTGGCTACATGCTGAAGTGATTGTGCTTAAGGGGCTTTGCAGTGTAAATGGAGCACGCGAGCCAAAAACAATACAAACGTTTAGCTGCTGGCTTGAGTCAGTCCCTTTCAGCGGCAAATCATAATTGCTTTAGGACTTTCGGAATCCACTTTTGAATTCAAAGCGTCAGACAAATAATTGGATTTCCTGCAAACATGCTGAGCTGTGTTCCTCTCCCTGTCTTGCTTTATGTCCTCAGGGCTCCTGTTTCTGCTTTATATCAAGCTGCACCTAGTAGGCTAATTGGAAGGATGGGTAGAGCGCTCTGCCTTAAGATGTCCATCTGTATTAAGTAAAATTTCCTCCACAGTCTTTATCACCTTCTGCGGAAATTATTCACATTAGGGCTGGAGAACCAGGAAATCAAGTCAAAATGGCTTTGTAATGTACCAATAGCCCCAGTGTCTTCACCCTGCAGACTTGTGATCCAAGCCAATTACATTCCAGCTGACTTATTTTTGACGTTGTATACTCACTTGATGTCTCTCGTTGACTGCAGGGCAGCCCTAAATATGCTTTGGGCTATTTGCCTAGACGGTTCTTGCTGCAGGTGAAGTCGAGCTGAAATACTGTTCCAGTTTGATCTGTGAGAATTTTAACTGTGTCATATCAAAGAATAAGCTCTTCAACTCCCCGTCCCCGTGTCAAAAAATCAAAAAGATAATGCATTGATAAAAGAAGGTACCACTTTTTTCATGGCTGTTTCAAATTAGTACAAAAGAGTGGGGAAGAGATTCCAAGGGCATAGAACGGATGGATGGACACACACACACACACACACACACACACACACACACACACACAC
>JAJKFI010000037.1:5836379-5849169 GCA_029204185.1 Lerista edwardsae
TGTGTGTGTGTGTGTGTGTGTGTGTGTGTGTGTGTGTGTGTGTGTGTCCCAGTTCATTACGTCCCAAAACTGGACAGCAAAGCCTCTTATCCCAGCCCTAACCCTAACAATACCTTTGCATTTTAGAAATTAAAAAGTACATTTAATATACATATACATATATTGGGACACAAATGTCTGGGGCACAAAAAATAAAAACACCCAAGCACCAATGTCCAGGGAGGCCAATGGCTGAGATGCATTTGGCTGGGACACAGTTGTCCAGGATGCAGCGGTCCTGTCAGTGGATAGGGAGGAGTGTCAGGGTGGCTAGTTAAGAGACTAAGGGCCCAATCCTATCCAACTTTCCAGTGCTGATGCAGCTGCAATGCAGCCCTGAGGTAAGGGAACAAATGTTCCCTTACCTTGAGGAAGACCCCGTGACTTACCCCCACAGCAGGATGCAATGCATACCCTATTGGCATGTCTGCACCAGCACTGGAAAGTTTGATTAGGCCTGAGCTGTGAATCAAGACTTTCCCATCCCCAACAAAGAATATGTATGACCCAGTATCTGCCATGAATTTGCTAGATGTCCTTAGGCAAGACACAGCTTCTCAGCCTCAGCCACTCATCTACAGAACACGGGAATAATTTTAAAGCTGCAATCCTAGGCACATTTTCCTGTGAGCAAGCACCATTTGACATAATGGAACTTACTTCTGAGTAGACATGCCTCGGATTGTGCAGCAACTTGCACGGTTGTTGTACATCAAGATAATACACGTGAAGCTGTTTGCATGCTCAGGCAGGAATAGCCACATGTTGAGTATTGTAATTATCCCTGTCACCCCAGCAATAAAGGTGTCATTTATGGTAAATACCAGCGTTTTGTGACCCGGCGTTGCCCGGGGGCAGAAATTATCCCCAGGCTCTATTAGGAGGAGGAATGAGTTTGTTCTGCAGTGCACCCCCACCTCTGGGGGCGTATGGGGGGCCGCACCCCCACAGTATATCTGTCCAGATCGTAAGGAAGGAGTGTACCACGTGTGGTGCACATCGTTTCAGGCGTTCCAGAGTAATGGTGGAACATACACACAAATATGCAGACCTCCCTCAAAAGCATGACATAGTGAGATCCATATATAGACATATAGAACCTGTCCCTGAAATAAAACAGTATTGATGACCTGGAACCCACAATGCACACTATCACTGTGAAATGAATGAGGAAACAGGGACACCATCAACTAAGAGAGCAACATGAAGGTCCCACTTACTGTCTGCAGGTCCTGTGGCAGGATAGCCCTCACGTATGAGAAACAGGCAGAGGTGGCCTGTTAGCTCCCTGGACATAGGCCCCTCTCAGATCTGACTGGCTGCTGGAACTCTCTGGATCCTGCTCTTTCCACCCTGGCCCACTCAGGCCACGCAGGCCAAGCAGTTTAGTTTCACTTTCTGTTCTGCCTCTGTCTGGTAGCTGAGCTGCTGCAGAATCGTCTGTGACCACAGGGTGGCAGCAGACCTGTAGCCCAATGCAATCCCCTTGGTTCCTGATGATCCGGGCCCCCTCCCTGAAAAACGGGGGGCTGTAGGGGGGTCTGACCCCCGCAGTGATTCCTTCCAGGCTGCAAGGTACGTGTGTGCCAAGTTTCGTGGCCGTGGGTCAAGGGACGGAGACGTGTATAAGGAACATACATACATACCCACGTCCGTTTTTATATATATAGATAACTCAAATAATAGCTAGAATGTGATAGTTGATCTGTAGCAGCATTTTTCATGTTCATAGAATTTAATAGATAACTTATAATGGGAAGAAGTATTTGACAGCTGGTAGTTTTTGAAGTTTTATATTTGGAACCCTACCAAATCAAAGCAACCAAGAACTGTCAACAAATCTAAAGTGCAGGAATAGAAATACGAAGGGATTCCAGTGGTAATCTTT
Organism: Lerista edwardsae; assembly: GCA_029204185.1. Classification (NCBI taxonomy): domain Eukaryota; kingdom Metazoa; phylum Chordata; class Lepidosauria; order Squamata; family Scincidae; genus Lerista; species Lerista edwardsae. The sequence continues at coordinate 5,838,307 of JAJKFI010000037.1, forward strand.
GAGTTTTTCTCATTCAAAACCTGAATGATAGAACTGGAAAATTTGGTGCATTTACATATTTGTTTTCGCTCTAACGTGTTATTGAACTCATTGTTCAGACTAATTCGTCTCTTTGCTGCACACTGATCTTTATGATTCTCAGTTATTTCAGTGTTCACTGACTTTTACCAGCCTGGGATCATGATGTTTTTAAATTAGAACATAGGACAGCAAGTCTTCCTATTTGCCACACTGTCTGGCTTCCAAATTATTTTCATGTACAGTTTTGTGAAGTTGCATTTTGATCTTTCAATCATCCTCAGCCACACTGCACATGGTTGCTGCCCACCAGTGGTGTATTCTAGGGAATACATGGGGGGAAAAGGAAATATAAAATTCTATTTACTTTACTAGCAGTAGGATGCTATAGCCCAGGTTTTGATAAGCAAATGCTCAATGCTGAAAGAAATTAAGTAGGGAAAGCTCATGACTTCCATGCCAAGGCATGTTAATTTAATTTTCAGGTCGTTTTATTATTTTAATATTATATTGAAATGACAAAAGCACACTGTTTTACTTTCTTTGATATTTTGCTTCCAAATTATTCATATAGGCCTATCTAGACAAAGACGAGTGCTAATTATGAGCTGAGCAATATTTAACTTTGGCTGAATGTGTTTTTTCCACATATTTTATGAATCACTCTTTAATTAAATATGTCACTTTAAAAAAAATGCCAAGTGGAAAATTTGGTTTTAGGAAACTTTTTTTCCCCTTGAGGCTTCATGTATTAATCAAGAAGTTGTCATTTCTCAATTTCTCAACTTTTGTTTTAGACACTCTAGAAACAATAGTGGTTAACATGAATATATGAAACTGCATCTTCATTTTCTACCAGTGATGAAGATTGCATTTCTACCAATGTTGCTCTAACACATCATTGGGATAAAATGGTTTTTAAGCCAAGAAACCCAGTATTGTCTCCTCCTCTTTGGCAGATTTCTTGGACCATGAATAATTGACTTTCAAAAGAAAACTTTCATGACATTACAACAATCAAAGACCTGGGTATTTCCTACCCCCCTTTCCTTTGGCAATTTTTGCTCATATTATTAAATTCTTCTGTTGAGATCCTGTATATGTGATGATAAATGGACCTAGAATAGTAGTGGTAATCGATGGTAGTATGATGGTTTCACCATCAGTGATGACAATGGAAAGTCACTGCAGATCCTGTAGTACTTTTCAGCTGTGTTCCTAGAGAGCACTGCCTTGCCCAGCTAAAGCCTTCAAACTGTTAAAGGCAACACAACATCCCATTTTTGAAAAATTGTTTCAAGACATTTTCAATGGGAGTGGAAATGCATGAAATTTACCTACAGGTCCTGGATCGGAAAAGAAAGTTAGCCTAAGCCACATAACACTGTTGTTTGCTGATGAGAGGATTACCCAGTGATAGGAATGTTTAAAATCTGCAGCATATTCTTTCCAATTGGAAGAGGCTGTAATTTTCAGACCTACAAATGGGAGGGGGGGAAGGGCTGAAGATCGGTCAACATGGCAACTGTGTCATGGTAGCCTTTTGCTCGGCACTGAGTGAGGCTTCTCCGGTCTGGTGTTCTCCTGCAAAAGTCACAAGTTTCCATCATGACTCTCATGACACATCTTCCTCTCCTTGTCAGTTTTTTTTTAACAGACTTTTCCTACCTTTTGGTGACGTGGTTCATAGAGAAAGTAGTCAGACTGGCTTGCTCACATACGTGCAGGCATCACTGAAGACACGTGCTACCACTGGCATAGCTAATGAAAACATAACTTGGTACAGAGAGCAAAATGATGCCACGGAAGTGACATCACTACAGGAAGTGACATCACAGTTGTATTTTCATTTTCTTAGGTTTTTTTTTTGGGGGGGGAGAGGCATAACTTTTGATAGAATACAGATATTCCAACATGGTTTGTTTCATTGCATTCAGCATGAAATTACCTTTCCAATGGTATTTAACATGATGGTATTATTCATACAAACCAAGCTTTTCACGATTTTGGCCGCTACTGTCAAGCTCTGCTTGTGGTCCCCCTAAAGCTTATTGCCCAGTGCAATTGCACCCTGCTGCACTTCTTTAGCTATGCCCCTGCATGCTACAGAGCAATGTCGAGAACACAGCAGTTGGCTGTTCCCCACCTTTGCGTAGTTCAATTCATACCAGTTTGGTGTTAACTTAAACGTTCTTCAAGTTTAAGGCAACCATCGCACAGCTTAAGCAAGTTTCTACATTTGGGTACCAATGGGGCAAGTGCCTCCATTCAGCAACTCTGTATCTTTCCTGGGTCCCTGTAAGCTCCCTCAGTGTTGATTATATTGCAGTCAATTCAGGCTCCTGGTGGACAGAGATGCCATCAGCTCCACGAACCTAAAGCTTATAATATGCTATAATCTCTGAGTGCTCAGTGTGTTCAAGGAACTTTGAGCAGGAGACAAAGCTAATGAGGGATAGCAACCAAGGAAAACAGAGTTTCTCTCACATAACTCTCATTTACATGGGGATGGAAATGAGAGGAGGAAGATTGCTACATACAGCAATATTGAATGCATGCACAATTTGTCACCCACATGTGCACAGTCCAACAACGTATCGCTGTCAAAGCTGATAGGACTGATCACTTTGCTTGCCATTTTAAGCATAGCAGTCGTCTTTGTGCACTCCTTCTTCCCTAGTTTGAGGCCAGGATCAGTGCCATAGCATTACATATTATACCTGCATTTAGATTAGGTCACCAATTAAAAAACAGCAACCTTTGTCGATTAATTGTGCATGTTTCAAATAATGGATTAATCCATGAAATCAACATGAAATTCCTAAAATACCTCACGTATTCTCAGAAGATGCGCTTATGCATGTCACAGCTGGCACCATGGTAGAAGATGGCATCCCTTCCTGTCTATGAGATTTGAAGAAGTCACCTGTGCTTTCTCAAAAAATGCGCATACACTTTTCATATTTCCCTGGGCTGAGAATAGTATCTATGGGCAGCCCTATTCTGAGTTGCCCGATCTGTGTGAGCAGTGGTAGCCAAATGACTACTGCTGCATCTTGTGGTAGCCAGGCAGCCACAGGAGGCTCCATGGGAGAAAGGGATGTTCATCCTCTTTCCCTGCGGTAAGGTTGTGGGCAGGCGATGGGTCTATTCACCTCTGCGCTGGCTATTTTGCTGGCGCAGAGGTGAGGGCCTCTGTTTCAGGCCATGTGGCCTGACATGGAGGATAGGATCCAGCAGCAAGGGTCACCGCCAGTCCCACCCCCACTCCACCCCTCCCCCAACCCAGGAGTGCCCTCCAGTCCCACACAAAAAGCCTGCAAAGCTGGTGGCAGGTGCACTCACTGCTCACTAGCTTGCAGTACCCCCCTTAAGGATTGGGCCCTTAATCAGTTCGGAGGATTAACCAATCTCCTAAATGTTACCATTCTGATTTCAACGTACACGTCAGTATTTTTCCTTGTCAACTCAATCTTATTCTTTGAACAGTGCTCCAAGTGGGGTGGGATGAAGTGGGATGCTATGTCACTACTTTTCAGGTGACCCCAAACCCCAGTGGCTTTCCTATGGAGGGGGAGGCTCTCGGTTTTGCAGGAGTCCAAGTGCCTGTGTAGCATGGCCTCTCCTCCTTGCCGTCAGAGCCATTCGCAGCTTGGAAAGTTGGCTCGGAGGCTTTGCTCGCCAAACCACAAATCACCTCACTCTAGAGGTGAGGGGGAGGGGCCACATTACACAGGCTCCTGCCGACTTAGCATTTTGCCCCCCAGGAATGCCACTGCAAAACTCATCCCACTTTTCCAGCCATCTAAATTCTCCACTGGTCTAACCAACCCACTCCTTCTTTTTCCCCATTTTAATCCTGTCCTCAACACTCGATCCCCATTTTTATATCCTTCAGATAAATGTTTTCTAAAAATATAAGTGCTTTTGGGTGTTATTATTTGTTATTGACAGCTAGATTAAATCACAGCATATGAATTTTGGAGGACAAAACCCATTATTCTTCAGAATGTGGCAAGGACAATAGCTACACCATCTGGTTGGTTTTCACAAGTAATTCACTCCTGATGAATGTTCAACATGAGGAAAAAATAAAGACCTGGCTCTAGTCCTCTTTGCTGTTAAGCTTGAGATTTCTTTGCTCTTGTCACTCTCCCTGCCAATTTAGCAAGCAAACACCAAGATTCTTTTTGATGGTGTCTATTTTTCTTCAAATTGTAACTTTACAATGATTTCTGTTACGTTTTAAGTACACACCAAGTCAATGTCTTAGTTCAGTCCTAAAGTTGAAAAATGGCTATCTTTTTCTTCTGAAGTCCCTTGACTAGAATAGCAAACAACCTATGAAAAGTCCAGGAAACTATTATTAACTAGCTAAATGCCCATCAAGTTTGATGAGGCACGGGGAAACTCTCTAGTTGGTAATAACAAGGATTATGGCAGACTGTATACTTTTGTTCGTTCTTGTAAATAGTTGCCCCAGTAAGAGCATAGGAAGCCACCTTATATCAAGTCAGCCCACAGGTCCATCAACCTCACTATAGTCTGCAGTGGTAACTAACTAACTGGTAGCGGGTGGATCTTGCAATCCACCACCATAAATCTTGGCCCAGTGGTGTGAAAGCTGTGTCACATCCATGCACAGTGGGGCTGCTGGCACAAATGACCAGAGATCCTGCACTTATGACACTTAGCTCCCCAATACCCCACCAGAGTAGATAGGTTAGTGGCAGGGATGGTTCAGGGGAGAATCTGAGTTTGGGGTGGGGAGCAGGTTCAAAAGGAGACACTTTGGGGTGGGGTTCTTGGTGGCAGCAGCGAAGATTCTATCCTCCTTTTCCTGTTCCACAATGCCCCCAAGTGGCCAGAGACAGCACTGGGCTTAGTGTCACCCAGTGCACCAATGGTGTCATCTCCATGGCCCTGCCCCTTCCCGTCTCGCTCCAGCCCTGTCCTCTCATGAGAATGGGGCTGCGTTTCCAGACCATCTGCTTGCTTCAGCACTGCTGGGCCAGCTGCCCACTGTCTTAACCCCAGTATCACCCCCTCCGGTTGTGTTACCCAAGGCGGTCCACACTCTCCCTGCACCTGGCTAGTGATTCAACTGCAAGCAGCCGAAGGGGAGGCAAGTCAGGAAAATCTTTATTTACCACTCCTGAGCCATGTGGCCACTCCCCATAGCATGCAGCGTGTGCTCTAGCAGTGGCACTGCACGTTATAGACCAGCAGGGAATAGGATTGGGCCTTTGGAAACATCATGTTGAGTGGTTCTGGCTGACTTTGAATTCAGCACAATTGTGGGCCATCTGCCAAAGTCTTAGTACATCTGGTAAGTTGAAGCCATAGGTTGAAAATGTAGTGCCATCACATTTCTTCTTGAAGCAAAGGCAATAAAAATTTATTTCTAATATCTCTGTGAAGTGGACAATATAATAGAATATGCTTAAGAGATTCTGGTGTTTCCATTGAGCAAGAACAATTTGCTGACTGAGAAGTCCTAGCAAATCTATTATCAAGTTCACGGGACGGAAAGACATTACATCGTGCAAGGGAAAGACAACGTCTAAGTTGAGGATCTTGTACTTGAATCAAATAGCTAGGGAGTCGGCCCACCACTGGAAATATATTAAATTTAAGTGGAGAACAAGTTTTGTTGGCTTCTTCTATAAGAGTTTGGTTATGTATATCCTTAAGCCTTAATATGGCAATCCGTTTAGCTTGAGGCAACCTAAAATTACCCAACAAATAGGGAGAAAGACCAATTTGGGTTAATTTGCATATAAAAAGACGATAACCATCTGATATCCAGGAATCCAAAAGTAAATCCTGGAGAATAGGTGTAAATTTTTATTGCCTATATTGGGACATATCTCTGGTTTACCCGAAGATAAAAAGATTATTTTACTACTTTCGTCCTCAAATTCATTTATATTGTTTTCTGTATCATCTTATCTCAGGGCTGTATTAGCTAGACATGTCTAAGTAAGTTCCTATCCAAATAATGGTGTTGCTTAATGTACTATTTCTTACTGATCTATTTGTGTGTTAACTGTTTGTTTTGTGAGATGCCAATAAAGGTGATGACTGACTGACTGACTTGAAGCAAAGAATGCTGATTCAACCATGTTGGATTGCTGGGCATTGTATTCTATAGAACAGCACTGTGATGAGGACCAAGTGTTGTAAAGAACCTCCATCTCCAGCTGTGTATCCTTTTGGGTAGCTTCTCCTTTTGAATCATGTCTTGGCTGATTCAGGCTCAACTGTCTTCAGCCAAAGTGAGGACATGTCATAATTTGACAGTGATGTTTCACACTGCCTTGTCCAAACCTTGTCTGCCAGATGTTCCATCAGGCATTTTTTTAAGGTTACTTATCAGCCGACATCTGTTGCCATCACCCAGTACATACATAGGGCTTTCTGAACCTAAGCCTTAAGTGCCTGGAGCTGGACTTCCTCGCACAGCAACGTGGCCAGTGGAGTGCGCCTTGGAGCACTCTCACAAACTGGTTTTTAATTAGCTCCAAAGAACTGGAACAGTCCAAACCCTATAATTCAACCCACTACATTCCTTGTGCAATTCTTAACTTTCCCTATGATGACTTTCAGTAAGGGGAGCGATCAAATTTAATTAGTCAACATTGAAGGCCTATCCCATGCCTCATCATCCAACAATGCTTTGGATTCAAGCCGGGAGCTAAAAAGGTTCCGGAAAGAATCACACTTGATTTGGAATGATATTTCTTTCCTGATTTTACTGCAGCAGCTCCCAGTGCCAAAGAAAGAAGCCTGCGTTTAAACTGAGGCTTGTCTCTTTGGGAGAGGAAACTGCTGCAGCATAAACAGCAAGAGGCATTTCTGGGATATACATGGTTCTTTCCCATAGGTTTCTGGATCCCTGCTCAAGGCTCCCACAGCCAGCAGAAGGGAACGTCTTGCTGCAGTTTTGGCAGCAGATCCTGTTCCCTGTTCCATCAGTTTGTTTCTGAGGATGAAGTGAGGGGTGCAGAAAACAAGCCTACGGGTAGGATGACAGATTAGGAAACATGTGCCTGATCACAAGGATCAACACACCAGTCCAAAGCTATCTAGCCCCACCTTTTGATGGCCAGGAACTATATTGTTGCAAGAGGATTTCTTCCTGTGTTTTATTATTGCTTCCGACTTGCAAGCATATTAAATTAAATATTGTGGTCCTCATCACCCTTCTGGAATCCACCATCACCTTTTGAGTTATACGCACATGAGGAGCATTCATTATATTCTTGTGAGCGTTCCAAATGTGCAGATCGGACCAATTCCCGCTATTTCTCTGATGCATTGGAGCACTGCATCTACACCAGGACACACATCATTGCCTGCGCTAAACATCATCTATGAGGATGGCATAACTCTTTTTACTGCATGGTGGAAAGAAATTCAGATCCCCAACCACACTTGAACATCGCTAATCATTTCTGTGACCCTACTGTGACTAGATTTAAAACAATTATTGTTATTGCTGAAAGCCTATGTTTTTAGACACTTTTTAGTGACCGTGCTGCTCTTCCTGCAAATTTAAATAACTCTAAGAATTACTTTGAATTTTGTGTGTGTGTGTTTTTAAAGTAGTGCCTCCCATTGCCTGCCACATGTCTATTGAGCAAGTCTGAGTACATGTTAAAGCCTCATTACATGTCACTTTCATCCCTTCGTATGCTCGCTTTCCATTTCTGATGCATTTTCTTTCACTGCACAAAACTATTAACTGTGCATCTCAAGGGCTCGGTTCCTCAAGCTTGCAACATTTTGTGTGCCTCCTCCTGTCTGAAGTAACTCTTTTTAAAAAGAGGGTTATTTGGTTGATGTGGAACTGAAGCCCTGAGAAGCCAGGCTCAGGTGTAATAATATCCCATAACCTTGATCTCCCCTCACTTGCTGTATTAAGTACCTGACAGGAGATGCCCAGTTACATCTTGTCCACAACACATTTTACCTGGATCAGGTATAAAGCCAAGCAGCAAACAATTCTCTTCTCAACTATTATTAACTCGAATTTCCTATGTAACACAGATATTTTAGGACACCATAAAAGCTGAATGTGACCAAGTTTTGGAAATTCCTTTCCCATAAATTTCTATCAGACAAGCTGAGAATGAAAAAAATGTCAAGAGGATTCAATAGTTGCAATTTTTTTTTATAAGGCTGCAATCCTAACCAACTTTCCGGCACTGACATAGCAGTGGCAACAGAAAGTTGTTAAATCCTGCAGTTGTGGGACAGTCATGATGGTCTCCTCATGGTAAGGGAATATTCGTTCCCTTATCTCAAAGTTGCATTACCCTTACCCAAGTACTGGGAAGTTGATTAGGATTATGCCCTAACTAGTATATGATCTGGTTCTGGTGTAGGCTTCTTAGAGCACAATCCTAAACTGGAGTTAGGCTGCCATAAACTAAGCTAGGAAAGTTTGGCCAGCACAAGGGCCACCATAAAGCATGTTTGAACTACTCTCAGAGTCAGGGAGGATGGCTCACGTCCAGTGGTGTCATCTGTTAGTGAACAGAGGGAACGCTGGGCGGGACTTACGCTCTGATTGGCTGCCTGTCCATTGCATTCCGCCGCCTGCCCGCCTGCCATGTGGGGTGCCTCCGGTTGGCGCACCCCCCCGCTGTTCGGCCAGGCACCCGGCGCATGCCCCCCTGTCCCCCGTGGCGAGCAGGCGCCCCCTTCGATGCCAGGGCAGCACGGGCAGGCGGTGGAACACAACAGATGGGCAGCCAATCAGAGCGTAAGTCCTGCCCAGCATTCCCTCTGTTCATTAACAGATGACACCACTGCTCACGTCTGTGTGCTGGCCTCTCTGACTCCAAGAGTGGTCCAAACATACTTTACAGTGGCCCTTGTGCTGGCCAAACTTTGCTGGCTTAGCTTATGCTGGCCTAATTCAGTTTAGGATTGCACCTTTAGAGCACAATCCTAAGGCCTGTACAAGTCCCTTTTGCTATCCCAGGAGTGTTGCAAATGAGCCCTAAAGCACATTTGCGATAACTCCAGAGAACAAAAGGCTGGTGCATGGATGTGTATTGGCCTCCCTGCACTGCAACCTGGTCCCATGAAGATCAGGTAAGGTCAGCCAAGTTCAGCAGACGCAGGGAGTTGGGAAGGGCAGGGGAAGGGCAGAGGGAAGGTGGAACGGGGCAAGGGAAGGTGTGTGAGGGGAGGCCCATGGGCAGACAGGCCTGGGGAGGGGGTGGGACTGGCCTCCAGCACTAAGGCCTGATCATAAGAACATAAGAAAAGCCTCCCTGGATCAGGCCAAAGGCCCTTCTAGTCCAGCTTCCTGTATCTCACAGTGGCCCACCAGAAGCCTCAGGGAGCACACATGATAACAAGCTGCTTGCATCCTAACCCCTGTCCCTGGATCCTAACCCCTGGATCCCAACCCCTGTCCCCAGCCCAGTCCACCCTACACGGGCCGCTGACAGGGCTTTGAATCTGACACTCCTCGTCCCAGTTCAACCTTCACTTTTAGTGGTTAGAGTCCAGGTTTTCTTTTAGAGCATGTAAGAGTAAAATTATCACCACAGGAGAGCTACTGCATAGCAAAACACCACAAATATCCTGCATTTCTCTGCGGGGCACCATTCCAGGCATGGCCTCCTGACTGGAAGCCGCCATGTCTAGAATAATGACTCAGGCAAAGATGCAACAATGGAGGTCAGCTTCCTTGGATGGTGGGTTCCTCTGCTGTACCTCTGTCTCAGCACAGACAAATTGCTACCACATTTTGCAAGGATGGGTTGAACGCAGGACTAGAGCAGTAGATCACGCAGAACCATTGTGAGCAAACTCCTCAATGAAAGGATGCATTGAGCAGATAGGATGCGTTGACCTATATTATTTCCTGATCCCCTTCCTATTCTTCTTAGTGATTGTTGTCCCTTGATCATTAATTCTGTTGCTAGTTTTTTAGCTATGATTATGAAATTAACCCTTTCCCTATGACCCTTTAGAACTTTACTTATCCTGTGTTATTAATTTGCTTTGCTATTTATTGTATATGCCAATAAAGGTTATGGGAAATGGACCTATATTATTTCTCAAAGTGTACTAGTAGTTCCCTTACACGTTTGTGCCCTAGCATGCAGTTTGGGAATTACACAAGTGGGGATCACAGCAGAAGAGGCAAAGAAAATTGCCACGCTTACTAAAGATTCCTGGGGCAAATAGTCTGAGATGTGGATATTTTGTTCCTTCCCTCCCCATTGGTGATTCTACCTATTTGTTGGGGGGGGGGGTCATTTGCTCCTTGGTGGCACACCAGCAGCATGGAGGCAGGCAGTACAGAGGTCATGAGAGTGATGTTCAGCCCAAAGCCCACCAGCCAACCACCCCTGCGCTGAAACATGCCCTCTAAAATAAGGTGTGGCATGGCAGGGGTGTGGGAGGGGCATCATAGGAGGCAAGGAGCTGGCTCAGAGGGTGGCATCGTCGACCTGGCCCTGGGAGAGCCTCAGCTGGGTCTGCCATTGCCCCCCCCCTTGGGATTTTCCTCAGTGGGAGCCCCTTTTCTATACAAATGAATGGAATCAGAGGTCACTCCATTCATGAATGCATAGCAAGGAAAATGGAAAACTCTTGAGGAGCAACACAAACCGTCCTCCAGCAGCAGGAAGGATTTTAAAAAATGGTATAAGAAATAATTTTCACTTGAGGTGGGCAAACAGTTTCTTTGGCCCTAGGCAGTAGGATTCAGACATGTATACTGTGCAGTGCTTTCCAGATAACTGGCCTTTATAAGATCCTGCAGTTTGGGGTGTGTGTGTGTGTGTGTGTGTGTGTGTGTGTGTGTGTGTGTGTGTG
>JAJKFI010000037.1:5849179-5913362 GCA_029204185.1 Lerista edwardsae
TGTGTGTGTGTGTGTGTGTGTGTGTGTGTGTGTGTGTGTGTGTGTGTAAAGAAAAATGTACAAGAGCTTCTTAACTCTGTCAGGCAAGTATTGGCCCCAATTGAGACAGAAACCTCCTGCAAAGCTTGCTGTCATTTCTTTATACCGCTTTCCACTGGGGAAGGTGGGGGAAAGGAAAACAAACAAAGCAAAGGATCAATTTTTAAGCCTTAGGGTTATGTTCCTGATGCTTGATTCTCCTGCAGATTGAAAAGGTAACAAATAGCACAAGGTAGAAATGAGTTAACAGATTAATGGCAAGGTATACATATTAAGTTACAATGTTGCCATTCACCTTTTGAACTCATTCTTTTCCAATTCGGAACTGATTCAACAGAAACGGTTACAGTTTCTAGAATGACAGGTCACTGCCGAGCGAGGAGTGCGCTCGGTTTTGCCCCTTGTGAGAGAGCCATAATGAGTCAGTTGGAGAGTGAACTTTTACAGAACCAAACTGCAGCTGGAAAATCTATTTCTCTGCAGTGGCGTCCTGCCACTGCTTTCGAACTTGGTTGCTCATTCAAATTGCCAGGAAGATCAGCCTTACTGTTTCTCAGCCAAGGACAGTCACCCAGTGGGGTAGGGGGATAGGATGGCTGTCGAGCACAATCAGAATGCTAGTGAAAAATAAAAATAAAAATGCGATTTATTACATGATATCAAGAGGTTGACAGAATGGAAAGCAAAAATGCAAATATTTAAAAAAGACATTTTAGCTAAATTGTACCAGGCTCTCTGGGGCTGTCAAGGACCAGGAGGCCTCATTACTTTGTCGGAAAAGGAAAATTACAGTCTTTTAAGGAAAAACAGCTTCTGGCACAGCCTGTCCTGATGATTTAAAAAAGCTTCAGAAAAAGAGAGGGGTGTTTTCCTTCCCATAAGTCTCTTGGGAATTAGCCTGTCCTGGAGATCTCTCTACCCCCAATTGGGTTGCCAATTCTGAATGAAACTATTCCTGGAGACTTTTCTTTGCCAGCACGATGTAATATTGGACATTTCTGGAGGCCCTGATAAGATCTCCAGGATTGCTGTCAATAGTCCCCTGGAGATTGATTCTGAATCCTGAAGACTCCCTGCCCCAATCCTCCCCCAATCTTCCCCAGATCTGCCCACAACCTTCCCCTGCTGCTGCTGCACATGCTCCAGTATGGCCTGAGCTGTTGGTGCACAGGTCCTCTGGCCATTTACGCTAGCAGTCCCACAGTGCACAACAGCAGTGCAACAAGAGCGCACCTGCACATATGGTTATTCATAGGAAATCCGCTGTCATGAACATCCAATAGGATTGGGCTACCCGTGAACCAAGTTGTCCTGATTGGAATGGAGTTGGCTCCAGGTATACATTAGGGAAGCTCAGGCCTTAATTTATATGAAGTGAAATTTCAATTTTTTTTAGCTTGACTAATAAACTAATCAGACCAATTAAATGCAAAGCTTGTCTTCAATTGAATGTGAAGGTGATGAATTTTTCATGTTGAAAATCTGGTGAATACCTTTCAGCTTGGCGACCCCATTAATAAATTCCCGAGTGATGTGGCCGCAACACCACATTTTAAAGATATGGGCACCTTTCCGTGAGATATTATTTTTTTCTTGCAGTGGCTTCCAGACAGGTTCAACTGATTGTAACCATATCTCCCCAACCCCTCTTTTTCAAATGGAAGTCTCACTTCAGATATCAGTGGAAAGGCAACATTCTCAGCAAGTTTTAAAGGCCCATTTGGGATAGGAATAAGCATTACGAAAAAAAGTTTCCCATTATTGTTTGTACCTTGTGTTGATAATGACAAATGATGGTGTTGGTGTATTTGCAAGGAACACCCAGCAGACAGGACAGGATGCATCACTCTCCTCCCCCACCCATTGATTTAATTGTTTCCTGCACATTCTACCCTACCCACCCCTGCTATTTGCCAACCAATGCTAAAACTAGAAATAATTAGGACGGGGGGGAATGATCAAGGGGACATTTGCAGGAGAGAGAATTGGTTGGTGCAAGAAGGGATATGCATCTCTCCTCCTACCTGCTGATTCCTCCCCACAAATGCCCACACTCTGCTCTCACATTTGGAAAACCCAAATAGGATTTGAAACTTGCATTGTCTAAGGAAACACTCATTTCTATCCATAAATATTCGAGCCTGAACTGCAAAACAAAGCAATAGGTTGTTGTTGTTGTTGTTCAGTTGCTAAGTCATGTCCGACTCTTCGGGACCCCATGGACCACAGCACGCCAGGCCTCCCTGTCCTCCACTAGCTTCCGGAGTTCACCCAAATTCATGTTTGTTGCTTCGGTGACACTATCTAACCATCTCATCCTCTGCCACCCTCTTCTCCTTTTGCCTTCCATCTTTCCCAGCATGAGTGTCTTTTCTAAAGAGTCCTCTCTTCTCATGAGGTGGCCAAAGTATTGGAGCTTCAGCTTCAGGATTTGTCCTTCCAGGGAGCAATCAGGCTTGACTTCCTGGAGGATTGACCGATTGGATCTCTTTGCAGTCCAGGGGACTCTCAAGAATCTTCTCCAACACTATAATTCGAAAGCATCTATTCTTCGGCGCTCTGCCTTTCTTATGGTCCAGCTCTCACAGCCATACATTGCTCCCAAGTAGTTATTCTGCCAATGAAAGAATGTTCATTTCCTATTATTTTTGCTGATCTTGCTCCTGACAGAAGTTCCTTATGTTTCTTGAAAATCTGCTTCTGTGGGTTGTAGGATTCTCCAGGACAGGAATGATATGGGACATGGAAGGTAGCCCATCCAGGAGGCCATTGGAAGCAGCTTGGTGGTGGTAGGACGCCCATCTCTGTTCTCCAACATGCTTCAGCTACTCTGCCTTCCACTTCCTGGATTGGAAAAGGAAGAGGAGGACAGAGAGGAAAAGGAAATGTGGAAGGGAGTAGAGTGCTGATCTAGAACATTGGAGAGTGGGAGGAGAAGAGGCTGGCACATTGTCAGGGGAGGGGGGCAGTATTTGGCAGGCTGCCTCAGGCATCAGGAGATCTTGGGCTGGTATGGCCCTGAGAGGCAACAGGAATGGACAATCAGTGAACACTGCCCTTTTGTGTGAAAGGAAGGTCTTCCTTTGACCTCCCATTTGGAGGAAGCGATAGAGTTGGACTTTCTAGATTCACTATGTAACATCTAATCCAGTGTGATAGGATTCTGAGGACAGTGACTATTGGTTGCACATAATTGTTTTCTTCTCCAAAATTGGGTGCTGAAAGTAATTCAGATCTCTTTTAGGAAAATATGTAGTTTGAATTTTCAGATTATGGATTCCGTGGTAGTGTAGCAAAAAATTAGCTAATGCTTGTCAAAGCAGCCATTTTTCTGACTATAAGTGAGAGGACGTTGACCTCTACTTAAACATCCTGAGGTAAGCGGAGTAGCCCATGGAAATTATTTATAACCTGACCAGCTCAGTCATTTTGTTTCATTCGCTGAAGCCCACAGTGTCTGACTGACACAGCAATAATGGACAGCAAACTTTTGTGCCAATTAATTGTTAATGAGAGGTTTGATTAGCAAATAAAGTGCCTATTAGGTGAACTGATTGTCTTTCTTTCATAATACCAGAGGTCAACTTTTTTTTTTTTTTTACTGAAAAAAGCACAATGTATATTTCAGAAGCTGTTTAAATGTTAACCCTCTCTCTTCCAAGGTTGGATAAAGTTGATTCAACAATGGGGGGGAATGCAAGTCTGCCATCATGATCCCTCAATAGATGGTTCTGAATCAGCAAGTGTGGTTTTTTCCAACAGATCCACCACTTACACCTCATTTCCCCCCCCTCCAATGTTTGATATTTGTTTTCCAAGGTTTTCCTCTGGATTAACATTGGAGGCACATTGAGAGCTAGTGATACATGATAGAGTACATTTTATGGGTCAACTTCTTGAAAAATGGGCAAGAGTATTCCTTGCAACAGAGGAATGGTCCATTTAATATTGCCTGCTGGTGCCTCACAATCCTCTTTGTCAGTCAGTTAGACAATGCTCAGGGATGGGATGCCAGGAATAGGGTGGTGCAGCATTGCTGCCCATATCCTATCCCCCTTCCTGGCCTCAATCTGCCATCCCAGGTCAAGTTAGGCTTGCACCAGCTAAATCACTGGAGCAGGTCTGAGTAGATCCATTCAGGTGGTGGAGGACAAGGAAACAGCTATTCCATTACCTAGAGGAGATTTCTGGTACCCCGCCCCCCAGGATGAGCTCATGATGCAACAGTGCAGATGCAACAGTGTGTGTGGGGGGGTATAGGATTGGGCTGTCAAGTTCCATTGATTTCATTCCAGATCCTGCAGACTGGGCCAGACATCAGAAATGTGCCTCCAATGTTAAACTCAAGGTTAGGATTGCGCCCTTAGTCATGCCTAACTTTCTGAGGATGCAATCTTAATTTGGAGTTAGGCCGGCACAGTTAGGCCAGCAAAGTTTGGCTGGCACAAGGGCCACCGTAAAGCTCATTTGGACCACTCTTGGGGTCAGGGAAGATGGCACATGTCTCTCACTCCAAGTGGCCTTTGCTGGCCTAACTGTGCTGGCTTAACACCAGGTTAAGATTGCACCCTCAGAAAGTTAGGCATGACTAAGTGGGCAATCCTAACCTTGAGTTTAACATTGGAGGCACATTTCGGATGTCTGGCCCAGTCTGCAAGATCTGGAATGAAATCAATGGAACTTGACAACCTAATCCTATAACCCCCCCCCCCCCACACACACACACACACACACACTGATGCATCTTCACCGTTGCACAATAAGGATTGTGCTCTATTATGACTAGCTCAACTTCAGATACAATTGAGCCATACATACCTTTTAAACTTCATTCAGCTTAGCCGGACACAAGTTGCAAGTTGTGTAGGTCCGAGGAAGGTCATTTGATTTAAGAAATACTACAATTACTATTCAGTCTTCAATTTGAGGTCATCTGTCAATAGCTGGACCTGACACTGATGCGATGATAGATACTAGGGATAACTATTTATTATAGATTGGCTCATTGATTCCTGACCCTACAATATTGTGCCAGACACAAGCAATGTGAAATGGAAACATAGATGGCATATATAATATGTTTTCAGCAAATCATATATTTAAATGTGCTTGTGCTCTGTTTAAATTAATGTGAAAAAACCCACCGTTATTTGAGACCGGTTCTGATGGGTGTTTGTTTTGCACTAAATTAGCAATTTCCTTATTGACCATAACAGTTAGCATCTCAGCTGGAACTATATTGGAATTTGAGCTGCCAAAAAAAGATCATGAAACGAGGAATAAAAAGCATATGGAGAGGAGAAACCCACAAAGTTTGCCTTGCTGGTATAATGGAAGGCGTTCTGGCGGGCGGCCATCTGCACCCGCTGAACAGAGGGATCCTGGGATGACATTGATCGATCTAACAGTAGGAAAGTATTAATGATATGCGGCTCTGATGGCTGAGCCACTTCACACTCATTTGCATTTCCATTCATCATCTCAGCATTTATCATTATGAGCCGAATGCCAGAACTAATTAAAGTCTGGGCTAACAGGGTGACATGGGGGACCAGCCAGTACTTCTGCGGAGGAAAATATGGGAAGCTTTCCAGCAGGAAGTCCACCAACCTTACACCAAACCCAATTAACTTAATTCCTAACTAAACTGTTAGAAGCGTCTTCATTTGAATAATCCAACAAGGCCGGCTTTAAGTTACATGGGTTTTGTCACACAATTGTAACATTGTTTTATGTAACCTTTTCCTTTCAGAGCGGAGAGAAGGTTTCTGGAACATCCTAGAATGCCGTTTCCCCCTGGCTGCGAACAATGGACAAAACCCGTTCAAGTCCTAGCAAAAAAAAAAGGAACATTTTCAAGAGTAACACTGATGACATGAATTTATCCTGGAGGTATCTTCAAATGAGTGTATGAGCTGCCTCATTAAGAACAGTATTCACAGGGATGAAAGATATAAAAGAGACACATTTCTGAAATAGGTATTTTCCCTTTTGGCGAAACAGATAGGCATATGCAAAATGGCTCTCCAGGCACCCTATACAAATAAGAGATCTGGCTCCGACAGTGTGAGACAAATATTAGGTGCATGATCCAATGAAAGTAATTTCGAGGAAACTCACCTTTATTAGAGAGTCAGTACTATTGAATTTCTGTGCAAACATGCTTACAATTGCTCTCAAAGAACAAAAAGAGTCATGACCAAAAACCTTGCATGTTTAAAAATTCAGTTTGCCAAACGTTCCCCATTCAGCAGCAGTTTGCTGTACACATGTTCCCTCTCCATGCAATTTTGGGGACAGCCTTCTTCTCCTTTTTCCCTTGGATAATAGAAAATACATCAACACATAATAAAACGAATACACACTAAATATCATTCCATCATAAAACAAACACCCAAAATGAATCCCCCTCAAATGCTTGAAATGCATCCTTAAGGATAACTCTGATTCAGGGTGCAATCCTAACCTGGAGTTAGACCAGTTTAGTTAGGCCAGCAAAGTTTAGCCAGCACAAAGGACCCCATAAAGCATGTTTTGGACCATTTTCTGAGTCAGGGAGGATGGCGCACATCTGTGCACTGGCCTCTCCGACTCCGAGTGATCCAAACATACTTTACGATGTCCCTTGTGCTGGCCAAACTTTGCTGGCCTAACTAAGCCGGCCTAACTCCAGGTTAGGATTGCACCCTCATTGTTTCAGTTGCCGATGAGCTTGACACAGTGAATAAGTCAACATTGATTCCACAACTCCATGAATGGATCAAAATGGATGCAATTCAAAGATGTACAATGAATTCCAAAGTTCTAAGTTCTTCACAGCTGGAGGCTGATCCACTATTATCCATTTCAAAAAAATAAGGCTGCAATCCTATACACACTTACTGAGGAGGAAGTCCCATTCGATTAAATGTGGCAGGGGCTCCAATCCTAGGCATGTTGCCCCCTGGTGGCATGCCTTCTGCTTTGGTGCTGACTGCTGTAAAGCTGTCAGCCTCAGTTGTAAAATGTGCTGGGTAAAAGTTGTTGCTGGCAGCCCCAGAAAGTAGGTCTGCACCTTCCTACCCACTCCAGCACTTCTCCTGCCACTAGCCAGAAAAGGTATGTCAATAGGAGAGGTGGGAGGTGGTGGGGGAGGGTTGAATGGGGCTAGGGGAGAAGGAGCAGGCTTGGACGGGGTGGGAATGGACAGATTGGGCCTGAAAGGGGTGTGTCATCAGCTTTGCCAGTGCTGCTGTATCCTATCCTACTTCCTGGACCCAGGAAGACTCCCCCACATAGATTTCGCCAGTAGACTCCCCCACTCCACAGAGGCTTACTAACTAATGTTTCCTTACCCACAGGAGACCTCCACACCTGCCCACCCACTAGATGGTTAGTGCTGCATCATTGGAATAGGGGGAATGGATAAGATTGGGCTGTTAATTCTGAATAAGCATACATAGGATTGTGCTGCTAAACATATTTGTGCAGAGATACCTTGGCTGAGCTGACATACTTTGAAACTAAAGATGCATTTGAAAGGTTGGAATTAGCCGTCTCAGCTTAGTTTGTCTCAATATTTTAGAAGGAAAAGCAGCAGCAGCAGCAACCCAAGGCCACAAAGCTTTGCACTCCAAAGAAAATCTTACTCACACCACTCAGGGCATATTCCTAATTTGGAGTTAGGGCGGCAGAGTTAGGCCAGCAATGTTTGGCTGGCAAAAAGGCCACCTTATGTTTGGACCACTCTTGGAGTCACAGAGACCAGCACATAGACGCGTGCCATCCTCCCTGACTCCAAGAGTAGTCCAAATGTGCTTGATGCCACCCTTGTGCCACCCAAACTTTACTGGCCTAACTGCGCCTTTCCTAACTCCAGGTTAGCATTGTGCCCTCAAGCAGCAGAAAGGCCCATGATGGGATATTTGTAGATTCCTATAACAGATTGGCATGTCCTTTTCTCTCCCTCCACCCAGTTCCATGAGTGGTCCCAAAACCTCTCAACAATATAATCCAGTAACAAATATACACCTGTGCATTGTAAGAGGAGTGGTGGGCAGGTGTGCTACCTTTCAGGAGATTCTGTCACTGAGAGGCCCTAATAAGCTTCCAAGGAGCTCTAAGATTCCTCTGATTACAGTTTGAAACATGCAGATCCATTCTGTAATAGGCAATCAACACATGCCCCAATCCTACTGAGGACTGTCCAGGACTGTTGCTAGAGCTGCCAACAGCCTCCAGAGCAGGTAAAGCAGCGGGGCAGGGAGGGGCAAAATGGGGTGGGTAGGGGGCACAGAGACTAAGGGAGGGAGTGGATCCATCACTGAAGGCTGGATCCTATCCCCTCCAGCAACAACTTCCCCGACCCCTTTCTCTGCTCAAACATGTGCAAGGAAGAACCATTGTGGGTCAGGACATTTATGCAGAGGGATTGACCATGAGCCTCCTTTCTCTGCTGAATCTTCCCTTTCACACACACCTCCACTGGACACAGCGTGCCTGTTCTTGGTGTGGCTTCACCAGTGGGGAGAGGAGAGGGAAGATAGGATGGGCTCACCACTTAGTTGCTCTGAAGATTATCAGCATTCACTAAAAGAGAATTGCAATCAGGTTTTTTTTTTTCCCCAGATACTATCATATGATTTTTTCTAGCATTTCCAGGCTAGCTCTTTTTTTTTTTTTTTGAAAGGAGTGCTTTGACAATGAAAAAAGGAAGTTGCATTTGAACTCTTTCTAACCTCTGAAGACTCTCATTGTTTGCGTGCTTAGCAAACTTTGGAGCAGTCCTCTTTCAAATGATCAATTTGTCTTTTTCACAACTGAATGGAGAGCCATGTTGAATGGTTTCGAGTTGTTTTTCCATCAGGCATTAAACATCTTATTGACACACTTATAAAAACCATTTCTTCTTTTGTCATCTGAAAGTTACAGGAAGTCGCTGATTTCCACTTGGCGCCATCAAGAAGGGAACGTTGTCGGCTGGGTGACTGTCCAATCCGATTACTGTCACTTCTTTTTCCTTCACTATTACATCTTTTTGTGACTTAGACTTGTTACTCTTCAACCTAAAGGTAGCCAAAACCTGTTTGGGTGTGGGACAATGACACCCTGAAGTTTAAGGGCCCAATCCTGCCCAACTTTCCAGTGCCAATGCAGCCACAGTGAAGTCCTGTGGTAAGGGAACATACATTCTCTTATCTGGAGGAGGCCTCTGTGATGCCCCCTTCCTGCAAGATACAGGACACTCCCCTTTGGCACGGCTGCATCACTGCTGGAAACTTGGATAGGATAAGGCCCTAATTCGAACTGAAGGCAAGATCTGAAACTATCATTGATGTCTACTAAAAATTAGGCAACACTGTTAGGAACGTCATGTAATTGAGGCGTCACCAACAACTCAAGTGTATTGGAATTGGAATAATAAAAATGGCTTGAGGTTGGCTGCAGGTTGTTTGGATACTCTTGTTTGATTCATTCAAGTGCCTACTCCCTTTGCCAGCATCCGTTGTAGAAACGTAAGGGCCTTTGGGTAAGGTAACCTCTCTAAGGTCCTCTGCAGCCGGAAGAGGCAGAGACATGCAAACAGAGAATTCTCTCACTGTGGGCACAATCCTTATCCCGAGGACCTACAGCAGCCAAAAATCCCTTTGTGGGAGCCATGCTGGCTCTGCTGCATCACTGCATAGATATTTAATTAGTTTTGGGCTGGCTGGTAATCAGATGCACACAGTGGCACATAATTTGTGAGAAGAAGATTTATTGGGTATGACCCAATCCAAGTTTTTAAAAATGTTGAACGCTCCATTTATTTCAATAGAAAAATGAAGCAAATCCATATAGGCTGGAATCCTGTACATGCTTACACACAGGAGGAAGTCCCATTGAGTTGAATAAGACTGATTTCCAAGTAGACATGCATAGGATGGGACTGTCCTTTCTGGTTTGTTGGTTTTAATAGGACTTCAGAGCTCAATTGGACTGCGCCTATCATTATAATGATGATCACCAACGTAATCATTCAGGATTCTCGGTGGTGGGTTGCGGCCAGGTTTTCTCAGATGAATCGCGAACAACAACAAAAAGTGCAAGGTGAAGTCTTCCTTGGGAGTTTCACCCTGAAATTGTTACTTACCTGAATAGTACACTTTAATCAATGAACCGGCTTACCGAGCAAAGGCATGCTAATATATTAACGTTTTCACAATCGGGCTGTTTAAGAGGCCTCAGTGGAGATGAAATCAGAACTCTTCTGTATAATGGCATTTATTATTCATGATCGTACTCTAGCACTGTAATAGCTAATAAAACAATCTTGGAAAAAAGAAACAGCCCATCCCATCCCGTCGGTGAGGCTGCTCTCATCACAATTTTCAATTTGGACTGCCTGAAAGTCAAAGAACCGTTGGCTGACTTCAGTCGAGACCTCCGTTTTTTTGAGCTGGATCATCCACATGTGCACCTGTGTGGAAAGACAGACAGACATAGAGCATGTTCCAATCTGACATTTGTTAAATGGGGACATTTGTGCACGAATGTTGACGATTCCAGGTGCTGCCCGAATGAGAGATACATGGGTGAATATTGAAGTCACTTAAATGTCAGAAGAATCCTAGGAACATCTACTCAGGAGTAAGCCCCATTGATGTTGTTAAATTGATTGATATGTGTCTGAAAAGTGTTCTATGTATGGACATAACAAAACTCATCTGGAATGTCAGCATTTACATGAGCATCAGCCCTTGATCACATTTTATATAAAGTCACATACACTACCCCAGCGATTCTCAAATGTTTTAGCACCAAGACCCACTTTTTAGAGTGACGTTCTACCCAGGACCTACTGAAAGTGATGTCATGGCCAGCTGTCATTGTGACGCCAGAGCCTGCTGCTTTCCTGAGAATGCAGCAATAGATGGGGTTATTTCTCAGCCATTTCCCAATAGCAAAGTGAATCAGAAAGAAAAAAGCCTATTTACTACTTTGACACAAGCAAAACAACCATACAGCCCTCCCTCTTTCCAGCATCCCATCATCCCATATTTTCAATATGGCTGCTGTAGATGCTTTGTGACCTGCTTGGAATTGGCTTGTGACCCACTGGTGGGTCTCGACCCACAGTTTGGGAACCACTGTGCTACACCAATCCAAACTGGGGGGAAAGAAAAGCCAAAGAGAAAAAAATCCTCTTTTGCTTTTGTGTTTCGCATGAACACGTATTGGGAAAAATCAGAATAAGACTGCTGGGGGAGGGAAAGTTCCCTGTTGAATAAACAATATAGTCATCAAAATTAGAGTTGATGAAAACACCGAAGGAATACAATTTTGCAAAGTGTCACGTCTACTTGCCGGCACATCTTGCTGTAGGTGCTGCGCTTATGCCTTCATTAAATGTAGACAGCAAGAGTGGAGGGGGGAGGAAGTACAAAGTCGGATTCACACAAAGCAAAAGGAATGAGGAAAGAGAAAAGCAAGAGAAACTTTAAACAACTTTAGAAAAAAAGCAACAACAACAACGGCGCTTTCTGTGTAAGGGAATAGTCTCGTGAACATTGTCAGCCCTGATGCCATATGTTCCAGGAAACCAGGGACCCTTGAAGAAGAAGAGGCTGCTGAATTATTGATCAATGATTAGCAAATGCAATCGAAATTGTAGACTTGATGTTGTGCAGGGATTCATAATTTATGAGTGGACAAAATAGGAGGTAACAGAGGTAGCGGTAGGTGATTTCAGCCCCCATATTGATTACTTAAAACAACAGGAGGTACGTGTAGTGTGACAGATGGAACAAAAACTGACAGCTCGCTGCCTGTCCATCACTGCAGACGGGGAGCTCGGGGAATAAAGCCGACTGTAGAAGCAAATACATTTCTATTGTGTGTCTTTGATCATTATGCTGTTCGACTAGACCAAAGGACATATTTGTTTATAATTTATGTATTCTCTGACTATAAAAGATTGATGGCTTCCTATTAGATACCATCGGATCTAAATATCCAGATTCTTTGTCCCGGTAACAGCCAGAGAAGTGGCATTGTGAAAAGGAGCTTGCTTCGCCGAGCAGCGCCTCTGAGACTGTGGGATCTGGGAAACATGCTCCAGTGGAAGTGGCGCCATTGAGCACTGGGGTAAAAAGTGAGCCCTGGAACTTTCTGATGTTGCCATTTTCCAGGGGGAAAATACACTGAAGGCTTCTTAATTGTGCCATATCCCTGAACCAGCACTGGTTGCTAACTGTATGCACATCATGGGGTTTTAGCAGAGCAGGGAGGGAGAAGGTTTCTTGAGAAGGACTAACAGCACAATCCTATGAATGTTTACTCAGACAGAAGTCCTACTGATCTGAATGGGGCTTAGTCTTCTGTAAGAGTGCATGGGATTGCAGCCTGGCAGCCCAAACCTATCCAGGGCTTACAATAGTGGATACCACAATCCGCCACTATAAGCCTCGGCGCAGTGGCACAAAAGCCAGGCTGCCATCAGGCATTTCAGAGCTACCAAATGCCCAGGTGGGGGATATAGGTCCACAGCAGGGACAGTATAGGGGAAGATCATGCTCATGATCTTCCTGGGATAGGAAGCAGCTAGGTAGGGGGTGGTTTGGGGCAAGAGTGGGAGGAGCTCAACAGCAACAAAGTATGCCAAGATTCTATCCCCTTTTCCTTGCTCCAAACCTCCCCCTGAGTCTCATGGACTTCCACCAGCAAAATAAAGGCACCCATTGAAGGCCAAGCAGCCTACGAAGAGATAAGGTTTTATCCATCTCTCCTGAGCTATCTGGTTTCTCCTCCACCCCTCCACTGCAGGCAGCACACTCTCCACCTCTGAACTTCCCCTGGTTGCTCCCCTGAACCACCAATGACCTTTCCGCCGCCTTCCCTGCTCCCTGGGTGGACCACCAGGAGGATGCACTGGTCACTTGTGCCCATAGCTCTGGAGCAGGAAAGCAGAGCAGGCAACTGTTGTGCCACTGTCACTAGACTTACAATGCTAGATGTGCTTCCTTGATGCACTCCTTCCAACAACCTCGGAAGGCAAGGAAGCACATGTGAAGAAGTGCTTTGAGCACCTGGAAGTGCTATACCACAGCGCCAAGTGTTACGTTGTTCTTGTCCACTGGAAGGTATCAAATGCTAGCACCGAGAGCCGTGTTGATCATGAAATCAAATATCCCAGGCTGTCATGTACAGATATCAACTAGTCCGCAGATATCCAGTAAACTATCTGGACAATATTTGACACAGAAGTGCACAATGAATTATTAGGAGGAGAATCTGAATGAGCAAATTCTCTCTGGTCCCATCTCCAGCCCTAATTAAGCAGAGTTCACCCACCAAGAGAGTTTTTCCTCGTTCTCCCTTTATGACATGAGAAGCAATTATTAGACGGCTGCCAAAGGTTGCTCCAGAAATTGTCTGTTGAGTAACGCTCATTCTTTTCCTTTTGAGTTGAGAAGAGCAGGATTCTCCCACCCTGCCGAGCATCTCTACCCCTTCCACGCATCTCATTCCCACAAGCATAATCCCAGCTAAACAAAGGGGCATGTAAAGAAATCCGTTAATAATGCCAGTCCCAAGTCCTTCAGGCAGCGAACAGTCACCTTGCAATGTTGATTCCCTACCCAATAATCTCCCCTTTTCCCCCGAAAAAAAAGTATAAATAGATTTACAACCCAATTGCCTCCTTTTATCTGATGAATACGAAGCAGCACTATTGTGTTAGTGGGCCTTTTTGGAAGATATATTGGACTTTAATAAAATTTGATCAATGCGTTTAAGTCAAATTGAATTATATGTAAGTGGATAGGGTTGACATATGTTTCAATATCTGTGAGTGATACATTATTCTCCAGTGAGCATAAAATTTAATGAAATATAAATACCCATTAATCCTCATGTTTCAACCAATCAGTCAGCGGCGCTCCTGCCTGCTGTTAGCAGAAGCAGGCCCAGAAAGTCATCTGTTTTACCTAAGCAGGAGCTCCAACCTGGAAAGAATCAGAAAGCTCGGCGAAGAGAAAAAGAGAGTGGAAAGGCAGCATTCCGCCAGCTGATTTGCTAGTATCTGCTTTCCAGAACCAAACAATACCGCACTCACTTTTCTCCTCTAATAAGATTCCAGGGAGAAAAAGAATGAAGTAGATATTTTTCCACTATCTTTTTTTTTAGTGTAATAGACCAACACTTCCATCTTTCTAAAAAAATAAAAAAATAAAAAAATTAGGCGCTGATCCAGTTGCCCCACCACATCTTCCTTTGTGCACATACCCTGTTTCCCTGAAAATAAGACCGGGTGTCATAATAATTTTTGCTCCAAAAGTTGCTTATTTTCAGGGGATGTCTTATTTTTTCATGTACAACAATCTACATTTATTCAATTACAGTCCTGTCATCTTCTTCTGGAACATAATCCTAACTCTCCAAACCCCAAATTCCGGCCTGAGTTTCTTGTGACTCCATTTCCTGTAGAACCATTGGCCCCTATCTCTCCTGTCCAGTAATAAAGCGCCCCTTAAATGATCTCTTCTTGTCCATGTAGCCTGCTTGTAGTGCATTGGCAACACAGCTAGCTGTCAGTGATTTAATCCCCGCTACACCCTCCCTCTGCCTCTGCGAACATACTACGTAAATGCATCTGTCTGGCTGATGATCTTAACTGGGGCTTATCTAGGGCTTATATTACGAGCACTCTGAAAAATCCTGCTAGGGCTTATTTTCCGGTTAGGTCTTATTTTCAGGTATATATTTAGGATGTGTATTAGGCTTTAAGTAGTCAAAGGACATGGCAGGCATTATCTGCTTGTGATCCTTACAACAACTCTGTAAGGGAAGTAGATAGCACCATCTCAATATTGCAGCTGGGGCTGAGAGGGAATGGTTTGCCTAAGGATACCGAGGGCGCAATCCTAACCAACCTTCCAGCACTGGGGTAAGGGCAATGTAGCTCTGAGATAAGGGAACATTTTTTCCTTTACCTTGAGGAGGCTTCCGTGACTACTATTCCACTGCAGAATGCAGCACAGGCCCCACTGACACACCTATGTCGGTTTTGGAAAATTGGTTAGGATTGCACCTCTAGTCAGGTCTTGACAGAGGTGAGATTCAAAGCAGGGAAGTCCTGTTCCATGGCTTGGTCATTTAGCCATGAGGCAGCAAAGTGTCAAGCTGGGATGGGCTGTAGTCACTGAGCTCAAGTTGCGAGTCATTTGCAAGTCTCCACCCCCACGACTCAACTTGCTCATGAGTCATAGCACTCACCTGTGGTGACTCACCCCCCAAATGTCCTGAGTCATTTTGACTTGAGTATGAGTCTTTTGTGAAGCAAGCCATGGTGTGGGTCAGGCATGACTCCGTGAAAAAAGGAGGTGTTGGTGGGGCTGGGGGTGTTGTCAGCGTTGTCATTTTACATTCTCCAGATGTTCCCATCTCATTTCTGGTCAGAAATGTGCTGAAGTCCTTCACTTCTACCCCTTTTCATTTAAGTGAACAAGAGCTATGCTGCTGTTGTTATTCGAGCACGTGTACCAGGGCAATGAGTGCAGGAAGACAGTCGGTTCCTCATAAAAACCCCAGCGATGAGCCTTCTCCCCATTCACATCATGACTTCTGACTTCCTGTCTTCAGAAGGAGCGCCAGGCACGTGCCATGCCATTGATCAACAGGGACTGGGAGACGCCAACCTCAGCAAGGGAACAGAAGCAGCAAGTGGGAGGGTTGTGTGCAGTAGCCGGGAGGTTGCTCCCCCCCCCACCAATCCCCATGCCAACTCAGCACAGAGCCTCCCTCATGCCGACCAACTTCATTTGGCACAAGGGAGGCTTCCTGTCGGTGCTCTCAAGCTACTTGTAGCGTCGGCTTGAGACCTTTAGTGCCGACGCGGGGGTGCTGCTCTGCGCCCCCACGTCGGTGCTAACGCCATAGTGCAGACGCAACAACGTTGCATCAGCGCTATGCGCCGAATATGATGGTGCTGCCATTTGCAGCCATTCAATGAGGCTTCCTCCCAGGTAACTGTGGAGGATCAGGATAGGCAGACTGCACATTGCAGCCTCTGGCATACAGGGCACCGCCTCCCTCTGGCTTCCCTCCACCTTTTCCTCCTTCCAGAGCTTCTTCAGCCACTTGTTCTTAAAGCAAGTACCCCCTCTCCCATCCCTTGGGCCCCTCCCACATCTAGGGAAAAAAATCAGGCCACTCATCCTTCAGCCAATTAACCTCCCCTGCTGCTTGCGCTTGTCTGAATGCCAGCTTCCGGATGGCCCCATGCGGTATGTCATGTGACATAGAAGCCACAAACAAAGTAAGCAAGCACACCCAGACTCTTGGAGACACTGCGCGTGTCACTGTGACTTGGGTTTCTCAGATTCATGACTCATTTTCGAGTCAGTGGACCCAAGTCTCAAGTCACACCAGAGTCATTGACAAGTGTGTGTACATGTCAAGTGTACATGAATCGTTGAAAGAATTAACAAAGCAAGCTCTCCAAAACCTCCTGATGCCCAAGGTGGCATGCCAAATGGCAGAATTGACCTCCCCGAGGACCCCTAGACTGCCTACTGTGCAAAACAGCTGTGCAGCAGCAGTGCCACAGCCCACCTGAGGTTGTGTCATGACATACTTTCATGACATACAGTACTTGCTGAAGACCTGTGTACTACATCATGCTCATTTGCATGTGAAATTTTCTGCTTGTAATCTACACACACACGCGCGCGCGCGCACACACACACACACACACACACACACACACACACACACACAGAGAGAGAGAGAGAGAGAGAGAGAGAGAGAGAGAGAGAGAGAGAGAGTCTTAGCTCTTTAGTAAGCAAAGAGCTGAGCTCATGTCCCCACTTGTACCGGAAGAGTTGGATAGGTTTCTTATTTTTATGCTCAAATACAAGCATGTAGCAATACGGAAAAAAGACCACACTGGTCAAAACTGAATACTGTAACTGAACTTCCAATGGCCAATATAGGAAAGCATTTTCTGGTATAATCAGGTCAAAGATAGCATCTAATAGCACAAATAGCTCCTTTGCGCATATTTCTAAAATGTATATGCCAGACCTATAATTTAGATCTCAGTTAAATTTTACAATGCAGTGGGTCTCGAACATTTTAGTACTGTGATCCACTTTTTAGAACGACAATCTGCCTGGGGCCCATCAGAAGTGATGTCATGGCTGGAAATGCCATCCTTGTGACGCCAGAGCCTGCTGCTTTCCTGAGAATGTAGCAATAAGTTGGGTTATTTCTCAACCATTTTCCAAGAGCAACATGAATCAGAAAGAAAGAGCAGCAAGATCTGGTGTCATATCACTTCTGGTGTGTCCCTGGACAGGTTGTCATTCTACAAAGTGGGTCCCTGTGCTAAATCTCTGTCTTAAAATATATAGGACTACATAAGAAGTGATTAGATAAACGACACCTGTCCTTGAACCAAACTATTGTCTCCTTTTTCTAACATGTCGCTGGCTTTAAAGTGGCAATTAACTAATAGAAACTCTTGCACCAAGTCACTGCCAAGCACAATCATCTTAAAAGCTGCCTGATGGGTTTGTATTTGGCTTTGAAAATGATCATGAATTGCAATCACACAAATTTCATGCTAGCGAATGTAATGTCATCCAGGCGATAGTGATGTTTCCTCTGGAACATTTTGGCTTCTGTGTAATTTGATGGATGTTCCCAGTGTCAAGCATCAACCAAATTTCATTTTCAAGTTATTTATATAAGGTCTTATTCACGTGTGTTAAGTAATGCTTTGTGATCCATGAAGAACCACTAAAAGCGAGGAAAATTTGCAAAATTTGGCCATTAGTTAATTATGGAATTGGCTTATTAAGAATGCACTTTGCAATGTTTTTATTATTCAAGTTAACCTTGTGATTTCTTTAATGGATTGCAATTAATAATGCAGTTTCATTTGGAACTGGTGCACTTCTTTCTTGATATTTCACTGACAGTTTGTTACTTGGCCAGGTCATTTCCTCACAAACTTTTTGTTTGTGAGTATTCTTAGATTGTACAATGAAAAAGTTAATTGGATGCAAAAATGAAACAAAATCACAACAACAAAAACCATTTTAAGATTCAGCCTTGGTATCAATGGAGATCATTTCCTGCACCAGCAATTTATCCTGTCCCCATGTTTACTGGCTCAAGACTTTTTTCACCAGAAGCTGCAACTACAGCCTTCCAACTGTAAAGGAGACTGACATAAACACTCGGAGTGAAGTTACTTTAAAAGGCTACATGATACAAGAACAACCTTGTAATACTCATGAAGGCATAATGCTGTCATGGTATCACTATCTCCAAATCCAGCACTTAACTTCTTTACCCCTAATTAAAAACTCAGATCTCCAGGTCCAGTTTTGGGATGTCTGATAGTCAGTAATCATCTAGGACATATACATACAATTTCACTGTGGGAACATGGGGATCCCTAAAACCAGATACGTGGCAGAAAATTTGATCATCTGAACCATTTACCGCTTCATCACTGCATTTAAATAAAATAGCTGTCATGATTTTAGTACATTGGTATTTGTGCTCTTCTTTGATAAGCTACATATTCCACATTTATCATTGACCAGATGTGTCAAATCTAAGGCCTGGGGGCCAGATGCGATCCTTGGAAGCTCTTTATTGGGCCCTTGTGCTCTCCCAGCACCACCACCAGCTGCTCTCAGCTGCTGAGCTGTGCTAAGGTGCCACTGCTGAAAGGGCAGCCCACATGATCATTGGGCTCTCTCCAGTGATGGGATCTGGGAATAAGGAAGCAGAACGCTGGGCGGGACTTACGCATGATTGGCTGCCTGTCCATTCCGTTCCGTGGCTGCCCTGGCTTCGGGGGGGGCCTGCTCGCTGGGGGGGATGGGTGGGGGGCGCACCGGGTGCCTGGGCGAGCAGCAGTGGGGCACGCCAACCGGGGGCAGCCCCCCCTGAGGCCAGGGCAGCCACAGAACAGAACGGACAGGCTGCCAATCACGAGTAAGTCCCGCCCAGCGTTCTGCTTCCTTATTCCCGGATTCCACCGCTGGCTCTCTCATATCATGAAACTATGACCAAGGTTTGTTCATTTTCTGTTTTGTCATTTGCAGCTAATGAGTTGCTAAGTGAGAAAAAAAGTGCTTGTTTCTGGTCATCACCTGCTTAATGACATCACCTCCTGCTTAATGACATCATTTCCGGCCCTCAGCAAGCATCATGAATAGTATTTGGCCTGCTGTATGAAATGAGTTTTACCCCCTTGTCCTAGACACTATTGGAAAAATGGTGAGGGAATAAGTTCATACCTCAGCTGTTGTTTGGCTTGTCCTAGGACTCAACTATTTGGAGTTCCAGGTGGCATGGAGCAACACTCTCCACGTTTGATGCTGCAGTTTGCAGACAAGTAGCAAATGCTGGGAGGCTTGGGGGGCATGGCCAGTGCCATTAGCATGGGGTCATGTCTAGCTAGTACACTCCTCTTCCTGTGATCATCAAATTTGGGGAGAGAACCCTGCATAGGGCTAGGCAGAT
The DNA here is from genome assembly GCA_029204185.1 of Lerista edwardsae. Lineage (NCBI taxonomy): Eukaryota > Metazoa > Chordata > Lepidosauria > Squamata > Scincidae > Lerista > Lerista edwardsae. The sequence goes on from JAJKFI010000037.1 coordinate 5,868,722, forward strand.
AAGGAGCTAGAGAGAAATAGACATAAATATGTCCAGAAGAGTACAATTATTTATTTATTTATTTATTTATTTATTTGAAGAATTTATATCCCGCCTTTCCCATGCTGAAGCAAATGCCCAAGGCGGCTTACATGAGCAGGCTAGTCTAAACCACCATTTTTTCCAATGGGGTTTTTACAAATCCACAGTATTCTTGTTCTGCCAATCCTCAGGCCCAGACGTTGCCTTCACAGTGTGGTTCTCTCCTTTGGCTGCCTGCCATCAAGCCTCAGCAGGCAATCGCAAGTCAGGCCTGGACAGGTCCTCAAGGTCGTATTCCCTTCTTTGCCGGCTGGCCTCCTCACACACTCCACCACAACTCTCACACAAAAGGTGCTCCATCAATGTGCTTTGTAGCTTGGCCTGCAACTTCCCTCCCACAATGACACATCTATTGTCTCTGAATGACAAAAGGAAGTCAGTGGGATGTGGTGGCGGAGGGAACAGGAGTGGGGAGGGGTGAAAGGGGGAGGACGATGACAGGGGATGAGAAAGTTGGATTGGGTCCCAGGAGTGGGGGCAGGATTGGCAGCATCAGTGCTGTCAATATCCTAACCCGTTTTCCAGACCCGTTTCCTGCATGCACCTGCATGGCTCACAGATGTACTTTCAACAGCCCTGAGCCAGAAGCCACATTCCCAAACTCCTTATTATATGCCTTCACTAGGTGATGTTGCAAGTTTGACAAGTGAAAATAGGGCCCAGTGAAGGAAGAGAGAGACATACACCCATCTGGCCAAGGCTGGTCACTAAAATAATCATTGAAAAGACACAGTGTTGGGCTCTGAGGCTTCACGAGGCTGTAATATGTGCGATTGGACTATATCCATACATGTGAATTCAGAAAGCCCAGACTTGTCTCACACATAAGCGATCTACTACTCAGTTCAGGCTCCACTTTCAAGGATTCATCTTGAGTTTCTATGACATAGATCTACAGATATAGATGATATAGATTAGCAGCACTGTCTTGATCATAATATACCATCCCTGTTTCGAGCACCCTGGCGCAGATGCTGAGCAAGATAAGAGACGAGCACTGATGAAGGCATGTTCTTGTTTCACAACCAATTAGAGCGTTAAAAAGGAAAATCTTTTGCTTTCATGGCTGTTGACACTTTTTCATTTCGGTGACAACAAAATGTCACTATTATGAGCTGCTTTCAATTAATGCAGCTTTTTTGCCAGCCTGACCTGCCTTGCTCTCTAGGTGTTGAGTGCTGCTCTGGGCACATTTCCTCATAAATGGAAGCCTGACATCATCAAACCCCTTTGTGATTTATGCAGCCAAATTTAGAATGGAAATTCTGTATTCCGTGAGCTGCAAGGGAAAACCATTTTAGACTGGGATTGTCAACTGCTGTGGTTGGGTCAAACGTTTATCTTCTAAATTCTCAGCAACACCCAGTGACAATTGGAACACTGTTTCTTTTTCCCTTGCATAGATTGTACTGGATTGAAGAACATCTTTTCATTCTGGAAACATTTGTGGGTTCAGGAATATTAGAATATTCCATTAACAACACAGTCCTATGCATATCAACTCAGAAGTTAGCCCCACTGTGTTCAATGGGATTTATTACCAGGAAAGTGTGTTTTGATTGACGCTGAACAAGTCTAGAAGTATCTATTAGGGCAGTGATCTCCAAAGTCCTACTCAGATGTTAAAGACGCTGTAAGCAGTGGTGTCATTCAAATGATTTAGGAACAGGAACTCACTTTTGATTGGCACTTGTCGGAAACCCGGAACCAGCCACGGAGCCCGTTAGGATCCGGAACGCCCGTTCTGGTCCGTTCCCCCTGAATGACATCACTGGCTGTAAGTGCTTGCGGGGGCCGGGCAGGAGTGGGGGGAAACCCAGCAGTGCCGCAGCAATCATGGAACATCTGGGGCATCTGGGGCATGTGCCCTACTGGGGGAATCAAGGGGGTTCCAGAAGGATTGGGGAGGCCTGCTGCCACCTCTGCAGGCCTTCCTGAAGCTTAAAATAGCTCTGTGGCCAGATTGGAGCTTGCTTCCTGTTTCACGTGAAAAGAGGAAGCAAGCTCCGATCTGGCCACAGAGCTATTTTAAGGTGGCAGGGGGCTTCCCCAAACTTTCTGGACTCTTAAGGGGAAAGGGCCCCTTTTTGCTCTCTATGGTGGGTCATGACCTAATTTTTAAAACTTTTTCATTTCACGGTACACTGAGAAGGCACTAAAATTGTCAAGGCACACAATCAATTTTCTGACAATTGACAAAGCACACCATACTGCAAGCAGGGGGCTCACATTCCCAATGGCCCTACAAATAAATGATCCTCCCCAATGCTCCCTCGGCATGCCCGCGGACCATTTGCAGCACACCAATGTGCTGCAGCACAGCGATTGAATATTGCTGGCTATTGTCTTTCTCAAGGGCTACCTGTAAGATTGTGTTAGTATAGGGCTACAATCCTATACACATTTAATTGGAAGTCCTAATTAACAGAGTGGAATTTCTGCATAAACTACCATTCTAATACACAGTTTATTACTTATTTGAGATATTCCATTTTTTTTCCATTGTACATACTTTTTAATAAATTGCAACTCAGTCCTATAGAATGAGATGAGCGGGATCCTTCAATGAAGCACATAAATTTCAAAGTAGGAATGAGTGGCAAGACAAGAAAACATTGAAATGAAGACATCTCGTCTAGTCCTTGTGGATGTGGCTAAGCGGTTGTCATATCGAGCTCCTGCACTTCAAATGCATTTACTACAGACTTGGGGATATATCTCCTTCCATATACACATCTGTCCTTCTCGTCCGTGGGTTGACCATCCATGTATTGGGCTCAACAATGGGAGAAACAATTGATCCCTGAAGAAGAAGAAAAGCATCTTTTTTAAAATTGTGATTTAAAAAACTGCTTTTCTTAACTTTACAGAGCAGCAGGCAGGCAGTCTTCCGCGATGAGAATGGCCACTTCCAGGTCACCCCAAGGTCTTGACTTGGCCCCTGGTCACCCCAGAACGCAATGTGGAGGCACTTAATCACTTCCGTGCTGCACCCTTTCGTGCTCCAGGGCCAAGGGAAGGGTCCCTTGACTTGGCACATTCCAAAAAGAGCCGTTCTAATCACCGGGGCTGGCCTACCTGCTGCTCTCTAAAGGTAAGAAAAGTGGTTTTTAAACTGTGCTTTAAAAGGGACACCTTTTTGTGGATTTGAATATCTGCAGCTTTTGGCAGCCATGAGGTTTCCAGGAACAGAACCCTTGCGAATGCCAAGGGCAGAGTGTACCCCCCTGTTCTTGTAAAGGAGCACCTGAGACATTGCCTCACATACTCCCTCTGCGGTTAGAAGTATGAGATCACAGAGACTGCTTGCATGCTTGTGATGTTCTCCTGTGTCACTTTCTACCTGAAGAAGCACGTCAGGCTCTATTGTCATGACATTTGCACGACTTCTAGTCCTGCAAATCTCTACTCGGCCCTGATTGGCTTCTACTTAACCCATTTGGTGCAAACCCAACAAACATTTTCCAGCAAGCACTGTACTTCAGATACCACTATTATACCAATCTCACTGAGGCTATTTCCCCCCACATCCACCAAGGCAGCTTCACACATTAAGGGCGCAATCCTAACCTGCACCAGGCCAGCGGGCTTGTGCTATATCCTATGCAGGTTGGCACTGCGCTGGAGCATCTATGGGGCAAGGGCACATTTGCACCCTTGCCCTAGGTTAGGCAGCAGCCAGCCCTATGGGCTACTCGATCTGTGCCCGCTGTATAGTGGGCACAGATCGGAGTAATCCACGCAGCCCAAATTGGGGCCAGGTGGCCTGGGGACAAGGGATTGGATGAGGCCGAATGACTCAATCCAGGCTCCACCCTCTCCCTGGGCTGGACCGCCTCCCGGACTGCCCTCCGCCCTCCCCATTCCACCCTCCCTCCTGCCTTCGCCCCACTCACAAGAGTTGCAGCACTGGCTGAACACGGCCAGCACAGCGGCTCCTTCCCTGCCAGCTGCTCCAGCACTGCAGCATCGACACAAATGCTTGTGTCGACACTGCGCACCTTGCGCTGGCGCGCATATGCTTGATGGCATGTGCGCGGCAGCATTGGGCCGACACAAGCTTCTGGATTGCGCTCTTAAATAAATTTTAGTTTATACAAACACAGAGACTCTGCTAAAAGTCCCTCTGCCTTCACATAAGGCCATCGCAAGAGGGCCTCCTCCAACCAATGGAACATGATTGGCCAAGGCGGCAAATAAAATAACCAGCAGCTGAATATTTAGAAGTGTCTCCTTACTATACTCTTGGCCTTCTAAACAGCAGTCTTCTAAACTCCGAGCTGCAACCAAATGACTCTCACCATCCCTACAGCAGCTCCCTGCCTTAAATACTCTTCCTCACTCCTACAGACACATGATAACAATTCCACATTTACAAGCAATTCCCTGCTTGTAAAGCAGGGGTTTTCAAACTGGGACATCACAACGCCCCAGGATGGAAAGCACTGTGTCTTTCCCCGGAAGGGATGGGGGCACCGCGGATCGTGTCACTGTGGGCAACATAGTGGGGGTGGGGGGACTTGCCGCTGCCCGTCCCAGCATTTGTGAGGGTCGAGGAGCCCTGTGGACCCCTCTGCAGGGCACCCTATGTTACCAAAAACTTTTAAAAAGTTACCACAACTCTCTTCTGGGTCATGATTGTGAAACCGCTATTGTCAAGCATTCTTGACTCTTGAGAAGTCCCCAATCCCTCCATTATCTACAGCCATTACAGTTACCTGGACACTTTATATAGACTCGCCTTCCCCATTTCCAGTTCTTTTGTACAAATAGGGCAACTAAATACAACCCATTTTGCCTCAGGTTGAAGTGTGTGTTGGACTTAATTATTCGGAAAAGTGTTTTAAAATAGTGCTGATGGGTGATGGAATTGAGTTTGACTTTCCATAGTTTTTAAAACAACATTGTTTCAGTTCTTCATTTGATTGTACATCCCTTTAGTTATTTTAGCAGAAGTGTCTAATAAGCTTTATAATTACGCGTTGGTTGCTTTCCAAAAAAGCAAGATCCTGACAGAGCTACAGGCTATAGATGGAAAAGAGATTTGCAACGTGGAATAGCAATTGAGCAAATGAGACAAGCCCTAGATAATAATTCAGAAGAGAAATGCTAGAGAGAGAGATGGTGGCTCTGGCGTGGAGTGGTTTTACACCGTCAGGGCACCATCGGCAGCCCTTCTTGGGAAAGGCAGATCTGGCAACATCCACGCCCCAGAAATACCTCTTGGAAGAATCTTTCTTTCTGCCTGTATCCAGTGATGTCATGCAGGGGGAACGCGGGGGAACTCAGTTCCACTAGTTAAAATTAGGGCTGACTCCGCCCACTTCACTCTCCCTCCTCCCCCCTCCCAATTCCTCTGCAAAGAGCTTTTCTTCTTCGTTGGCCGGCACTCAGAGGGTTAAAGGGAGCAACTCCGGATTCCTAGGGGGGCGAAGGCAGTGATGCCATTCAGGGGGAACGAACCAGAATGGGCGTTCCGGATCCTAACGGGCTCCGTGGCTGGTTCCGGGTTCCCGACAAGTGCCAATCAAAAGTGAGTTCCTGTTCCTAAATCATTTGAATGACACCACTACCTGTATCCCATTTGCACCCTAGATTCTTCATCAGATGCTCATGTCCCCTACCATTAGCGATCCGTCTGGAAGAGATGTAGGACACAACCTGTTCAGTGGTTGCCCTTCTTGCGGTGGATTTCTCCCCTCCAAGAAGCCTGACTGGCCCAGACACTGTCCACCTTTCAATGGGCCATAAAGCCATTTTTATTCTGATTTACCTTGTTTTAAATTATGGGTTGGTAGGTTTAGAAGATTGGATGCCTTTTCCACAGTATTCTCTGTTCTGTGTTTGGGCGGTTTATTGTCTTGTTTGCGCTTTTTAAGATTTGGTTGAGATAGGTTTTGGTGTGTGCGTTCATGTGTGTGTGGAAAGCGCTTGATCCAGTAAAGCACTGATATGATGCTCATGTGTATGTGGGAAGGAATCCCAACTGGGCTCAAGGAGGCCTTGTTTTTCCTATATCTTTCCTCACTACATGGGTGTCATATGGGTGATGATTGGGGCCATTGAAGGTCCCAAATGGAAGGCCTACACATTGCTCCCCATTCATCTTTCTGCTTCTGCACTATGCATGTCACTCATGCTCTGGAGCACAAGAAACATGCATGGCACACAGGTTGGAGTGGTGCTTGGTGAAGGTATGAGTGCACAAGTACAGTCCTTCTCATTGCTTCTTCAAAATGCCTTTATATGCACCTCGGTGCCAAAAGGCAGTCATTTTGGTGTGACAGAGAAAGCATAGCTCTATTGATTTACATGCAGAAACTAAATATGTGCCACCAGGGCTAAATCCATAATTTTTGAACTAGACTGAGTTTTAGTAATTTGCATTTTACTTTAAAAAAAAACCATAAAGGTATCATCTGATGAACCACATAGCTGTTCAAAATGCACTAGGATTTAGCATACATTTGGTAACTACATTCAACTCTCTCTCTCTCTCTCTCTCTCTCTCTCTCACACACACACACACACACACAGAGAGAGAGAGAGAGAGAGAGAGGGAGAGAGAGAGAGAGAGAGGGAGGGAGAGGGAGGGAGGGAGAGAGAGAGAGAGGGAGAGGGAGAGGGAGAGGGAGAGGGAGACGGAGAGTTTCTGTTTTGGCTCTTTTCAAAGAGGTCGGCTGCAAAAAACAAGACATGGATACAACCATTTAGCCATGAATTACTGGACCACAACTACCGACATCAATCCAAAATAGCTACATTACAGGTATTAATATGTGACTAATGCTTTAATCATGTGAACCACATCATGAAGGCTACATTTAGCTTTAAAGGGTAAAATATTGTGCTGCTAATTAAACAGGTATAATTACTGAAGTGTAACAGCTGGGTAATGGAAATAGATGCTTGCCCACAGTCAATAAACGGTTTCAAATAATCAATTGTCTTTTAATTAACATGTAATAAATATCCTTGATAGATTCAGAGTGCAATCCTAACCTGGAGTTAGGCCGGCATAAACTAAGCCAGCAACATTTGGCCAGCACAAGGGCTACCATAAAGTGTGTTTGGACTACTCTTGGAGTCAGGGAAGATGGCTTACGTCTGTGTGCTGGCCTCGCTGACTCCGAGAGTGGTCCAAACATACATTACAGTGGCCCTTGTGCTGGCCAAACTTTGCTGGCTTAGTTTATGCCGGCCTAACTCAGTTTAGGATTGCGCCCTCAGCTGAAACAGACAAGACCATGTGCTGAAAGTAATACCAACAATTGGACACAATCTCTTACAGAATGTGCATAGTTAAAATGCTGTGACTTGGAAATTTTTTTCCTACCTGTTTTATTCACAGTTTCTGTCTTCAAGTTACAGATCAAAAATACACTGCATAGTATTTGATGTCCCTTTAAATGTGCTCTCATAAAGCCAGGGCATCCAGGGCAGATTAGGAGGTGGCTGGAGGTCTCCTAGGAGTAAGACGATATTTATCCACAACCCCATGTGGAGCCCCAGCCTGCCCTATGAGGTTTCTCAGATCTGTTCTAGCTATTTAGCTGGTGCAAATCTGGGAAGCCCAATATAACTTCAGGAGGCCTGAAGGGAAGGCTAGGATATGGCAGAGGAGGCCACCCCCTCCTGGGTATGATCTGCGCCAGTTCCGACCTCCCCCTACCCAGGAATGCCCCTCCCTGCCACCCTCCCCACACGCCTATGCTGGTCAGCATTCGCCTATCTGCTTTGGCCAGCATTGTTCTTGAATGCAGTTCCAATAGGCCAATATAGGTCTTTGAGCTGGCATTGCAGACTCACAAGTAGTTGCAAACAGGCTTTATGGCATGCTTGTGACACTCTGAGCTGGTGCAGGGACAGCTGTGTTGGCTCATGGAGAGGATAGGAGTGCACGAAGTGGCAACCCACTCCAGTACTCTTGCCAAGAAAACCCCATGGATTACAGAACAAAAAGGCTAAACGATATGACACTGGAAGATGAGACCCTCAGGTCGGAAGGTGTCCATTATGCTACTGGGGAAGAGCAGAACACGAGTACTAGTAGCTCCAGAAAGAGTGAAGTAGCTGGGCCAAAACTGAAAGGAAGCTCAGCTGTGGATGTGTCTGGAAGTGAAAGGAAAGTGCGATGCTGCAAAGAACAATACTACATAGGAACCTGGAACGTCAGATCTATGAATCAAGGCAAGCTAGATGTGGTCAAACGTGAGATGTCAAGGCTGAACATCGACATCCTGGGAGTTAGTGAACTAAAGTGGACAGGAATGGGAGAATTTAATTCAGATGACCATTATATTTGCTACTGTGGGCAGGAATCCCTTAGAAGAAATGGAGTAGCCTTCATCGTGAACAAGAGAGTGAGAACAGCAGTACTGGGGTATAACCTCAAAAATGATAGAATGATTTCCATTCGGATCCAAGGCAAACCTTTCAACATCACAGTAATCCAAGTCTACGCCCCAACCACTGGTGCTGATGAGGAAGAAGTTGACCGCTTCTATGAAGACCTAGAACAGCTTCTAGAATTAACACCCAAAAAAGATGTCCTTCTCATCATAGGGGATTGGAATGCTAAAGTAGGCAGTCAAGAGGTAAGAGGAATAACAGGCAAGTTTGGTCTTGGAGTACAAAATGAAGCAGGGCAAAGACTGATAGAGTTCTGTCAGGAGAACACATTAGTCATAGCAAACACCCTTTTCCAGCAACACAAACGGCGACTGTACACATGGACTTCACCAGATGGTCTACATCGAAATCAGATTGATTACATTCTTTGCAGCCAAAGATGGAAAAGTTCCATACAGGCAGTCAAAACAAGACCTGGAGCTGACTGTGGTTCAGATCATCAGCTTCTTCTTGCCAAATTCAGGCTTAAACTGAAAAAAGTAGGGAAAACCGCTAGGCCCTCCACGTATGACCTAAATCAGATCCCCTACGAATATACAGTGGAGGTGACAAATAGATTTAGGGGCTTAGATTTGGTAGACAGAGTGCCTGAAGAACTTTGGACGGAGGTCTGTAACATTGTACAGGAGGCAGCAACTAAAACCATCCCAAAGAGGAAGAAATGCAAGAAGGCAAAGTGGCTGTCTGACGAGGCTTTACAAATAGCTGAGGAAAGGAGAGAAGCCAAAAGCAAGGGAGAAAGGAAAAGATATACCCAACTGAATGCAGATTTCCAGAGAACAGCAAGGAGAGATAGGAAGGCCTTTCTAAATGAGCAATGCAAAGAAATAGAGGAAAACAACAGAATGGGGAGGACTAGAGATCTTTTCAAGAAAATTGGAGATGTCAAAGGACAATTTCATGCTAAGGTAGGCACAATAAAGGACAAAAATGGCAAGGACCTAACAGAAGCAGATGAGATTAAGAAGAGGTGGCAAGAATACACAGAGGAACTCTATAAGGCCGATCTCAATGTTCCTGATAACCACAGTGGTACAGTCACTGAGCTCGAACCTGACATCCTGGAGAGTGAAGTCAAGTGGGCTTTAGAAAGCCTCACTAACAACAAAGCTAGTGGAGGTGACAGCATTCCAGCGGAATTACTCAAAATCTTAAAAGAGGATGCCGTCCAAGTGCTGCTCTCCATATGCCAGCAAATTTGGAAAACCCAACAGTGGCCACAAGACTGGAAAAGATCAGTTTACATTCCAATCCCAAAGAAGGGCAATGCCAAAGATTGCTCGAATTACCGCACCATTGCACTCATTTCACATGCTAGCAAGGTGATGCTCAAAATCCTACAAGCTCGGCTTCAGCAGTATGTGAATCGAGAACTACCAGATGTACAAGCTGGTTTCCGAAGAGGCAGAGGAACTAGAGATCAAATTGCCAACCTTCGCTGGATCATGGAGAAAGCAAGAGAGTTCCAGAAAAACATCTACCTCTGCTTCATTGATTATGCTAAAGCCTTTGATTGTGTGGATCACAACAAACTGTGGCAAATTCTTGAAGAGATGGGAGTTCCAGACCACCTGATCTGCCTTCTGAGAAACCTTTATGCGGGTCAGGAAGCAACAGTTAGAACTGGACATGGAACAACCGACTGGTTTAAAATTGGGAAAGGAGTACGACAAGGCTGTATATTGTCACCCTGCTTATTTAACTTATACGCAGAGTACATCATGAGGAAGGCAGGGCTGGATGACTCACAAGCTGGAATCAAGATTGCTGGGAGAAACATCAACAACCTCAGATATGCAGACGATACCACTCTACTGGCAGAAAGTGAGGAAGACCTAAAGAACCTTTTGATGAGGGTGAAAAAGGAAAGTGCCAAAATTGGTTTGAAGCTCAACATTAAAAAGACTAAGATCATGGCAACCACTCCCATCACTTCCTGGCAAATAGAAGGGGAAGAAATGGAAGCAGTGACAGACTTTATTTTCCTGGGCTCCAAGATCAGCGCAGATGGTGACTGCAGCCATGAAATTAAAAGACGTTTACTTCTTGGGAAGAAAGCTATGGTGAACCTAGATAGCTTAATCAAAAGCCGAGACATCACCCTGCCAACAAAGGTTCGCATAGTCAAAGCGATGGTTTTCCCAGTAGCCATGTATGGCTGTGAGAGCTGGACCATAAGAAAGGCAGAGCGTCGAAGAATCGATGCTTTTGAATTATGGTGTTGGAGAAGACTCTTGAGAGTCCCCTGGACTGCAAAGAGATCCAATCGGTCAATTCTCCAGGAGGTCAAGCCTGATTGCTCCCTGGAAGGACAAATGCTGAAGCTGAAGCTCCAATACTTTGGCCACCTGATGAGAAGAGAGGACTCTTTAGAAAAGACCCTCATGCTGGGAAAGATTGAAGGCAAAAGGAGAAGGGGGCGACAGAGGATGAGATGGTTAGATAGTGTCACCGAAGCAATGAATATGAAATTGGGCGAACTCAGGAAGCTAGTGGAGGACAGGGAGGCCTGGCGTGCTGTGGTCCATGGGGTCGCGAAGAGTCGGACACGACTTAGCGACTGAACAACAACAACAACAACAACAAAGATCTGAAGGTCGCCAATTCGACAACACCGGAATTCTCAGTGAGTGGCAGACCTTGAGAAGTGCGACTGATAAGAGCTGTGTCCAGCTGCCTATGAGAGAGGAGTTGTGCTGGGCCAGCTGTTTCTTTGGTGGGAGCAGAGAAACCGTCTATCAGCCAGCAGGAAGGCAATCGTGTGGCCAGAAAGAAGGACTAAACCACGAAAGTTCCATCTGTATGTTGTTGTAGTTCTTGAAAGATAGAACTTCTTTGTAATTTGTAAAAAAAACCCTTGTGGGTTTAGAGATAAAGCCTGCCCATGTAAACCGCCTTGAATTAAAGCCAGAGGAGCAATCTAATGGCCAAAGAAAGGCGGTATATAAATACTTGCATCATCATCATCATCATCATCATCATCATCATCATCATCATCATTACCCATTCCTTGTGTCAAACCAATGAATTGTTCAGCGATAGAATTGCTACACTCCTATCCTTGCTGTTAAGAGCACCATCCTAAGCTGCACTGGAATAGCGAGGCTGGCAGGCCTATGCTATATCCAGCTCAGCTTTGGTGTGCTGGGGAGCCTCCCTGGAGCCTCCCTGGGGCAAGCCTATGGTTTCCCCTATGGAAATGTCCCCTATGATTTCCTTGGATCTGTGCCTGCTGAATAGCAGGTGCAGAGCTGAGGAGGCTGCACAGCCCGAATCGGGACCACACAGCCTGGGGACAGAGGCTTGGATGCATCCTAACAGCCGCATCCCATCTCCACCCCCCCTCCCTGGGCCAGCATGCCTACCAGCCCGCCCACCCCCGCCCAGTTTGGCTGGCGCAGGAGTGGTGCTGCTGCACCTCTGCAGGCATCCTTGTCCTGATGCTGCTGCTAGCGCCAGCCCAACATCACTAGCACTGACCTGGGGGTCCATGTTGGTGCTCCCGCATCAGTGCTAGTGATGGTGGGCCAGCACAAGCACATTGCGTCATCCCAACATCACTCTTAGGATCATGCCCTAAATGGTGATCCTGGTATCATGGGAGAGGCAAGAGCAACAAGGAATACTTGGGGAAACTGAAAAGAAGCGTATGCACTTCTTAAATTTGTGGCCATAGTTAAAGAAATATATTGTGAGAGGTGGAATTCATGTCGCTTTATGCCTTCCATTGCATATTGACATGTAGGTCTGGCAATTTTCTGCTTAGATTGAGAACATAACAGGGGGAAACCCCTAACATTAAGACATAAGCAACACTAAACTGGGAAACATGTTTATGCTTGAGAAATCCCCTCTTTTCTTCTTCTTTTTAAGACAGTTTAGTGACTCACTACATGTTTTTCAGATGGAACATGCCTTAGATCTTGTTCACAAGCATGTTTACATTAGTTCTGTGTGAACTATAGCTTGAAACATTATCTCCCTGGAACCAATTTGTACATGTTTAGCTTTGTACAAGAATTTTGTGTAATTAAGGAGATTATCAAGTTGCTTTTAAACTCAGGAAATGTGCTCCAAGGACGTTCCTTTCCATTTGATTCCCATCCTCTTGTTCCTCGACTAATGAAGAACTTGACACTGTTAGCTATGTGAGCGATTTCAACTATTTCCAGCTGTTACAGGGGGTCCTTCAGCACCCTGGCTCAGGGGCTCACCCTGGCTGGACCTCCAACCGGTGACCAAACAGCAAAGTGGCAGATTTAAGGATGTTCAGGTGTAGGTTGAATGGGAAGAACAGTCCCTGAAAGACTTACCTTTGAAACCTTATTGCTCAGAAAATGCTAAATGATGACAAGGACTTGAAGCATCTGCAGTATAGCTTCCCCCCCCCACCACCTCAAAAAAAAAATTAGACCAAATCTGCCTGAGGGATCATTTCAGTCATAGAAGCCTCTGAGATGGCCAATCTGTCATTTATCCTGCTTTCCTGGATGAATTAAAGGTCAGACAGTGGACCCAGCGGTGAAGCTAAGGGGGCAGGGGTTACATTGCCCCAGGTACCATACCTTGAGGGGGTGCCATCCACCACCCTGAAGATGTATCCCTAAGGCAGGCAGGAAAAGTTCGTAAGGATACTGCATGTAGTTTCTCTGCACCTCAGATGGCTTTCTAGAGGCCTTAGAAAAGCCTTCAGGAGGCCTTCTGATGTGCAGGGAGGCTACATGTAGCCTCCTTGTGTCTCAGGCTACCTCCCAGAGACATCCTGAGGGGTATTCTGGGCATCAGGCCCCCGAAGGGTATTAGTACCACAGGGGTGTTAAAAAAAATTGTGTGCCCCTAGTTGCCAGGTCCCTTAGCTATTCCACTGAGCAGATCCATCCCTGCTGGCCATAGGCAGATCATTGTTCTCACCTCCACAGCTGCAAAATGAAGTGTATACTGCTTTATTTAGTAGGCTGTTGGGAACGTATACAGGATGCCCTTTGAAAATGTGCAATGTATGATAGAAATGCAAGGAAAGAATTAAATACGTGTATCCAAGTTTGTTGACACCCATTACCTGCAACTACGGTTCATGCTCATCTTGGTCACTGATGAAGGGTGCTGAGCCAGTTGCACTTTTATTTACTAGGATTGTCCATACCTCTTGTATGAAAGCATTTCTCTCATGAAGGAACTGTCCATGAATATCTACAGCTCCATGCCCTTCTCATGAGATCATCCCTTGATGCTCAAATACTTGCCAGCTATCACATGGTTTCTAATCTCCTGTTTATAGGGAAGTTCATTGGAAAGGCCATAGAAATTCAGCTGGGTTTCAGCTTTCCTATGGGGTAAAGACCAAAGCTTGTCAGTGTGATAAATGATCTGTTGATGATATTACATCAAAGACAGCTGGTCAATTTTGGACCTTATGGCAGTATTTGATATGATGAACTGTGGACCACTCTTTTGGTAGCCGAGGGTCACCAGTGCTGTGATAGAAGCTGCCAGCTGGTGTATTGAGCCATGAAAGAATGAAAGACTAGTCAACTAGTTGTGAAGGACAACTGAACAAGACTGTGGAAATTTAGCATATTCCAAGGCTTGATTCTTTCTCCTATATTGCTCAACACGTACAGATGACGCTCATGAAACTCTCATAGATAACATCAGCTGAAGGCTGCTTCGGCTATGATGTTAAGTGAGAAGGAACAGAATGTGCAGTTATACATAAGTCAACTGCACATTCTGTTCCTTCTCACTTAACATCATATCTGTTATGCATATAACATCATATGCATACCGATCATTCTGGGCCATTTTGCATGTAGGAAAAGGCAGGGACTGGGTGCACAAGTGCCTTGTGCTTCCTGTTTCCTATGGTACTCCATCACACCAGCAACCAACCTGACACCTCTTCCTCAAGTGGGGATATGAACATACTGACCATAAAGTGGAAGCTTCATATCTCTCACTCTTTAGAGGAGATGACAAATTTAATGTAAGACAGTGAAGTGTAGATGACAAAACAAGCAAGTCAGTTGCATAGGCCAATGTTTCCCAAACTGTAGGTTGTGACCCACCAGCGAGTCACTGATGTACGTGGGTTGCAACCCCATGCTCAACGCTCTACTGCAAAGCCTTTCTAGGAGCGCCGAATGCTGCCTTCAACCGCTGCAGGCCTCAGAATGGCTCATAGAAGCAACTGGAGGTCATGGAAGCAACCTGGAAGTAAACCAGAAGTTGCTTCCGCAAACCGGAAGTTGCTTCTGGTGGGTTGCAGGCCTGGTAGGAACCAGAAATGGCCTCTTGGGGCTCCCAGAAAGGCTTTGAGGCAGAGCATTGAGCATTGGGTTGTGACCCACCACAGAGGATGAGGTGGGTCGTGGTGGGCAAAAGTTTGGGAACCACTGGCATAGCTAGTTTCTCCTTTTCATTGCATCTAAAGCAGCTCTCAGAGCTGATGATAATATGTCTCTGGTTCTAGAGTCTATGAAAGCTTCGTTCCAGTGGAATCATCTATATGTCCCTATTTTGCACAAGTGAGCAGAACCGTGATTCTCCTTTCCCCATTTCTCTGTGATTTTTAAACCAACTCTCAACATGCCCCCAAATTGTTTATGATGTAGGGATGCTCTTCTCAAGTGCCTGCAGCCCAGACTGCAGCTCAAGTGCTTACTGGGAGGGCAACAGATCCTCCCAGCTCAAGACGGTCCCTTGCTGATTTCATTCTTAGATGCACTCCTAGGCATCTGCTTCTGCTTAATTGAGGGTATGGTGTAATACTGCAGATATGCCCCTGCACCAATTGTACGTCGGCAGCTGCATGAATGATATCACATGTGAACAGGTATTTACACACCTTGTTTTCTGATCCTTCCACCCCATAAGGTTGCGGGGGAGGAAGGGATTGCGAAACATCCAAAACATTGCACGTACATTTGTGCAGAAGAATGCCACCTCACATGTGGCATCATTTGCAAGACGACAATTGCACGCATTCCCCACACCTGGGCTCCACCACATATGAAAGCTTCCTGCTCTGAGGTGACTGTCTGAAATAGACAATCCTGTTTCTCTTTTCGCAATATTTAAAAGTGTAGATGCACATTAAAAGATAAAAAAGAATTACTTGAAATCTTTCAGCACTGCCAGAAAACAGGTCTGCTACAAAGGGATAGCTCCCCAGGCCATGGGATAAACAATAAAATTACTTTCTGACAGCTAATTTTGCTTATAGTGATTAAAACTTATCATTACGATGACATGTTTCAACAAGATGCCATCAAAACAAACATTTACCCACACACTTCCTTTCACATGAAAGCTGCCAAATAAAACTACCTTAAATCACATAATTTCAGTCTTGGCAAAATAATACAAATGTAACAAAGTGTCTACTTCTTTCATATAAATCATAGCTTATGGTCTTTAAAATGACAGTTAATTAACCGACAGCATTAAATAGGAGAAAGGCTTTCTTCTTCAGAGTTCATCAACAACATCAACAACGTTTGGACTTGCTGGGAATGTAACTGGCAAGGAAGAAGAACATCATGCCAATTCAGTAGCATCTGGTGGTCTTTGGAGGTGGAACACCAGCTTTGGTCAAGGGACATGGCTTTTAAGAGGAAGGGTGAGGAAGACTTCCCACAGGATTTAAAATGGTGTCTCTGCCTGGGGCTCAGATAAATGAATAGACCAGTGGTTCCCAAACAGTGGTTTGCAAAGGAGTGGCAACAGGATGCAGGCATCTTGTTGTCTCGTGTGCTCCCTGAGGCACCTGGTGGGCCACTGTGAGATACAGGAAGCTGGACTAGGTGGGCCTTTGGCCTGATCCAGCAAGGCTTTTTCTTATGTTCTTATGTTCATAAACTGTGTACTGTGGAGCCCTTGGGGGCTTCTTCTCACCTGTTCTCCCATGCACTATCATCTTGAATTGCACATGACCTTGGTAGAATCATGCAAGATCCTGCAAGACCTCATATAAGCTTGCATGTTGCAAGGATGGTGGTGTCTGGGAGAGCCAGGTGGTGACGCCATTGTGACAGAGCACTGTGACTTTGGTAAGTTGGGACGGTGGTGTTTCTATGGTGAGAGAACACTAGGTTTCACAGAGCCTGAGCTCCTGTGTAGAGCAGTCCCTCCCCCTTGCCTTTGGAGCCATTTGCAAATCATAGAGCCAGCTAGGAGGCTTTGCTGTCCAAGCTGTGATTGGCTCTAGGGAGGGGGAGGGGCTGCTTTACACAGGAACTCAGGCTCCTGCACAGCTTAGTGTTTTGACCCCCTCTAGGAATGCCACTGGTTTGGGAACCACTAGAATAAATTTATCCTATTTAGGGCCCAATTCAGCGGCGTCGTGCTGCCGGAACGCTGGGTGGGAGGAATGGGTGAGCGGCAGCCCGCCCGTTGCCTACCGCTCCGCTCCGCCATCTTCCCCGCCCCCATGACGGCGAAACAGAGCGGTACGCAACAGGCGGGCTGCCGCTCACCCGTTCCTCCCACCCAGCGTTCCGGCAGCATGACGCTGCTGGCCCCATCCTGTTCAACTTTCTAGCACCAATGCAACCACAATGCAGACTCTAGGTAAGGGAACACACATTCCCTTACCTTGAAGAGGGCTCTATGACTGTCCCCCTACTGCAGGATGCCTCACACACCCCAATGGCATGGCTGCATCAGCGCTGGCAAGTTGTATAGGATTGGGCTGCAATACCCTCCCCTTTGAATTGAGAACAGCCCCCTCTTTGTTTACTTTTCGGCGGGGGCTGAAGACCTTTTTATTTCAAAAAGCTTTTTAACTGTTGACAGGTTGGCTGGTTGGCTGGCTGGTTATACTTTTATATTTTATGATCCACATGGCTTGTTTTAAACTTTGTTGTTTAATTTTTTGTTTTATTGTATTTTAATATTGTTTAAATTGTTTTTAATGTTTTTATATTTTTTATGGTTGTAAATGCCGCCTTGAGTGCCTCGGGCAATAGGCGGGGTATAAATTCAATAAATAATAATAATAATAATAATCCTAGCCACACCTCCCTGGAAGTAAGCCCCATTGACTACAGTGGAACTTACTTCTGAGTAGGCATGCATAGGATTGGGCTCTTAATTTTTTTTTAAAGTTGCATATTGCTTTTTAAATATGGACTTTCCAAAGCGTTCCACCCAAAAACTAGAAAACAGGTGACAAAGTAACTTTTAAATCTTCAGCTAAAAGGAAGTAATCAGCAGAGCAGGAAAAAAAATCAATAACTGATGGCACAATGAAAATGAAATGTCTTCACTTGTCACCAAAAAGACAATAGGGAGAGTGTCCATTCAGCTTGCAAGACCATACTGCATTGGAATAGAGCTAGGCAGATGGATCACACAACAACCCTCACATAGCAGATAAAGGAGGATGAAGCATGGACCATGGACCATGAAGCATGGACCAAATCTTGTAGAAAATCCATGTAGAACCCCTACCCTCACCCTGCTCAAGACATGAAAATACCTTTTCAGGATCTGCATACACATTTTGGGTGATCCAGTGAAACTCCAGATTTGCACATTGTCCAACATCCACATACGTCCATTCTAACACATAACATCAAATCAATGATTCTGTGGAACCCTAATCCTTTGAACTTTTTGAAAAGCAGAAAAACATCTCTTCTAAAAGAAATTTCTTTGAAAATAGAAAAGGGGTATGCATGAAAAAGCTGCTTTTCATTGTATTGATGGAATATACCATCTGTTAATCACAGCATTTGACTTATATGATCAGAATAAATATGTATTCAATCAATCAATCAATCAACAGGTACTTATATACCGCTTTTCAACACGAAGTTCACAAAGCGGTTTACAGGCAAATAGTAATAATAAAGTTAAATGGCTCCCTGTCCCAAAAGGGCTCACAATCTAAAAAAAGGCAGACCGCCAGCACAGCCACTAGAAAGACTGCGCAGGGGTGAAGAGGGACAGTTACTCTCCCCCTGCTAAATATAAGAGGAACACCACTGGAAAAAGTGCCTCTTGTCCAGTTAGCAGGGGTGCCTCTTGTCCAGTTATTCCAACTATTGTATCCACTATTAGAAGTTTAGTCTGTTTTGTTGAGGACATTCAGTGTTTTAAATATATGCACAATCCAAAAGGAATATCTCCTATGGATCTCTGTTCCCAGATGCTTGGTGAGGATAAAGATGCCACCAGCAAAGTGGCCAACCCTATTTCCAGCAGCAGCAGATTTTTTTTCTGGGAGGTCCTCATTTCCAATTAGTGAGCAGATACAATCTTGCTTAGATAATGCGTAACAGGATGTTGCTGCATATTCATATGCCTGTGCTCTTGACTCACTAGCAAATGTATGTATCAAATGCATGGATCAAGTGACTCATAGGTGAATGCTGATGGTGAACTATGAGAGAGAGAGAGAGAGAGAGAGAGAGAGAGAGAATGCTGCCACTTAGGCTGGAATCCTAAGCCTTCCATCCTGGAACTTTTTTCAGCCTTCTCCAGGGAAACTTGAATGCCAGGCCCAACTTTCCTTTGCCTCACAGGTGAAAGGGCTAAAAAATATTTAGAACCCTAAGCATCTGAACATTCTATGCCACATCACAGAGAGAGGAAAAAGCTAAAGTCAACGGAATCATGAACTTCTGAAAATTTCTATCCCAAGGCTGTAATTATGTTGAAAGATGGACTCAGAAAACTGCCAGGAACACTATAATAGGCATTTCCTATGGCACTGAGACTCACTGACTATCTTGCTGCCTGCTGTGTCCCTGAGTGAAATGGTATTGTTGTTTAGAGGTTTTAGATATTCATTTTAGATATTTATATGGGTGTGTGTGTGTGTGTGTGTGTGTGTGTGTGTGTGTTGAGTGTATGAGTGGGTGATTTTTTGGGGTCCTGGACTGCTTCAATGTACGTTCATGTATAATGACAATTAAAAAAAGTATCTATATAAATTTGAAATCTACCATTGGTCATGATTCTCTATGGACAGAGAGAATGCTTTTGACTTAGGACACAATCCTAAACTGAGTTATGCCAGCATAAACTAAACCAGCAAAGTTTGACTGGCACAAGGGACACCATAAAGTATGTTTGGACCACTCTTGGAGTCAGAGAGGCCAGCCCACAGACATGCCCCATCCTCCCAGACTCTGAGAGTGCTCCAAATGTGCTTTACAGTGGCCCTGATGCCGGCTAAACTTTGCTGGATAAACTTATGCCGGCCTAACTCCAGTTTAGGATTGCGCTTTGAATGTCAAAAATTGAGGGTGCAATCCTAGGCCCTATGTAGCGCTGATGCAACATTGTTGCATTGGCACTACATCCCTATCGCCAACGCAGGGGCACCAACCGGCAGCCCTGCGTTGGTGCTAAAGCTCCCAGTCCAACACTAGCAGTAGTGTCAGCTTGGGCACATGGGCGCTGAGCCGCCTCTGCATCAGCCAAACTTGGCTGGTGCAGGGGCAGTTCTGGGAGGGCGGTTTTGGGAGTGGGGTGGGCGGGCTGGCCAGCAGGCCAATTCTGCTGCTTCCTCAGTTCTGCGCCCACGATTTTGTGGGTGCAGATCCGAGGAACCCATGGGGAGACTGGCACCTCTCCTGGTGCAAGGGCCCTTGTGCCATGGAGGTTCCAGTGGCCTCCCAAGCTGTGTTGGATGCAGCACAGGCCCGCCAGCCTGACTGCTCCAGGAGTGGGAGCTGACTGATGAGATGATGGTGATGATTGTCATTTTTGTTGCTGCTGTTACAGTTTTTCATAATTGTTGCCCACCCACCCTCCACAACAACTCTGGACGACATGCATGAGGTTTTCTCATTTGAGGTTCACTTGTATGTTAATATCAGCCCAATCCTAACCAACATTCCAGCACTGATGTAGCTGCAATCCAGCCCCAAGGTAAGGGAACAAACATTCCCTTAACATGAAGAGACTGCTCCCCTCCTGCAGGATGCCATGTGCACCCCATTGGCATGGCTGCATCAGCACTAGACAGTTAGGACGGGACTGTATGAGAGATAGCTAATAAAAGTAATCCAGTGAAGATATCTGAACATGGACTAAGGCCACAGTTGACGTAGTTGATGTAGCGTTGACACAACATCATAGCATCAATGCTAGTGCTTTCAGGCCAATGCTACAAGTAGCGGTGGCCTGACAGCGCTGACGCTGAGCCTCCCTTGCGCCGACCGAAGCCGGTTGGCGCGAGGGAGACTCCGTCCCATTCCTGGACGGGGATTGGGGGGAATATGTCTATTGAATATGTCTATTCAATTACACGTCAATGTCAAATATACATATACATATATACACAGTGTGTGTGTGTGTGTGTGTGTGTGTGTGTGTGTGTGTGTGTGTGTATATACACACACACACACACACACTATATATATAGAGAGAGAGAGACACTATATAATGCATATATATATATATATACACACACACACACACACACACACACACACACACACTATATATATATATATATATAAACGGACGTATGTATGTGTGTGTGTATGTATGTGTGTATGTATGTATGTTATTTATAGGCGTCTCCGTGCCTTGACCCATAGCCACGAAACTTGGCACACACATACCTTGCAGCCTGGCAAAGAACACTGCGGGGGTCAGACCCCCCTACAGACCCCCGTTTTTTGGGGAGCGGGGCCAGATCGTCAGGAACCAAAGGGATTGCATTGGGCTACAGCTCTGCTGCCACCCTGTGGTCAGAAACGATTCTGCAGGTTATGTGATTTACAAAGCCAAACCGAAAGTGAAACTGGCTTAAAAGAGTTGCAAATGATCCAGAGAGTTCCAGCACCCAGTCGGATCTGAGAGAGACCTATTTCCAGAGAGCTAGCTGGCCACCTCTTCCACTTTCTCATACTTCAGTGCTATCCTAACACACGACCTGCAGACATTGGTCAGTGAGTATGACTGCTCCAGTTTGCCCTTGTACTTGATTTTGTCCCTGTCTCCTCATATTTATTCTTCCTCCTGGAGGGGAAACTAACAATGTGGGTTACAAACAGGCTTTGAGTTAAATTAACATTACTGTGAGTTTCTCACACTGCCACGGGACCTGCAGACATTGATCAGTGCCTGTGACAATTTCAGTACGCTCCTTTGCTTGATTCTGTCCCTGTATTCATTCCTTCTCCTACTACACACTGGGGATACTAAAATTACACACACACACACACACACACACACACACACACACTATGTCTATCATAGTTCTAGATATTGAATATCTTACTTTGGATTGGGGTGAATGCCTAACCCTTGCCAAATATAGACTGACGTTTGAGTAGACATGCACAGGACTGTACTCTTGAGTGTTTCCATGTCTATGGCACGGCACACTCAAATGTTTGCAAAGCGTTAGTGCCTTTTGTTTTTGCTGAAGAAGGTTGGACTGTGGCAGCCAGGGATGATGGAGAACCCAAATGCTCCACCTCCTCGGTTGCAAAGGATCTTGCAGGCACTTGTGAACTGAAGTGGGACAGCGCAGCTGGATCTCGACATTCAGGCCTCAATAATTGATGGTCGATCTATTAAAGTTTAATGGTGAGTTGATAAGTAATGGTCTGGCTGCCATGTCACTGGATGTAAATACAGCAAGTTGTCTGGAAATCTCTTCTGCTTTCTCTGCTCGCTGTAAAAATAAATAAATAAATATGCAGGGACTGGAAGAGAGAAAAGAAAAAGTTTGTGCAAACAAACAAAAAATCCGTCTACAGTTCCTGCTGGCACAAAACCAGCATTTGTAACCTCCTCTAGCAATACATGAATCCCTTGCAGCAGGGAGATTGTCGTCTTTGTAAGAACACACTCTACACCAGCATTTGCACCTACTTGACTTCACTTCAGTATAAAACAAATCTTTTCCTAATACACAGTGGCACAGAACAGATTGTCAGGGCAGCAGTACCCAACAGTTTGGTGCGTTAAGCACATGTTGTAGAAGTACATCTTCAAATCTGTGCACAGGGATTTCAAGTACATGACTTACCAATAGCAAATTACCATATTCTGAAAATGCTGAACAGCTTCCAAGCCCTCTTCAGGACATACAAAAGGGTGGTCATGACACAAATGGGACCTTTCCCAGCTATAACTAATTGAGAGGGGAAGGGCTCTTCATGGTATTATTAGGTGGAGGGAAGGAAGGGTCTTGTGCACTCTTAAAGCTTCCCATAACTACCTACAGGGACTGATGGGGTGCCTAAGACAAGGTCCCATCCTTCAAAACTTCACAACTCAGGCTTGAACAGCACGGCAATTAAATGAGTAATGTAGCCTGGAATTTGTTTCTTGTTCTCTCTCTCTCTCTCTCTCTCTCTCAAACATTACGGCCAAAAAACCAGAAAACAAAAATACAAGTCATATAAAAATGGTGGTTTGTTAATATTGCGGGAGGAAGGATGTTCCAGTTGGCAGGACAGCCCGGCAAGGGGTAAGGAGCCCGGATCAGTAATGTCATGCAGGGGGTACGCAGGGGTACGCGAGTACCGGTTTCTAAGATTACAGTTGGCCCCGCCCATTCGCCCACCCACTCATTGACTCCGCCCCCTGCAACGTTTGAATTTCCTGCACGTTTGAGTTGCCTGCACGTTCTCAGAGCCAGGCAGGCAGGCAGGCAGGCAGCGAGCAGAGCCTTGCCTTGCCTTGCCACTGAAAAATGAGCTGCTCTGGGGTTTTGGAACTGTTGGGTCACTTTAACATGATGCCAGGCCTCCTTAATGTGTTCTGGGGGTGCTGTTGAATACTGTTGCAACTATTGGGTCAGTTTAAAATTGTCTGAGGCCTCAAAAAGGGCTTTTTTCATGTCACTTCTTGCCACGATATCACTTCCGGCTTATGACGTCACTTCTGGTGGGCGGGTCCCGACATGTGCCAATCAAAAGTGAGTACCTGTTGTTAAATCATTTAGATGACACCACTGGCCCGGATCCAGCAGTTATGTGGGAACCAACCCCCTCCCCCAACCCTGGGCCGCGCAGCGCTGATTCAGGCCACCCTGGCTTGCTTGCACTTGGAGCCAAGCAGTCATATCAGGCTGCCCCACGCTAAGCTGCTGTTTCCTCCAACTTGAGTTTGGATGCAGTGCAGGCCGATCAGCCAGCCTTCTCCAGCCCAAGTTAGGATTGGGCTGCCAAGCTCACACTTCAAACATCTCCTTATAAAACCCAAGTGAAATGAATTTTGAACAAAATACACAAAATTGGATGTTGTTCCTATAATATCAATGTGGCAATTCTAAATTGGGGTTCGTTAACTGTGCGTGTTTGTGTGAGGAATAAAATAAAAAAAATTCACAATTTTTAATAAAAGTACGGTGCCCAAATCCAACTCTAGAATGCAGGGGGGGAAAAGCACAAATGCATTCCTATCACTATCTTTGAAGACCTAAGCAATTTTATTTTATTTTTGCCAATAAAAATTCACTAGTGTGCGGGAACCCCCAACCTGATTCACAGCCCAACATTAAGCCTCCTGGCGCTGCACAAAACAGCGGTGCTGAAATGGCCACTGCTGTATCCTGAAGAGCCAGGAAAACTGCTGGAGATCTCTTCAGTGGAAGGGGACATTCATCCCTTTACCCTAGGAAAAGTCCCGTTCTCCACAATGGGGCTTCTCAAGCCTGCATCAGTTAAATTGCTGACGCAGACGTGAGAAGCCTCGTGTCG
Organism: Lerista edwardsae; assembly: GCA_029204185.1. Taxonomy (NCBI): domain Eukaryota; kingdom Metazoa; phylum Chordata; class Lepidosauria; order Squamata; family Scincidae; genus Lerista; species Lerista edwardsae. Next base: position 5,892,889 of record JAJKFI010000037.1, read on the forward strand.
GGCTTGTGAGCTTGACATGGGGGATAGGATCCAGTGGAGGAAGCCTCTATCTATCTCACCCCCTGTTCTACCTTCTCTCTGCCTTTCCTCCTGCCCAGGAACCACTCCCCCACACCTCCTACCAACCTCCCCATGCCCCCATCCCGCCCAGTGCTCACCTTCTCTCCATCGGCAGCCAAGGTTTCCTCTGCAGCAATGACGGGGCAGCACAGGCCTCCCCGCTGGTGCCATTTAGTCACAGCATGGCACAAACATACCTTATAGCCCATTTGCAACACCCAGCACTGGAGCTGGGCTGAAGTGCTGGTACTGTCTTTATTTTCAAAGACTTCACAAATCTTAAAAAAAAAAAAGCAGATATGTACTGGAAAGTTGATGACGGGTTTTGGAGTTCCGATTCAAGCTGCAAGACCATGTTTTCAGGTTGCCAAATTTGAGCCACTGTTACCATAGAATATGAATCTTTCTTCATTATAGATGACCTCGAAGCAAACCTTTCCCGAGACAGTACATGATAGAAGGAAGTCGACTCCTAGATGTTTGGCACTCCCTGTTCACAAGAAAGGTTAAAAACGAACAAGGCTGAGATGCCACGGTTGGAAAGGAGAAATCCAAAGCTTGGCATCTGGGTTCCTTCTCTGCCAAGCCAGTCCCTTGTGGCGCTCAGTTGGTGCTCTCCTCTGCCTGAAGTGAAAGGCAGAACCCACCAAAGGGAGGAATCCTTGATGTCAACAGCCAGGCCCTGCCAATGTGGCCTGTCCAGTGATGTGTACATTCGCTTCCTTTTCACAGCAAATGCAAACCAGCACATTCTGACTCTTCCAGATCCTGTTATCCATTTATCTGTACAATATTTTACACACTGAAGTAAATAAGGAAGAGTACTTTTTTAAAAAGGGTTCTTCATAAGAAGGAAATGTGGTAGCCCGGGCGATGATGGTCAAATCCAAATAGCTTTTCAGGAATCAAATTATTTCTCCACCTCTCAACTTAGCACATCCTGACTGTAGTCCCTTGAGGAAGACAAGAATCATTCCTTTGATATGACCATTCCACATTACTATCAAATCTTGCATTGTCACATTAATTGTAGGGGTTAGGATCAGGGACAGACCAGATGGATTCATCACTGTCTGAGGGTGCAATCCTAAATGGGGGTTAGGCCATCATAAGCTAATCCAGCAAAGTTTGGCCAGCACAAGGGACACTGTAAAGTAAAGACTCCATTCTTGGAGTCATGGAGGATGGCGCACATCTGTGTGCTGGCCTCCCTGACTCCAAGAGTGGTCTAAACATACCTTACGGTGTCCTTTGTGCCAGCCAAACTGTGCTGGCCTAACTGTGCCAGCCTAACTCCAGGTTAGGATTGCGCTCTCAGAGCCAGAGAGGCCAGCACACAGACATGGCCATCCTCCCTGACTCCGAGAGTAGACCAAACATGCTTTATGGTGGCCCTTGTGCTGACCAAACTTTGCTGGTTTAGCTTATGCTGGCCTAACTCCAGTTTAGGATTGCACTCTTGAGTGTGTACCCTCATAGGAAAACCGATGTGGGTGGGTCAATCCCTGACCCTTCATAGTGGTGACACTGGTAGCATTCAGTGAGTCATCAGGGGCCAGTGGTGGAGTTGGCCACAGGCATCCAGTACAGTTTTGCCCCAGGGCCCCCAGCAAACTGATGCCAACACTGGTGCTGTGCCATGTTTGGTAGGCACTTCTGAGCCAAAGGGCTCGATCCTATCCAGCTTTCCAGAGCTGATGCAGTCGTGCCAGCAGGTCATGTGCTGCATACATGGGAGGGGGGAGTCATGGAGGCCTCCTCAAGGTAAGAGAAAATTTGTTCCTTTACTTCAGGATTTCATTGTGGCTGTCCTGGAAGGTTTAATAGGATTGGGCCCAAAGTCACTCACAGCCCAGTCCTATCCCCCACTGGCCTGGAGTATGTAGTGCTGCTCTTTAATATTCAGTGTTGAAGTAAATGCTTTAGGATAAAGACGTACCTATTTCCTTCCTGAGACACAGTGTCTGGTTAAATCCCCCCCCCCCAGGAGCAGGAGTTGAAGGGGGGGAACTGTTTAAGACATCCCGCAAAGTCGCCCAAAACAAAAAGACAAGCAGGAAGTACAGGTTGCGCTCCAGAATCCATTGATTTGGTATCCATGTTTTCATGGATACCATGGATACTGGAATGCCTATTAAAAAGATAAAAGGTAAGGGTTTCCCCACGACCGAATGGTCTAGTCGTGACCGGCTGTAGGGGGCGGTGCTCATCTCCGTTTCAAAGCCTGAAGAGCCAGCGTTTTGTCCAAGGTCAAGCTTCCGTGGTCATGTGGCCGGCATGACTCTGCGCCGTAGCGCATGGAATGCCGTTTCCTTCCCACCGAAGTGGCCCCTATTTATCTACTTGCATTTAGGTGCTTTTGAACTGCTAGGTTGGCAGGAGCTGGGACAAGCAATGGGAGCTCACTCCGTCACGCAGTCTTGAACTCCCAACCTTCTGGTCGGAAAACCCAGCAGCAGTGGTTTAACCCGCTGTGCCACCCTGTCCCTCTTAAAAAAAAAACGATATTAAAAAGATAGGGGAACATTAAACAAATCTTTTTTTTTACCTTGTTGCAGCAAAACCACTGATGTTCTCATACCATTTAAAAAAGTGTCCCCAGTATTCAGGGTTTCAGATATCCATCATGGGGTTCAGAATGGAACCTCAGCAGATACCAGGCATGCCTATATAGCTTGATTACCCCTTATACAAAATCCAAATTATTCCAAAATCCAGACCTTTATGTCCAAGACTTGTTTTCTGTAGTGTAGAAGAACAGTAGGTCTTACGCTCATTCCCCACATACAGTGCAGGTACAGGCTCTGAGTTCTGTTGTCTGCTCTATGGCGTGTGCCCATACAAACATTGTTTAAAAATGATAAAGAGGCCAGCAGACACCAGTATGGGTCTCAGCGAAAAGAGCAAGAGAAAACATTTCTCATTAAATGCATACAATTCCCCTGATATCTAGACAAATCCAAAATCCAGACACCTTTCAAGATCCAGATAAGGGATAGTCAACCCTTAAGCAGAAGCAAGTTGCAGAGACTAGGAGGTGACAAAGCGAAGCCGTTGACATATGTGTAGACAACAGACCTGACTTTGCAGTCCCTTGCAGCCCAGTCTGGTAGGGGGCCACTTGGAGGTGGCTGTGCTTGGCGTAAGGTGTGGGTGGGGTCAAAACCTGTGCGGGCCTAGATTCACTCACACAATCTCTGCTCATCCCCAAGTTGAAAGCTCCATCAGCCAGGGCCGTATTATCCATTTAGGCTGACAAGGCTGAAGCCTAGGGGCCCTGAAGGGAGTAGGGCCCACTGTTACCCGTGCCCTAACCTGCCCTGATATTGGAGCACAAGGCCTAAGCCAGGCCCGGTTCATGGCAGGTGGCTGCAAGCAGTCCTCCTGATTGCAGGGAGCCACGCTGCATCAATCCTGTGAAGGCCTGGCCCAGCCCGCAGCACCCAGGGTCAGTTGGCAAGCAAGTGGCCAGGCCTCACTCACGGGGGTGGGCGGAGTGGACATCACAGGGCTGACTGCATTCAGTATACTAGGGCCGAATGGAGCCTGTGCACTTGGGCACCCATCAACCCAGCTCCCAAAGGCAGAGTAACACTGATACACCCTTCCTTCCTTCCCGGTCAGTCAGGGCTTCCCACAGTGCCAGCTGGACCCAGGGCACAAGCTGCCCACTGGCTTGGAAGTCAGGGGAAGATGGGGGAGGAGCAGGGGTACACATGCAAGGAAAAGAGCAGTAACAAGGGACTGTAACAAGGGCTAGGAGCATGCCCTCTTTTTTCCTGAAGAATTTCAGAGGTAGCCCAAAATACCTGAAAGCCTAGGGGCCGGTCCATAGGTTAATATGGCCCTGCCATCAGCTCTGGTAGAATCATTTCCTCACAGAATAAATTGGGCTGACTTTCTTCACCAAAGGCCTGCTGTTCTCATGTCATGAGTCGCTTCGACGCCATATTTCTTTTTCCTCTGACATACTCATGGCAGCGATCAGCAGGCCAAGGAAAAGGGCACTTTTAGTAGCTCAGGAGTGTTCTAAAAATTTGCATAGCCAAGCCAACGCTATCTGATTTCCAAAGGAGCAACAAGAAGATTGAGTGGTGAAGACCAAGAGTTTTAAATAATGGAATGTTCTATTAAGTGAATTTATTGAGAAGCTGCAAAATGTTGTAACAATAAGTACCCTTCAATATGTTCTTAGTTACGCAGTGAATATGTATGTGGTGTTGAATCATTTATGCCTACATGCAGGAAACTGATAAATTTTGAACAAATTTAATTGAAATCACCCCTGGAGTGAGTCTGAAGGAAGGATTAAATTTAATGGTCTCACAGAGCGGCGTGCTTCCAGCTTTGAGAGTCTATTCCTTCCCACCCCCGCCTCTGCTGGACTCTACCACCCGTAAGAGCCCTAACCTTGCTATACAAGCTGGTGAGTGTAGTAATGCCAGAAATGAAAATGATTTCAATTTACCAAGTAACAAGACTTTAAAAAGATGAATGGATCATAGCATTCAGTTTCACTGAACCTGACTCAAATAAATCTGATTTATAAGGTGGAACATTTTTGTTTGGATACCATTTGATTGAAGTTCAGATCCATGAGGACTCTCAGAATGCTCAAGTCAAGCTTTTCATGTGAATCTCAGGGCAAAAAAAAAAAACATTTTCCGAGTAAAGGGGCTAGTATCAAAGCACCCTCACTGCTTCAGTACAAACGGACTTGCCTGATCTCAACTTTTCAGTATATTTTAGTTTGAACAAGGAAAGATTCAGTGTGGAGAGTGCCTATGGGCTAGTATTAGGGCACAACCCTAACCAACTTTCCTGCACCAAGGTAAGGGCAGCACAGCTCCAAGGGAAGGGAACAAACATTCCCTTACCTTGCAGAGGCCTCCGTGAGTATATCTCCAGTGCAGGATGCAGCAGTTGCCCCATTGGCACCACTATATCAGTGCTGGAAAGTTGGTTAGGATTGCGCCCTCATTCATTAATTTTGCAAAGCTACTACATCAGTCCCATTTAGGGGTGGTGTCAGGAGTTGTCCGAGGGTCACAACTCCAGGGAAGCACCAGACCAGGCTAGTCCTTGAACTGTCAGTACTGGTGGAAGTGGTAGTATACTCCATCAGGGGCAGGTGGGGGCAGCATGGAGGCCTCAGCACAGAGCATTGGGGGGTGACTCTGGGCTTGGGGGCTGAAGAAGGCACATGCTGGTGGGAGGAGAATGCGGGTTTTTCCCATTGTTCATCTTTTTTAAAGCCCAGGCATGATGTCACTTCCTGTTTTGATGTCACTTCCAGGGCATCATTTTGCCCCCGGCCCCGGGCTACACTTTCATTAGCTGTGCCACTGATGTAGAGTTAAATAAATACTGTAATCCACACACTACAACCAAATGACAAAGTGGTACAGTTCTGACCATTTAAATGGACCCTGATTTCTAAATGCATAAATGTAAGAGGGATGTGCAAAGTAATACAAGTGCATGTAAACTAGGTGTAGCCTGAGGGTGAAGACAGATACTGCATTCTAATAGTTGGCCTTTCCTGTGGTACCTGCTTCACAACTTACCTTTCACACATACTTGCCAAGAAGTCAAACTCTGGTTTATACACCTTGCTTGTTTTTTTTTAATGTAGCATATGTATTTTTTGATGTATAGGTATCCCCCCCCCAAATCTCCAGGAAATCCATTCCAGCTCCCACCACAGATAAAGAAACCACGGAGATGGGGAACCCCCTCTCCATGGCCCCCATGCCCATTAACATTGTTTTGATGCTTACCAAGGCAAAGTATTTTTTTGACAGGACGCTATAAGCATGCAAGCTTATAAAACAACATACAATCATACATGCAGGCAGCCTGAATGCTTGAAGAGACTAGATTGAATGTTAACAGGAAGCAGGAAGTTAGCAAAGTACAGGAGATCATGAGGTAACTTACACTGTTGAAAGATTTGTAAAGGGTTTAGCTTGATGACTTGGGATGCAGGAGTTGGCTTGCCTTTCGTTGTCCAGCAGTTCCGAAAGCAGTTTCTGGGGGGGGAAAGTTTAAGAATCAGTAATTTTTCCTGACCCAAAACAACAGTGTCATTTTGGCAGGCAGGGGAGTTTTGTACATTGCAGTGTGAGCTGGGGCACAGCACATGCACTTTCTAGAATCACATGAAAATCCTGTGGGAAAAGGCACACACACAATTAAGATGCCTGTTGAAACAAACACACTGTTTGTTTCATGGGAAATAATAGGGCTGCTCTAGATGCTTCACGACCCAACGTGAAATTGGCTCACGACCCACTGATGCGACCTGATCCACAGTTTGGAAACCACTACTTTAAAGAAATAAAACAACTGAGGTGGATACAGGGGTTAGGTGGGAATGAGTTGTGGAAGTTCTAGTACGTGAAGAAGGGGAGTGTGTTTTCACATTTGGAAAAAGAAAACTCCACCCCATTTGTCTTAGTGGGACTTATACTCTGCTCCCAATTAAACTATGGAGGTGTTCATTTACTACACCTATATTCCCCTCTGACATATCATTCCCAAGCAGTTTCCTATCCAGAAAGGTTTCATGGTCACACATGGTAAGCTTCCTGAACAGAACAGTATCAGATGCCTTCATGCCATTCTCTGAGTTGAAACATTGGTTGCTGGATGACAAGAAAGAGAAAGAATTCCTGGCCCTAATAATATAGGCCACAATGGAGAGACTCTTCTGAGGGCTGCAGCATAAGCTTCTTCCCCTTCTCCTACCACAACTGCCACAGTTCACCAGTGAGACTGAGGTTCTCCTGTCCCTCTCTTGCAAGACGCCAGCTGCTCACATTCCCCATAGACCTTCTGCACAATACCAGTCCCAGTTCTTATGTGAGAAACATGGAGCGGGGGAATGTTTCAAGATGATGTTAAATGATGGCTCCGGCTTGCCATGAATGACCCAATGCATTCATGCCTGATCCAGTAATGCAGCATGTAGATGGGGGCATGTGGCTGTTCTCTGAGAAGTTCCTCCATTGCCCATTGTTGCCAACTGATCAGAAGAAAACTGGCCTGCTCCTGTGCCTTTAAAAGCAGCAAGAACTGCACAGATTCTGCAAAAGAGGATCGCCAGCCAATTTCTGCAAACTGTGACTGGTAACCATTCAGAAATAGGGGCAGTAAAAAAAAAAAGTTGCCAACCCTACCAACCCTGGAGGGAAGTGGGTTGAGCCCTCAGTAATTCATTGCAGTGGAGGGTTTGGAAGGCTAGAGCCCACTTCACCTGATACAATCAGAACTCTCCACTTTGATCCACCCACCTGCAAGCCTCATTTCCTTCTCCATTTGGACTAGCTCCATTTGGTTCCCTGGGGCATCTGCAGATGGAGCTCGCCAAGCCCTGAAGATCAGGATGCAAATTGCACCACAATTTCGGGAGGATTTTATTTTCCTCACATGAATTTCCAGCACTCGCTCTGTTAAAAAGATTTAAAGTTGGGTGGGGCTGGGAGAGATTGCTACAATCATTCCCATGAAGGCTGGCTGGCTCCTGAGATTAACCATTGCTGAAGTATCAGATGGAACACATTTGCACACTCTGGTATTGTAAAAGGAGACTTCCGCCTTACATCACGGTTTGGAGAACTCTTAATGTAGCAGTACAATGGAATAAAAATAGTACCACTTGATCCTGTTGTCATTGAAGCCAATTTCGACTATCAAGTGGTAGAGATTTTTTTAGTATGGTGTTCTATTTTCATGCTGTAAGTGGGGGAATCATGTGCAGAATCAGTAGTGTCACAACGGAGTGTATGTGGGGTGCAGGTTGCACTGGGTATCACCCTCAGGAGGGCTGACACCACTCCACCCAACCTGCTTGGGGCCTGCTGCCTTATGCTCTGAAATTGCATTCTCACAGATCACTGGCAAGCACACAAAGTGACTGGTCTTGGATTGGGCTGAAGATCTCCAAATGGGGATGGTCCAGAGGCAGACTTTTCACGTTCAAAGCAGTGCAATAGCCTGGAAGGTCAAGGGTGACATGATTACATCATGACATCACCCCCCAGACTTCTGGAACACCAAGCTTCTCAAGGTAAGCCCCACACCAGGTGGCACCCACCCCAGGGCCACTTCTGTGCTGTATATTCCCTCATATACCCCCCCCCAATCTTTTCATGAGCAAAACTAGAACGGGAGAGAATTCCTCCCATGCTATTTTCAGTATGCAGAAAATGTTTTTCATGGGCAAGAATTCACCCCCCTGTATATAACCTATGGTGGCACAGTCCAGTGATGGCCTACCACTTGATTCTCCCAAACATGTGGCCGTAGCTGAATTCAAAAGAGAATACATAATACAGCCTTCTGATGAGTCAAACTCTTGGTCGACTGAGTCCCGAAGCGCAATCCTAACCTGGAGTTAGGCTAGCACAGTTAAGCCAGCAAAGTTTGGCCGGTGCAAGGAACACCATAAAGTATGTTTGGACCACTCTTGGAGTCAGAGAGGCCAGCACACAGACATATGTCATCTTCCCTGACCCCAAGAGTGGTCCAAATGCGCTTTGCGGTGGCCCTTGTGCCAGCCAAATTTTGCTGGTCTAACTGTACCGGCCTAACTCCAGGTTAGGATTGCTCTCCCACATTGTCTCCTCTGCGTGGTATGGATCTCTTCAGGATTTCAGGCAAGGTCTTTCCCAGTCCTGCCTGAAAGCCTTCAACTGCATTACACAATTGAGCTTTGATAGCAGGGATTGGCTCCTGAATGCAACATGCCCCATGTTACGTTGTACGTTTTCCGAGTCTATGATCAGGAGCATACCTGACAGATGCAGCCTTCCTCTCCTGTCACCTTCGTGTGATCTTTCATGTTTGGTATCAAAGAATCCCTCCAGTAGTTGAAAGCAGGTTTATCCTCAAAGGAATTTATGACAAATACCATAATTCCTTTTTCATGCAGGGCCTGTTTAATCCACCAACTCATTAAGCACAACACAGCACCAGCAAACAACCATTATGTCAACGATAACCATATTGTACTTAAAGAATACAATTAATCCCTTAATTGGAGTATAAAATACAGTGTTTCCTCTACACGGCACCTCAGATAGTAATCTAATAGTACAAGGTGGTTATCCAAATATTAATTAAGAGCAAAGTGTTGTTAGGTACTGTATGTTCCCGGGCGACATGAAAACTGAAATCTTTTTTATTGCAAGGGAAGGAAATACAAGATTGTGACATCTGAAGAAGGTCTACTATTTGCCAATGTTTCCAAAGAGATTTTTTTTTACTTTGGAGAGAGATGTTAGAGAAAGTCATCTGAAACATTTCATGAAACACATGGAAATTTTTTTTTAACTTGCTTTGAAATTCCCATGACTGTTTAGATTGAGCAGGATGCACCAAACTCTAGAAGACGTTATATTGTCCTCCTAGATTAAGGGTACAAACCTAACCTGGATTTAGGCCAGCACAATTAAGCCAGCAAAGTTTGGCTGGCACAAGGGCTTCCGTAAAGAGCGTTTGGATCATTCTCAGAGTCAGGGGGGATGGTGCACATCTGTATGCTGGACTCTCTGACTCTGATAGTGGTCCAAACATCCTTTACGGTGTCCCTTGTGTCAGCCAAACTTTGCTGGCCTAATTGTGTCATCCTAACTCCAGGTTAGGATTGTGCCCTAATTTCAATTGGGTGAGTCTGTTTCTGGCAGCTCCCTGATGCAGATCTGAACAGATGTCACTGCCATAAATTCACAAATTCCCTGGTAGAGGAAGCAGTCTGCAAGTGTCATTGAGGGAATGAGCAGATCCAAGTGTCTTATGTAAAAGGGAAAAACCATAGAGCAGATATTTCAGTGCTTAACATTTTAAGAGCGCAATCCTAACCTGGAGTTAGGCTAGCACAGTTAGGCCAGCAAAGTTTGGTCAGCACAAGGGCCATCATAAAGTGCATTTGAACCACTCTCAGAGTCCGGGAGGATGGTACATACCTGCGTGCTGACCTCTCTGACTCCAAGAGCCACAGTAAGGCAGTGTGTCTGGCATCAGAACTTTGAGCAGCCAACATAAAGACTCTTATATATAGTCACAAGCATTGTGTGGCAAGGGGATCTATCTGTAGACTACAATGGATGGCAAACGCTTTTGATAAGGAACTACTGTAAAAAGAAACGTGATGTAATAATGAAGCAGAGCCCAGAAAATATGGTGAGAAAATTCCTCTTTCTGCCAAACCTATGAACAAGAATCCATCTCAGTGACAAAAATTGCATCATCATTTAGGATCTAGTCTTTAAATCTATGGGTTTTACACACACACACACACACACACACACACACACACACACACACACAGAGAGAGAGAGAGAGAGAGAGAGAGAGAGAGAGAGAGAGAGAGAGAGAGAGAGAGAGAGAGGGAGGGAGGGAGGGAGGGAGAGAGAGAGAGAGAGAGAAATACACTTGATGTTTGTCCATGGCTTAGCTGGCCTATTTGTTTGAAGTTGTGCTGAAAAATAAATGTGCATAACTTTAATACTATAATTTTAATGAAAGAGACCATTAATCATAATATTTCTGTAATATCAGTTTCACTCTTGAATTTCTAGAATGACCTCAGAGCATTATTACCTGTCATCTCCCCTATAACTCTTTGTCATTTTAAAAGAAATGGAGGTATGTTGGACCATGACAAAGATCTTTCAGGGATCAAAGGTTGTGGCTTAATTACTATATAAAGCACATTTCATGTAAATTAATCTGATTGTACTCTCAGGACAAGATCGTTTTCCCAGTAGCAATGTATGGATGTGAAAGCTGGACCATAAGGAAGGTGGAGCACCGAAGAATAGATGCTTTCGAATTATGGTGTTGGAGAAGACTCTTGAGAGTCCCCTGGACTGCAAGGAGATCCAGTCGGTCAATCCTACAGGAAGTCAAGCCTGATTGCTCCCTAGAAGGACAAATCCTGAAGCTGAAGCTCCAATACTTTGGCCACCTCATGAGAACTCTTTAGAAAAGACCCTCATGCTGGGAAAAATTGAAGGCAAAAGGAGAAGGGGGCGGCAGAAGATGAGATGGTTAGACAGTGTCACCGAAGTGATGAACATGAAATTGGGCAAACTCCGGAAGCTAGTGGAGGTCAGGGAGGCCTGGCATGCTGTGGTCCATGGGGTCGCCAAGAGTTGGACACAACAACTCTCAGGACATCACCTGGAATCTTCTTTTCTTTGTCATCACAACATGTGCAGTGCCAGCCCTGTTAATCTGTTAACAGGTATTATTCATACAATGTTTTATCAATATATTAAGTCAAAAATTTATTAAAAGACATGCATTTGTCCTTCTATACAGGAGCATTTCTAGAGTGCAAATGGGGTGCTATGTTTTGCAAGGCGCCTTACCTTGCTGTGTAAACAGCTCCTCTCCTTGCCATCGCAGCCAGTAAGCAATGCAGAGGCTTTGCTTTTGCCGCATGGACTGGCTATGACAGCGAGGGAGAAGAGCGGTTTACATGGCAAGGTTAGTGCCCCACCCCCTCATGGCAAGGTTAGTGCTGCTTCTATACATGTTGCATTCAAGTTTGCAAAGACAGGTAATCATTAAAAGGAAATTAATGGCATTTCAACATACAGGAATATTTTGAAGACAAATTAGTTTCCCTTATGACATATTGTGCTCCCTATCTCACAGTTTTCCAAAGTGGAATTCAACTTCTCAAAGTTTCTTTATTAAATGCCACAAGCAAAATGCTAACCTAATTCTAATGCCCACATTTTTCGGTCTGAAAGACTGCCAGCTGAATTCTTCCCAATCTAAACTGCTTACTTGAAAGAGCAAGAAACACTTGCTCTTTCTTTCCGTCCTGCTTTTGCCTACACGTGTACGTGGAGACTTCCTTTATTCCATGTTGTGTTTTGCTTATGTTATGCCATCAGTGGACAACATCCTTGCCACTGGATGGCACTCATCGAGCCACCTACTTGCCTTCATTGGTCTTCCTTCTACTGTACTTCCTGAAAAGGAAGAGGGCCACAGAGAGGAAATGTGAAGGAGCATGCTGAACTAGAACATTGGGAAGTGGAAGAAGCAGAGGCTGGCACATTATTGGGAGGCAGCATTTGGCATGCCAATTCAGACATCAGTTGGTCTGGGGCTGTCCCTGAGCTTGGGTCTGGTTTATACAGGTAGTCGAATGAAGTCATAATGAGTCAGTAGGGCTCCAGCCGGTAGGATTGTACCACTTTATACTGAACTATGCAATTGTTAAATGCTCTCCTGTGTACAATATTTCCTGAAAGTAGAAAACAACCATAGTAAGGTGCAGACAGTGTTATAATTTTTCTTGTTGGAGTAGAAGCTGTTGTTGTTGTTGTTGCTGCTGTTGTTATTATTTTATTTTATTTTATTTTATTTTATTTATATTCCGCCTTTCTGCCCAAAGGCACCCATGGCGGCTTACAACAATAAAATACAATAAAAATACAATTTAACAATTAAAACAGTAATTTAAAAACAATATTAAAATAATTAAAATTTAAACAACAAACCCAGTGCATCATAAAAAAGAATTAAAACCAGCCAGTATAAAAAGCAGCCATCCTGTCAACAATTAAAAGCTTCTTAAAATAAAAAGGTCTTCAGCCCCCGCCGAAATATTACCAAAGAGGGGGCAGTTCTCATTTCTATTATTATTATTATTATTATTATTATTATTATTATTATTATTATTATCATCATCATCATCATCATCATCATCATCATCTTCATCTTCATCACCATCACCATCAGCATCAACAGGTTTTTACACGGAAGGCCATTCAAAAAATGGCACCCCTTCCCTAGTAGTCCAGAATATCCACTCTGTCACATTTGGATTCTTCCACTATAGTCTGTTGCATGTATAGACAAGATCTCAAACACAGTCTAAAAAGTTCATACACCGCTGGGAGTCATCAGGTGTGCTCTAGCCAAACTAGATGCATGCATGTGCAAATCAGGCCCTACAGGGCAATCACCCTTTTCTTCCCCCCTCCCTTCCAGCCAAAAGTAAAAAGCGATGCCTTCAGATCGATTTGTACTTTGCCTGACCAAGAACGAACAAAACCAGGTTACGTTGTTTCACCTTCTGTGTAAAACATTCTTTGTGTTCAACAAATTAGTTTTTGCTTATTAAAATTAATCATCCTTTCCTCACCTTTGATTTCAGCTGAAGGAACCTGAAGATCCCGTTTCATGTCAGATTAAACAAGCACGTTCTTGCTGGCATTAAATATGCACTTAGATTTCAATCTTTCAAATTAATTGAGTTACCATCTGTGTAAAAAAAAAAAGATCTCTTGTCTTAAAATTGTTGATGCAGGAGGTATGCCTTTCAGCAGCGTCACATGTAAACTAGGTACAGTATGTGTGTGGCTATGGCAAAAACAAAATAAAACTGAGGGGCTCCCTTTTCATGTGAGCTTGGATGGCTTTATTGGATCCAAACTTTTTTTTAAAAAAACTAACTACTGTATATATTGCACCCGATGTTTCACATTAAATCACATTGGATTTTCTTTATTTATTTTATGCATTTATTACTCCTCCCCACCCCACCATGTTGTTGTTTTTTAAACCAGGACAGTTTACAACATATTAACAATATAGCATCAAAGCAGCACTTAGAACGCAATCCTAGCCTGGAGTTAGGCTGGCACAGTTTGGCCAGCAAAATTCGGCTGGCACAAGAGACACCATAAAGCATGTTTGGACCACTCTCGAATGGCACACATCTGTGTGCTGGCCTCTCTGACTCCAAGAGTGGCCCTAAAGTAAAACATACTTTACAGTGGCCCTTGCACCGGCCAAACTTTGCTGGCCTAACTGTGCCAGCCTAACTAAGGATTGTGCACTTAATAGCATCCAAAACAAAACCCAGCCAGTCAGTTCAGGGATGAAAACAGAAATTTCAATAGGCCAGGGTAACTGGAGTTTTTATGTTGATAATTTTATGTGTGCACGTTATTCGTTAGCCAAAAAGGCTCTGTCCACTTTGACCTTTCAACAGGTACATTAGGAGTTTCAGATGCATGTGACACCCCAGCTATTGCTACAGCAGGCATTTCATAATTCTTATATATTTGTGAATGAGAGTGCAAAAGGTCTTGTGTAGAATACAGGGACCCTTGAGATCCACATATGAGAATGCTCACATGTCTGGTAGCTCACGTGTTGCAGTCAGCTTCTTTCCTTTGTAGGGTTGCCAACTCCAGCTGTGGCTATTCCTGGAGATGTTTCTTTCAACATGATGTAATGTTGGGAATTCCTGGAGGCCATATTAAAATCTCCAGAATTGCTTGTGGGAGTCATCCGAAGATGGGTGTGGATTCCTAGAGACTCCCCACCAATTCTGGAAGGTTGTCAACCATATTCCTCTAGTGTTTGAGGATCCTGATTGGAACTCACTGCAGTAGGCTTACCATTTAAAACCACAGGTGGGTGAATCAAATGGTTGAAAGCTTTCCCATGACAAAAATTCCATCGATCAGCGGTTCTCAAACTCCCCAGGAGCTTGAGAACGGTAGTAAGTGCTTGTGAGGGGCAGGGAAATGGCAGTGATGCAATAGTTAATGATTGCATCACTTCTGGGAACATACTAGATGGGGGAGGACTTCACACAGGCTGCCCAGCATCCTGGAGAGTTGGGGAGCCCTGCAAACACTTCTGTAGGGCTCCCCATGCATTAGAAATGAAAAAAATGCAACCCATTTCCTGGTTGTGATCGCAAAATAGAAGTGGGTTGCAATCGTTTTTAAAATTTCTAACACATGGGGAGCCCTGCAGAAATGTCCGCTGGGCTCCCCAACCCTCCAGGATGCTGGGGCAACCTGTGGTCAGTCCATTATGTCCCCAGAAGCGACGCCATTGTTGCAATTGCATTGCTGCTATTTCCCCATTCCCGCCCCTTAAGGGGAAAGCAGCAGGGTTCTTCAGGCTGGGGCACTGCAACGCCCCAGTTTGAAAACCCCTGCCATAAATAGCGAAAAGTTGCACAGCAAAGGTCCAGTATTTTTGTTATGCTAAAAGTGTGGGAACCACAATGGAGCTGCTATTTTCTATACCTTGGAGAGGTCTGGGACCCTAAGGAAGGAATTCATGCTTTGGCTTCTCCCACATGATCCAGGAATTCTCAGGGTATTCTGGCAGAGTAGAATAAGCAATGATGCTACTTTGGAGAGTATTGTGGATACCAGGCTAAAAAAGGGCTAGTCTATACATCTCCTAGGGACGTGGTGGTGCAGTGGTTTAAACCGCTGCTGCTGGGCTTTCCTACCGGAAGGTTGGGAGTTAAAGACTGCGCGACGGAGTGAGCTCCCGTTGCTTGTCCCAGCTCCTGCCAACCTAGCAGTTTGAAAGCACCTAAATGCAAGTACATAAATAGGGACCACTTCGGTGGGAAGGGAACGGCGTTCCGTGCGCTACGGCGTAGAGTCATGCCGGCCACATGACCACGGAAGCTTGTCCTCGGACAAAACGCCGGCTCTACTGGCTTTGAAATGGAGATGAGCACCGCCCCCTACAGCCGGTCACAACTAGCCCATTCGGTCGTGGGGAAACCTTTACCTTTTTATACATCTCCTACCTGAAATCTAGTTTCTGATGTGCACAGACCTTTTCTTTCAGGAGCATTCAATCATGAAATCCCTATTTGTAATCTGAAGTGGCACAGTCTGCAAAGAATCCACTGGCCACAGACTTAACATAATTCCTTGGGCTAGTCTCTGATATATATGTTTTTGAAGGCAATTTAAGTGTGAACTATAAGTTAAGTCCATAACGTCTGAACATTTGTGTGCTCTTTAGTACTGCTGCAGGAACCAGTTGTGCTCTCTACATACACTGCTTTTATGAGTTCAAGGTTATCTACAAAAAGAAGAGTAAATTCTTTCTCTCTTACATACCTAAGAAAGTTCACGAATGCTTTTACTGATTTTCACACCCTTGCACAGAGGATTAACATCCGATGGAAAAACCATTATCAGGAGACAACGTCTTGTTCTCCTCCTTGTTCCTGGTTAATGTTTTGTGTTGTTCTTTAAAGAATTCTCAGTCAGATTTGCACATTCTAAATTGACTTCTTTTTTTAAGGATCAGTATTGCCCTGGGGCTGCTCATTTTTAATTTCAAAGACTGCCTGCCATGCTAGGAATATTCATGGTATGGGCCCAGGCCAGCAGGTTAGGACCTAATGGCTCGCTGGCTGTCATAAAAGCATCTTGGAGACTGTGGAGGAGCTGGTGTTGTACCAGGAAATGTTCCTTCCACATCCTGGGGAACTGGGATGGGTCAATGGGTGGAACCATTGCAGTGGGACAACCAGCCAGAGACTTTGACAATGCCTGTTCTACTGACATTAAAAGCAGACATTGCTGTAATCCCTTTAAATACGTGGCCTATTCATAGAAGCAGAAGTAATTTCAAAAGAATGAACTTCCATTAGAACCACAGCTCTTCTCTTTGATGAGCAATAAAATGGATGTTGTGATGTCCCTATGCTTGGAAATGAGATACGATCTTCTGTAAGGTTCCTGGATGAGCTCCTGGCAGCCACAGATACAAGCACAGAGGCTTGGTTTGTACTTGCTGCACTCACACAAATCATATCAATGTGGCCGTTGGGGCACCTGTCAACATGGTTGTGCCAGTTCAAATGTAACTTCCTTCATGCCACTGTATCCACAGGGGGATGGTGTGGAGGAAAGCATCTGACTCAAGCTTCAAGCAAGCCATGTGCCAAATCTCAGCATTCTGTTTGTTGTGGAAACACCTTAACTACTTTCCAATATCTGTTAGTGAGCGAGTCTGCTTAAACCTCTATAGAGGCTGTTGTTGCTCATTTTAAATTCCACTGAACATTCAGTTTAAACTTGCTGCAAATTGATGAACTGAAACGATGCTATTCCTTGATGTTGTGTCCTTGCTCCGTCTGTTGGGTAGGCATTGATTTTGGACAAATCCAGAGATTCCACATGATTCAGTAAGCACAATAAGCAGAAGCCTTTGTCTGGCTTTCGGTCAAAGGCAGAACCACAAGCTCTTAATGTATTTTAAGATTTCTGGTTCTTTCAGAAAGAAGTAAATATGCATTTAAGCTGTAAATGGACAATCAATACCTGTGTGTGTCACCAGGGAAAAGCAGAGTGACTCTTCAGCTGTGCCCTTGAACTGTGCTGAGATGTCATCAGTTGCATCTGTTGTCTGGTTCAGATTTAAATTGGCAAAGCCATGGCTTTGTGTGTGTGTGTGTGTGTGTGTGTGTGTGTGTGTGTGAGAGAGAGAGAGAGAGAGAGAGAGAGAGAGAGAGAGAGATCTTTTGCTTCGTAACAGTTATTCTTTATTTCACAATGGAGCAGCATTAATGATTCGTTGCCTTTCAGATCACATCACATTCATGAATGTCCTCCGGGTCATCATTATACCTTAATCACTGCCTTTTGAGAAAGAATGGTTCGGAATAATTGTGATGAACTTTGTTGTGTTCAGTGAGCTAGTACATTTGATGGTGCATTTGAATTCTCACTCCTGCTTTGCATGGTGCTTTTTGTATGTAGCAATAATTTTCTGTTATTTGAAAAAGTGATCAATAGTTTCGCCTCTCCAACCTAGAAACTTTATCGCTATTATTTTTAAAAAGTCACATACTGCTTTTCATAAAAAGAGTTTTTAGTGCAACTTACAGAGCAGAAGAATAAGAAAATGGGTACCTGGGTCAAAGGGGCTCACAACTGAAACACCAGAGGGAGACACCAGCGATACCCCCCCGGGAGGGACACTACACAGTGCTTTCTGCCTGCTAAATAGAAAGGAAATGCTTTTTGAAAAGTTACCCCTTTGCATAGTTAAAAGAGTGCAGATTTGGAAAATTGTTACTTTCAGTTTGAATTTAAGCCTTAACGCTGATTAGAAGGGTGAAAGCCCACAGCTGTGACTCAAGCAGAAACAAGTCATCATAACCCAGTAAGGATGCAGGATCTCTATCTTTGCTGATGTCAAGCTGCAAACCTATACACACTCTCCTGGGCTCCATTGAACACAGTGGGACTTCTGGGTAAACATGTATAGGACTGCGCTGTCAGCTTTCAACCAAAAGCATAGTAGACAGTCATGTTGGCATTGGCCATCATTTTGATTTTGATTTGGGATGAGGCTTCCAAGAAATCAAAATGATATTGCACACTGAAGAAAGATAATTTCCATGGTGCTTGCCTAGCATCACCCAGGAAGCTTGTCAGCAGGCAGGGCCAATGCAGAGCCTTTCCTGATAGCACTGAGTAGCAGTAGCCAGTCTTCAAGGATTAGCTGTGGTGGGCCTTTGAGCAGGTGTTGGCCATTACATCAGCTGTGCCCTATCTGGCTGGCCCTGGTCAATGTACTAGGATTGAGGGAATATCCAATCAAGTCCAATACTGAGCTGCAGCAGAATTAAGCCATGGAAGTTGATGGGAAGGAGGTAATCATGCAGTGCGGAGGGCTTAGTTTATAAGTCCTTTTGCATACCTTGTCCATTCAGTATCTTTGTGCACTTGCTGGTGGGGGGGGTATCTGCTTATGATGGCACACTTGCCATTTAATTTATTTAATTATTTCTGGTATTTGAAACCTCACTGACTAACGCAAAGGGCTCTGTGAGAACTTGCAAGATATAATAAAATGTGATAACCTTCAGCTCAAATAATAACCAAAATATCAAAGAGTGAGAGCTCAATCCTAACCTGGAATTAAGCCAGCCTAGTTAGGCCAGCAAAGTTTGGCCGGCACAAGAACCACCATAAAACATGTTTGGACCACTCTTGGAGTCAGGGAGGATGGTTCACATCTTTGTGCTGGCCTCTCTGACTCCGAGAGTGGTCCAAACATACTTTACGGTGGCCCGTGTGCTGGCCAAACTTTGCTGGCCTAACTGTGACGGCCTAACTCCAGGTTAGGATTGTGCTCTGAGGGAGGGAGGGAGGGAGGGAGGAGAAGAAGCAGCAGGTACAAATCACCTAACAGTTAGTACGATCAGCTGAAACTCAGCTTCCAGAAGTTCTCCAAAATAAATAATTGTAAAAGTAACCAGAAGGTTACTTGAACTGAAAACCAGAAGGGCTTTGTCAGATAGACCAACTGAGATAGGGAGTTTAAATGCAAGAGAGCAGCCACTACAAAGACACTAGTTTGGGGGCCTCTCACTGCACTTGTGACAATGAGGGCATCCTAAGCAGGGAAACGGTGGACATACAGAACAAGGGACTCCTTCCTGTGGCACAGAACGTGCCCACATAAACAGTTCGTGAGTTACTTGCTTTTAATGTCTCGCCAAGGAGTGTATTTGGGGGAGGAGTACTCAGTACTCACCTTGCCATGACCCCAGCTGGTGAGGTTCAAATGTCCTGATCAGTGTTGTCTTCAAGGGAGTAATCCTACCTTTCCCTTCATGCGGAGATGATCCTCCCACCAAGATCAGTGATAATCGAGTGACCGAGGTCACCTGCTTGCTCCCAGCGACAGTCCTTGTGGCAACCTGTCAAGAAAACCCATCCTTTTCTTTGGCTCCTTTTCAGTATCAGGGATGCCATTGGTAATAAAGCTTGTAGAATGACTCAAAGCAACAATGGCGCCTGCTGCAGGACTCGCCTGCATGGGCACATTGTCATGCATTAGTAATAGCAGCATTCAATAAAGCCCTCATCTGCTTTCGGCTGACAATTGTTTAACTTTTCTTTACACTGAGGCTCATGTTCTTTTGGAGTATGGCAAAGCTTCATGGAGGTGTTGTGAAATGCTTTTCATTGATGCTCTGCTTTAATTATGGATGCTCTGCGGGACGAGACCTTCTTTAGCATATGTTTCTTCACGAGAAGAACAGCGGTGTAAGTCAGTGATCAAAGGAAACTTGAGAGAATCGCAATGTATTAATAAGTTCCACCTTGCCTTGGATGCGATATGGACCATTGTCCTGCCCCAGATTGGCCCTATTTATTTAGGCAAGCAAAATGCCTGTTGTTAGGACAGCTGGCATGGAATGGTCGAAAGGTTGTTACATTGCAAGGAGCCTAAGGCAGGGCAGAGTGGCAGGGCCCAATGTTGGGCATTCCTATGGGCCCCCCCTACGCTCCCTGCAGGGCCTCCTACTCACCAAGAAGAGTGCTTGTGGTGCTACACGCAAACCGTGACACTTAGAAATAGTTGGTGGTGATATGATGATGTCATTGCCTCCAGGAGGCTTCCAGGAGGCCCATCTTGGGCTGTTCAGAGGCAGAGGCAGGTGGGAGAGCCCAAGGCAAAGCTGCTGTGCTCACCCCACTGAGTTACAGCCCATAGAGATCCCAGCTGCAGCAGCAGGTAATATGCTCACTATAATAATAATAATAATAATAATAATAATAATAATAATAATAATAATAATAATAATAATA
>JAJKFI010000037.1:5913372-5925949 GCA_029204185.1 Lerista edwardsae
TAATAATAATAATAATAATAATAATAATAATAATAATAATAATAATACATGTATTTATATACCGCCTTTCTTAACATCACTAGATTTCTCTAATGACTGTAACTCAAGGCAGTTTACATAGGCAGACTTTTTATTCACAAACCTGAAGGTTTTTACAATTTACAGAAATGTTCTATCTTTCAAGAACAACACTCATACAGATCTTTCTTTCTGGATTTAGCCTTGTTTCTTAGCCACCCATCTGTCTTCTGCTGGCTGATAAGAGGCTTCCCTGCTCCCATCAGAGACACAGCTGACTTCAGCACACCCCTGCTCCCACGAGGCAGCTGGAACTCAGCTTTTAATCAGCCGCAGTTTGCAAGGTCTGCTGCTCACAGAGACTTCGGTAGTCTTGAGCTCACGACCTTCAGATCTTCAGCTGTTATCTTTGGGCAAATGGAGGCATTAACCCTCTCAGCTAGATCTTCTGCACTATGCTGGTGCAGGGCCGCCCAAAGTGAGGGGCCCAATGTGACGACATTGAGCACATTAGCTTAAGGCTGGCCCTGCCCTAGAGACCATATGAGACTTCTCCCCACCTCACAAGGTTCTTGTGACTGAGGGTCTGGCCACCCTGTATCAGCAGTGGAGGACACACCCTTTGCTCTCACCATAGAGCTGTATCCCCAAGAGTAATGCTCTCAGCCTGATCTTAGTGAGGAACTACAGGCTCCTATTATCATCGTCATCGTCATCAGTAGTAGTAGTAGTAGCAAAGGAATTTATATTCCATTTTTCACTCTGCTTAGGGGCCCCTAATGTGGCTAACAACATTAAAGAACAATACAGTAATACATAGGCTACATACATATATTGTACATGTGTCAAGACCTGCCAATTGCTTTTCTTAAGGAAAAGCAGCTTCCAAAAGAGAATTTGAAGCAGAGGAGTGGCAAGGCTGTGTGCTTAGCTCTTATTCCTGCCTGGTTTATTCTGTTCAAAGGCCAGTCCACCTCCCCCCGCCCAGAGGCGGATCTAAGGGGGGGCAAAGCTCTAAGTGTTGCAAGAAGCCTTACCCTGTCATGTAAACCCCTCCTCTCCCTTGCTGCTGTAGCCAGTAAGCAATGCCAAGATGTTGCTGTTCCCTGTGAGGATTGGCTAGAACAGTGCAGGAGAGGAGTGATTTCCACTGCAAGGTAAGGCTTCTTGCAAAACTTACAGATTTGCCCCCCCCTTAGGTCCACCTCTGCCCCCGCCCCAGACAGGGTTCCCAACAGTACTGTGAGATGAGGTTCAACACTGGGTGAGGGGACTACATGCAGAGCTTGGCGAACCACCAAATTTCTGGGTCACTGAGCTTCTGCCTGCGGGGAGGCTGACCTTTCAGTTATTATATTAAAAATTAATATTTTTTTATATGTAATTACTATAAAAATTATAACTGCTGCTACTCTTTCCCTGTATGAGGACTTGGCTGTGGCAGCAAAAGCCCCGTCCCCCTGCATGAAAACCAAAAACTTTGGCATAAACCAGAAGTGCACGTTCCACCTCAATTCAGGCTGCAGGGAGACCCACGGAGGGGGATGTGAGCTTATCCAACCCTGCAGGGGGACCTCTCACCACCCAGGTATGTGTGAAAGTTCCTGGGTGCCCCCGGCACTGTGATCACTGCAGCACTGTCAGGACACCCAAAACTGGGGCACTTCCCTTAAGGGGGAATGGCCCAGTTTTTGTTCCCAATGGCAGGTTGTGACACATACTTTGGGAACCACTGGCCTAAATCACTATATTCCTTCCAGTGACGGGATCAGCTAACGACTTGGGGGAACACTGGGCAGGCAGCAGGAAGGCTGGCTGGGATGTCCGGGTGATTGACAGCCCGTCCATCCAGCACCGCCGCCCGCCCGGCACGCCCCGACGCTGCACACCCAGGCACCCGGGGCCCCCACCCATCCCCCCGGCGAGCGGGCGCCCCCTCCGAGGCCAGGGCAGCCCATGCAGCGGGCGGGCAGGCGGCGGACCCGGACGGATGGGCTGTCAATCACCTGGAAGTCCCGCCCAGCCTTCCTGCTGCCCGCCCAGCATTCCCCCGAGTCGTTAGCTGATCCCATCAATGATTCCTTCCCATTACATATTTCCAGTAGCTTCCTATGGAGGGCAAACTGCTAAGTTTTTCAGGAGCTTGAGCTCCTGTGTTAAGTGGCCCCTCCCCTTCATCTTTAGAGCTATTCGTCAAGTTTCTGAGCTGAGGCTCCTGCAAAACTCAGCTGTTTCCCCCCCATTGGAATGCCACCAGAGGCATTTCTACAGGGATGGCAAAGCTCTAATTTTTGCAAGAAGCCTTACCCTGTCGTGTAAATCCCTCCTCTCCCTTGCTGCTGTAGCCAGTAAGCAACGCCAAGATTGGCTAAAACGGTGAAGGAGAGGAGTGATTTCCACTGCAAGGTAAGGCTTCTTGCAAAACTTAGAGCTTTGCCATCCCTGTAGAAACGCCTCTGAATGCCACTGCATAGTACTCCCCATTAGCAATTCCTCCCCATCAAAATTGCCTTGTGGTTGTGATATGTCTATATATTTTTTCTGTTAGTTTGCTCCCAAGACCCAGACCCATTCTCCCAATAAGAGAGATACAAGCCCAACTATCTCAGACCATTCTCCATCTCTTTTCCTGTATTAGGGCACAGCCCTATCCAACTTTCCAGCACTGACATAGCCATGCCAATGGGGCATGTGCTGCATCCTGCAGTAGAGCAGTAGTCTCAGAGGCCTCCTCAAGGTAAGGGAATGTGTGTTCTCTTACTCCAGAGCTGCATTGCCCTTACAGCAGTTCAGTAAATTTTTTGTTTTGCTTTGACTGAGGGTACAATCCTAAACTGAGTTAGACCGGCATAAACTAAGCCAGCAAAGTTTGGCCAGCACAAGGGCCACCGTAAAGCACATTTGGACCACTCTCGGAGTCAGAGACACCAACACACAGATGTGAGCCTGACTCCAAGAGTAGTCCAAATACACTTTATGGTTGCCCTTGTGCTGGCCAAACTTTACTGGCTTAGCTTATGCCGGCCTAACTCCAGTTTAGGATTGCAAGTGATATATATCATCACTTGATGTGGCAGTCATCAAATGATAAACAGGCATGGGTGAACCACATTTAGGCATAACATAGTTCTAGCATGGCATAGTGTAGTAATCTTTTCTAAAGCCCTCGTGTCCATTGCCAGTTTGAATATGTTAATTCATTTAAGTATAGATACATTTATAATTGTCCTTTCTTTAACACGGAGGCAAAGCATAAGTAATAATTGATCATATGCCAAATTGAACATTCAGGACTTACAAAGTTTACGGTCTCCTGGAGGGCATCACATGTAGCATCTTGTATGCTGACAAACTACAACTTGTAAAGCTGAAGGAAACACTTTTCCTAATCACTTGTAAAACATTGCTGATGGTTTTTCTTTTTAATCTTTTGAGATGGATACTGGAATCCCACATAGGCTGAAGTGAAACAGAAGCGATAGAACACTTGTATGTGATTATATCAGGTGTTTGCATTTCAAAATATTTTGTTACCTGTGTCATATACAGTTTACTGAGGAAAATTTAGGATAATTGAGGGTCCAATCCTATGAGCCTGCTGCACTGCTAGAACTCATGTTCCAGGGGCACAGCTTGCTAAATGATGGTTGGAAAAGTGGGGAATTAGGTAAGATTTGGCCTTAAAGATGACACCTCTGAAGGCGCAATTCTAAATTGAGTTAGGCCGGCATAAGACAAGCCAGCAAAGTTTGGCCAGCACAAGGGACACCATAAAGTATGTTTGGACCACTCTTGGAGTCAGAGACTTTCTGAATTTTTAAGGGGCAATCCGCCCCCCCCCCCAGGTACTGGTAATCCACTTGGGCGAGAACGATCTGACCCTGCGGACCGGGCTATTGCTAAGGCGGCAAGCCTGTAGCGACATTGGCATTTTACGGGAATGGATTCCAGGCGTGATAATTGTGTGGTCCGAGCTCTTACAGTGTAGGGTTTGGAGGGGGGCGGTCTCCACGCCAGCTATAGAGCGTGCGCGGAGAAAAGTAAATTGGGCTGTGGGCAATTATGTGCGTCAGGCTGGCGGCCTGGTCATTCAGCACCCAGCAATCATGCATTCTTTTCCTTCTCTCTTTAGGGATGATGGGGTCCACTTGTCCGAGGATGGAGCACATATTTTCCTGGGGGACCTGCAGCGGAGCCTTCATGGCCTTGCTTTTCTTCGTGGAGGAGGTGGTGTCAAGCTCTAGGCTGACACCCCCTTGTAGCAGGTTGGCAAGGGCATAAAGGCTGGAAGGAGGCTTTTGGTGTGCATTCGGAAGTCAGCTAAGGCACAGAGTGACCCTGCAGTAGGCCCACAGTTGCTGACTGGCGCGTGGGGCTGGCAGGGAATCTCCTAACCTCAAGCCTTAGCCCGCCCCAGATGCTTGCCGGCCGGGGCGGGCGCGTGGGTAGCTGCTTCTGCCCCGGCTGGGGTTGGGCAGAGAAGGGCTACGCCCATGGGGCCGGCCTGGAGTCAGAATGTTTCGCCCGCCAAAAGGGGGGCTGGCAGCACGTGCCCCCCCACCTTCAGTTAAGGCCCCGCCCCTTTGCCTATTTCAGTTAATGGCTGCTGGTCCCCAGCTCCGTTCTGTTGTATTACTTTACAATAAAGTGGCCCGTTCATCCATACACATCTGTCTCTCGTGGCTTTATTGGGGATGCACAGCTAATGGACCACTCTTGGAATCAGAGAGGCCAGCACATAGATGTGAGCCATCCTCCCTGACTCAAAGAGTAGTCCAAACACGCTTTATAGTGGCCCTTGTGCTGGCCAAACTTTGCTGGCTTAGCTTATGCCAGCCTAACTCTAGTTTAGGATTGTGCTCTGAATCATAGACTAAGCAAATTGAGGCCTGTGGTTTAACTTGCCTCTTTCACATTCTACATGTTTGTAACATAACCACCCTGTTCTGTGATGAAAATGGATGATACATACATTCAAGTTGCCATTCTGTGTATCAAGTTCAAACTCTAGTTCAGCTATTTTCAACCTTTTTCATCTCATGGCACTCTGACAAGGAGTTAAAATTGTCAAGGCACACCATTAATGTTTTGACCATTGACAAGGCACTCTGCACTGCTGGTGTGGGGCTCACATCCCCCAATGGCCCTACTAAGAAATGACCCTCACCCAAACTCCCGTGGCACACCTGCAGACCATTTGCAGCATATCAGTATGCCACGGCACACTAATTGAAAATGGGCCTCCACTCCCATTCCCAAGAGGGGACGGAATATGTGAATTAGGTTGTAACACATGGAACCTGCAACAAAATGTTGTACCTCCCCAACCAATAATATCAAAGGCTCAAGCAGGCCATTTTGACACTCGGCCTTTGACTCTTAGTAAAGGAGGGGATGGCTGTTTTCTTAGTAATTTATGTTTTGTGGGTTTTTACTGCTGCAGCATAGTTGTTGTGGTATATTTTATAATTTTATTTGTGTTTTAATTGTGCTTAATTTAAACACAAATAATTTTAATTTATTTGTGTTTAAATTAATTTGTATGTATTTTTGATGTTATATTTTTTATGTATTTTAAACATTTGTTAGCTGCTTTGGGTGCCCTTCAGAGAGAAAGGTGGGTTACAAATTAAATAAATAAATAAATTTATCTCCCCTGCCTGGTATTCAATTAGTGTGTCCATGTCCCCCCCCCCGCCACTGTCCAGGGACCACTGGGCTATCGATCCTTTTGTTCGTTTCCTTAAATTTTTCTTTTAATTTTTTTTAAAAAAATCACTTCTCTAGGGAGTTCCTGAATACGTTTAAGCCACTAATTCCTCTGTGAGTGGACATGTTTACCTACAAACTAATAGGCACAGACCATCTGCTATTAGCATATATTAAAGCAAAATCTGAAGCAAGGCCTCTCAAAAGTTGTACTTTACTAGTGCAAAAGTTAATAAACTATCAAATCTGAGACAGAGGGGAAGTTCCAGGAAACCTTGTTTCAAAATCCAATTTCCTGCCTTTTCTTTTGGTCAGCTTAGTTTACACAATCAGTAAGCGAGAAATTCAACCATTGCCAACCCCATACAACACTGTTGGAATAAATGAAAATTATGCAGTAGAAGGGCACGTGAAGGACTTTTCATACATTGTCTAAAATCATGCCACAATGCAACCTTCCTTTCTAGAAAGTCATTATTTATTAACTTTGTGTATTCATTATTAAAATGATTGAAAAGTCCACAATTGCTGTATCAAAATAGGACTGTACCAAATATTCTCAAATAAACATTTTTGGTGCAAAAGAAGGTTCATATGGAAAGGTTCATATGGAAGATTCAGAACATATGGAAATGTTCACAAAAACCCCTCTTGCTCACCTCGTCTGTTGCTTGTTCTTCATCTATCTGAAGCTACTCTTTTTCCTAATGTTCTGCTCAGCACCATACTTTTTGTCTTCAGTCATTTGGTTATGTGATCCCTGTCAATGATGAATGTGAGGATAGTGCAATGAGTAGAAAGCATTGTTCTCATTGAGAACTGACTTTGCCATGTTATCACATAGCCAAATCAGATTGGCTCAATGACAACAACAAAGCCAATTCAGAGTGAAATCATAGCTTCCTGCCATCACTCTGAACTGGCTTATAGATTACACCAATGCAAAATAAAGACAGAAAGCATTGCTCTCAGTCTGAGTGAGGGCTCAATCCTAAACTGAGTTAGGTCGGCACAAACTAAACCAGCAAAGTTTGACAGGCACAAGGGCCACCATAAAGTAAGTTTGGACCACTCTCGGAGTCTGAGAGGCCAGCACGCAGGCATGAGCCATCCTCCCTGACTCCAAGAATAGTCCAAACACGCTTTATGGTGGCCCTTGTGCTGGCCAAACTTTGCTGGCTTAGTTTATGCTGGCCTAACTCCAGTTTAGGATTGCGCTCTCAGTGTCGGGAATGGAGCTGGATTGGAAATGCTTTCTCTCTCCATCCCCCTCACAATCATATATATATAGTTCATATAGTTTGCCAGTTTGCAGTTTAAGAGTCTTCAGTCTTGTGGGATCTACTTGGTTTTTGTTTTTTTGTTTTTTGTTTTTTTGTTTTTTACTACAATCTCAAAGTCCATCAACAAAGTCAGGTGAAAAATAGTGGTTGGGGATGTAACGCAATAAAAAATGGCAACTCAGGAGTGGAAACAATTACATCATAAGCCATATGCTGAGATGACCTGCATATACATGGACACATTTACATCTGAGTTACTACAAACCAGAGGTTCATACATAACAGTCCAAAACTGGCCAACAGAGCTGCACAAAGACTTCATCAAAGGCAACCAATGAATACTCATACATAACATATGAGGAACACTGTAGCTGTGAGACTGAGGAGTTTTTAGATATTTTTTTTTTCATTTTAAGGGTCCCTTAGTCCTTTCTAATCAGCTAGGGCTTTTTTAAATCAGAATTCTTAACATAAAATGTGAATGCATATTAATCCTTTCCAAAATATAGAAGATGCCCTATCACTTTTCAAATTCTGAAGTTTAATCAGAATAGATGGTTCCTGGATAAACACCCGTTAGATGGTAGAGATTTCTAGTGAAGAGATGGTCACCTGTTCAGAAATATGATTGAACTTATTTTTCTGAAATGCTGTTAGTGTCTCACCAACATTTACTAATCCTCCCAGGTCAGTGCTGAAGCTATTTATTGGTTTTAATGATGGAATTGTTTATCCTTTTCCTTTGAAGGAGTCATAATCTTCATTGATACTGTCAGCTTCACTCAAGCCTAGCACCTCATTTGCTACTAATTTATGTCTCATTGATTTGATCTTATTGATTTCTAATTTGTATCCATTGCTATCTGTTTTCTCTGTGGTCGAATGTTTGAATTTTCTGCATTCATTAGAATTGGATCCTCCAGGAAGTCGTGCTGCCCAAAGTGAAATGCAATATGTCTTTGTACTAAAAAAAATGTAATTGTAGAGCACTGTTTGAAATTCCAAGGACAGATTAGAAGTACATACAGCAGAGCATAGTTGGAAAGAGGCTGCAAAGAATGCAGATCTTCTGGTGAAGCAAGCAGGTATGGCTTTGTAAGTTATCTAGAAGGTAGACCTCCATGTTGGGAGACCCCATCTGGGACCTATGGGGAAAGACCAAGGCATAACATCAGCAACAACTCTTCAAGTCAGTATTGCACACATTGAACCTTAGCGTATTGCAATGAAAATCTTTCATTCTTCCACAGCCAAGATGTATGAACTATGAGCGACAGGTGAAAGACCACATGTTCAAATGCTCCTCCATGACCTTTCCTTTGACATTATCATTTTCAGTGTGCAGGAAGCTGGGAAGCATTCAACCCACCACCTGCAGCCTGAAGCGGCTGCCTTTGGGCAAGACCTTCACCAGGCACTGTGTCATTAGCTGTCAGTTTCACCTTGCCTTGGGACCATTCGTTGATTTGGGAATTTATTTTTTTAAAAAAATTGGAGTTGTATCCTCCAAAGCTTCTATTGGGTGCTTATGTTGAACCACAAGCTACTCCATTTGCTCTGAGGACAGGCCAAACCATAGCATGCTGACGGACACATGGGAAGCACTATCTATTCTCACTACAGAGGTAAATGAGGGAGCCCTGAGCATTGTGAAAGCACCATGCACAGGGATGTGCGGAGCCCCTGTGGGGGAAAAAAATATTGCTCACCTTCCTGGAACTCTTTTTGTTTCAAATGTCAACAGATATTTCTCCCAAGCAGGAACCACTGCAAATTTTGCTTTTGATGTAATTTAGAGGCAACTTTAGTTCTAGGGCCCATCAATGGTCCACAGTATGATATGCCTCTTCACAAGGACATGAAGTGTTGGTTACAAAGATAACCCCCACCTCACAGCTTGAATAGTGACCTGCAACCAGGGTCTCCCTCCTCCTTTTATCAGGAGGTAAAAAGTTTCTTTTGGGCCCCCATTCAATGGGGTACAGGCAGCGTTGTCATGCAGCCGGAACGCTGGGCAGGAGGAACGGGTGAGCGGCAGCCCGCCCGTTGCGTTCCGGTCCGTTTCACCGTCTTCCCCGCCCCCCGCTGGGTACAGGTAAACAAAGCTGAGGGAGGGTGCTGATGGAAAGTGTAGGTTGGGAGGAGGCAAGTTTTTGGAGCTCAGGTCTACCTGCCTGCGTAGTTTTGGCAGCTAGATACAATACAACAGAAAACCAAACACATGCCTGAGTCTCGCTAAATCTTTTAAATGTATAAAACCATTCTAGTAAATTCGTATCATCATTTTTAGGCTCACACTAGAATGGAAAGTGCCCTGTGTGTACCAAAACTTATTTCTGCAGCAGCTGTCTCCCTGAGCTCCTAGACACTCCTTCTTGGTAAGTGGCTCCACAAGCCAAAGAGTGACTATAGCAGGCTAGTCTCCTCCCAGATTTGACACTGTGTTCAGGAGTGTCACGTATGCATTCTTTGGCCTGGCATATATGGCTCTTGGCAACCTCAGCTGCATACCCATGGTAATGCCCTCAGGGTCTCGCATGGGCAGCAGGTCTGGGTGAGATAGGAAAATATAAGATTCCAGGAAATGTCTGTGCCCCCTCATTTGGCTCCTGGTCTCCCTTTTCGACCCTGGGTACAAATTACCCCCTGAGCCCCCTCTCATGGGCGCTGCCTGCAGCCATGAGTCCAAAGGGTTCCACACAGGAATCTCTAACATTTCATCAATATTCTAGGGAAATTTGGTAGCAATCAGCCTTCTGTGGAAGCCCAGTGGCTGCGCAGCTCGAATTGAAGCCCCAGGCAGCTCACAGCTGCATGGCTGCAGAACTCGGCAATTCCAATGACAACGCCAAGCACTCCAGATGCTGACAGCCACTTCCATGCAGTTGATGTTGGAGGGAGAAAAATATAGAGGGAACACTGGCAGCAGCTGTAACCATCAGGGGTTCTAGTCGGCATACATAAGTCTGTGGATTGGATTGTGGCCCTCCATGAGACTTTACATACTCTGTGACTGTGTACCAAGTCAAGTTTCATTGCCCTGCTCTCATTTTTCAGCCTTCCATCAGAATTGATTCTGAATCAGTGCATCGTCTACATGCTGATGTCTGAAAACCTGACCTCGTGAGTCTCATGTAAAAAGAGTCAATGTAGCGACATGACCAGTTCATTGTATGAGCACCTTGAGCATTAAACTTATTCAGGCAAAGCAGTCCTACAGTAGCTCTGCTGGGCCAATGCCATTTTTAATGGCTGTTTCTGCTAGCTTCCCTAATCCTATTTGATACTTTCAACAACACTTTAAAGATTTCTTTGTAGAAGTTTCCAGTCTTGCATCTGGGTAACTTGCTGAAAATGGAACCTGACAGCCAAGTGGAATATGTCTTGGTTTCCTTACATAAAGGGATCAATAGCACTTTACACCTAATCTTTATTTCGGCTTTTAAGCTTTTAATGCATCATTTGCTCCCTTTTGACACATAAGGAGGGCCAAGAGGGTGGGGGGGGTAGGGGTGGAGGAAAGCACAACAGAACAACAATATCATTTTTTTCCTCAATATAATTGACAGCAAACTTTTCTCCCCCCCCCTTACTGCTGAGAAAGAAGAAAAAAGATGTTAGGGTCACTGGAAAAACATTTTATTTTACTTTTCAGTAGACTAGGCAAAGGAAATGACTTTTCAGTCAATAGAAAGCTAGTCAATCAGAAAAAAAATACAAAAAATTGGAAGAAATGCTGCAAAGGAAATTGAAGGCCCTTTTGCACTCTGCACACAAGGGTGAAGAAAACACTTTCTCGGGACTATGCATGACCAATTGCCATGCTAGTTGGCTGCCCCCCCCCAACTCCCCACCCCTTGTGTAAGTCAGCAGGTGCAACCAGGGGAGAAAGGGAGACAAAGGACACTGGGCTCATGGAGTTAACCAGGCTTGTCATCATTAAAGGCTCTTGTTTAGGGCTCTCTCTCGTTCCCCCATGCCACCGTGACTGCTATCCAAAGGCCGCTTGACATTTGAACTGTGAAAGGAAATAGTGGTCTGGGAATTTTTCTGACATAAAAGAGTTTGGGTCCTTCTCTCATTCGATCATGTGCTGTTTTCCTCGCTTAAAATGGTGTAACTGGTTGAATATTTTTGCTTAACGTTGAATATTTTTGCTACTTACACTCTCAAAGTCAATATTTCTAACCCACTATTTTGGAGAAATCTCTTTTTTCAGTGTGGATTCCAATCATTAACAGATATTGTCAATTTTTTTTCAGCAAAGGCCTAAAACGTATCATCACTGTTTCCATTTATTTCTCCATTTCCTCAATGGTTGGAATGTCTTCCAGCCATTCTGTTGATGAAGGAAGCTCTGACATTTTCAACTAGCTGCTACAAGATGGTTTAGCCAACCACTAATCTCCATATTGTCCTTGAAAATTTACTTGAAGTGAAATTTAGTGGTGAGCATGTTTTCACCCATTCATTTCAATGGAGGGCACTGTTTCGACGTTTGGACCATGCTCGATGTCAGAGAGGATGGCGCGCATCTGTGTCTGGCCTCTGACTCCAAGAGAGATCCAAACATACTTTACGGTGGCCCTTGCGCCAGCCAAACTTTGCTGGCCTAACTATGCCAGCCTAACTCCAGGTTAGGACTGTGTCCTTAGTGATGCAGTGCTATTGGTTAAAATTCCTCTCTTCAGCAACCATCAGACTCCACTGTTTACTGATTTATACGCCTTACTATGGGAACCCTGCAACTTCAGACTCAGCTTTTAAAACCGTTTCCCTTGGCCCTCTGTGCGTCATTTATATAGCTTTATTTTAAATATTTTTAAATGTCATGGATATTTCATAAAGTCAACTGCACAAGAAAGGAAAACAAACTTTGGCAATGGCACAAAATGCAAGAAATGGGATGATCTGGTGATCTTTTAAAAGGTCTTTTATGTGTTCAGACTCCAAACAAACAGCGACTACATTAATAGCGACTTCGTAACATTCATTTTGTAGAGATAAACAAAATTTAGGAGAGATACAAAGCTGGCACCAGACAGCT
The DNA here is from genome assembly GCA_029204185.1 of Lerista edwardsae. NCBI lineage: Eukaryota > Metazoa > Chordata > Lepidosauria > Squamata > Scincidae > Lerista > Lerista edwardsae. The sequence continues at coordinate 5,925,430 of JAJKFI010000037.1, forward strand.
CTCCAGTATTTTGAGAAGGATGCCAAGGCAGCAGGCCAGTAAACCTTTTGACCCACCAAGTTGAACACTGCCTACCAGCTCTGTAAAGCATGGAGTGAGCAGGCTCAGCCAACTATAATCGGAGGCAATATAATTTTCAGTCTGAGATAGCAGCCACCAGTACTTCAGAGAGACATTTTTAGGAACATGCAACACTCCCACAAGAAACATTGTCAGTCTCATCCAACGTCCTTTTCCTCTTGCTAAACAGCCAACGTCCTTTTCCTCTTGCTAAAAGCAACCATGGAGGCCCAAGTCTAGATCAGGGTTGAGGTTCTGGGAAGCAGTATCAAACCCTTTCCCCCTGCACACAATGCTAATCACTCTTTGAACCTTCTAGTAGCTGTCTAGGGGAATACATAGACATAAAATGCAGACCTTATGTTATTCATGGTTTATATAGCCATATCAAAGTGGCAATTTAATTGAGAGAAAGAGAGAGAGAGAGAGAGAGAGAGAGAGAGAGAGAGAGAGAGAGAGA
>JAJKFI010000037.1:5926571-5938019 GCA_029204185.1 Lerista edwardsae
ACGCAGCGATCGCGCTGCCGATCACCCGGAAGACCCACCCAGCGTACCTGTAAGCTGACACTACTGGTAAGATGTTCTTGGTATCAGGGATGCTTTGCCCAAAAAGAAACCTTTGCTTTTCCCTTTAAGTGAGTTCGGTGTCATCCTAAGGATGTATCAGAATCCCCACCACCCAAGTAATGTTGTCCAGATTTTTTTTCACTTCCCTTGAAATGATCCAGATGTGTTGTCTAGGCATAAACCTGAACATTCACTATTGGGCATTTTAAACTTCATGAGGCCCAGGGATGTCATGGAGGGAGCGTGGGGCAAAGCAGCGTCCCTCCACGTCCCCGAGCGGTGGAGTTGTCACCACACCTTGCCTTACCTTCATCATTGTCTTCCCCTGCCTGGCAGCCACTCACTCTGCTCCCTCACTTCCCTGCCCCTGCCCCACTCTGCTGCAAAGAATGAGGCTGGGACATTACACATTTAGAGCCCAATCCTATGCATGTCTACTCAGAAGTAGGTTCCACTATAGTCCATGAGTCTTACTCAAAGTGTGGATAAGATGGCAGTCTTAATCTATTAATATAAACAGGAAGAGTTTCTTTAGCTAGTCATTCCACTCTTGTTCTAGACTGAGAACAACTATTTCTCAGACTAGCTGTTTTCTGGGACTGAGAGCAGCTATTTTGGAAGCTGAAGACTTGCTATATTCCTTTTGTGAGTGTTAAGAGTTTGAATTTTCAAGTGAGAGTTTTGGGGTTTTTTTGCTTTTAGTTCAGTGTTTTTACATAAATTTTTGTGCCAATCTTGCTTTCTGTCAGGAATATTTCATGATTGTGCAATTCCTGCAGTCCAAAAATGCCAGTTTGCATTTCAGGAGGGTCATAGCTGGAAGTGACATGAGTGCCATTCTAAAAAGTGTGTCACAGTCTAAAAAGTTTGAGAACCACTGTTCTAGACCATTCCCCCCTTCTACCTTATCATAAGGTAGAGTGGATGATCAGGGATGGGAGGAAGGAGCTGGACTCCAGCAGTAGTGGTTGCCACTGCTACCTGGAGCATGAAATGGAGCTGAGCCAGAGCCTGGCTACGAATGCAAAATGTAAGAACAGGAACAGGGGAGCCAGGAGAATGGAAAGGGGGTTCTTGGCATGCTGCACACACAAAGGGGAAATAAGGCAAACAGCACTGAGATTTGGGAAGTGGGGAGGAGAATGTGGAATAGCTATGGGTGGCTCTTCGTTTCCTTTGAAATGTAGCACAATACCGCTGATGAGGCCACAATTCAAGCAAAGTCCTAGGGGATGAAATCAGGTTTAGGAGTGCAACATCTCTGGAGCCTAAGAGCCTTGGGGAAGACAGCAGACCCCACTGAGAACAGGGGGCAGAACCATCGATGGTGCCAGCTGGCAACGTGCTTGGTTCATAAAGTATACGGTTGCTGCAAGTTCCTGCAAGCTGTCTGCTATCATATACTGCCATTGACATATTAAGCTCCCGAAAGATCGACACAGCACAATTCAGACCTCCCGTGTGCCAAAAGCAGAAAGCAGGGACTATTAAAAGTGTGTACTGAGCAGATAACTCCAGATTTGACATAGGCAGATAAATCAAAGCAGATCTAGAGGCAAGTCAAAACATTACATAATATGTAATGCCACATAATAAGGGCTGAAGCACCAAGAAAAATGTTCCCATGCTTTGCTAGATGTACCGAACTTCTCCCTGCCCATTCCCCTAGGCTTCCAAAAAGACAGGTTCCAAAAACATACAAAAACGCAAATGAACAGAGATACTACAGTACATATCTCATTTTCTGATTTCTGCAGTTGCGGGCCCAGCCAAGGGGCTGAGCCGGGGCAAAGAATGAGGAACGGCACCCTCTCCACCAGCTCCCCACCCCTTGTGCCACGCCGCCACGCCATGCCAAGCTCTTTTTTTGGAGCTGTACGGGGACAAGGGAGGGCGGGCAGGCCAAACACTGCTCACCTGGCTCACCTCTGTGAGAGGCAAGCTGCCTCGCTGCTGCCCTTCTCCCGCCCCACCAGCACAGCACCGGGGCATTTCCCCCCCCCTTCACAATGGTAGGAATGCCATTGAATTTCTGCCTTCTTTATTTGATGCTGCTGCCTGAATTCTTAAAGAAATCCAGTCTGAGGCCACTGGGCTCTGTAATTAAGGCTAATGATCCCCAAGCCACAGGAGTAGACCAGAGGAGAAGCCATTCCTACTTTTGAACCAGGAGTGTTCATTGTGCTGAGTTCTAATTTTTAAACCTGATTTGGAATGGATGAAAAAAGAAAGAAGAGAAAAAGACACAGTAGCAGACCCCCATTCTCCGGGCCTTTGAAACAGACCAACCATTACTAATTGATTCTCACTGCTTGGGGCTATGCATCATTGTTGACTTGCCCCCCCACCCCCCACCCCCGCTCGCAGGGGGAGAGTATAGATTCTTAAAAGGAGGATTTCCCAGCCTTCTTTTTTTTAACATCTCCCCAATGAGTTCCCCACCTTCTTAGGGGCTGAAAATGGACCTCTACATTCAGGGTCCAGTCAGGGTCAGCTAATCGTGTCACTGCCTCAGCTCAGGCCTGAGCATGTGAGCAAGTAAACCTGTTTTCAAGTCCAACAAACTTCTTCATCAAGCAGAATATAAAGACACAGAAAGGTTGGGAGAAAGACCCTTTAGTCATTCTGAGAAAACTGGTCCAGCTAGTTAAAAGGGATATGGTAGCCTCCACCCATCTTCTCCCACCCTGTGTTCCTTGTGTCAATATTGGGATTGTAAATCAAACACACACACACACACACACACACACACACACACACACAAACTCACCAATGGTTCTCCTTGGACCTGTGTCAGCTTCCAACAACAGGACTATACAGTTTTTCACCAGAATGTTGCAGATTATAAATTACAGATTCAACAGATTACACATTTAGAGCCCAGTCCTATGCATGTCTACTCAGAAGTAGGATCCACTATAGTCAATGAGTCTTACTCAAAGTGTGGACAAGATTGCAGTCTTAATCTATTAAATAAGAGATTTATTATTGAGTGCAGCCCAATCTCATTTACTCAGAAGTAAGTGTAAATGAATCTAATGGAACTTACTTCCTTGTGAGTATAAGACTGAAATCATGCAGTGCTATCCTAAGCATATCTATTTAGAATTACCACTGTCTACAGTGCAGTTTGCTCCTTAGTAATAGTGTTTTTAGGATTGCAAACTCAGCTTAATAATTATGACATATTGCAGCCTAATATATTTCATTTTTCATTCTCTGTCTATTCTATTATGTACTATCTATTATGTATTGTATCTATCAATCCTATAGATATCCGTACAGTTTACAAGCATTAATAAAAATCTAGTTTTTTTAAAGTGTATTTTTATGCTTGACTATCAGCAAATCTTTATCACCACAATTACAGAAAACTATGTCTTAAGAAAGGAACCATCTCTATATGCTCAGATTAACGGTGCATTCCTAACCTGGCATTAGGCCTGCACAGTTAGGCCAGCAAAGCTTGGCGGATACATGGGACACCATAATGAGCATTTGGACCACTCTCGGAGTCAGGGAGGATGGCTTACGTCTGTGTTCTGGCTTCTCTGACTCCGAGAGTGGTCCAAACATACTTTGGCTCTTGTGCCGGCCAAATGTTGCTGGCCTAACTCCAGATTAGGATTGCACTCTTAAACTAATATGCTATGATTAAATGCTACCCTCTGATAATTCAGCTAATCTCCCCAAGCAGGTAAAAGTAAGACAACACGTTCAACATAAGACAAGACATTTCTCCTTCAGTCCCCACAATCAAATGGACACCACTTACCATTTGATCTGAAACATATTTACATAGAAGCCTCACTTCCTTCTTTGTAAATTTGCTTAGAACGACAGTAAATAGCAGTTATTGTCACAGTGCTGTTCTGGAAGCTTTGGGTTTGGGAAAGCGACACACAATTTGAAAACCCCTGCTCTAGGCAATGCCATCGTTTTGAACTAGTGTAGCAGTTTTCAACCAGTGGGCCACAGCACATTGGTGTGCTGTGAATGGTCCCCAGGTGTGCCACAGGACTTTGCAGGAGGGTCATTTATTAGTTGAGCCATTGGGAAAGTGGGTCCTCCCCCAGCAGCATGGTGTATCATGTCAATCAAAAAAAAAAAAACTGATGGTTTGTCCTGAAAATTTTAGTGCCTTGAAAGTGTGCCATGACCTGAAAAAGATTGAAAATCACTGCACTAGTGGATTCTTGTTGAAAATGACACACTGAAGTGCTTTTTATAAGAATCAAAGCTTTATAACTTAATTTTAAAAACAAGCACAGCACACAAATTGGAGTAGTGCCTACTTGTAAGTGGAGGAGGGCCAGGATTCTTATTCAGATTCAGTCCTCAACATTCAGAACCAGGGGATATAAGTTACTAGCAAAAGTCTGCCCTGCTGTCGTACATCAGAAAAGATGAGTGCAAACGACTGGAAAATTTCTTTCTTTCTTGAGGACATTTTTCATAGTGCTAAAATACAGGATACATGAGACACAAATAATTTCACAACTTTTTTTTCCTCCTTGAGAAGCAGCATGTGATGCAGCCACTTTGAATAGATCAGCGCTTCTCCAACGTTTTCACACCGGGACCCACTTTTTAAAATGACACTATCAGGACCCACCTAGTTTTACAAGACTTTAAAATAAAAGGGTGCTTGAGAAAGAAATAATAGTTTTAATTTACAAGTAATATTTTGTGTACTTATTTATTTGAAAAAAATATCTAAATCTTTTTCTTGTAATGAGGCAGCCCTAATGAACAGCCTCAAAGCTTGAGGGGCTTAGTTAAGTGACCCAGCCTTTACCTGGCCCACTAACTGTCATTGATGGGCTTGGAAAAAAAAAAAGCATGTGAAAAAAGGCAAACATTCATGTCCTTAAACTTACACAAGCTTGCAAACTGCAGGAGCTCTTCTATTTGCAGGGCAATTAGCAGCTATCTGGCAAAATGCAGGAGCTCAACTCTCTGCAGGGGAATTAGCAGCTTGGTTTTTGAATAGCCCAGGGCTTGAGGCAATTAATTATCTGATCTTTCAATCACCCTGTTGTCTTTCGAGCCCATCAGAGATTGGGACCCAACAATTAAGTCCAGACCCACCATTTGAGAAATACTGAAATAGATGAACAGCAGAGGGGCGGGGATATTGAATCCCTCCTCCTGTTTGCTCAAAATACCCCTCCCCGATCAATTTTTCTCTCTGCATAGGAAAAGGTAATGAGATTTTGTGTCTTCCATACTCTGGCTGACAAAAAAAAAACAAAAAAACAACCCTCTCATTTTCACTGCATATGACCATTTTAGCAAAAACGGGAGGCAGCATATTGGACCTTCACTAGTTGTGAGAAGGGCTCTGATTCATTTCAGTGGAATGTAAGCTCAACTACATTTATTTGGACTGTGGACTATTTGAGGGCAGTCCATACTAGTTCTTTATTCTCGGCTTCATACTGAAACTTCCAGATGTCTTTCATTTTGTATAAGTTACCAGAATACTGAAACAAACATACAATGCAATGCCAGGGCACTGAATGGTAATATCGGTACTGTATACACTATGTTATAAGTGCTGGTGAAGTAGAAAGACTCAATTCCCTGATTCATGGTTAAGCGTCTTAACCCATACATGTCCAATATTTTCCCTTCCAATATGATGATTTAAATGCATTGGCTTGAGTGTGAGGGGCAGGGGGAGCGAAGCTCTCTGTCTCTCTCAAAAAAAGCTGTACCCGATTTGGATTGTTTTCTATTCTGTTAAGGCATTTCTTCATTTTAGACTACATGGGGTAAGGGCAGGAAGAGAAACAATGAGACTGGCCTCACTTCCAGGCCTCAGAGCAGACCCAGTGACCGTGGCCTCAGGCTCTCTTCTATGAAGCTGACCTTCTGCCTCCAAGCCCGCTGACCTGTGACACCATTCAACTGTTATTTAATCAATTCCGTCAAAATTAAAAAGATGTATTTTTATTTGCCTCCATCTCTCTCTTCTCCCCGCCCCACCCCACAGCATTTCTTTCTGGTTTAATGTTTTTGTGACCTTTGAAGCATTAGATTTCAGCTGTCGATAACCCAGTGTGGGCCAGATTACCTTTGCTAATAAATAATGATGCCACCACTTCTGAGGAGAAGTTGGTTTGCGCTAGAGTGGCTTAGGATGGCCCATGCATATTTGGACAAAGAGCACCATGCAACAGAATAAGTCAAAGCATTTTGTGGCACTGTTGATACTGTGTGCACAATTTTGAAGGAATTCCTCTGAATCTATCAAGGTGCCATTGACATGTATAAGAACTGTACGAGACCATAATTCTGAAGGCGGAACCTGAGCACTGTAGATTTGGCAGTCTTGATTTTGTCTCTAAGAGTGGTCCGAACGCACTTTATGGTGGCTCCTGTGCTGGCCAAACTTTGTTGGCCCAACTGTGTTGGCCCAACTGTTCTTTTCCTGACCCCACCGTGGATACCTGAAACTGTGGATATTGGGAACACCTTTTTAAAGATAGGGAAACATTAGTGGTTTTGCTGCAACAAGGTTAAAAAAAAGAGATTTGTTTAATGTTGCCCTATCTTTTTAATAGGTGTCCAGTATCCATGGATTATTAAGGACATGGTGGCGCTGTGGGTTAAACCACTGTTGCTGAACTTGCTGACCGGAAGGTTGGCAGTTTGACCACGCAACGGAGTGAGCTCCCGTTGCTTGTCCCAGCTCCTGCCAACCTAGCAGTTTGAAAGTACGTAAAAATGCGAGTAGATAAATAGGTACCACTTCAGTGGGAAGGTAACGGTGTTCTGTGCACCTTGGCGTATAGTCATGCTGGCCACATGACTACAGAAGCTTGTCCTCAGGACAAACGCTAGCTCTTCATCTTAGAAACGGAAATGAGCACCACCCTCTGCAGTCGGTCACAACTAGACCATTCAGTCGTAGGGAAACCTTTATCTTTACCTTATCCATGAATAACTGAAACCATGGATACTGAATCAATGGATACTGGGGCATGCATGTAATTATGCCTGAATAGATATATTAGAAATAATCATATATTCTCCCCCAGCTCAATCCTGACTCCACAATTCCCAAGTGAAAGCACTATGTGGCACTGGAACAGTGTGTCTGATACAGTTGTGGGGTCTTCCTCATTGGAGATGTTCAAGCAAAGGCTTGATGGCCATCTACCGGAGATGCCATAGTTGCCTGCACCGAGCAGGGGGTTGGACTAGATGATCTCCAAGATCCCAAGAAATATGGTTTCTCCAAGAAATATGATGATCTCCAAGAAATATGGTTTCATTTCTCTTCTCCCCCTCCATGCTCTCCCCTGTGTCAAAATCTTGATGGAGAACCTTTCAGGACCATGAACTGTCTTCTCGTTCTTTCTCATCATCATAACACCATTGTCCATATTCAATCTATTTATTTTAAAAATGCATGCCTCATGTTTTGTCTGCAAGAGAACTCAAAGAGGATTATGACAAAATAATTAAAATCATCAGTACAAGTCAAATAGTAAAAAAAAAAAAACACCCAAAAAGCAGCAGCAGTGGCAAAACATTTTAACCAAAGCAACCAGAATCAAGTCAGAGGAGACAACAATCAAACCTAGAGTACCCAGGCAATGCATGCTGGAAGAGCCAAGTCTAGAGTTCAGTGAAAAATGGGCAAGGAAGAGGCCAAGTGCACAATGAAACGCATTACCCATCACTGTCAGTTTACTCTTAAAAGACTGCATGACAAATCAAGAGATACTTTTTCCTTGATCTCATAGAACTAGAAGGATCATACAGAAAAAGCTGGTCCCTCAAGTCCTGGCCCTGATCCTAGCCTGCAAAGGGCTTTAAAGATAACAAGCTCTGTGAATCTTGCCTAGTAACAGACTGAGGGTGCAATCCTAATCTGGAGTTAGGCCAGCACGCTTAGGCCAACAAAGTTTGGCCGGCACAAGGGCCACCGTTCAGTATGTTTGGACCATTCTGTGAGTCAGACAGTCCAGCACTCAGACGTGCGCCATCCTCCCTGACTCAGTGAGTGGTCCAAATGCGCTTTTCCAGCCAAACTTTGCTGTTCTAACTGTGCCCGCCTAACTCCAGGTTAGGATTGCGCCCTCATACGCTCTGCAGCTGGAACAGCGATGAAGCATGATTAGAAAACCTTGCCTTGGTCAAGAATCAGGCAGCTGCATTTTGTACCATTGGAAGCTTCCAGAGAATCTTCAGCCCCGCATCAAGCATGTTGCAGGAATCCAAGCAGGGAGTTACTCAGGCCTGGGTCATCATGGCCAGGGCCATGTGAGGCAGTAACAGGAGTTGGCACAACAGCCAAATCTGGGCAGAAGCTCAATATCAATGAATGTCACAGTCAAGGAGACCTCCAGCTTGCTCAATTCTAGCCCTAGATACAGTGTGGGCCATGAGGCCTCACTGTGCCAGCACTAGATAGGATTGGGCTGCCCATTTTATTCCATTTAAATCCTACGTTTCTTATTTCCCAGTAAATGTGTTACGATTTGGTATGCAATCATATGTGCAGTTACTATACTAGGGCATACGCCCATTTGGATTCTGCGGGAATCACTTGTAAGCACCATTAATCCTCCAGGCTCATATGGCATGAATTCCCATGAAAGTGCCAGCAATTAAAACAGTTGTGCTCTTAGAAAGGATGTAAAGCCCATCATAAATGACTGAATGTTGCAGGCTTATACTTACAACAAACGCTACATTTGGAAAGGAGAAGAAATACAAGTGTAAAAATGGCTTGTGTTGGGGGGAAAGTTGTTACTGGCCTGACTAGATTAACCATGGTAATTGGCACTGGGTTTTTTTTTCCTCCTTTTTTTAAAGCACTGTGCCGTGCTTTGCAGGCGGTAGTAATAAATAATGTGCACTTAGCCGCACCATTGGTCATTCACAGCCCTATCACAGCAACCTCCCCCTATTCAGGGAAGATAAATGTGATTTAAATTAATAGCTAGTCCTAAATAACTCCTCAGCTGGTAAACGATCCATTTATCTGGCCCAGACAGGCGGTGTCCTTTGATTCATGGTCCCCCCTTACAATGTGAAGGGTGCGTACAAAAATTGTTATTACTTTTTAATAAAGTGTAGCAGTCAGTCTTCCGTCATTTATCAGAAACGGAGTCTTTCTGACAAATGGAAATATCTTACTGGTGGGATGAATGAGAGGAATGGAGGACACATTTCTCAACAAAAATAATCACTGGCTAAACAATCTCATAAAAGTCGGCTTCTAAGTGCCTTCAAATAAATATATGCAACTGAAAGACATAGTCTTGATGTGTTTATTGAACAAAAAGAGGGGGGAAATACCCCAAAGTGAGTGTTTCAAAATTCACTTTCAGGCCAAAGGAAATCATTCTTATTTATATTCTCTTTTCCTTCATGGTGGGGATATAAAGAGACTGAAAAGCCAGCAGACTCTCACTAAAGGACTCCTAATAAATTTACAGTTTGATTTCTAAGGAAAGACATGTCTTCTCCTGAGTGTCCACTCTTACCAGAATAACAATTTGCAAGGAGGAAACCAGGGCAAAGGATGAAAACAACGACATAATCTGCATTTTAGTATTATGAATGTTGTGACGGATAATTACTGACAGGTTGGTTTAGGGGCGGTTGCTTCCATTTACACCACCCACTCAGTTTCAAAGCATATTCTGAGAGAGGTCCAGAAAGTGACAGGGAGAGATAAATGACACTTCCTGTTGGGTGGCTATTCATGTTTCTACTCTAAAATGGCTGCTTCAGAGCTAGAGTTTTGTGGGCTTTGGTGGAAACAGCTACCACTGAACTCTCCTAGACCTGATCAAAGCATGATCAAAAACAACATCAATGCCCTTGAGAATGTAGAAAATGTTTTCCTTTATCTATATATATAAAAATGGACGTTTGTGTGTGTGTATGTATGCGGGTATGTATGTATGTATGTTCCTTATACAAATCTCCGTCCCTTGACCCACGGCCACGAAACTTGGCACACACGTTCCTTGCAGCCTGGAAGGAATCACTGCGGGGGTCAGACCCCCCTACGGCCCCCCGTTTTTCAGGGAGGGGGCCGGATCGTCAGGAACCAAGGGGATTGCATGGGGCTGCAGGTCTGCTGCCACCCTGTGGTCACAGACGATTCTGCAGCAGCTCAGCTGAAACTGGGCAGAACAGAAAGTGAAACTAATATAAAGTGCTTGGCCTGCGTGGCCTGAGTGGGCCAGGGAGGAAAGAGCAGGATCCACAGAGTTCCAGCAGCCAGTCGGATCTGAGAGGGGCCTATGTCCAGGGAGCTCACAGGCCACCTCTGCCTGTTTCTCATACGTGAGGGCTGGACCTGCAGACAGTAAGTGGGACCTTCATGTTGCTCTCTTAGTTGATGCTGTCCCTGTTTCCTCATTCATTTCACAGTGATAGTGTGCATTGTGGGTTCCAGGTCATCACTACTGTTTTATTTCAGGGACGGGTTCTATATGTCTACATATGGATTTCACTATGTCATGCTTTTGAGGGAGGTTTGCATATTTGTGTGTCTGTTCCACCACTACTCTGGAACGCCTGGAACGATGTGCACCACACGTGGTACACTGCTTCCTTACGATCTGGACAGATATACTGTGGGGGTAGGGCCCCCCATACGCCCCCAGAGGTGGGGGTGCACTGCAGAACAAACTCATTCCTCCTCCTAATAGAGCCTGGGGATAATTTCTGCCCCTGGGCAACGCCGGGTCACAAACAGCTAGTTATTACTATATGTCCACAGTCAGCCACAAAACATATAAGATTAGGAGGAGTTTCTAGAGGCAGTTATTTACTCACAGCAACCTCATTTCTTGGCTGCTTCAGTAATAAAAAATTGACACCTGTAGGATTGGTCTATAAGTTATGCAATATAACCTATATATATAAACACACCTGACATTACACAAATAGACAGGGATACCCAATTTGTAACTTTTATTGATGTCACCATCCTGGGAGATCACTGTGTGATTGAAAAGGAGATCGAAAAAATAGACAAGTACCAGGAATTGTGCCTTGAAACTACTCGACTGTGGCTTAAACACGAGTGCTGCCTATCGTCATTGGCACCCTAAGAACTATGTCCCCAAACTTTGATAAATGTTTTAAACAACTCGAAACACCAGCAATAACATCTGCTAAGCTACAATGGACTGCTATCATTGGAACTACTTCAATTCTTCGCCGATACCTGCAAGATTCCTAGGTCTCTGGTTGAGACCCGACCCTCGCAGGAAACGCGAGCTAGTGATTCTGTGATTCAATTTTTGTGTTGTAACACCTTACATCATTAGCTGTGTATCTTTTTTAAAAAGAATAAAACTAGATAGATAGATAGATAGATAGATAGATAGATAGATAGATAGATAGATA
>JAJKFI010000037.1:5938029-5966661 GCA_029204185.1 Lerista edwardsae
ATCTTTATATTATCTTTAATTAAATAAATGGCAATTACATATAAAAAATAAATGCCTGCCATTCATTGAATACTTGACTCAAATTATTACAAAGGGTACGTAAAATAAGATAATCATGAAATATGCTCTTAAAATAAACTGCTTTTTTCACAATTTGCCTTTGAATGTTTTTGACAACCCACTCCTATTGGGGCTGTTGCCCTTAGCAGTGCCACAGTACGGCAGTCCAAAATGGCCACCACTGTAGTTTTCAGCACCAAGGAAGGAGCAGGTGGTCTCCTTGGGGTAAGGGAACCTTGGTTCCCTGACGACGTGTTGGGCTCTGGCAGTCCCTATGGGTCCATTCAAATCTGCGCCAGCTCAATCACTGATACAAGGCCAAAGAGACACAAATTGGGCTCTGAGACCCAGGAGGAGAGATACGATTCGGAGGCAGCCAAGGCTGCCATCCCCTGCCGTCTCCCAGGCCTAAGCTGTTCCCCGCCCCCTTGTCCTGTTCTGCCCCGCCCCACCTTCCCGACACCCTCCCCCTACCCAGGAATGCCTCCTCACTGCTCATTGGGAAACTTACTGCTCCTGGGTCCAGGCAGGCTGCTGACTCGTGTGGAGGCCCAGCACCAACTGCCACTGGCCTCATTGCCAGCACCACTCTCTCACACACACACGATAAACACAGTCCATAAACATCCAGTGCTTATTACGTTAAAGCACACCACTGATTGGAGGGATGCAAAGCCATTCCCAGAGTGATACCAGGGAGACCAGTTCTAATCCTTCCGGAGGACTGGTTTGTCCCATCAAATATGGTTTCTTTAAAAAGATACAAATTTAAAATTTGTGGCAAGCTGGCTTCCCTTTAAAGAGTTGGAGCTTGTTTTTAAAATAAGCTGCTTTTATTAGCCCCGGTGCCTCCCTCCAAAAACAGTGGTGCTTCAAATTCCATCCACAGTTGTGTGACGTAACTTTAGTAAATTATTTAAAGATGGTGCTCATAATATGTAGTTAAGAAGAGGCTGCCCACTGTATCTCTGTACGAGTCACTGCTCCGCGCATGTCTAATTCCGATCAGGAGGTGTATGACACAATAAAAAGCTATCACCCAGGAACACGGCGATGGACCCTTTTTGTGACAACATGTCCATGTCTTCAATCGTGCCCATTTTAAAAAATAAAGCTTTTCACATTTTAAAGCAAAATGCACTTCTGCTTTTAATTGGGGGGTGGGGCGGGTAATGCATCATGTGTTAGTTTGGGAAATAATGACCTATTGGAAACCTGGAGATTTGCTCACAATAAGTAGACCTTATTCTAGGGCAGCAATTCTAAATATTTATAATATTTTTCTGTCATCCTTTCTCAACAGTTTATCAGCTGTCCATCTAAAAGGAAATGGAAAATATCTCATTTATTTTGTAGAGAAATCTCACACACACACACACACACACACACACAACCAATGTTATTCTGAAATAAATTAGCTGTTTAATTTAGTTTTCCTGAAAAGAAGGCAACACAGAAGCAATCCTCTTGTGTATAGGCCAACATTAAGCTTCATACCCAGGTAACAGTCAATCCATTAACCTTTGCTTTCCACGTAACCTGTGTGCCGCTCACATCACAGTTGTGTTCCTCTTTTTAATACCTTTTCCTTAATAGTTGCGCACCCACAACTGAAAAGGGCAGAGTGGCTCCTCATGACATTGACTGTACAGTTACAATAATAAGCTTCCTTTTTCTCTCCCCCCTCCTCCTTTTTACCTCCTGACTCGCTATGGGTGTCAGCAGTCATTTTTGGTAGGTAATCTAAAAAGAGCAGTAGAGGCAGAGGTCATGTTAAACTGTAACACAAATGTTATTCCTCGATTATCTGGCGGGGGTAAAGGTCAACTGCTTCAGGCTGAAGCAACTGCAAAAGCAGAGTGTGTGAATCTAACAAAGAGCGAGGCGGGGCTGGTGGAGGAGAGGATTTAAGCTGGAACATGCTTCAGGGCTAAGAATGTTAAACCAAGCCCTGGTGAGTTTGTGGGTGCTTTTTAAAAAAAATTTCTTCTGCTGTCATGTGCCTTGCCATATAGCAGCAGGGACCTGATAGCGGCTGATTTTCTAGCTCCATCTTTTTATGACATACACTAAAATGCCTGATAGTAAAATGTGAAAATGACAAATTTCTACAGCGCTGCTGATTAATAGCTTATGATCACATTGAATCAAGAGCAATGTAGAGAGAATATTAGAACTGCCCTGCCTGCTCAGGCCCATCGAATGATAGGACGCTACCTTTGGGCGCAATCCTAACCTGGAGTTAGGCCGGCACAGTTAGGCCAGCAAAGTTTGGCTGGCACAAGGGACACCATAACATATGTTTGGACTACTCTCAGAGTCAGAGAGGCCAGCACACAGACATGCTCTATCCTCCCTGACTCTGAGAGTGGTCAAAACTCACTTTACAGTGACCCTTGTGCCAGCCAAACTCTGCTGACCTAACTGTGCTGCCTAATTCCAGGTTAGGATTGCACTCATAATATTGAGTTTGACCATTTGTCCATCTAGCTTAGTTTATCAGCCCTAGGTAGAAGCAGCTCTCTGAGACTTGGCATTTTTTTTTTCTCCACCACACTTAGAGATGGATAGGGAGTGTGCAAACTATGTGCCAAGTCAGAGCATATGACATGTAATCCCCTTTCCTCCTCCCTGCTCAGTTTCACCCCATCCCCATCCCCATCCCCAGGCATGGAGGGGGTCTATTGGTGGGGTTGGAGTGCTGCCACCCACCTCTTGCCACCTTTTGTGGCAGTGCTCATAAAATGGCCCCCAATGGAGCACTGCACACACTGTTGGCAGCTATTTACCACAGCAGAACTAAATCTGTGCAACTGCTCAAACCTGAATAGTTTGTGGCTGTAAATGTATTATTTAATGATATGGCTGAGGTGAATATTGTCTGGCAAAACTTTCTGTAGCAAAAGTCAGGTGTATTTTGGAAGGAGTTTGAAAACAAACATTTGTTTGAAAACAAACAAAAATTTGGGAGTCCTGAAACAAACACAAAGGTTGCATTTTTCATTCTGGTTTTCTGCCATCTGCAATCCCAATCAGACACAATTTCAGTGCCAATTTTTGTTTGAAAAATAGCCCTTCCTCTTCCTAGCACAAGTGAGGGTCAACATGTAGCCAGTCAAATTTGGCACTGTAAATTGATCATTCAGGTTTTAACATGCCAATTCAGAGTGAGGTCAATGAGATTAAGCATCCATAAACATCTCTCCCAAAGTCACCCTACTGCAATAGCCATGGTCCTGGGATGCTTCTTTAAATCAATGCCCTCACAAAAAGACTACATGGAAGAGCCAGTAGGTCATTTTGTGGGTTGTTTGTCTTCATTGCCTATATCCAGCTTAGATAATAGACCTTAACCTGTGATCACCATGCAGCAGTCAGATGAGAATCCCAGCCCACCTCACTAGCAGTGTGCCCTCTAAGGGTTCTGCACCATGGGTGCGTTACAGTGCAGTAATATCTCTAGATGCTTGGCAATGACATCATACATATTCGCCAGACTTCCAGGAACACTGAGCTCTGGCCTGCTTGGAGTTTGGTTTCAAGCTATACAGCCGCTTGGCCACACAGCTTAGAACACTGCTGAACAGGGCAAGGGACAGGTATGGGTATCCAAGTGGTGATAAATCTTCCAATCAGCTGGCCCAATGACTTTATCAACTGTGAGGGGTGTGTGTGGTTAACATCAAACACACAAAGATGTTTGGGTATGTTGCCTCCGATCATTTCTGAACATACCTGCCCTTTGCAAAAGGCATACCCACTCACCATAGCCACTTACCTCTAGCCTACTAAATCGCAGGCGAAGACTCAAGAAACCCTGTGTCAGGCTTCCAAGCCCAACATGAGGGATAGGATCCAGCAGATGCCTCTCCACGTGTCCCTCCCCACCATTCCACCCTTCCCTCACCCAGGAATAGGGCCCTGGTATGATGCTCCAAAAGCTTTCGTATACTTCAAAACCATTGAGGTTCACAATGTTAAAGGCTGTGGGCTAAATCCAGAGCCTTCCAGTGCAAGCCGTATGAGCATACCACTCGTGCTGGTGTTGTAAAAGTGCTGTAAGGCATGTCACGTCCAATGGGGGGGGTTCAGCTCTTACCGCCTGCGCTGTGGCACCACCAGCCTCTTGCCACCCAGAGGTGGCGATGTCGGCGAGAGGTAAGGTTACTCACCAGTATTGCAGGGATTCTGGATGAGGTGACAGGGAGTTCCTGGGTGGGGGAGGAGCCAACCCACAAGAAGGTTGGACCCAACAGTGGCTTCCAGCGCCGGATCCAGTGATGTCATGCAGGGGGAACGCGGGGGAACTCAGTTCCACTAGTTAAAATTAGGGCTGACTCCACCCACTTCACTCTCCCCCCTCCCCCCTCCCAATTCCTCTGCAAAGAGCTTTTCTTCTTGGTTGGCCGGCACTCAGAGGGTTACAGGGAGCGACTCTGGATTCCTAGGTGGGCGAAGGCAGTGATGTCATTCAAGGGGAATGGACCAGAATGGGCGTTCCGGATTTTCCGACAAGTGCCAATCAAAAGTGAGTTCCTGTTCCTAAATCATTTGAATGACACCACTGGCCAGATCTTATCCCCGGCAAAGGTCTAGGCAGCCCGACATGGGGCTGCTCAAATCACCACCAGCAAAATAGCTGGTGGTGAGCCAAGGAGCAATGGCGTTTCTACACGGATGGCAAAGCTCTAAGTTTTGCAAGAAGCCTTACCTTGCAGTGGAAATCACTCCTCTCCTGCACCGTTTTAGCCAATCCTCACAGGGAACAGCAACATCTTGGCATTGCTTACTGGCTACAGCAGCAAAGGAGAGGAGGGATTTACATGACAGGGTAAGGCTTCTTGCAACACTTAGAGCTTTGCCATCCCTGTAGAAACGCCTCTGCCAAGGAGCCCCATTGCGGGTGGTAGGGCTCACTCTAGAGAAAGGGGACAAGCATCCCCTTCTCCTGGGGAAACCCCAATGGCTGCCTCACTGCCACTGAATGCAGTGGTAGCCTTTTCACTACTGCTGTACCCACAGCGGCCAAGCAGTTCTGGATTGGGCTGTGTGTGTTTGTGTGAAGCATGTACTTAGGACCATAGATTCACTTCTCAGGGGACTAATTGCCATGAAGGATTGTGCAAGCTTTAAAATGTTATCATTAAAACTGTGGTTTTTCACAGTGGTTGTTATCATTAATACAGGGTTTCCTACACAGAAACCCTGGAAATATTTATGAAAGTCACAGGTGAGAGTTGTTCCTTTTTATCTATCTCTTCACCCAGCCCTAGTGCAACCTAATTGAAATACAATAATTATAAATGGGCTTTGCCTCTCAGTTTAATTTCCTTGTGAGTAGTTTCATTTATTTTTTTCCCTAGACTTTGTTAACATGTTTTAATTAAAAGAATTAACAAGACTAAGAACAGAGACTAATGCTCAACTTGGCACCGGAGTCCCTTGGATGATATTTGCAAAATGAATTACTGTTCCTAGTGCACAGTAGTCACGAGTGCTGCAACCACATTCTTAGCTCAAGTAAAACTTTAAGTAAATTCAGAGGTTCCCCAGACCAAAAGTCTGATGAATGTCAAAGGAAATCAAGCGAATTTGAAGAATCATGAAAATTCTGAAGGGGTTTCTGTACATGCAAAGGTTGCCAGCTGACATTGGCTAGAGCACAATTCACCATGAATTCCAAGGTTCCACCACAGGCAAAATATGTGAAGAATGTTAAAGAGTTCAATCAAGGTTAGCAAAGCTCCTCAGAAGAATTCTACCCAACATTAACTCTTTGCACCAGAGAAATAGGGATAAGATGAGTTTAACGGCCCAATCCTACAAGGGCCTTGTGCTGTCGGAACTAGCGTTCTAGTGGTGTTCCTTCATAGCTGTTGCAAACTGTGACACGCCATTCACTGTGGCCAGTGGGTGTTACAAGTGGTGTAACAGTGCACTAGTGGACTGAAAATGAGCTCAAACGCCAATAAGTCAGCATGGGAGTCAGGAAGGAGGCAGAGGGGGGCAGAACGGAGGGGAAGAAGATGAAGGCAGGGAGAAGGGTGGATTGAGGCCAGAAATAGATGGCAGTGGCACCACCAATATCCTATTCCCCCTTCCCTGCCTCAATATGCCTTCCCAAGGCCACTTGCACCTATGCCAGCTAAATCATTACATTGGTGCAGGTCCAAGTAGACCCTTTCAGTCAGCAAAGGCTTACTGATAGGCAAGTTCCCTTAGAGAAATGTTAGTTCCCTTACTCAGAAGCAGCCACCAGGACTTCCTGCACCACAGGATGCAGCATGAACTCCAGTAGTATCAGCCCAATCCTATGCTGCCATGGTGCCCAGAGGAACAGTGGGGCTGAAATGATCACTACTGTATCCTGTGGTCCCAGGGCAGGTGTCACAATCTCCTTGGGCTAAGGGAAGATCCTTTGTTCCCTTACCTTGTGTAAAATCCTGGAAGCCCCATTGGGTGTCCTCGGATCTGTACCCGCTGTTTAGCGGGCGTAGAATCAAGAAGGTCTGGGTAGCCTGGGAAGGGAGTTAGAATTTGACAGTAGACTCTGCTGCCATCCCAGCCCCCCTGCTGGGCCCTATCCTCCCCGTGGGCTGCCCTCACTCCACCCAATTCCACCTCCTCCTTGCCCCACACCCACACCCAGAAAGGCCTCACCACCAACCAGCAGTCCCTGGCCACTCCCAATACTGGGTCTTCCTTGCATTGAGGCCCAGCACTGTCTGGCACTGGCCTCAGTTCCGGCAGTACAAGCATACTGCCGGCACAGAAGGCTCATAAGATTGGGCCCTAAATCTCTTTGTACTTAATGGAATATACTTTCCCCTAAACAGAATTTGGCTACAAATGTACTAAGGAGTTTCTGGGGAAGGGAAGGGAATCTTTGTTTCCTAAAACAGCAAATGCTTATGCTCTAAGCTGCAATTCTGTGCACAGTTACCTGGAAGTAGATGTGCACTGGATTGCACTATTAGTCAACGCATAATAGATATGACACAATCATCCTTAAAGGATACTGGATGCCATCAGCTACAAAATTCCCTTTAATCCTAATGGAGCTGGATTGCACTCATTATCTGGAGCAGAAGTTGTGATTTTTTTTTTCCAGCTCATACATAACAAGGAAACATGCTTTCCAGTCAAAGTCACATTGAAATGTGCTGTCAGTAATGGAACAGTACTAAAAGGCTGAGCCCCACTGCACGCCACCTGACCCTGCAGGCATTTTTCTTGTGGATATGTGTAGACCCACCCACCAAGAGTCACCCAGAGTGAAGCTCGCCAGAAGAAGCATCCACATGGAGAGATGACCTGCCTAGCTGGGGATAACAAATGCACCTCGTACTTCAGCATCTGCGACTTGCAGCTGCCCAGCTCATCTCAGCTTTTCATTTAATTCCGAGAAAGTGTCATTGTCAAGAACAGTATTGTAGTGAACAGGTTTTACTAATTTCCATTCCATTTCTGTTCTGGCCACCTCAGAAATAAGTCCCACTGAATGTAGTGAGACACGTGCCCCAGAAAGCATGCACAGTACTGCAGTATTCACATGGTCACCATCTATTATGGCATAACCCATTTCACAACATGGTGCACATTATCTGATGGGCCTGAAAACCAGAACATAGACTGAGACTGTGCCAATAAGACCAGGTTTGAACATCAGTGGCTAGTTAGCAACACAGACAGGAATCATATGTTTAAATCCCATAGCAGCTGTGTCCCCAAGTTCACCCCTTCACTTTTGTAAGTGAAGGATTGCTGTTCTCTTCTCAGGGCTTAAGTAAGAGGCTCCTACAATGACAACAGCACCCACTATCCCCGATACTACATAATCACTGGCAGGATTCAATCAAAGGTTGCAACATGTCTCTATGCAGTGCACATAAAGATGTGTCATATCCTCAACATCAGTGTTATTCAAACTGTGCGCCGGGATCAGCTTGGTGGGTCGCGAACTGATGTCAGGTAGATTGCTGAAAGCTGGGAGCAGCCATTTTGAAAACTGCAGACCTTACTCTTGCTATGTTCCTTTTGTGAGTGTTTATAAGTTGAATTTTCAAGTGACTTTAAAAAAAAAAACAATTGTTTTTAGTTCAGTGCTTTCATATAATATTTTGTCCTAATCTTGCTGTCTGTCAGGAATGTTTCATAGTTGTGCAATCGCTGCAGTTCAAGAATGCCAGTTTGCATTCCAGGAGTGTCATTTGATTATGTCACAATGACAGCACTTCCTGCTTGATGATGCCACTTCCTGCCACAGCATCATTTCCAGGTTAATGACATCACTTCCAATGGTTCCCGACACAAGTGCCATTCTAAAAAGTGGGTCTAAAAAGTTTAGTTTTTCAAACTAAAAAGTGTGAATACCACCGCTCTACATTTATATAACAGAAGACAAATGCAGTGAGCTGGTGTAATATAGTGGTCAGAGTGCTGGATTGGAATCAAATCTCTGCTCAGTTGTGAAGTTCCCCGGGTCACCTTGGCATGATGTGTGTTTGTGATAAATAATAAAACCTATAAGGGCAGCTTAGGTAAGAGCAGAAACCCCAGTCAAGTAAAGAAAAAAACCATTGCCCTTCTGGAGGTGTTCATGTCTAAGGAATATGAACTGAGTTCGCTTCAAGTTCATGATACTGATAACCTGGAGGAAAAGAGACAGCCTGGATCACGTGTTCTAAAATATTTATTTACCTAATTATAAGGCAAGGTATGACATGTATAACCATGGCTATAGATCCATGGACACAAGAGATTAACTTGAGAGGTTGCACTTAAATGAATACAGTTGTAATGGTTAAGATAATTAGCCTGGCTAGAGAAGCCACTCCTAGACTCTGTAAAAATGGCATCTGAGCACAAGAGCAGGAAGCTGTTCAGTGACCCACTGATTTGTAGTTCAAGGTGCTGGTTCAATTAAGTAATTGCAAGAATTAGCCTCTGAAACTGATGGGGTTCAAAAGAAGTATCGCCGTCTCCTGCCCAAAGCTGACACACACATATGCAGATCACCCTCATTCTAATACAATTATTCCTGGTCCAAAATGATGAGTTAATATGCAGATGACCATTTCACCGGACGTCTGTCCTTGAGATGTGGTATCAACTGGCTTACCCAGTGGTTATTTATGCATTATTTCATTATTTCATCCTTTACACTATTTTGAGTGCTGGTAGTGGCAAAGAAAATGTAACCTGTACGTGTGAGAAATAAAATACGGTGGCTTGTTTACTGTTTTGGGGACAATTGTCTGTATCCACTTCGTGTGACAAAAACAAGAGGTATCCAAAGAAGGAAAGACTATTGGCAATGGCTGCCAACTAAGGCCCAGAATCTTTGCCTTCCCTGAACATTTCAAGAAGGAGCCAAGGGCTGCCCAGTCACAAGATAAGTTGAACCGAAGCAGTGTGCTGGTAAAGGAAACAAGCTGGCAGGGGATGCCTTATATACTCCATGCCTGCCCAACGCCCCCAGCCCTCCACCTGCCTGGCTGTCCCCCCTCTGAGCGTGTGGATGAGGTGGACTTTACTCCTCCTCCTCCTGCAGCTCCAGTTCTGCCACCACTTCTTCTGGCCAGTGGAGGGAATGTTGGAAATGAGGAGGTTCCACTCCCAGGATTCTCTCAGCCAAGCCACTTAGAAAAAATTACAAAGTGTAGTGATTGTGCAAGAGTGGAAGTGAATGGTTAGGTGCAGGTTTTTATTTTACTTTTTTCACATTTTTATATGGCCCTTCCTCCTAGGAGCTCAGGGTGGTGTACATAGTTCCTCTCCTCCTTTTGTCCACGTAACAACCCTGTGAGGCTTACAGCGCAATCCTAACCTGCACTGGAACAGGCCGGCCAGCTAGCCTGTGCTGTATCCAACTCAGGTTAGGAGCCTCCACAGCATGTTTGTCCTGGGGTAGACGCCAGCCGCCCAATAGGCCTGTTCAGATCTGTACCTGCTGTTTAGCAGGCGCAGGTCTGAGCAACCTGTGCAGTCTGGATAGGGGCTTCACAGCCTGGGAATGGGGGTTTGGATGCGGCCTAATGGATACATCTGGGCCCCACCCACCCCTGTTCCGCCCCCGATGTGCAAGTGGCACACAAGAGATACAAAAGCTTAAGCTTATGGTCTGTTTGCATCTAGAAGTTCGTCACTTTAGAATTTTCATTGTCCAGCCCCCAGTACTTCAAAAGGGAATTTCTAAGGCAGAAGCAAGCACAGTCCACAATAATTTACTATCTCTGGACCTGGTTTCAGTCCCTGACAATATCATATATTCTGTGTCAATCCTTTTAAAGGGCCCACACAGATACCTAATCATGTTCCATTATTGTAATAAATGTGGCATAAAGTGCACACACGTACACACACAATCACAATTTTCTTTCTGGTTAAACATATATAATTATATCTAAATAGACCATGGAACTCCCAGATAGTACTTTCCACTAGGCTTGTAGATTGGTATTAATTGTATTTTAATAGCCACCTACAATGTTACATCCAATTATTCCTACTAGTAGTTCAAACTCACTATTAGTCATGTAAAGAAAAAAAAGGTGTGTGGGTGTGGGTGTGGGTGTGGGTGTGGGTGTGGGTGTGTGTTAAAAATCCAGTATTCAGGCAACATATAATAGTGTTTCCTCAGATTCCATGACTGCTAATCCACAACGTGTGTACTCTGGTTATAATAATGCTGGTAGTGTATAACAAGATGGATGACAATTATGAGACTCTCGTCTGTCAAGAAGGTTCCATTATGACTGCACACATCATCTAAACAAAGTGTCAGATGAAATGTAATTAAGAGTTTTGGGCACTGGGGGCATTAATGCAAAATGGTTGCTATTATGGATTCACCTGCATTTCTTTAAGTACTTTTATAGCAAGACTGCCACCTGCGGGCATCTGAGGTTCTTTTGCGTGTGCCCCATGAAGCAGTTTCCTGAGGTGCAATAACTCTTCATATTTAACATCAGTGTAGTTTAGTATTGTATATTGTGTTTTCAGAGTGCAAATCATTTCACTGCTACTATATTCTTTTGCTGTAGACCTTGCAACAACCTGATAAGGTTGTTATCAACCTTATAATATGGGGATAATACTCATCCCCATATTGCAACTGGGAGTGGAGGTTGAGTAGCCTGCCTAGAGCTACCTACAGTGCAACCTTATGGACCTTTATCTGGGAGTAAGCTCCATTTAACACAATTGGGCTTACTCCAAGTAAACATGCAAAGGATTGCACAGCTGGTAAATTCATGGTTGGAGTCCTAAATCCTAAACTGGAGTTAGACCAGCATAGAGTAAGCCAGCAAAGTTTAGCCAGCACAAGGGCCACCATAAAGCATGTTTGGACTACTCTCAGAATAAGGGAAGGTGGCGCACATCTGTGTGCTGGCCTCCCTGATTGTGAGAGTGGTCCAAACGTACTTTACGGTGGCCCTTGTGCTGGCCAAACTTTGTTGGCTTAGTTTATGCTGGCCTAACTCAGTTTAGGATTGCACCCTGAGACAAGAACTAATCCTAATTTTTAGGAATTATCAATCAATCAAAGAGTATTTATATACCGCTTTTCAACAAGAAGTTCACAAAGCAGTTTACAGGCAAAAATAAAGTTAAATGGCTCCCTGTCCCAAAAAGGCTCACAATCTAAAAATAAATATGCAAGAACACCACCAGCAACAGCCACTAGAAAAGACACTGTGCTGGGGTGAAGAGGGACAATTACTCTCCCCCTGCTAAATTTAAGAGGGACATCACTTGAAAAAGTGCCTCTTACCCACTTAGCAGGGGTCGTTATGCAATCCAAATTTGAAAATCCTAATTCTCAGTGCATTCTCTTAACCCCTGCTCAGGATGACCAGATACAATGGAAGACACAGTGCCTGTATCTTCAACCACTGTATAGAAGGAGGAATTTTGACAGGTGCAGCTTAACATGGAAGGGTTTCAAAAGCTGCACCTGCCAAAATACCCTCTTCTATACAGTGGATAAAGGTACAGGCCTTGTGTTTTCCATTGTGTCTGGCCACCCTGCCTTGTTTATATCAATCAGTTCCCTTTTGGCTTTTGTACTCATGCATGCATGCATGCTGGCGCATGAAATGTGAACACATCCTGTCAAGAATGAAGTGTGCGTGTATATGTTTTTTTCAGAGTTGCACTTTAAAACACCCATCCATGACAATTAGGCCACCACTCAAATGTAGTAGCAAAATGTACAACTTTTAGATACAGTACATGACTTTCATTTCTAGCACCCACTGACCAACATAAGCATTAGGTTGGTAGGCAACAACCACATTGTTGTTGTGAAACAGAACCCCAATTCCATGGTAGAGTTAATTCACAGTTACTGCAATCCTATACACATTCTCATTGGTGTAAGTCTATAAAGTGTCGTAACTTAGAGGAGGACAAGAATGCTGATCAGAGATTTGCATCCATTTTCCAACTGAAACCTCCCTTCTAGAAAACAAGAGCACATGTTGAACATACTGGAGGATAGCTTGGCAATTTGTCACAAATAATTCTTGGAGGACTAGAATTTCCAGATGCAGACGATAATAGCTCTGCAATGAAGAGAGCAGTAGGCATCTGTGAGCTTACAGGCAGGAACCTGAACATTTTGTTCATGCACAATGCCTTGCATACATCTCTGGCACTTCTATAAAGAATAAATGATGACAATTAGATTCCTGTTGTTGTGGTACACTGTATGTAAATATATTAGAAAGAGAAGATTGATGGGCTACTTGAAATTAGGCTACTGAGATTACATAATATAACTTGTACAAACACATGTCACATGAGAGATACAGTCTTCTGTGCACCTGAGGGCTATCATAGACTGTACACAGGAATTGACAATAGCTTGATTCAACTCTCATGCGAAAAGCAACATTGGAAGTTGTGTTCAGGGGCTGAATGGTGATTAAGGAGGGGCTGCTTAACCATTTTTCTTCCTGCCATTTTTCTATTCTACCAAAGTGCCACCAGAACTGCTTTCCCACCAAGACTGGGAGAAAAACACAAGATCCTCATATATTTTCACCAATGGTACAAGTATACCTTATCCGGACTTCTTGGAACGGGAAGGTGTCTGGATTTCAGATTTGTCTGGATTTTGGAATAATTGCATAAATATAATAAGAAACGCTCTTTTCACTGTTTCCCTTTTGGGTGTGTGCTGGCCTCTCTGACATTTTTCAACAATGGCACACACCACAGAGCAGAGAATAGAACTTATTGCACACAAGACCTTCAAGTGTTCATACTACAGAAAGTTGTTTTTTGTTTTTTTTTTAAGTCTTGGACAAAATTGAATTTCGGAATAGTCTGGATTTCAGATGTCCAGATAAGGGATCATCTACCTGTACTAATGGTAATAAAAACAACTCAGGGAGGACAATATTGAGTGGACAAATAGTGGGAGGGGCTTCCTCCCCTGAAACTGGAGGAACACTGCTTTTCAGTTAAAACAACAAGAGATCAAGAGACCAAAAATGTAAGTCCTGAGTCCCGTTGGATCAGGCCAAGGGTTTGTGTAGTCCAGCATTTTTTCTCATCAGCTGTCTCTAGTGCATGAGTTGTAAGGCAAAGATCACCACATCTGACTGGGAGAAGAATAGACGCAGCTCCTGTACCAGCTGAAGCTGGGCCAAGTCCCTCCCCCCAGCCACTATTGACATTTGGGCATCCTCATAATCTAATATCACATTGACAGTGTTAAACAAACTGTGGGTTGGGACCCACTTGGTGGGTCATGACCTGATGTCAAGTGGGACACAGAAAGCTGGGAGCAGCCATCTTGGAAACTGAAGACCTTATTGTTATATTCCTTTTGTGAGCGTTAACACTTTGGATTTTCAAATGAGGGTTTTTCTTTAATTTTATTTTTAGTTCAGTGCTTTTGCATAATATTTTGTCTGAATCTTGCTTTCTGTCAAGGATGTGTCATGGTTGTACAATTGCTGCAGTCCAAGACTGCCAATTTACATTTCAGAAGTGTGATGTTATTGAAATAGGAAGAGATCAAACCAATAAGGCGATTTCTCTGGGCCTTTAAGCTCAGGGGCCGTTAATTTGAGGTTGCGTTTCCCCGGCGTACTTTCCCCGTCCCTACTGAGATCCATAAAACCCTTGAGCCCACCGATCCCCGCTCTTCGGGATCCCTGTTATAGCTTACCAAGTTTAACGAAAGAAATGCCAGCTGGACTGTGATGTTGCAGAAAGAGAAATACATTTTACCTATGTGTAGGACATCAGTAAAACTGACACAAATGCAATATGCCTCCAAGGAGACTACAGAACTTGTGTAATTTGTACATGTGGGTTTGGTTAGTTATACAGTTGAACATGCAAATGTGGAATTGACAACAACAAATAATAACATTGGCGACTTGCTATTGGCAATTTTGGTGAGGTGAGACATCTGATTGGTGGTTCTTCTTTGCTGCTGCTCCCCCTCCCCTCCAGTGTGACCCTAGCCAAGGGTCAGGGAGGAGTGATTACAAAGCAAACATAGGAACATTCAGATTAAGACAAGATTACAATAGGGTTGGCACATTTAAACACAAGTGCTTGACACATCTGATTCCTTGATACAACAGTTATCAATGTGGTAAGTACTTACACAGGAAGATGCAAACCTTAAGAGTTAGAATTTTCCCTCCCCACCTGACCTAATCATTTTGATAAAAGGCTATTTTGGAGTGCTAGGAAAGGAGTTTGCATTTGAATAGTACAGTAGTGGTGTTAACATTGACAATAGTCTTTTTCTGTTGCTGCTTTAAACTTTGGTGGGGAAACCTTTTGGCTTAGTTTAGAAAAAAGGGCTTTACAGGTCATTTTAGCTCCTGGGCAGATTAGAATAGAGTTAGGCTGAAGTTGTTTTTTACTATGTTCTTTTTAGATGTTCAGATTTGCATTACAAGACCCTGAGGGAAGGGAGACATTTGAATGTCCCTTGGCACCTATTCTTAATGGTCTGCATTAACTTGTGCTATCTCCTGAGGATCACCTCTGTGACCTCTTTGCAGGGTAGCAGCTCAGAACTTCCAGGATGAAATCCAAAATGGAGTCAGACCTGTACACATTTAAGGGAAGTAGAAGGTGTTCTCTGCACTGCCCTCCCCTCGATGGGGTCCATACCTGTTCCAATCACATCCTGGTCTTACCCCTTCACCTTTCCAGGTCCTGTATTATGTGCATATGGTTATACCTCTATCTGACCATCATGAGCATAGCAATCACAAGTACAGTATTACCTATAGGCCAAAACAGTGTTGTCACCCTACCGGTTCGCTGGGCGGAGTTCCGTCCGTTGTGGGGAGGGCTTCCGCGTTGATCGGCAGCGTGATCGCTGTCTCCGGTTGCGTTATGGCGAAAGCACGCCCGCTACAGTGGGCGGGCTTCTGCCATTACGCAATGGAATGCAGCGATCATGCTGCCAATCAACGTGGAAGCCCTCCCCACAACGGACGGAACTCCGCCCAGCGAACCGGTAGGGTGACAACACTGGGCCAAAATAACCACAATGGGGTACAGAGCCACATTAAGGAGGCTCTCCACAGTTGGACTTTATCCAAGAAGTGTTTTCCCATCAAGAGTTGCTACTGGCTGCTTTTACTGTTGCCAGAACCTCGCTTTTGCTGGAGAGTTGAAAGTGGTTAGTGGGAGCTCGGGGTGTCTTGGCTGTGAGTTTGATTTTCGCCAAGGCTCAGTCTTTAAGCATTTATTTCCTTTTCTTTAGCAGCTTGGCTGGGCTGGGTGCTCACAGCCAGGTAGAGGAAGCATGGCTGTTTCTGAGAGAATCAAAGGGGGGGGTTCCCACATCATTATGATGTGACAATGACAGCATTTCCTGCTTGATGATGTCACTTCCTGCGACAACATCACTTCCGGTGGGTCCCAACATGAGTGCCATTCAAAAAAGTGGGTCCTGGTCTAAAAAGTTTGAATACCACTGCATTAAGAAATAGAGGCCAGTGCAGGGAAGTATAGATGTTGGTTTTGGTTTCAAGTAGATGAAAACTAAAGTGTATATTTATTGTATCCTATAATGTTTTATCATCCATCCTCCTTCATATAGAAGAGTGTAAATGAAAAAAAAATTGACTTGAATAACAGCTGAATGCTACAAAGGAAAGGGCAACTCTGCATGGTCCATGACTGAAATTGGCTGCTGCTGTGATTTGGTAATTTTTTTTCCTGCTTGGAAGTGGATATTTTAACTGACAAAAGGTAACTTATAGCAACAAATTGAGCTGAATGGAGCCTAGACTCATTCATGTTTTATTGAGTGGCCCTCTTGTCAGTGATAGCCAAGAGTTAACTTGAAGCGATCACTCCAATAATCACTCACAATGATGTAGTACCAGCTTGCTAGCGCATGAGAATCCTGTCAATGAAGGTGACTAGCTAAATTGAAGGGGGGGGAAGTCCCATAAACCAATTGTTTTTAGAACGTGGAACCTAAGCTAGAAAAAATGTTTCACTTTCCCAGAAATGCAATGGGAATGTCTGAATTAAACAAAAACACAATATTGTTATGAAATGAGAGTCGGCTGTTCCAGAGGATGGACTCTCCATAGGATATGTTTCCTTGTAATCAGAGAGGACTAGACACATGAAGAGTCTTTGTAGTAACTGCTTATCTTCAAATCTACAAGCCAATGATGTTAGAAGCAAGCAGAATCATCCAGCGGGCATCACCACTGTGCATCTGGCATCAGATCTGTAAAGGAGAACTGCAGACGCCCTGAAGCAGCATCCCAGTTTTAGCTAATTCTCTCGTTCTCATTCAGACTGTTTCAACCTCTCTCTCTCTCTCTCTCTCTCTCTCTCTCTCTCTCTCTCTCCAGTTCTGATGCATGTGACATTCCGAATGCTAGAGAGGAATTTCCAGCCACTCAGGACCATTCTATTCTTATTGTCCATCTTCATGTATCAGAGTATGCAAATTGATAGTGATAGGTCTTTCCAAGACAGCCAGGCCTTCACCACCACTGTCAATATTTTTCAACACCTGAGTCATAAACAGAGTTGCATAAAATATTGCACTATTATGGTATCCAGCTGGATAAATAAATATAACGTCACCTTATACTAGAACTACACAATGTGATCACATGCAGTGTGAACACTTGCGAAAGAATGAAGAGGATCACATCCACTGGTCCCACAGCCATCCCCATGTGCATTCAGCATAATTTCCACAAAGAACCTGCATGCATGCAAACTATGTCTGCAAAAGCTGCTTTCACATGATCAGAGACTCTAAATGCATGTTTTAGTGCAGACATAATACTGATTGCACCACATACAGTGGGTCCTCTT
The DNA here is from genome assembly GCA_029204185.1 of Lerista edwardsae. Classification (NCBI taxonomy): domain Eukaryota; kingdom Metazoa; phylum Chordata; class Lepidosauria; order Squamata; family Scincidae; genus Lerista; species Lerista edwardsae. Next base: position 5,955,427 of record JAJKFI010000037.1, read on the forward strand.
TATATGCAAACTCACTACGAATTCGCTTGCCAGCGAGGAGCAGAATTGTTATCTGTGCATGTCCTCTTGAATATATGCAGAGACTTTCTGAAGGCTGCAGGGACCTTCAGAATAGCACCTGAGTCCAGTGCTGACCCTTTAAAATGACCCGCAGAAGCATCTATCAGCCACGTTTAAGGAGGCCATGCTGGTCACAGGTGGAGTCTGGAAGGTGTGTGTATTCAGATATATTTTGGCACTTGCTGCTGCACTTTGCTGGCTTTCTGAGGGTCTCTACATGATTATTCTGCTGGCAGATAAGGTATCCCTTGCACCTAACCCCATTGATCCCATATGATCAATGCTTCATTATCTCTGAATTTGCTATCCACAAGGATTTCCAGGAACCTCACCCTAGCAGATAAGGGGGACTGACTGTACCAGTCATTTGTTGGTAAGATCAATTACTGAGAATATCAAATAAATTCTTGATAGTATTTGAGAAGTCCACATAAAGAAAGATCAAATAAAGGCTCATTTAAAAGTCTAAATAAAATATGTTTGCTAAATTTGCGGGTGAGAATGCCACTGCAAGTTCCCAACGTATGCAAATGCCACAAGTCATGACAGTATAATGGCATGGCAATCACTCTCCCTTGAAGTCAGCCCTTAAGGATGAAGTTCAGAAATATCAGGCCATGTCATTACATAGCTTATGGCCCAATCCTGCCTGGGGCATCCATCATTGATATGCCTCTTCCACTGGCACTGAACAAGGGTGAGGGAGGGTGAAAGGATGCAGCAATGGTGGCAGGGGAGGGTGAATTGAGTCCGGGAAAGGGGCAAATTTGGTGGCAGTGGAGGCTTACTCTTGGGTAAGGAACTGCTCCCCCACAGGATGTAGATGCCATTTGGTGCTGCTGCATTGGTGGGGGATAAGAGTAGGATTGGGCTCCTAATATTCCATACAGGTGTAATATGGCATCGCATCAACCTGCATTAGGCACAGTTGTTGATAGGGTTTTTTTGATGCAACAGACAAATACAAGAAGAAAGTTGTTGCCTGCTTTGTATGTTTCCCGGCCGGAAGCATCTGTTTGGCCATCATTGCAAACTCTATGAGCTTGATATTTGGTGTGATCTAGCAAGGGCTTTCTTTGTGCAAAAGAGGCTTCCCTCTTTCTGCAAAATTGCCCTACCCACCATTTTTTAACATGAGAGAGGACAGGTCTGCAGGAAGAATGATGACAAAAATGTGAGCCAAATAATCTCTATTCATGTGTTTCCTCCTGAGTTCCTGTAGGCACTCTTAGATCAGAGGACCTATTCTCATACCTAGAGCATGATCCTACACATGTCTACACCGAGGAATGTTCAATGGGGCTTACTTCCAGGGAAGTGTGTATAGCAGTGGTATTCAAACTTTTTAGACTGGGACCCACTTTTTACAATAGCACTCATGTCAGGACCCACCAGAAGTGATGTCATTAACCTGGAAGTGATGTTGTGGAAGGAAATGACATCATCAAGCAGGAAGTGCTATCATTGTAACATAATGAAATGACACTGCTGAAATGTAAATTGGCATTCTTGGACTGTAACAATTGTACAACCATATTTCTGTCATATTTAGGACTTTTTTTGGACAGGAACATCTGTCAGGAATTTGGGATGTGCATTTTTTTAGCTGCTATTTCAACATCAGCAAATATGATGCTCATGTTTTGGGATATATATCTGTAAAAGTGGCCACTTTGGGTGTCCTTTAGGGAGAAATGTGGGGTACAAATCAAATAAATAAATGTATACATAAAAAGTGGACATGCAACAAACATAACACACAAAGTTGATTTTTGATCATGTTATTTCGTGATTCCTATCCTCATGTGTGTGTCATTCCCAATGCTGTGCCTTAGATTTATTTCACATATCATGCACTTCACTTCTTGCTTGTAAATCTGCAATGGCAATTTGGAAGCCTGCTGTTATATTCAAGAAATTTATCCAAATCCACAAATAGACAATTTTCATTCCCCCCAAAAATGAAAAGCACAGATAAGTCTTTTCTCCCTGGCAAGAAGATCAAACACTGTCAGAGATCAAACATTTTTTGTTACTATTTTTGAACCACATAGGAAAGAAAAAGGTCAGTAGGCAACTTATGCTCCATTTTGCTATGTTTCTATTGTGCTTACTAATTTCCACATAAGAGACTTGGGACTCTCTCCCCTTCTGCAGTAGCTTCACTGATTCAGCCAGGCTCGATCCTGGTCCTTGTCTGCAGGGAGATTGCATCAAGCATCCTTCTCAGCATAAAGGTTTCCTTTCAGAGTGACAGCCGTTTATCTGGTAATCTTATAGCCCTCATATAAGGACATTGTCATCTTGTGTTTCTTCAGGGGTAATAACACCAGCAAGCTAACCTCTAGCAGAGCACTGAGACAAGCGTGGGTGCCAAAAATGTAAAACAAAGAGAGAGCCACGCATACTTATAGCGGGCATTAAACAAGAGGAAACTTGACATGATAAATCACATATCTCCCAAATGGTTTTGTTATTTTTATTGATACACACTCACACACAAAGTGTATATATAAACATCATTTCTGACATCTGGACTCATAAAAATATTACAAGAGGCAAAGAGACTATTTCTCTAGAGCAGTGGTTCCCAAACAATGGGTTGGGACCAGTAGTGGGATCTGCAAATGAAGAAGTGGAACGCTGGGCGGGACTTACGCGGGACTTACACGTGATTGGCTGCCCGTCCGCTCCCGTGTGGCCCCCACCCTTCCCCCCGGGCGAGCAGGCGCCCCCTCCGAGGCCAGGGCAGCCCGCGTGGCAGGCGGGGGGCGTCGGAACGGAGCGGACGGGCTGCCAATCAAACGGTAGTCCCGCCTAAGTCCCACCCAGCGTTCCACTTCTTCATTTGCAGATCCCACTACTGGTTGGGACCCACCAATGGGGACAATTGCTGGTGGGTCGCGAAGCACCTAAAGCAGCCATATTGAAAATATAGGAAGATGGGATGCTGGAAAGGGAGAAGGCTGTGTGGTTGTTTTGCTTGTGTACAGTAAGGCTGTAAGTAGCCTTTTTTTTCTAATTTACTTTGCAATTGGAAAATGACTGAGAAATAACCGAACTTATTGCTGCGTTCTCAGGAAAGCAGCACTTCCAGCCATTACGTTACTTCTGGTGGGTCCCAGACAAATTGTTATTCTAAAACATGGGTCCCAGTGCTAAGAAGTTTGAGAACCACTGCACTAGAGAACAAAACTGGGCAAAGGGGGGATATGGAAAGACTGCCTCTTCATTCATGCAGATGTTATTTCTGCCTTCTATATAGTGGCATCATATGTCCAAGGACACATATGTGCAACAGCAGACATGTTGTAATGCAAATAATCACAGTAACTACTTTAAGTTCTAGGCTTATTTTCTACAATTGGCTTAAATTGTGCATTGTTCACAGACATCTCTCTAAGGAATGAAAGACACAGAGTGCAGTCCTACCCTGGAGTTAGGCCGGCATAAGCTAAGCCAGCAAAGTTTGGCTAGCACAAGGGCCACCATAAAGTGTGTTTGGACTACTCTCGGAATCAGTGAGAATGGTTCACGTCTGTGTGCTGGCCTCTCTGTCTCCAAGAATATTCCAAACATGCTTTATGGTGGCCCTTGAGCTGGCCAAACTTTGCTGGTTTAGTTTATGCCAGCAATCCTAAACTAGGATTGTGCCCCCAATCCATTATTGTAGGTAGCATAAATAATATGTGTAGTGGGTTTAATTCTGCATCATATCTCCCATTCCAAAAGTCATATGCTATATCTCTCAGAATTATAGTACAGAACAGAATCATTGTTGTGCATTGCCTGCAAATGGGCTTAAATGTGCAATACCCTGAACATCCAAATGCCCCTTTTCCTCCACTCCAATGCTAATATTCTCAAACCTGTTGCATGTTTAGTGCACTTTCCTGCAACCTAAAAGCAGGTGCTTTCACACTGGGCAGCATAACCCATAGACATCCCTTTGCAATATCTCTAGTATCAAGTGAATAGTGTAAAATAAATTGCAAGATAGAACCATTGAAAAAGTTGAAGTGCAGATCCTCTGTCTGCTCCTTTACTTTTGCAACCATCTGACCAGTCACTTTCCCGCAGGTATGGCTACACACACATCCAGAAGTCCAGCTGGGGCCAGGAAAGCAACTGGGAAAACCAAGTTGCAAGAGAAAAGTGGCAGGAAAGGAGGCACTAAACATCCCTCCCTAAATGCCACTCCTCTGAATGTCCCCCCACCTGTTTAATATCTTACTCTCCTTCTTCAATTTGCAGCTATTCAGCGATCCAGGTTTCCAGAACTGTATCTCTCTCTATTTCTGCTCCACCTGAAAGGACAGGGCACCACACATAAGATGCTTACCAAGAGACTATGCCATGTCCCATTTTTGCAGGAACTGGCTGGAATTTAAATTAGGTGGTGGAACTAAGCAAATCATGGGAATTTTCAGCAAGTACCAGTGGGAGAGCCATCCGCATCTGAAAAGCAGCCATCACTAAGAAAGGTGTGCCATTCACAACGACTGCTAATTGGTTGCTTTGTGGAAGCCACTTTTGTGCATGTGATTGAATATTTTGTGTACAGGCATTCCCTGGTATCCACTGATTCCATATTCCATGGTTTCAGTTATCCACAGATACCATGGATACTGGGATGCCTATCAAAAAAATAGGGGAATATTAAACCAATCTCTTTTTTAACCTTGTTGCAGCAAAACCACTGATGTTCCCCTATCTTTAAAAATGTGTCCCCAGTATCCACGGTTTCAGGTATCCACAGTGGAGTCTGGAACGGAATCTCAGTGGATACCGGGGCATTCCTGTATTCCTGTTCTGCTGTTGTCAGTTGATCTGCAGATTATTGTGATAGCAAATACGGACAGTAAACACTAGGCAATTTAGCAACATGCAGTTCCGACTAGTGGTGTAGTCTGGTAAGTCTGCCTTAGGCTTTATCTCTCCTCAGATGAAAAAGACAGAGAGAAGGTTGTGGGTTCAGCCGGAGCCCATTGTAACACAGAACATTGTGGAGCAGGAAAGGCATCACTAGACACCTGCGGACAACACGTGTGGGTGACCTTGTCAACTGTGAGACAAGCCCAAGACTGTTCCCCAAAATGCCTCATTAGAAACGTGAGGCCTAACTATGGGTAAATACTGCAAAGACCCTGATTGGTTAGCAAGAACACAACAGTGGGGATGAGAAAAATACATTCCCCCTAAGTTCTATTTCTTGTCAATCTAAAAAAGAGCGTGGGTGTATAATCATGGTGTTATTATGATTTAAGGGCAAAGAATGGAGATAATCACTTCCTCAATCAGCCATCTTTGTAGCTCTAACTATTCTCAGTCTTCCCTGAAGATCTTTTTGTGTGATTGCAGGAAAAAAAGAAAACCAAAGATGGTGAACAGGAAATTGAAACTGTTATTATACAGGAAATAACAGCACTCTGTCAAAATCTACAGGGGGAAAAAAAAACCCTGTGTTCAAAGTTACTGTTGACATCTAACATCTGATCAGATAGCAAAAAAAGAGCAAAATTACAAGAGTCATTACAATATCAATTCAGGGCAAAGTTCTATTCAAAAAATAAATGTGTTCACGCACTAAATGAATGGAGCTTTAAAACTCAGACTATCTGATACAGAAGAAATCTTATAATTATTTCTTATTGTGCTAGATCAATCGGTAGGCCAGTACTTAGTGGCTGCAAACTACTATTAAATACTAACTCTTGCACACACACACCCAAAGAAGACACACCAGGCAGAGGGCTGGGTTGAAGGCCACTTTATTTAAATATCAAAGCAACAGTAGCAGCCCCCCAAAAAACTCTTAATTAAACCACTCAAACCTATGGGCCCTAACAACGGAGAAACGGTAGTAACAGTCTGCCTCCTGCAGATGACAATGGGCATTGCATCCTGACTCCAAGCCCCCCCCCCCCAATGGGGATAGCCCTTGCCAACCCAACAGGGTCAAGGTACCTGGGACAGCGCAGATTCCCCTCGGCCCAAGCACTGGTTTAACTGTGCATGCCCAAGCCAGGGGACCTGCCAGCCTGTCTCATCAACCTGGACAAATATTGTCTGAGTAGTCTTGGCCTGCCCCCGGCCCTGCTGACCTCAGGATGCACACCAAGCACTTATCCTGGCTACCCGGCCCGCATGCCACCTGCCTAGCCAAACACAAAAAAGGGGAAAACCTAAAGAAAACTCAAAGGATGACAGTCTGGGGTAGGCAAAAAAAAACCTGCCAGCTAAGGCCAATTAGGCTGGCAGCAAAAAAATTCCTACCCAGCCCTCGAAAAGACAACCAGCTAATCTCAGACTGACACAAGGCGGGATGGGGGCAAGACACACGGACGCAGACTGAGGGAGCAGGGCAAAACACTGAGAAGGCCCCTCAGTCCCCCTGCCCCTCTGAACGGGCTGCAGCCAATGAGGCAGCCCAATTTTCATACCTCTCCCTGGCGCATCAAGGGTGGGGGCAAGGCAAATTGGAGCAACGCTCTAGGCACGTCACCACGCTTCCCTAAGACCAGCAGATAAATTGGTCTTTTATTTGTTCCCAGTACTTAGATACCAAGATACCTGACAGTGCAATTATAAATTTGGATAGTAAATTTGGATAGGATTTGGCCCTCAGTCATTTATTGTTGTTGTTCCACATTGGGGATGTCATTAATTATCTATCTTTGTAGCTCTAACTATATACAGTCTTGGTACAAACGTGGTGCAATCCACTATATCTCAGACAATGGGGGAACTTGTAAAAAGAGCTTCCTTGGAATATCTTACTGTATAGGAGGTCTTACTGTGGGGGGGAGGTCTTCCTTCAGATAAACACAACATGGCCTGTGTGCAGGACTTTAAAGAGCAAACACAGCCCCTTGAATTTTCCCCAGAAACCAATGGTTAATCTTTTTAGAACTGGTGTTGCATGGCTCTTGAGGTCTTAAGATCTATTCCAGCTAAAATTCTGTGTGCTTGAATTTGAATCCGTTGTTTCCAAATGGTAAAAAGGATGGTGATGATGAAGAAGATGAAGATGGAGACAGGGATAAGCAGCGAGGTGGCCAAGTTTGCGGATGACACAAAACTTTTCCAGGTGGTAAAAACCAGAAAGGATTGTGAAGAGCTCCAGAAGGATCTCTCCAAGTTGGGGGAATGGGCAGCCAAATGGCAGATGCGTTACAACATAGACAAATGTAAAGTGATGCACGTTGGGGCAAAAAACCAAAACTTTACCTATAGGCTAATGGGTTCTGAGCTGTCTGTGACAACTCAGGAGAGAGATCTTGGGGTGCTGGTGGACAATTCAATGAAGGTATCGACCCAGTGTGCGTCAGCAATTAAGAAGGCCAATTCCATGCTTGGGGTAATTAAAAAAGGGGTTGAGAATAAAACAGCCAATATTATCATGCCATTGTACAAATCGATGGTAAGGCCGCTCCTGGAGTACTGTGTCCAGTTCTGGTCGCCGCATCTCAAAAAGGACATAGTGGAGTTGGAAAAGGTGCAGAAGAGAGCGACAAAAATGATTACGGGGCTGGGGTACCTCCCTTATGAAGAAAGACTGCAGCGTTTGGGGCTCTTCAGTCTAGAAAAAAGGCGCCTGAGGGGGGACATGATTGAGACATACAAAATTATGCATGGAAGGGATAAAGTCGATAGAGGGATGTTCTTTTCCCTCTCTCAAAACACCAGAACCAGGGGGCATCCACTAAAACTGAGGGTTGGGAGAGTTAAAACAGATAAAAGGAAGTACTTTTTTACCCAGTGGGTAGTTAATCTGTGGAACTCCTTGCCACAGGAGGTGGTGATGGCATCTGGTCTTGATGCCTTTAAGAGGGGATTGGACAGATTTCTGGAGGAAAGGTCCATTGTGGGCTATAGGCAATGATGGATTGTGCAACCTCCTTACAAAGGTGGTGGGCTACTGGTACCGGGTGCAAGGGAGTGGCAACAGGATGCAACAGGATCTTGTTGTTTCATGCCTCCCTGGGGCACCTGGTGGGCCGCTGTGAGATACAGGAAGCTGGACTAGATGGGCCTTTGGCCTGATCCAGCAGGGCTCTTCTTATGTTCTTATGTTCTTAAGAAGAATAGTTGTATACTGCTGTTCAGCAAGAGTAGTTCACTAAGCAGTTTACATAGCAAAATAAATGGTTCCCTATCCCCAAAGGGCTGACAATCTAAAAAATAAGTACAGGACACCTGCAACAGCCACTGGAAAGACACCATACTGAAGACTAACAGTTACTCTCTCCCTGCTAAATATAAGAGGACACCAATTTAAAAGGTGCTTCTATGCCCAGTTAGTAGGGGGGAAGTATTGAAATAGAAGTACAGTGGGTCCTCCGTATTGACGTGGGCTTGGTTCCAGACTCCCTGCAGATAAGGGATTGCAAACGTGCTGGGATCCATTCCTGAAACTCACACAATTACTTACTTGGAGTTGCTGGAGGCCTTCCCTGGATCATGTCAAGTCAGTGATCAACTCTATTGCCCCCCATGAACCTCAGAAGCCCCCAGAAGCTATTTCCAGTTTTTGGAAGCAAACCAGAAGTTGCCTCCGAAAACCAGAAGTAGCTTCCGGAGGCTTCTGCGGGCCATTCTGAGGCCCGTGGAGGCTAATAGAGTGGGTTGCCAACCCAGTGTGATGCAGGAGAGGTCTCTAGAGGCTCCAAGTAAGTAGTTGCAGGGAGCTTCCAGGGGCACCCATGTGGACCCTCTGTATCCGTGTATGGTTAAATCCGTGGATAAGGGACCCACAGATTCAAAGGGTCCATTGTATCGACAGTTTTTTTATAGTTTTGCTTACTAATTAAAAAAAGACATTTCCCCACCCACAATAAAAACTTCCCAGGGTTTTGCTTTTTGTTCCCAAATCTATCTCACCACCTTTCCTTGAAAAAAAAAAAAACCAAATGAATGAACTACTGTGTGGGGTTAAGTCTGCAATGTTAAGCACTCTTACTAGGATGTAAGTCAAGCTCAATGGCATTTGCTTGTAGGCTACCCAATTACTGTTTATTGTGCATTTTATCCTGCCCAAGAACCCATGGAGCTCTTACTGACTCCCTTTTCAAACTAAATTTCATCCATAAACATCTATAATATTTTCCCGTTCTGATCTATTGTAAGTTGTGGTTTATTGTTCTCAACATGATAGTATGCGTGAGCGTGCTGTGACTTGGATTCCTGAGTAGGTTTTTTTGGAGCCCACAATGTCTTTATCCTTGTGCATTCATGGACCAAGAGAATAACTACCTATATATAGAAAGCTCCAAGCCCCATCAACCAGTCTTTTATGGAAAGAAGCTGTGAAGATGCAAATTTGGGACTCAGCATCTCTTCTTCGTAATAACAGAGGAGCTATTCATAGGTGGAAACACCTGTCTAGTCAGACAAACTGTGCCGCTTGGATACACTGGAGGGAATATTAATTCATGCAAGTCATTGGCTTTGAATTTCTATGTAATGTACTATGTCCATTCTGGTCTGTGCTCATTTCCCTTCATCCCTTCTCATGGGCACAAATATTGTCCCTTTGACCCATATAATATTATATTATTCATAAGATAAAGGGGTAGCTTGCAATGCAGATCTAGCTAATCAAGATTCTCTCTCTCTCTCTCTCTCTCTCTCTCTCACACACACACACACACACACACACGCACGCACGCACGCACGCACGCACGCACGCATGCACGCACGCACGCACGCACTTTATGGCCCAATCCTAACAGGGTCTTAGGCTGCCAGAATTAGCATTCCAGCAGTGGAAGGTCCTTTACAGCTGTTTGCAAAGCATGACATGCCCTACAGCACAGCCTGACCACAGCTGCAAGTGGTGAGCGGTCAGGTCCGCATGCCAGCAAACAGAGGCCCCCAGCACCAGTAAGTCAGTGGGGGGGGGGTGGACTGCCATGAGTAAGAAGGGGCAGAACTGAGTGGAGATTGGTGTGGGAAGGAGGGCAGATCAAGGCCAGGAAGGGGGTGGTAGGGGTAGCAGCAGCACTAGCAGTATGTATCTCCTTTCCTGGCCTCAAACCTCCTTCCTGGGTGTTCTACTTAGATTTGCGCCAGCTATATAGCAGGGAGGCGAGAACCTGACCTGGGGCAAACAGTCCCTTACTCTGAGGAGGACTTCGTGGTTTGAAACTTCCATATGGGATGCACCATGCACTCCGCTGGCATGGTTGCGTTGCCATGTGGGGAGTTAGGTAGGATTGGGTTGTGTATAACCGTAACTGGTAAATTAGTCTGGATCCAAAGAACAATGCTGCTAGTTCCATGTGGCCCAGGGAAGCATTTATGGTTCTCAAACAGCAGCCCTCCATGTTATAGGAGCAACTATTGTTTGAAACTGACCATATATGATATGACAAGGGTGCGCAGATGCTACCAATCAAATGGGGAGACTAAATAGGTAATTGGACTTCACTCATTGGCTCCAATTCAGCCAGCTATTGAACACAATGGGACTTCTGCTAGTTATAACTAACTTATTTGTTAGGTTTCAATTGGACTTAGTAATGACTAACTTTGACTGTATCATAGCTTAAAGCTTTTGTAGATTCATAGCAAAGATGTACATCTGAAAAGTGGGGAGTTGTATATCAATTTTCAGATACAATTTGTCTATTGTCATTCACAATTCTGGGCATTCATTGTAACATTAAGATAATATTGTACATAACAGTATTTCCCAAACTGTAAGTTGGGACCCACCATTGGGTCACAAGCTGATCTTTGGTGGGTTGCAAAAAGTTTTTGAAAGATTAAAAAAAAATCTTTGCAAGCACCCTTGCCCCGTTTGCCTAAGAAAATCATTAGCTGGTATGTGGTAATCTTCATCCTCCCCAAATTATTGTAGCTTTTCTGATTTTCTCTAGTAATTGGCATGCCATAGATCAAGGGTGAACCCAGTTTCAGCCTTTTGTTTGGCCAGGAAGTCTCTAATTGCACATCTTGCTCGACAGTTCAGCCTTTTGGGTGCCCTGGAATGACTGTACAGATTTGGGGGAAACAGTCCTTGAACTCCATTTCTAGGGAGAGCATAGCAGATATCTAAATGCAAATACTATTTGAAAGGTCTCCAGCAGCCTTTGGAGCACATGATCCATATTATTATTATTATTATTATTATTATTATTATTATTATTATTATTATTATTATTATTATTA
>JAJKFI010000037.1:5966671-5986399 GCA_029204185.1 Lerista edwardsae
TATTATTATTATTATTATTATTATTATTATTATTATTATTATTATTAAATAATAAAAAAGTATCATCAGGTCTATTTTTTTTTGTTTAGTGGGTTGTGATAGATTGTCATTTTAAAAAGTGGGTTCCAGGACTAAAATGTTTGGGAAACACTCGTATATAATAATACAATATAATATGAATATGTACATATAGAGAGCACACACACACACACACACACACACACACACACACACACACACATACTTTAGCAACAATAAAATCTCATAAAGAATCTCTGCTGCTTTGTTATTCGCTGCAGTCTGTAGAAAATTCTCTTCCAGCCTAGATTGATTGTGGTGGAATGACCCAAGCTCCAGCTTTCTGACTCCAACCACCTTGTGTGATAGATGTTAATGCCTTTCTTTAGCAACGCACCACATATAAATCTTAGAATTGTTGATGGGAGAAATAAAAGTTTTATTTGTTAATGAAATATGATGTAGCCTTTGCCATGCTCTACTTAAACACCATCAACGAATAGATAATGTTTTTTGAGAAGTCAGGGGTAGCCCCAGGCTCTCTATAATTCTAATTGATGTAAATGAAGAAAATAATGAAAGCTTGTGTGTGCTGACCCTGTTATACAGGGTGGTTCACCTCAATTAATCAAAGAACCTTTAGAGAGGCTGAAAGCATCTGGCCAGAATAGAGCGCTCTTCACTGATAGACGCAAAACTGGCAGGGCTGGGCTGGGAGAGACTCTTTCTAGATGTCGAAGAAAGCTGATTAGTCATACTCATGTTTACACAGCACTGTCAATGAACGTAGCATTGTTCAAAAATCATAGAAGAAAAAAGACAGCTATTCCAAGGAGCTTACACATTAATCTACATTTCAACAGAGTGGGGGACAACAGTGGGAAGGGAGGAGGAAAAAACAAATGCATGCGTAATAGGGAAAAATAAGCCCCAATACAGTGATGCTGTAACAGTGGAGACTAAAAGGTTAAGCAAAAGGCTTCATAGGAAAGCCATTTGAGGAGGTAAGTGGGAAAATGTGGAGGATATGGCACAAGGTCCATAGTCAGGTAGAGAATTCCAGGCATAAGGGACAGCAAGGAAGAATGGGCAGAGATATTGTTTAGGACTGGCCTAGTCCAATCCTTCCCACACTCCTGCTGCCACTGATGCAGTCATGACAAAATGGTTTGTGGTGCATCCTGTCAGGGAGCGGGTGAGGAACCAATCATAGAGGTATCATCTGGCTAAGAGAACAACTGTTCCCTTCATTTGCAGCCCTTGCAAAATGGCTGCCAACGGAGCACTGCACCTTCCACCGGCAGCCATTTTACAACAGCAGAAATTACTTCCACTGTCATAAGAGACTCTGTGTGACAGTCCAATCCTGTGAGTATTGTTAAATGGGCCTATGTTGTAGAAAGGGTTGTTCTGAAGATGCTGAGATAATGTATGGGAGGCATTTTGAATACCTGATATAAACACTAAGGGGGTGATTTAGTTAGCCAAGCCCTCCTCCATGCCCACCTCTCTGTGTATGGGAGTATGGCTTATGGAGGAATTCTGTATGCAGAGTACCATATGTGGGAGGGAAAGGTTAAGGGTGGGGGACCTGATAGTCTCCTTACTATTGTTACTGCAGCTAAAATAGAACATAATCACAAGTACACTTGAAACACTTTTGTTTTTACCACAGAACCTCAAAATATCCAGATGCAAGTTTTTGGATTTTCTTGAAGGCCCAGTTACACATTAGTGAGGCTGGCAAACATTATGCAAGCACAGCTCTGAACTAAAATCTATTTCACCGTGCTCACCTTCAACAAGACACGCATCACAACCAAAAGTACTGATACTTTGTTTTTTTCCAAGCTACCAAGAAACCAAAATGCCGTTTCCAGGCTTTCTCTGATCCAAAGTACAGCTGGAAGCAGCATCCTTCCACCCCATCCAAAAAAACCAAACTAATGTGTCCCTCACATGAAGGTTAGATTGACTGGAGTAGGCATAAGGTCATTTTCTTGAAGCTTCGGGGCACACAAATATGGCCGACTCAGACATTTCCCGCCAATGAGGATTGCCGCAAATTCATGTAATTTTCCTACATATTTATCTAATATCAACTTTTTTAATCATGCCTGCGTGTTCTGCATACGGGTGTGCGAATCTCTGTATGAAAAATGGGATTTAATTTCCACGGAAAGGTTCATGTATTCACCTGACATCAGTTCAATAAAACAACCGTTAACAGTGAGTGCATTATTTTTTTAAAGCTGTGTAATTTCTTGTTGTTCCTAGCAGTCTTCTTCACCATTTTCAGACACCCACTGTTAATGTTCTAGAAGGGGAAAAAAAATTTTCCCCCTCCTTTTTCCCCCCTTCCCGTTTACACTTTTTTTCCCCACCTTCCATTTTCTGCCGTAATATTTTCGAAAGTCTGAACATTAACAGAATTGTTTGGGGGGGGGGGTGTGAGTGTAGAAGTTTAAAAAAATACTCTTAATAGTCTAGAAGTAAAAAAGAATTACTCTCATATTGACAACTACTTGTGTTATGAAGAGATTTTACTGAAATTTTCCTATATATTTATCTAATTTTTGCCCACCCTCCCCTTTTTTTCTTCCCTTCCCGTTCACACTTTATTTTTGCTTGTGTAGATTTCAATAAAGTCTGTCAAAATAGTGCAATCTGAGTTAAAATAGACAGCATTTCGTCCGGTATGTTCAGTAACATAATTACGCGGAATTAAACCTTGGAATTGCATATTAACTCATAATATGGTTACCACTGATGTTTCTATACGATCACACGTTGTTATTTTGGTGAGTTTTTATTTCAGGAGTAAACTATTCAGTCCCAAACACTACCAGAAAAGCAATCTGAAATGCTTGGAATCAAGATTGTTTGGGGCACACAAACATGGCCGCTAAGCCCGCCCCTCGGCTTCACTCGATTCCTATCAATTTAACAGGGATGCCGACTCCAGTCAATCTAACCTTTTTGGTCCCTCACCACTACCATCACCACCACTTCCTCTTCCTGCTTTTCCTCTTCCTGCTCATCCACTAAGCAGCCAATAAGCAGTGCTGGAAGAAGAGGTTGGCCGCCATTATCCTGTTCCCTTTCACTAAGCCAGGAGAGCCAACTAAAATGGCTTTGGAGATGGGTTAAGCACGGGGTGCAAAGCACTCCTTGGCAGTTTTCTGGGATGGGGGAACTTGCCTCTCAAAACTACTGTATCCTCACCGCTAGGCTAACCCTGCCTGCTTCTCTTGCAGTCACTCATGCCTAATTATGGAAAGAGAATTCACCAATCACCACACTTCATACTTGGTCAAGTAATTTCCTTTAACCAAGACGGGGAGTCTACAATGGAGAAAGGATGGCAAATGAATGGTGAAGAGATGCCAGCTGTAGATTCCCCCACAAGCTGCCCTCTCCACCTATGAGGGGAATTGCATGTCCAAGCATGACATATAGTTTGACCCTGAATCCTGTCCCCTCTCAACCAGTGAAGCCTTTCCTCCCTGTTAATGGAATATGAAATATCATTTATTTCAGCTGGAAGCTAATAAGAATAAAACAGGTTCTAATCCAAAAGTTAGTATCTGCAAGCATTTAACCATCCATTCTACTGACCGAGTGCTGTGCTGGCTTATGGTTTTTGTTTTGTGGGTTTTTTTGCTTGAAATGTCGATACTCCGGTAGCATGTTACCTTTGTCACATCTGATATGTGTACTTTCCATAAAATGACCTTGATGCCACACAACTAACAATGCTCTCAAGTAAAACTTGAAATCAAATGAAGGTTTGTAATAACACACAGGAAGGTTATGTATACCGATTACCAGGGTTGTTGGTTTTTTTTAACAGCGATATTGCTTTGTTCTAAAAATGCAGCATTCATACATGTTAAACGTACTTAAAATTGTTTTACAAATGTAGTCATTAAATTTTTCAGCAAGGTCATCATGTGGTCAGTGTCGCCGTGGTAATTCTAACTATGGACTGCCTGCAGATTGGATATACAATTTAAAACAAAAAACCGTGTGGAAAATTTACACCCATATGCTGCTCATACAAATTTAAAACCAGCCTAGCTCTTTGCATAGTAAATACTGCCTGATGTAACCGCAATGGGTAATCTCTCTGAAAGGAACTTGGCCTCCAAGGTCTAGCGGTACAACTCAAGGGAAACATTTGGTGAAGATTAGAAAGAAACAAAAGACAATAGTGAGATTCAAGAAATTTACTGTCAACATTTACATGAACATCCATTCCTTCTGCAAGGGAACTGAGATGTCATATGTTGTTTATCAGGGATAGTTCCTGTTTTCTGGTACCATTCCCAAGGAAAATCACTGCCCCGGTTTCACTGTGCATTTTTTAAAAATACGTGCGCATGTGACTCTGCAAATATATGTACAGTTATTCTATCTGATGATAAAATAAGTGCAAACAGTCAACCAGATCCATTGTGATCTGTGAGATGGAGAGCACACTCCTAACCTGATGATGAACCAGCCTACGTCCCTTACGCCTGCCCAGGAGTCTCACAAATACACCATAAGGCACATCTGCAATGACTTGAGAGCTGGGTAGACCAGCGTGAGAATGCGCACTGGCCTCCCAGTACCAGATCTAGGCCTGGGCCTAGTGAGTTCATCCGGCCGAGGGAGGCCAACACGGGGGTGGGTGGGTTGAGGAGGGTGGAATGGGGGCGTGATTGGGCAGGGAGAGGGCGGGCCAAGGGTGGACCAGTGGACAGACCAGGCTCGGGAGGGGAGTGGAACTGACCTGGGTAACTGAGGATCCTAACCCCGCTCCTGGCCCCCCTCCAGAGTTACACGGGACTGCAGTAGCAATTCCACTGGTGTTGATCCGAGTAGCCCCATTGGGCTTGCTGCCTCATGACACAGGGTAAGGGGAAATAAATAAGTCTTCTTACTCCAAGTTGCATAGCTGCCGCCTCTTACTCTGCTCTGGACACAATGCAGGCCTGCAGGCCTGCCTGTTCCAGCAGAGATTAGGATTGGGCTGTAAATATTTTTTTTTAGCCTCTCACCTCCGCAATGGTGGGGGATTGCATTCTATGATCCGCCCTCGGAGGCTGATGGATCCAAATGGATTCCTGAGGGCTCTGGAGATTTTCCTGTTGCCAGAGCTGGAGACCCACCCAGTGCTCTGGTCGACCTCTGGAATAGGGAGATGCCCCTGCCCAGTCGCAGAGTCAGAGCGGCTCCTTAGTTTTCTGAGGAGCTGAGAATGATGAAGCAGCAGGGCAGATGTCTAGAGCGTCAGTGGCGAAATATGCCGAATCTGACGGGCTAGGGCCCAGTTAAGATCATATGGTGGTGGCAGCTAAGAGGGCACACGTTTGCATCAGCACCATTGCATCAGCAGAGAACCGTCCAGCTGAGCTTTTTTGTGTGGTCCGTAGCCTTCTACATCTGGCCCCCCCTACTGGAGGGGAGGAGCACACGGAGGCTCGCTGTGACGAGTTCGCAAAACACTTTGCAGAGAAGGTCGATCAGATTCGGTGTGACTTGGACACCGCTGTGGGTATATCTAGTGATGTCACTGGGGAACCTGTCTATCCTACCATTTGGGATTCTTTCCAGCTTGTAGAACCTGAGGATGTGGACAGGATTCTCTGGAGTGTGAGACCTGCTGCTTGCCCGCTCGACCCTTGCCCGGCATGGCTAATTAGAGCTGCCTGGGAAGGGCTGGCTGAGTGGACAGGGAGGGTGATGAACTCATCTCTGAGGGAGGGGGTGCTCCCGCCTGCTTTGAAGCAGGCGATGGTTCACCCCCTCCTGAAGAAACCTCCCTGGATCCCACTAACTGAAACAACTTTCGGCCAGTCTCGAATATCCCATTTCTGGGCAAGGTGATTGAGCAGGTGGCGGCATCCCAGCTTCAGAGGGTCCTGGAGGAAGCAGATTATCTGGATCAATTCCAGTCTGGCTTCAGGACGGGGTTTGGGACTGAAACTGCCTTGGTTGCCTTGGTGGATGACCTGCGCCGGGGAATGGACAGGGGGAGTGTGTCCCTGTTGGTCCTGCTGGACCTCTCAGTGGCCTTTGACACCATTGACCATGGTGTCCTCCTGTGTCAGTTGGCCGAGTTGGGGCTTGGAGGCACTGTTTTGAAGTGATTCCGCTCCTTCCTGGCTGACAGATCTCAGAAGGTGGTGCTGGGGGATGCTTGCTCAGCAGCCTGGTCTCTTAGGATCCATTCTATCCCCCATGCTGTTCAACATCTACATGAAGCCGCTGGGAGAGGTCATCCAGAGATTTGGGGTAGCTTTATCTCTCCTTTCCTCCTGATTCCAAGGGGGTAGTCAAAGTCCTGGACCATTGCCTAGAGGCAGTTGGGCACTGGATGTCAGTGAATAAGCTGACATTAAATCCAAATAAGACAGAGTTCTCCTGGTCCGGAAGCTACAACTCCTGTATTGGACTATCGTCCTGCTCTGAATGGGGTTGCACTCCCTCTGAAGGACCAGGTCCGCAGCTTGGGGGTTCTCCTGGATCCGCAGCTGCTCCTGGACTCTCAGGTGGCGGCTGTGGCCAGGGGAGCCTTTGCTCAGCTTCGGCTGATTCACCAGCTGCAACCATACTTGACCCATGCCCTGGTGACATCTAGATTAGACTACTGCAATGCGCGCTATGTGGGGCTGCCTCTGAAGATGGTCTGGAAGTTGCAAGTAGTGAAGGACGCGGCTTCCAGTGTGGTTGCCGGGGCTCATCGGTTTGACTCAGTCGGGTTGTTGCTTCGGCAGCTGCACTGATTGCCAGTTCATTTCTGGGCCCAATTCAAAGTGCTAGTTTTGACTTTTAAAGCCCTTTACGGCTTGGGTCCAGGGTATTTGAGGGACCACCTTCTTCCAAACCAGCAGTTTCATGTAGATGTTAAATAGCATGGGGGATAAGATGGAACCTTGTGGCACCCCAAACTTAAGAGGTCCCCATTGTTATGTTTGGAATTTTGATCCCCCACTACAGCTAGACCCATATTCCAATACTAATTCACCATTTTGCAAAGTAAAGAAGACTATAGTCAAACAACAAACTAGTAATGCATGCCAACTCATGTGTTTCACAAGAAGATAACAATGGAAACAAGTGTATAATTTTTCATCCCATATCAGTAATTAAATTGTTCTGAGTTGCATCACTCTGCAAGGAACACCCTGTTTGTTGTTGTTGGTAATATAATGGGTCTCTCTTACCCACAGTACATGATTGCTGGGAACAGAAGCATCCTTTCACATCATTTAATCAATTTTATTTTTATCTGATATATTCGGAAAATATAGTGGTGCATCTTTATCTTATAGCAAATACTTCATTCTTGAAGTCTGCAGCCCTATATGCAATTACCTGGGAATGTCCCATTCAGCTCAATATGGCTTACTTCAGAGCAATATGCATAGAATTGCACTGTATTAGCGCAAAATCTAACCTGGAGTTAGGCCGACACAGTTAGGCCAGCAAAGTTTGACTAGCATGAGGGCCACCATATTTTGCATTTGGACCACACTTGGAGTCAGGGAGGATGGCCCATGTCTGTGTGCTGGCCCCGCCGAGAGTGGTCCAAATGCGCTTTACTTGTGGCCCTAGTGCCAACCAAACTGTGCTGGCCTAACTGTGCTGGCCTAGCTCCTGGTTAGGATTGTGCCACTCTTAAAGTCCCACTTAAATATGGTAAAGGAAGTTGTGTTGCCACTGAGGGTTGCTAACCCTCAGGGTTACTAATCCTAACCTGGTGTTGGGCCGGCACAGCAATCCTGGGCTGGCCTAGTGTTGTTGCAAACATGCCACAAGGCGCGTCTGTGCTGCAGATTCAATCGTTGGGCCAGCGCAAGCAGCAGCACCGGCTCATGGGCACCACTGTGCCCGTCAGCTGTGCTGGTTGAACGCCAGCTTAGCCCTGCTAGTGCAGGGCCACGCTGAGGGTGTGCCAGAGGCTGGTAGGAGGCGTAATGGGGTGGTGCCATGGTTGTTGGGTCATATCCTAACCCTTGTCTCCAGGCTGGGTGGCCCCGATTTGGGCCACTCCTGGTCATGTGGACTTGCGCCTGCTCTTTTACCCATGCAGATCCAAGCAGCCCCATAGGTCTGGCTGGGACTTACTCCGGGGCAAGGGGAAAATATTCCTTTGCCCCGTGCTGAGCTGCTGCTGCCTCCTAACCTTGTTAGGATGCAGCACAGGTGAGCCAGCCTGCCTATTCCAGCACATTAGGAATGCCCTGTGAATGTCACCTCCAGTGAAACTGGATTAGAAAGGATTGCTCCCTGTGAGAGCAAATGTATGTCGGATTTCTACAGGAAGACAATAGAATCGTAGCCGCAAATATGTCTTGGGAGGACCCTATGCACATCCATAACATGCCACCATATTATACATTAATACAACATGAAATTTTGGGACTGGTTGGTTGCCTGGTCTTTTAGTTCGCAGTCACAAGCATGAGTTTGAGCAAGGTTAACAGTAAAGCTTTCCTGTGCCTACATCTGGCCTTCAATTAGTGTTTCAGTGTGAGTAAGGTGCAACCCTATACCCACTTTCCTGGAAGTAGGCTCCATTGAACATAAGACTTACTTCTGAGTAGACCTGATTAGGATTGTACTGTAAATCACATTTTTGCTTGTGCTTATAAGGCATCTGGTGATGCAAGTGCTGACCATGCATGCCTTGTGGAAATGCTCAATTCAGAATTGAGTAAGGTTCTGAAGTTCTGATAGTGCTGCCCTGTCACCATTCCATTTAAACTTCAGATCTACGACCATATGGAGCCGTCTTAGGCTGAGTTAGATCCCTAGTCCATCTAGCCCAGTACTATCTATCTTAACTCAGTGCCTCTGCAGGGTCTAATCCAGATATCTTTCTTATGGCCCAATCCTATTAGGGCCTTATGCTGCCAGAACAAGTGTTCTGGTGGTATAAGGCCCTTTACAGCACACAGCCATTCTTCCTATCAATCAATCAATCAATCAATCAATCAATAGCATTTATATACCACTTTTCAACAAAAGTTCACAAAGCGGTTTACAGGCAAATAATAATAAATGGCTCCCTGTCCCCAAAGGGCTCACAATCTTTAAAAAAATGCAATTGATGATGGCTCTGATGGCTCAGAGAGGGCAAATTATACCAGCACTCCAAGATCTACATGGCAGCAAGCGTCGGCAGGGTCTCCTCAGAGCTGTGCCCACTATTGGGTGGGCACAGAGCCAAGGATGCTCATATAGGGATCCATGGCTCAGGAGGAACCATTGGAGTCAGTGGCAGAATCTCCTGAAGTCTCCACCCCCCTCACAGGCCCAATACTTCCCTTGGGCTGTCCTCTCTCTGACCCAGTTCAGTCCCCTCTCTCGCTTCCCACACTTCTCCCTTCTTCAAAATTCATTCCGCTGGCCAACAGAGACACTTACCAATGCCAACGCCAGCAGGTCACCTTCCCAATGCTAAGATGCAGTGCCATTACTGAGATGCTAGCAGCAACTGGGGCCGGCAGTATGAATTACCACCACACTGAAGAAGCTAAACGCTGCAATCCTGAGCACATGGGAGCAAGTCCTGCGGCATAAGCAAGCATGGGACTAAGCTACAAAATTGTTCCACTGCACAAGAACAACCAAACTCCTGGTGCTTGACAACTGAGCTCCCCAGAAAAGAAAATTATCATAATTACTTAGGGAAGAACTTTCAAGTGGAATCTAAAATCACGTTGAGCAAAAAGGAACGCAAAGAGCTTCACCAGGGTGCCTCTGGTAATAATGACAAGACCGTTTGTTTTCCACATCTGTGGCACAAAAAGAAAAAGGAAAGGAATGAGAAGGGAAGATGGAAGAGAAGTCCTGGGATGCACCAGCTGTTGCTGTTGCTCCTCCCTGCTGAGTCCTGAGCCTTGTGCCCCCACCGGAAGGCTCAGCAATCTGTTGACATCTTTGGCTCTTTGCTACTTCAGGACACTCTGCTGAATCAAAGACAACCATCATCTGGTCGAATGAACGAAAATCAGCAACGGCCGTGTGAGGAAGCGGGGACAAGCGCGCAAAGCAGATGGCTGGAGGCCTGTTCGTTCCTGTTTCTGGAGCTGTTTACATTCTTAAGTGACTAATTTTGACATGTTCTACCACTAATGAAGTTTTTTTGGTGTGACCCAGTAAACGGCAAGCAGGGCACCCTGGGACCACTCCAATTTGGCTTTGGAGGCCCATTGCGATCGCAGCTCTACAAGTAGTCAATTAAAATTGTCTGAGCCTGACTAATCATTGTCAGGGAGCCACGGAGGCTTTGTCTGGAAAATGCAGTCCTTCTCCCTTTGCTTTTTTGGTGTGTGTGTGTGTGTGTGTGTGTGTGTGTTTGGCACCACATTAATGAAGCCAGGGAAAAAGCCACTGAAAATTCAAATATGTTATCAAAGTCGTTGCATTTCTTTCCACCACCTATAGTTTTGTGTTCTCCAGACAACCCCCTGAGATCTCAATTTCAAATGAATTTGTCAGCTGGAATGAAATTTTAAAAAGGGGGGAGAGAAAGGAGCATGGGAACCCCTCCAAAAATATTGCTTAGCTGGCAGAAGCATGTGAAATTCAGGCTCTTCTAAACCTGATGGCATTGGATCATGAGAGTCAAAATGAGTGTCGTAAGATGCCCATCAGTTTGTAGAGATGAATTTAAAAACATAGGATGCATAAAGATTGTTCCTGACTACAGCATGAGTTGGTGCCAACTACAGCTTCCCTTCCCAGCTGGCTTTGGCCCACCTTGGCATCTGCTTTCTCTAGGGTTGTCAACTTTCTGTGTAGCAGGCTCCTTTATCTTTAAAACTGGCAGAATTGGCAGATCCTTAACTAGCGCTGCTTTCCTTATTTCTTTGACAGTATCCTGAGAGAAGGGGAAGGACTGGTCTGCTAGTTGCCAGCATCACCCCCAGGGGGCTGTGAGAGGGCATGTGCAGGGGATACTTCATATCTGGGCCCAGGTCAAAAAAAGGGGCCTGGGAGACAATGGGCAGATCAGGCCTGGGAGGAATGACTAACGGAGAAGGGAAAGGGCCCAAAAGTAACTTTGTACCCCTGGGCAAAATTCCTTTCAGGGCCTCTGGTCACACCTGTCCAAACAGGCAAACAGAAGGCAGAGGGACTGGCTTGGTGTATTTGCTGCTGATGTTACTTAATTCTGCATTGTGATAGCCTTTTCCTTCCTACCCTTTCTAGGAGAAAGGGAGGTCTAAGGTTCTCTCCCTCTTACTTGAATGGGCACAGGATCCTCCAGACATAAGGACTTCTCACACATTGTCCTGGACACATGTCCAATCTGGGCAAAGCACACACAGATTGTATCTCTATGGACATACAGACCCTGTGCAGATACTATCATCTATATGGAGACAATTGCATGGGGGAGAGCCAAATGCCCGTGGGTAATCTCTGCCCCTGGAGCAACATGCTTCCAAAGCCATGATCCTGCTCTCTCCATGGTGGGCCCTTGTCTACTCACAAATACTGAACTCACAGTTCTCCCCTTGGGGAAAGATTCTTCCTGTGATTAAGAACTCTAGGTTCCGTATAGATGATAACATCTGCATTTGGGCTACAGTTACTGCCACACACACAGAGGCAGCCTTCAGTGTCTGTGGGGGTTCAGTTCTCGGATGCCAAAATCCGTGGATGTTGGAATCCATGAATTGGGCCCCTTTCAAGCTCAAAATGCAATCAGACCTGTGCTCCAGTCATGTCCAGAGATTGTTCTGAGGCCTGGTAGCCTTTCCAGGCTTCAGAATGAAGCCTGAAGCCATTTTCAGGCAACTTTCTGTTTTTGGCTGAAAACCAAAAGTTCCCTGAAAATGGCTCTGGGCTTTATTCTAAGGCCTGCAGAGACTCTCCAGGCTTCAGAAAGTCTCCCAGGTCTTTATGTGGGTGTCTCCATGGGTTCAGCATCTACAAATTCTGAGGCCTCAGCCAGGGCGGCTCCTTGATTTACTGAGGAACTGCAGCAATGAAACATCTTAGCCAACACCTAAAGCAATGATGGAGGAACACATGTGATGGATCTGACTGAACAAGGACTAGAGTCCATTTTAGGGACTTTTCCGTAGCAATAATTGTAGGGAAGTCATTTTTTTCTGCCACCATTGCAAGGAGCCATCCAGCAGAGCTTTTTTGAGTGGTTTGAGATCTGTTCTAGTCTACTTCTTCTATGAGTGAGTTGGAGAACTCAGTGGCCCATTGTGATGAATTCACAAGGGACTTTGCAGATAAAATTGCTCATATTTTCCATGACTTTGACTCTGATTTAACAGGTCCAGATGTTGTCCCTCTGTCGATTCCATTATGATGGATTGTTTTCAACAACTATAGCCTACAGATGTGGATAGAGTCCTCTGAAACTTGAGATCATCTTCATGCTTGCTTGAGCCCTGTCCAGCCTGGTTAATACGATCTTCCAGGGCTAGTCTGGCAAATTGGGTGGAACCCATTGTAAATTAAACTTTGCTGAATGGAGTGATTCCTAGGGAGTGACATCCTAAACATGGCAATTATGTTCCCCATCTCCTGAAAAAGTCATCTCTTGATTCCACCAATCTAAATACAGACATGCCCCAGTATCTGCTGGGGTTCCGTTCCAGACCTACCCACCCCGTAGATATCTGAAACCATGGAAACTGGGGATGCCTTTTTAAACAAAGGGGAACATCTCTGGTTTTACTGCAATAAGGTAACAAAGAGATTTGTTTAATGTTCCCCTATCTTTTTAATACTTTGCCCCCCCTCATGAGAAGAGAGGACTCTTTCGAAAAGACCCTCATACTGGGAAAGATTGAAGGCAAAAGAAGAAGGGCACAGCAGAGGATGAGATGGTTAGACAGTGTCACCGAAGCAATGAACATGAAATTGGGCGTACTCTGGAAGCTAGTGGAAGACAGGGAGGCCTGGCGTGCTGTGGTCCATGGGGTCGCAAAGAGTCAGACACGACTTAGCAACTGAACAACAACAATCTTTTTAATAGGCCTCCCGGTATCCATGATATCCATGGATAACTGAAACAATGGATACTGAATCAGTGGTACTGGGGCATGCCTGTAATATCTAGTCTCTAACTTTCCCTTTTTGGGTAAGGTTTGAGTGAGTGGTGGCATCTCTTCCCCAGGGGATCCTAGATGAGACCTATTATTTGGATCCCTTCCAATCCAGCTTCAGGCTGCACTGTGGGACAGAGACAGCCTTAGTTACTCTGTTGGATTATTTTCACTGAAACTAGATGGGAGAGTCCATCCCTGCTGGTCCTGTTGGACCTCTCATCAGCTTTCAAAACCATCAACTGTGGAAACCTTCTGGGTCGGCTAGCCAAATTGATGATTGGGGGCACTATTTTGCAATGGTTCCACTCCTTCTTGGCTGACAGCTCCCAGACAGTAATGCTGGTGGGGGGGACACTGCTCAATGCCCTTTATAGTGTGGGGTGCCACAATAGTGTGGCCTTTATAGTGTGGAGTGCCTCAAGGTTCTATTTTCTCCTCCATTCTTTTTAACATCAACGTGAAACTCATCCAGTTTCATGAGTTCATCCAGAGCTCATCCAGGGATCATCTATGGAATTCCCTACCAGGGAAACTAAGAACTTCCCCTTCCTCATGGCCTTTCGACAAAGGCTCAGAACATTTTTTATTCCATCGGTGTTTGTGTGATGTGTTGTTGTCTGCCTCCTGTGCCTCTGCAGCCATGTTTCCGTTTTAAATATTTGCCCTCTTCCAACGGGATGTATTACCTTTATGATTTATTTTCTATATTGTATTATTTGTGTCTGAAATTGTAAGCTGCCTTGCTCCGGCATAGGAAAGGCAGGATACAAATCATTCCAATAAATAAATAAATAAAACTGAAAGCAAGATTTCTTTTGAACTTTTCTGTTCTCCTTCCCGACATATAGTCTTTGGGTTTGGATTATGCACATGAAACTAATCCATGCTAATCTTCACATCTGGTTGGTCATCATCCTTATTAAAGAAAAGTAGTGGAACACATTGATCAGGAAATATTTCAGTAAACTCAAGTGCTGTAGATATAGGGAATTCACAGTGCTTTCTTTCACCAAGCTTCATCAAGCACAGCAAGAACTAGAGTGTGGGTATCACTGCCCTCTACTGTATGGAAATACAGGCCTGTTCAACAGCTTGTTGCAATATCAGACACTTCAGTCTGATCCCAAAAAGCCAGACACAGAATTTAAGATAAGAAAATAATTCAGCAATAGAGCTTTGTAGCCCAGTTCTGAGGAATTTGACTAGCAAATTGAATTATATCATCAATGCTGTCATATCCATTGCCTCTCTTACAGTTGAAACACGTGGGCTCCAATCCTATTGGATCCTTGCTCTGCCACAACAAGCATTTATGCCCTTTATGGAAATGCCCAAGGCAGGCCATCATTGCACAACTCCATGTTGCAACCCACAATATGAGTTGTCGTGGGAAACCCTGCTCTAACCTGTGCCTGTCTAAAGTGAACCATTTCCAATTATCCTTCACTCACAACCACTAAACTTCTGTGCAACAGATCTTACAAATAAACATGGCCTTTTCCTTGATGGTATGTATCTTTCAATAAAACCTACATTATTTTTTGCAAAAAATATGGTTAGCTCTCTCCTATTTTGATTATGATTTGCACATTTGCAAATTATGATTTGCACATTTTCTCTTCTCTCCTTTTCATTATGACTTTCCATGTGAGACCAAAGTGCTTATTTCTGTCTATCACCAGCTTAATGGTGTCACTTCCTGCTTAACAATATCACTTCCAGCCCTCAGAAGGCCCCGTTAATGCTATTTAGTCCACTATATGAAACAGGTTTGACACCCCTGGTATAGACTGAATTTCAAGGTGATAGTGCAGGCTCAAGCAAGAGACTGAAATGCAATTTGATATCTGCCTTAAACCTGAACTCAAGGCGTTTTCTAGTACAGCAAGCTGAGCGAGTCAAAACAGTATAATCAGAGAGAGATAGTCTATCTGCTAAAAAACATTTTTTCGCAACTCATAGCCACCCAGACATAGGCCTTGGGACAGGAGGAGCTTGCGTGGGCCAGATAGGGAAATGAAGGACTGGAAAGTTCAGTGGGAAGAGGTTCCAGGAAGGAAGCTCAGGAGCAAAGGAACAAAAGGCAAGTGAATGGAAAATTTAAAAACACCTGAAGAAGGGCTGGTGGCAGATGGTTAGAGTCTGCAAAATGAGGGCACTAGCAGTGAGTAAACCTAGCAGGATTTAAGAGAGACTGTATTGTTGTGAGGATTGGGTGACAAGGAGATGGGTGCTGAGCAGACAGAGAGGCTGACTGAAAAAATAAGTCTGATTAAGGGAAGTGGGACAGATTGTAAGCAAAATATATGGGTTGCTGAGGAAAGCATGGCTGCAGGAGGCACGAAGTTGGACTGGAGTGGGGTCAACCAACACACAGGGACGGGGGGGCTTAAGGAGTTGATGGTAAGGAGCTCTGTGGGGGAAAAAAACGCTTTCTGAAGCAGAGACTTTGGGGCTCGAAAATAGAGGTGATGAAGGGACATCACAGAGGGTTGTAAACAGTGAAAAAAGAAGAGAAATACTCTCAAAATACAGGAAGTTGTATCATCAAATGAAACAGATTGGCTATGTGTCCCAAACAGCAGGAGGAAAAATGTCACACCATGGCATTTGTGTGACATGGTAATTCACCGTCATGAGATATGCTTGTGCTATTAGATGGCCTTTTAAAACCATTTAATTAAGGCCTGTCTGATTAGCGAATGCTAGAGACAAACTTCAGAAGATGTACAGTACTGTCATGTTCTTCTTGGACCAGTTCGGATGCTGGTTGTTCGTGGTTAGAAAATGAGCCTGCTGTAAGCACGCATGCCCTACACCCCTCCTGATCAGTTTAGGGAGCAGTTGCCAAACTAAGCCAGAGTGGGTGGGTGGGGGAATAATTCCAAGCCACCACTCCACACCCGGTTTCAAACACTCATTTAAGCTAGTACTTAAACCATGCGTGGAAAGGTGGTTTGAACGAACCGCCCCCACACATAAGCACAAATAGGCGACTGCTGCCCATCAAGTCACAGGTTCACAGCATGCTCACCTTCTCCACCTGGATCAGGGCCGGTTTGTCAGGTGATTGTCATCTGAACCAGCTCCTTGTGGGTGTCTCAGGCACATCGGGGGGGCACTGTTGGAGACAGACTAGATGGACCGCCCATCTGGGTTCAGTAAACCAGCAAAGTCCAGCCCAGCAAGACAACGCTTATGGCTTTACATTCCAAATTCAACCAGTGACTATGAATAAAGATGAAGCAAGTCACTAGATACATGAGTGGTGGGTGGCCACTCCCTCATTCATCAAGATTACACACAGATAGGACTTCCTTTTTGCTTATCTACTGTAATTTTCCTTTGATCCCTTAACTGTTGACCATGTACCACAATTGTTTACCTGAGGTCCTTACTGCCAGCAGGATGCCAACAAAACACAACCACTTAAAAGACGTGCTCTTGACTATCATCTCTGAGCTACCTTCAGCCATTGTCAGAACCTATGATGTTAACACGGGGTGCGGCCATTATGAGTATTAACATGTTTTTAATTGCAGCTTACCGGAGGGAAAGGGCTAAACAATTTAAACAGGTGGTGCTGCTGGAAAGAGGCGTGTGGGAAAAACCTGTATGCACAGAACCACCACAACCAGTACAGTTCCAGGATGGCTTTTTGCCAGTTGACAAAGAGGGGGGGGAGGGTGCAATCTGGGTGCAGGTGCAGCCTAAGCTGTTATGCCTGCCAGTGAAAATACCAGTTGCTTACCAAGGGCAGGGTGGGTTTTCTTTTTAACCTGTTGCAGCATGCTTTCTTTTCCTAGACATGTGTCAGAGCATTATTGCTTAAAACTCAAAAGTAACATTGATGGAGGCGAAAAAGAGATGATGTAGCATTATTTAAAACCAACCCCAGGCCAGTGGTGCCCTTTAATCCCCTGATTTAGGATGGTGAAACCTGAAGCAGGCAGAGAAGAGCTTCAAGAGGACCTCACCAAACTAAGTGAATAAGAGGCAAGCAGGGTGTAGCTAAAGAAGTGCATGGGGATGAAATTGCACCGGGCAGCAAGCTTTAGGGGAGCAACAAGCTGTGCTTGATACTAATGTGCCAAAATTGTGAAAAACTTGGTATGTATGGATAATACCATCATGTTATTATCATGTCACCTCTGCGCAGTGTCTTTGCTAGTGGCTGTTGCTGGTGGTGTTCTGCATTTTTTTAGATTGTGGGACAGGGAGCCTTTGGGACAGGGAGCCATTTAATTTTATTATTATTACTATTTGCCTGTATACCACTTTGTGAACTTCATGTTGAAAAGTGGTATATAAGTACCTGTTGATGATTGATTGATTGATTGATTGATTGATTGATGTTATATATTAAACATAATTGAATGCAGAATGCAATGAAACAAATGTAATATCTTTGCTCTATCAAAGGTTATGGCCCCAAACCCAGAAAACGAAAATACAACGGTCATGTAAAAATTGTGCTTTGTTAAAGAAAACAGATTTTAGGAATAATACTGTCATGTTATATACCATTTGATGTGGAATTTCATGCAGAATGCAATGAAATAAGCCAGAATGTAATGCCTTCATTCTATCAAAGGTTATGGCCATAAAAAGGGAATATAAATATATAACTGTCATGTAAAAATCGTTGGCTTAGTTAACTTTTAAAGTGGACAAAGGAAAGGGAGGAACCATGCAAACCAATTTAGGGTGCAATCCTAACCTGGAGTTAGGCCAGCACAGTTAGGTCAGCAAAGTTCGGCCGGCGCAAGGGCCACCGTAAAGCACTTTTGGACCACTCTCGGGGTCAGGGAGGATGGCACATGTCTGTGTGCTGGCCTCTCTTACTCCAAGAGTGGTCCAAACATACTTTATGGTGTCCCTTGTGCCAGCCAAACTTTGCTGGCCTAACTGTGCCAGCCTAACTCCAGGTTAGGGTTGCACTCCTAAGCTCCTTGGAAGAATAGTATAAAAATGTGCAAAATACGAATGAATAAGCAAAGGAAGGAAGGAAGGAAGGAAGGAAGGAAGGAAGGAAGGAATAATTTTATTGTACGGTGAGATATTAAAAAGTTATGGGCCCTGAGTGTCAAATGACATAGCTATGCCACTGTTGGGGTGTGTGACTGTGGGCTTGGGTGCAACAGGAGGGGACATGCTGTTGGGGAGGAAGATGTGGGTTTCCCCCCATTTTTTCACCTTTTTAAAAGCCCAAGTGTGCTGTCACTTCTGGAACTGATGTCACTTCCTGTTATGAAATCACTTCCTGGCCATCATTTTGCCCTTGGCACTAGGCTACATTTTCATTAGCTACACAGCTGGAGGCAACAAAATGGCAAATGAGATTCCATGTACGCGCAAAGTGATGCACATTGGGCTAATCAATCAATCAATCAATCAATCAGTCCTAGCTTCATAAATGCCCTAAGGCAGCGGTTCTCAACCTGTGGGTCGCGACCCCTTTGGGGGTCGATCAACCGTATCACAGGGGTCGCCGCATCGGAGGTTGAATCGGGGAGGAGGAGGCGGTGCCTGGAGGAGGAGACCCTCCCGGGAGTGGAAGGGTCGAGAAGAGGCTCTCCTCTCAGCTGACCAGCACTCTGAGGGTTAAAAGGAGCGACTCCGGATTCCTAGCGGGGCGAATCGGAAAGGGGCGGAGTGGATTGAGAAGCCACTTATTCCTTTGCTTCCCCCGCCCAAGTGATCCGTCGTGGCTTCTCTTGTGGCGGAGAGCTTTGGGGCTGCAGGGCTGCGGTGGGTGGACAGGAGGAACAGAGCGGCCAGGCTCAAAGCCCAGCCAGCCAGGGGCTGAGAAGACAAACTGGGGCAACCGCAGCTGCGGGTCGGCTGCTCTTAAGTAGCTTCCGTTTGACTGTGGGAGTTTGGGACGGGGGAGTGCGCGATTCTTCCCAGCCGGCGGGGAATCGCGCGCGTGTGTGCAGGCGGCAGCCAGCAGCTGTTCTCTTCCTTGTCCTTCTTACTTCTCCATTGGCTCCTGCAATCAATGCAAGGTCCCCCCAATCTCTCATTTACATTAGCCGGCAGCAGCACTTCAGCCAAAAGAAGGAACGCTGGAGAGGGAAGCAGTTCTGGAGGGGGCTGCGGAGAGCTTTTCTTAAAGGGGCTGCCAGCTGGCTCTTTCCCTTTCCCTGTTCTGCAATATCCTTTTGAGTTCTGTCTTCTCCTCTGCTAGTTTGGTTTCTTGCCTCCTCTCCCAGAGTTGGAAAACTGCCCCCCCCCCCGTGTTTCAGTCATTGTCTCAATTGCGATCTTTGCTTCCTCCCTCTGAAATAAGAAGATATGAATTTGTATCTAGTGCTGTAAGGAGCGGAAGCTCTCTCTCTCTCTCTCTCTCTCTCTCACACACACACACACACACACACACACACACACACAGAGAGAGAGAGAGAGAGAGAGAGAGAGAGAGAGAGAGAGAGAGAAGTGCAAAAATGAGAGGAGAATCCATAAATGAAAAGCTAGGAATTTGTGAATTTCTGAGCTTAAGTGCCTTAGAGCACAATCCTATGCATGTCTACTCAAAAGTATGTCCCATTGTATCCAATGGGGCTTACTCCCAGGAAAGTGTGTATAGGATCGCAGCCAGCTGGCTCTTTCCCTTTCCCTGCATGTCTACTCA
>JAJKFI010000037.1:5986409-6002972 GCA_029204185.1 Lerista edwardsae
GTAAGTCCCATTGTATCCAATGGGGCTTACTCCCAGGAAAGTGTGTATAGGATTGCAGCCAGCTGGCCTCAATTTCTGGGTCTGGGCTGCAATCATTCAAGAAGGGCTAACAGCAGGAGGAAGGGAACATAAGAAGAGCTCTGCTGGATCAGGCCAAAGGCCCATCTAGTCCAGCTTCCTGTATCTCACAGCGGCCCACCAGGTGCCCCAGAGAGGCACGAGACAACAAGATGCTTGCATCCTGTTGCCACTCCCTTGCACCCGGTACTCTGAAATAGCCCACCACCAATGTAAGGAGGTTCCACAATCCATCATTGCCTATAGCCCACGATGGACCTTTCCTCCAGAAATCCTTCCAATCCCTTCTGAAAGGCATCCAGACCAGATGCCATCACCACCTCCTGTGGCAATGAGTTCCACAGATTAACTACCCGCTGGGTAAAAAAAGTACTTCCTTTTCTCTGTTTTAACTCTCCCAACCCTCAATTTTAGCGGATGCCCCCTGCATATCAGATATTTACATTACGATTCATAACAGTAGCAAAATTACAGTTATGAAGTAGCTATGAAAATAATTTTATGGTTGGGGGTCCCAACAGGCTGTCATAATAAAAAGGGGGTCCCGGTGGAAAAAAGGTTGAGAACCACTGCCCTAAGGGATCTTAGAGGATCCCTTATTCAGGAAAAGATCTTGATACTATATGGGGGATAGTTCAGTGAAAATCTCTTCCCAGTATGCCACAATGGTGAAAAAGACACATTCCATTCAAAAGATCATTATGAAAGAGACGGAAAGAAAACCTGTCCATACAATTATGCCTTTATAGAAAACTATGGTACAGTCACACATGGAATACTGCATACAGTTCTGGACACCCCCTATCTCATATTGCAGAATTGGAGAAAGTATTAAAATGGTAGCAAAAATGATCAAGAGGTGGGGGCACCTTCTCTAAGAGAATAAACCATGACTTTTTTTTTTTTTAGAAAGATGATTAAGGGAAGACATTACAGAGGTTTATAAAAGCATGAATGAGATGGAGAGAATTTTTTTTTGCCTCTCTTATTAAAACTCTCTCACTCAATGAAATTGATTTAACACAGTTGATTTAACACAGACTTTTGTGTTAACAAAAGACAGTCCTTCCCCCCAATGCACAACTGGCTTACAGAAGTCACTGCAGCAAGTCGTGGTGATGACCACTGGCTTAGATAGCTTTACACAGGGATTAGATAAATGCATGGTGATGTGTCTCTCAATGGTTCTTAGACATGACAGATAAGATGAGCCTTCTTTTCATAGGAAAGTGCCAGTGTATTTTGAACTAAGGTGCCCTTCATTGATGGACATGAAGAACAACCAGAAACATTTGGTTCAGCTGCCACAAGTGAGCCCAAAGGTGTTGTCGACTGCATCTGTTCCAGCGGACCCCAGTTGGCCATCCCTAGTCTCGTCGTCACATTTGGGGGCCACAGCATTTCATCCAGAAACTTGGAGGCACACAGTTCAGTACTGTATTACTCTCCCCCCTGCCACCCCAAGGCATTCTTTACATGGTGTTCCTGAAAATTTGCTGTGGCTCTTAATGTACAGCCTCCAATCTGACTCTCCTTGTAACCTCCTCTGTGTGTCGTAGCATTTTGTGTATGTAATTACATAGTTCTAAAGTAAGACAAATTGAAACGTCTATTATGGAAACATCCAGTTGTAACTCTCTTAAACAATAAGCCGTGTGTAGGAAGCTGTACCGAGAGAACACGCTTAATAACCTAGAGGCTGGGCGCAGCTCTGTGGTGCTTCAAAGGAGCTCCTATTTTAAATCTTAGTACTGCTTCAAGCGAACAACTGACTTTATTACAGTTCCAAAAAAAAAAAATTGAAAAAAGGACCTGCTTCTTAATAGGCTTTTCTGAAAGGCTGCCAACATTTACAGAATGAACACATTGTCGCACTCACACCATCTGTTATACAACAAATGAACGTTAGCATGAAGAAGGGGGCCAAACTGAGTGAAAGCGCAAGGGGTTCCTATGGAAGGGACCTCAGCACTTGGTGACCCCGGACAATGCAGGGAGCTGAAAGCCTTCCCCACTTCCATTTAGCATCCTCATTTCAACCTATCCTTAGCCCTTCAATAGAGCAGCAGGACCATTGCATCCTAAACAGCTATGTCCCAGTCAAATACGGCCCAGTATTAGATATCTATATCTATTCTTTCTGTGTCCCAGACATTTTTGTCCCAATATATGTATATTTATGTATGTATACTAGATGTATTTTTTTTTATTTTTAATACATAAAGGTAGGGTTAGAGTTAAAGCTGGCTTAGGCTGCAATCCTATACACGTGAGATCCTTTGAACCGGTTATGTCAGGGATGATACCTGAGATCTTCTGCAGGCAAAATATATCTTCACCCATTGGCTCTTCCCCAACATAGTCTATGGCACACATCCCTCATTGTTACCTGTCCAGCAGGACTGTGATATCTGCACCAACAGTCTCACAGGTGCAAACACATTGGGCATGCCAGGCTCCAAACACTAAGGCATCTCGTTTGCATCTGCTTCCTGCATCCTCTCCTTTGGAGTTCGGAGGCAGAGAAATTACGTCATGTGCTGTGTGGGTGTGTATGCCTAATTGTGGTTTTGTAGAGAAATAACCATGGGAACTGCACAAATAGGCCACAGACCCTGGTCTACATGTCCATTAGACTGCCCATGGTATCCTGGCCCTCTGAGCATCCCTGCACTGGCCCATTATCTGTTCCAGACATCTCACTGTGTGCTTTGCTGGATTGTCACTCTTTGCCTTGTCAGTTCCAGGAGACACACTCATGTGTTACTGATTGCCACATGCTACTTGGGTGTCGCATCTGCTTCTACTCCACTTGCCCACTGGCAGGTCCTATGGCCTGGAGTGACTCATACAGCTTGGAAAGGATATGAAGTTGCTAGAGACAAGAACCAAAATCATGTTCTAAGGAGATTTGCCGACATATCATTGTGCCTATGATAAGATGAAACAGCCATAAACAAGATACAAAACTAAGAGCACAATCCTGCGCCGGCTAGTCAGGCACTGGACTGGCACAAGCAGCCGTGTCGGCACACAGGCACCACTGGCCTGTCAGCAGCTCCGACCTTGCACCGGTCGAGTGTCGGCGGTGCTCAGTTGGCGCAGGGCATCACCGAGGGCATGTCAGAGACTTGCCAAGAGCGTAACTGGGTGGGGCAGTGGGTGGCAACAGGGGCGGTGATGCATGACGGACATTGTGCCATATCCTAAACCCTGTCCCCGGTCAGGGCGGCCCCGATTCGAGCCACTGCTGTGCACGTTGACCTGCGCCTGCAAATCAGCAGGCGCAGAGCCGAGCAGCCCCATAGGCCTGGCTGGGGCTTACCCAGGTGCAAGGGGAAAACCTCCCCTTGCCCTGCTCTGAGTTGCTATTGCCTCCTGCTGGGTTTAGGATATGGCCCTGCTATGTTGGCCTTAGTATGTCGGCCTTATTTAGGATTGCGCTGCCCAATAGAGTAGATAGCAGGCTAAACCTGAATCTAGGTGACCTACTAAGGTAGTAGTAGTATCCAGTAGTAACCCAACACAGGTTAACATCATAATCATAATGGCTGGGATTTACCAGATTGTTGGCGGTCCATTGACAGTTCAGCACAATAAGCTAGTGAATCCAGATTATTTCTGAACCGGTACCAACAGAGCCTTTTTTTCCCTATGCCTCAAAATTAATGCAAAACAGATGTATTTCACATAAAAACCAGTGTGAAAATGCCTGTACTGTAGCTGTGTCTCTGTTGCTTGCCTGGGAGATCGCCTTGCCTAAAAGTTTCACCTTATTTGGCTTTAAAGGATCACAAAATATAATCCCAGTCATCTTGTTGGTATTTCTCGCCTCTCTGAATGAAGGTGATTTAAGCCCCAACAGCCAAGGTTTAAACGCTTTCCTGATCCAAGCAGTCATGGACAAATCATTGAGCAAGGGGGGACAGGGGCCCCTGGGTGTGGTGTTCCTGGGGCAGGAGGAAAGCAGCGATGAGACGCTTCACCTCTTGAAGAGGTGAGTGGTTTGGGCCCGCCCACCTTCCCTTGCCATTGTACAGCTCCGACATGGAGCCTGGCATTGTAAGAGGGCGTGTCAATGGGCAGAGAGGGGGCAGGGAGCTAACCCTGGGTGCACAGAGCGTCAACCCAGCCCCTGGGCAGAGCATGGGCTGGGCATGCTATTGGATCCAAGACAGGATTCCCTTTTGTATCTTACAGCACTCAAGTTACCAGGAGGGGAGAGGGAGCGGCATCAGTTCTCAGCTTTTGCAATGGCTCCCCTAGTTTCCCCGTGTATCTTGAGGAACCTACAAGGGAACCATAATTGATCTCAAAATATTGAGACTCAGGTAGTGAAAACTGCAGATTTCATGAACTCTACCACCCTAAAAATTAAGGAATTACGATCTATTTTTCTAATCCTGCCTCATAATCACAGACAGTCTGTGCTTCCAAAGGTCTATTTACTGGGTCATGAATGACTGCTTTGGATCAGCTGATCCCTAGGTTAAGTCCCATGATAGCTGCTCAGCAACCCACATGACTAACACATGGGTAGCCCAATCCTAACTTGTGAGAGGGATATTTTGCCAGAACTGCAAAGTCATAAATAACTGAATCTGCAGATACCAGATCACCTGAAGGAGGTGATAAAGCTACTAATTAAAACCACAGGAGCAGAGGTTACTAGGATAGTTGGCAACTTAAGTGGAATAAAGCAAAATACTGGAGAGTTGGTCATATACACTGAACTATGGGCTCAATCCTGACCAGTTTTCCAGCACTGACATAGCTGTGCTAATAGGGCATGTGCTGTGCTGCATCCTGCAGTTGGGAGGGCAGTCACGGAGGCCTCCTCAAGGTAAGAGTATGTTTGTTCTCTTGTCTCGGAGCTGCATTGCCCTTGCCCCAATGCTGGAAAGTAGGTTAGGATTGCACTCTATGAGTGAGAACCATTAACGATGTATTTACAAGGCCTAATTAATGGAATTGATATTCACTCTGACTGAAGGTCAAATAGCTCTGAAAACTACAATGAAGTTTATTTTGAGTGAGGGCTGCCACAAGAGATTATTGCAAGTATTTGCCAGTAGCATATTCTTCAGGCTAATGTCATAAATTAGGAGACCATGGGATTGATAGATAACTATGGTTTACGGCAATATATCCTACCTGCTGAATGTACAGCTGCTGCTAGAGTAAATGCAGAGGTCACCCTTGCTTCTTCCCTGCAGCTTTTCCAGGTGTTGCAGCCTCTGGAACATCTGGGAGAAAGTGAACATTTTTGCTCCGGTCGTCAATTGTTCTGTGGGTTGCAAATTAAGCCCTGTCAGGACGTAGGAGGTTTCCTTGAACACTAGCAGTGGAAGCCACCATAGTTTCCCATCCAGCCGCTCCTTCTCCAAAATAAAATCAGAAATGTCCTGTCCATAAGGCAATTTAAAATCTAAATAGTAAGGAACAGAAATGTTACTAGTCAGGAATGTTTCTCATCGTGAAACAATCAAGACCAAAATATTTGGCTCATAGCTATTGTGGCTCATCATTTCAATAGCTCTGTGCTGATCCTTGCCACTTCTGCAAGGAAAGACTGCAGTGATGGAGGCCTTTTGCACCATTGCACATGGCCCAGTAAGAAAACCTTCATGAAAACCAGAAGTGCATTTCTATGGCCTTCTGGCAGCCTTCAGAGGCCTGGAGAGGCTGTGTGAAGAATCTCCAAGCCTCAGATCACCTACCAGATGTGACTGGAATACTCTTCCAGCCACATTCAGGAGGTCAGCCCTCCTGACTTGGGTTGGGACACGAATTGGGTCAAATCTATGGGTCCTAAATCCATGGAAAAGGAGGATCGACCTGTATATTCAGCACACATAACATTTTAAAGCCCCCCCCCAAAAAAAATTCTGATTTCTTTTAGGTCCCTATGGATTGTGAGGCCCTAAACTGTAGCATATTCCTAAAATTGGTACTGCTCGCAGGGACCACTCTACTCCCCATACAGTTGTTTATGTCAGTGCTCCTCAAACTGGTGGGTCCCGACCCACCAACCTGTGGATCCCTGTTGAACCTGTGGAGCAGGGGAGGAAAGCAGCGACTCGACCCCCAGGATTGTGTCGCTGCTTGGACAAAAGGGGCTGTTTTTAACGTACCTTAAGATAGCCCCAGGGGGTTTCGGGAAGCCTCATGAAAACCTCCGCAGGACTCCTCAAGGCTCCA
This sequence comes from Lerista edwardsae, assembly GCA_029204185.1. Classification (NCBI taxonomy): domain Eukaryota; kingdom Metazoa; phylum Chordata; class Lepidosauria; order Squamata; family Scincidae; genus Lerista; species Lerista edwardsae. The sequence continues at coordinate 5,992,689 of JAJKFI010000037.1, forward strand.
ATTTACTGAAAACACCATCGGAAACCACTTCTGGTTTCGTGATGAAATACCGGACGTATTTTCCGATTATGCTTTTCAGCAAATCGGAGGATTGGGGAGCCCTGAGGAAAGCTCCTGTGAGGCTTCCCACACCACCATCCCCGGAACCCGGCGCTATCTTAAGGTACATTTTTTAAAATCCCCTTTTGTCCAAGCAGTGGCGTGATCCTGGGGATCACATTGCTGCTTCAGCCGTGCCCCCACAAACACTGACGTGGTCCTCTCCTCCCAGTGAGGACTTTGAAGAACACTGGTCTATTTGTTTGAAGTATATTTTATTGTCCAGACCAATCTCTCATGAGTTCAGCAATAAAGTTGATGATGTTTCACAGCAAGGCTTTGTCAGTAACTGCCATGGAGCAATGCCTTCGCGCACGCTTACATTACAAAATGCCACTGAGAGAAGTAGCATTACCGTGCGGGCTCTCTCTCGAGCTCAACAGTTTTGTTTTCCTTACGACGGAAATAATGAGCAAACATTTTCTCACACCTTTGATTAAAATGTGGAAGAGTCACCAGGGGCAATATGAAATAGCTTCCTCCAGTGTGCCATCCCTGTTACAGAAGACTATTAGAGAAGATTAGAGCCATTTGGGGTCTGTAGCTGACATTTAAATGTTTGGAGATAGTGAAAATGTAGCTTCTACTTTTGAGAACAGGCCTAATTCTTTATACCTGTGAGGACAAAGGGTGGTGTACAGTCTACAGAACTTTTCCCAGCAGCGGGAGTGGCTCTTCTGCTTCTAGATGACACTCTAAAGATTAGCAAAAGGGAAATTCCTAAGTTTATTTCACAGTTAGAATGACACATAAAACGCTTTCCTTGCGTGAGCATCTCAATTCACCAGCATCAGCACTGATGAGAACAGCAAAAAACAACAGTGCAGCTGCAAAAAAGCAACAGTTCACATTAGCCACAAGTGGACTCAAATGAAGCCACGCACTGAAACCAACCAAATGTTTCTCAAAACAGGGGTGACGACTTTTCATAAGAAAAATATGGTTTTCAGTTGTGTTTTTCACTGGGATCTATTGGTTTTTTTTCCAATATCTGAATTTATTTTTTAAAAACGGATTCTCCCCATGACCCATTCAGACAACCAATTTACAACATAATGAATTTGTGGCTGTTACTCAAGTATCTAACAGGCTGCAATTCTAACCTGGAGTTAGGCTGGCACAGTTAGGGCAGCAAAGTTTGGCCAGAACAAGGGGACATCATAAAGTATGTTTGGACCACTTTCAGAGTCAGAGAGGCCAGCGCACAGATGTGCCCCATCCTCCCTGACTTGGAGAGTGGTCCAAACTTGCTTTACGTTGACCTTTGTACTGGCCAAACTTTGCTGGCCTAACTGTGCCAGCCTAGCTCCAGGTTAGGATTGTGCTTTGTGTCTTTCCCTCAAGTACTATGGTGATGGATGATCGGAAGCCTGAAGAAGCTAATCTGCCTCCTAGGAGTTTCTCATAGCACCTAAAGGATTATTTGCTTGCATCTTGGAGAGAATGGCAAAGATGCACTGTAAGGATAGGGCTCTCTCAGGCCCATGTATTTGACCATGGCTCTGCTTGCACAAGGAGAAAGACAGTAGGGACAAATATTACTATTTTTTAACATTTATAGTATTTATATAGCTTTTTTCAACAACAACAAAGTTCACAAAGCAGTTTATAGGGAAAAAAATAATATAAGTTAATGGCTTCCTGTCCCAAAAGAGCCGTACCAACATGGGAATAGGCAACACAGGTGGTGATTGGCTACTGGTGGAGGTAGGAGTTGAACTAAGAGGCCAAGGGATGGTGGGAGGGTGGATTAGAGGCAGGAAGGGGTGTATCTGGGCAAGGGGAGGGAGGGTAGGTCAGGAGAGAGGGAAGTGGATCGGGCACAGGAGGGGGTGGGATTGCAGAGTAGGCCTTCGCTGTATCCTATCCTCCTTCCTGGTGGCCCTACCAGGACAGCTCAGACTTGCCCCATAGGTGGGGTTACCAGATACAAACTGGGATGGAGTGCCTATTCCCTTAACCAGTGTACAGAATAGGGAATTTGGGCAGGTGCAGCTCATCATGGAAAGGTTTTTAAAGCTGCACCTGCCCAAATTCCCTCTTCTGTACAATGGTTAAAGGAATAGGCACTCTGTCCCAGCTTGTATCTGGTAACCCTACCCATAGGGCAGCCTGAGGCATTACTTGGGGTAAAGGGTAAAAAAAATGCCCTTACCCCAAAGAGAGATCCAATCAGCTCCAAAGATGTGTTAGATGCTGCTGAGACCACAAGTCCCCACTGTGCCAGCACAGCTTTGGACCAAGCTGCCCATGATGGTAATGCTGCAAAATTTTTGCATTCAGCTCAATGAGATTTAACTTCTGAGCACAGTCTCTGGTTGTATGCATCTTTGAAAGCTGGTAAAGCTTTCCATGACAGAGCTGAGAGTGTGAGAAACATCTTCCTGCGCCAATCATCTGTCTTCACTTTTCTGTTTTCAAGCCACTGAAGACCAGATATCACAATGAACATTTCCAACCAGGAGGTAGTCAACATTCCATTAGCAGCTATGAAACCTTTGATTGCTCCACAGCAACCACAGATAAAATCAGTATAGGGAAAACAAGCCCGTATCTTTTGAACTGCAGAGTGCGTAACAATCACTTACGAAAAGATTAAAAATTATTAATTACACCACTGCAGGTAGGCCTTGCAGGGCTTAAAGAACATGTGCTGTTTGCACTCATATGTGTTCATTAATCATACTCTATTGCTGTAATTTTAATGAATGTTTATCTTATTTTCTTTGTGTAATCCAATTACTTTTGTTTTCTTAAGCAGCATCGGGGATCTTTTTGTCTCCAGCATCCTGCCAATCAGTTCCCATTTCAGTGTGCCCAATTGAATTCATTATCATTAAGTTTCTTCTTCTTCTTACACTTCTGGGGCTTCCATGAAAGAGAATCTTGGAACAGAAGTACTCCCACAGCAGGAGTACCGAAATGTGGATGCAACACCTGAACAATTAGGTGCAATTTTTTTTTCCTTGGAGAAAGACTCTTTGGTGTCTTTCTAAATTTGTATCACATTAACAATCAGAACATCTGGTGTGTTTCTGTACTGTTAAAATTAATAATGCCACGATAAAGAAAACCTTCCGGGAACAAGAAAATGTAACCCTTCAGGCCTCAGCTTAAACATTTTTTTTTTTTGCATTTTTTAAAAGTGCTATATTTATAAGTGTGTACATGGCCAAATTAATTTCATGACACTGAGGATGCTTGCTGTAATTCCTGACAGTAAATAAGCTGTAATGAACAGTTTCAGGGCCGCACAAAGGTTCTAAATTTTGTAAATAAAATGAGAGTACCATCAAACGTAGCAGCAGCACCATTTCAAATTCCCCTTGCCCCTCTGTAACATCTAGTATAACTCACGCTGTGTCCTGATCTTATTACATTGTGCATTTCCTTGCCTCTACCAGTAGCACTGATAACATTTTTACTTCCAACTGTCTCCGTGTCTCCGTCTGACCTTAGATAATTCCCTCCCTGTAGCCCCACCCCTCCACTCCATCCCATTCCCAAAGGGAAAAGAGTGAGAGAAGCATTGATACTAGCAGACCAGTTGACATGGAGTGAGACATTACCGCTGTGATCGCTCTATACAGTCATGTCCCTCTATACAGTGATGTCTAAGTTTTGCAAGGAGCCTTACCTTTCCGTGGAATCAGTGATGTCATGCAGGGGGTACGCAGGGGTACGCAAGTACCGGTTTCTAGGATTACAGCTGGCCCCGCCCATTCGCCCGCCCACTCGTCGACTCCGCCCTCTGCAACGTTTGAATTTCCTGCATGTTTGAGTTGCCTGCATGTTCTCAGAGCCAGGCAGGCAGGCAGGCAGTGAGCGGAGCCTTTCCTTTCCTTGCCACTGAAAAATGAGTTGCTCTGGGGTTTTAACATGATGCCAGGCCTCCTTAACATGTTCTGGGGGTGCTGTGGAATACTGTTGCAACTGTTGGGTCAGTTTAAAATCATCTGAGGCCTCAAAAAGGGCTTTTTTCATGTCACTTCCTGCCACGACATCACATCTGGCTTATGACGTCACATCACGACATCACATCTGGCTTATGACATCACTTCCGGTGGGCGGGTCCCGACACTTGCCAATCAAAAGTGAGTACCTGTTCTTAAATCATTTAGATGACACCACTGCGTGGAATCACTCCTTTCCTGTGCTGTTTTAGCCAATCCTCATGGGGAAAAGTAACGTCTTGGCATTGCTTATTGGCTGCAGCGGCAAGGGAGAGGAGGGATTTACATGACAGGTAAGGATCCTTGCAAAACCTCAAGCTCTGCCCACCTGTAGGGATGCCATTGGCTCTATAGATGATAGCCAGTTCCCAAAGTGCTCTCTCATCATCATGTTCAGAGGGCCGACCTAGACCTTTGAACATCGTACCGCCCAATCCTATCCAACGTTCCAGCACCGATGCAGTCACAATGCAACCCCGAGGTAAGGGAGCAAATGTCCCCTTACCTTGAGAAGGCCTCTGTAAGTGACCCAACGCCATAGCATGCAGCGCACTCCCCCTTGGCATGTCTGCATCAGTGCTGGAATGTTGGATAGGATTGGGCCCAGAGGATATCCGAGGGAGAGACCCTCAGTCTAAATTTGGGAGAGGTATAAAGCCATCCTGGTGACCTGTAGCCAGCTTTGGACTTGTGGGATAGGAAAGGGACAAGGCTTCAGAGGGAGGAAGACAATACATTGGAGACTGGGGGAGCAATCCTAAACTGAGTTAGGACTAAGCCAGCAAAGTTTGGCCAGCACAAGGATCACCATAAAGTATGTTTGGACCACTGTCGGAGAGGCTAGCACACAGACATCCTCCTTGACTCCGAGAGTAGTCCAAACATGCTTTATGGTGGCCCTTGTGCTGGCTAAACTTTGCTGGCTGAGATTATGCCTGCCTAACTCCAGTTTAGGATTGCGCTCTGGAACAAAGGCATGGTGCGTGCAGATGTTTGGGTAGTGTTAAGGGAATGGTGCCTGGAGAATGGGGATCTTCAGAGGGTGAGGGGCAGGTGAGGGTGGTGGGCAGGAGAAAGCCAGTGAAGGGAGGATCCACTAGAGTCTTCAGAGCACTCCGACACATACACCCCAGCCCATAGTATTTCCCAGCAGTTTGGAAATAACTGTCATGTGACAAGAGACACAGCTTGCTTACTCCCCCTCACCGTGAAAAGTTGCTATTACAGATTTGCAAGCAGGACCTGTATTAGAGTATTGAGCAGGGGAATTTCTCCCCAGTCCGATTCTTGTGGGCAGCACATTTCTCTCGGAGCCAGAAGGGAGTTTTTAATTGGTTGCATAGCCACCCTGTGTCATCAGATTGCCTGATTTCTCTGTTGTTTAATGGTCTTCTGTGCCCCCCCAATCGCACTGCTGGGGACAGGCCTGAAGACTTCTGTGAAATGAACGGCCCAGCTGTTTGCAGGGCAGAGGACCAGAGTCATGTCAAGAAAAGCCACGAGAGAAATTATTTTCCGTTGCCTGACCTTTGCATAATTGTATATTCTTTATAAATACACCACAGGAACAAGGAGGCCTCGTTTCTGCCTCCTTGCGAAAGGAAAAAAAAAAGTTTCTTTTAAAGTGAAACAGCATTATTGATCAAAAGCAAAGGTAGCACCACATGTAAAGAAGGAACAGCTGGCAGTCACCTCTCTGTCACTTCCAAACACACTTTGCGCGCATACCCACACTTATTAAAAACAGGTCAGATCAGATTCCAGGTTCACCCTGCAAAATTAATGACAACCTTGCAATAAAGTAACAGCATGAATTTGAGCCTTGTAATACAACGTGATTACTAGCATTTTTATTAGCTGGGCTCGAGCAGCAGGCAAGGCCGGCTGGTATTTGACACACAAACAAGGATGTTACCAGGTGCTCTGCTCTAAAATGTCACATCAAAGTCACAGGCCTGCTGGCTTGGCTTACACCTGAGCCAATTAGCCAAGGAGATCAGAAGGGTCTTGAAAACGAAGGGGAATCTTTATTTTTTTGTGCGGGGCAGAATCACTTGATCCCGGGTAAGACGATCCGAGAAGAACAATGGTTGCTATAAAATATGGCAACGGAGGAAGTGCAAGGGACAGGAAAGAGCAGGCGTGTTTGGGGAACTCGCATAAAACAAACAGCAACAGGCAAAAGCAAGAGAACTCTGCAACACCTGGCCCTTTTCTCAGTGTGTTTGTCAGTCTTTTGTTGGCAACAAAGGAGCTAATTGAAATGAAACAGTCTTCAGTCTGTTTGTTGGCACATCAAATATGCTGTAAGATATGTTGATTCTTGCTCCTCCTGAATTATTGAGTATCATGCCTTCCAGACACAAGACAAGGGAAAAGCCCCTCGAACAGTAGCTGAAGGAGTGCACTCTTTCTACCTTCTGCTGGAGTTTGCTTTTGGTGCAGGGAACAGAAAAATAAGACTGCTTTGGGTAATTAGTACATCACATCTCGTATCAGAATGTGTGTGATCAAATTAAAAAAAAAAACTGTTTAAGCTCATTGGAATATGAAGACATTGTCTAAGACAATACTAGCAGGTGTATGATGTTTTGTTTTGTTTTGTTTCCCAACAGCAAAAATGAAACGGTTTGAAAACCTGAAGGAATGAGTGCAATTTTGTGTGCGAAAAAAGCCAGCATGCAAAATTCAAGAAATCAAGTGCAAAGAAAGCCTGCATGTTTGTCACTCCTTTTTTCAGGAAAATGCCTTTGGAATCATCAGTTGCATTAAAGAGCTGTCCCAGCTCTTTGGGACTCATAAAAGGAAATGATTAGAAAGGATGTAGAAGGAATCTCATCGAAAGGTATCTTATCTGGTGAACAAACGTGTTTGTTTTCAGCAAACAACGGGCCCAGTCTGACACCACGATTTTTGCTCATGTAAACTGTTTGGATCTTCTAGTGACATCAGAACCTGATGTGTGCATCACACACACACACAAACACAAACACACACACACACACACACACACACACACCTACACCTATAGATTCCTCCATGGATTAGCCCCTTCAAGGAAGTTATATCTGATCCTGTGTGACCACATTGACAAGCATTGTTGCCTTGCAATGATTCGCATGAAGACATTGGGTAAAAAAACGGGTCACTGCACTCACATGCATCAACATCAGGAAGTGGTCCTTGTCAACGTGGTTGTGCTGGGTCAGATGTTACTTCTTCCATGTGTGGCTAGGTCCACAGGGACTCTTTACACAGAGCATCTGACTTGGGTTGTAGACAGGAAGAAATACAAGGTATATGAATCTTCAAATCCTGGAGATAGAAACCATCTTCATAAATGCAGTGGCTGCCAAACTAGCTGCTGCAATCACCCAAAAGGTTGATAGAATCCTTGACCTGTTACTTAATTTACAAGGTTCTCCAGCACAGTAGTGGACCTACCATTCTCATGGGGGGGGGCAAATGCCCCGGGAGCCATGCCAGTGGAGCGGGGGGGGCACCCACCGTCACTGCTGCCACTGCCGCTTTGTGCCTTCTGGGGCCCTCTCAAGGGGAGGGCAGTCTGTGCGTGATGCCCTACTGGCCTCCAAAAGCATTCTGAAGTCATCCGAATGCTTTTAATCAATACTTCCAGCTTTCATCGGAAGACTGGAAGTATTGTTTAAAAGCATTCTGATGCCTTCATAATACTTTTGGTGTGCGACCAAAGGACACGCGAGGCTCTGGAACTTAAGGTGAGTGGGGGGCAGCGGTGCTTGTGGGGGGCAGTGGTCTGCAGTCCTGGCCATAGGGCGTCAAATGGGCCAGGCACAGGTCCCAGCACAGGATTGCTTGCGTGGACATGCTCATGTACCATGTGGCCAGCCCTCAAACCATGTTGACATTTGACTCTTGGTTTACATCCTTCATATAAAAATGAATAATGTTAAGTACCCAGTTCAATGGAATGTACTCCTTTTTGAGTCACCACACATTCTCAGGCAAATGGTTTCTTCCTGTAAAAAGCCACTTCAGACTGCAGTTGGGAGTTCCTATGATGGAATGCTCCTCCACACTTAGCCCTCTTCCTGCCAGCTAGGTGCAATATATGGAGGAACTTTCAGTCATCACATGAACTCCAACCTATAGCCTGAAGTTGTACCCCAGTGAGAACTAGATTCCAAACCCCTCTTACATTGAAAGACAGGTGGATAGGGCCAGCCCAAGTCCTCCTGAAGCCTGAGAAAGCAAGTCAAAAGCTGCCCCTTTACGATGTGTCAACCTCTGCTCCCGCTCTCCCATGTTCACCCTCACATTTCCTCTTCCTTTTTGCCCTCTCTTCATTTTCCGATTCAGGGAGTGGAAGGCAGAGGAGCAGGTTGGTAGACAGAGATGGGCACCCCTCACCAACCTGCTGTCTGAGATAACCGTTTCAGGTGGGTGGACAATCCAGCAGATGTGACATTTAGGGCACAATCTTAACCAACTTTCCAATACCAGGCAGGGTAAAGGCAATGCAGCTCTGAGGTAAGGGAACAAAAATCCCCTTACCATGAAGAGGCCTCCATGACTATTACTCCACTGCAGGATATGTCCCATTGGCACAGCTATGTCAGTGCTGGAAGGTTAGTTAGGATTGTGCCCTTAAGGATATGGCTGCCATACATTTCTCACAATCTCCTTGCAACAGTCTGAGGCATAATGTGAAAAAAAATATGGTAGCCATCAGGAAGCAGCCACCAGGATAAACAATGGTCCCCTTCTTGTTTCAAATCTATTTTTAAACTTTAAAAATAAAGTTTATTAAAAATAAAGTTTAAAGCCCAGCACCCTGTTCCATCAAGAAGTAGGCCCATATCCATCTCTCTCTCGCTCTCGCTCTCGCTCTCGCTCTCGCTCTCTCTCACACACACAAAGGAATTTAAATGGGAGAGCTTTGTGATGAAATGAATGTAAACAAATGAATAATGAATTGAGTGCAGCCTTAAACAATGAAAACGGATGGTATACCAAATCATTCACAACGTTTGCTCGCATAGCCTGGTCTCCCTCAAGCATGGCATCTCCTCATTGTAGAATGGCTCCTAACCCACTTCTCTGTGCATGGTCATCTTACAAACCAGTCCACTGCCCTGTATGTAGAGAAGCAGGCGAGCATTTCACCAGGGAATAGTCTGGGAGCATGAGATGCTGTTGAACATCAGTGGGGCTGGACCTGATCAGTGCCTGGATGGGAGACCGGTGGGATTTTCACATAAGCTGCTCTGAGCTTTCTAAAAGGAAGAGCAGGAAATATGTAAATAAATAGGCGACAGTCCTATTTTTCCAGGTGTGGAAAAAAGAGAAAGGCATTTGTAATGTTTGTGATGCTTGTGCTTTCCTAGGAGCGTTTTCTCCCTCCTCTCTCTCTCCCTCTTCAGAGTGTGATGTGGTTAACGCAGTCACTAATGCACTTGACTTCCTTATTCCTCTCTGGAGCATATTTCTCTTCAACAGATGTTTCCCAAATAATTAAATGGTGTTGAGCATGCATTATTGACAATCTCAATGCCTTGCTAATGTACTGCACACTTAAAACATTTTTTTTCCACCAGCAGGGCTGAGTGTTCAGGAATGTTGTGCTTATTTACAAATAATTGCTATAACGGACTTTGGATTTCTCAATGGGAAGAGAGAGAAATTGTGATGATTCAGTTATTTATTGAAAGGTGGCTTTTGCCATTCTTTATTCTACAGAGATAGCCCTGAATGCTCAGACAGTTCTGAAATGGTTGCTTTAAACATGAAGGAAAGCCATGCACTTCCATTGCCCTCAGAGTACAAATTGCCATCCTTCCCTGTTTGTTGTCAAACGTGGGAAGAGAAACAAAACAGCTAACAGCACAAGTCGATTTGTGTCTACTTAGAAGTAAGGATAATTGAATTCAATGGGACTTACTCCAATGCAAATGCGTATAGGATTGCAGCCTACGCAAATTACTCTGTATGCCACATTTGTCTCCATGAACTAAGAACGCTCCGTATTTTTTCTTGTCCCCTTTCTGGCATTTTGACTTCAGCGCACAAGCCTATAACATAGGACCACAGTCATTGCTTTCCTTTCCTTCGCACATGCCCCATAACTACTGTCCAGATGGTAAATATATGTTTGAGTGGCAGCTGTTCTATCATGTCAATCACAATATGCATTATATTTTTTATTATTATTATTATTATTATTATTATTATTATTATTATTATTATTATTATT
>JAJKFI010000037.1:6008927-6050815 GCA_029204185.1 Lerista edwardsae
AAGGAAGGAAGGAAGGAAGGAAGGAAGGAAGGAAGGAAGGAAGGAAGGAAGGAAGGAAGGAATTTCAGGCACTTCGGATTCAAGCCATGTCAGAGCAGTGGGACTGGGAGGAGATGTCACTTGCTTCATAACACAGCTGAGCATTAGGAGAAGGACAGGTGGCATCATTAAGTACTTCCCACTGGCGTAGCTAATGAAAGTGTAGCCCGATGCAGAGGGCAAAATTATGACCCGGAAGTGACATCACAACAAGTGAAGTCACAGTTTTATTTTCACTTTCTGTGGGTTTTTCCCTGTGGGGTTTTTGTTTTTTGTTTTTTGCTATGTTTGACAGAATGAAGATATTAAATTCCGATTTATTTTATTGCATTCTTCTTGAAATTATGCATTGAATGATATATAACATGACAGTATTATTCCTAAAAACTGTGATTTTAACAAACTGCAGTTTTTACATGACAGTTGTATTTTCGTTTTCTGGGGCTTGGGCCATAATGTGTAATAGAGTAAAGACAGAGGCATTTCTAGGGTATGGCAAGGGGGGCACGAGCCCTGGACGCCATAAGGTGGGGGCGCCATTGGCATGGTGCCCTCCCGCATGCCCCCGCCATGCCCCCCCCGCCGGACTTACTTCTGTGCTGCGCTCGGTGCTTGCTTCTGTACTTACTTAAAGTGCCCAGCTGCCGGGGAAGCCGCCTGAGAGGCGCGCGGCTTCCCTTAGCTGCTGTTCGGGCAAAGCAAGGAGGCGGGGCTTGGCTTCTGCCCGCCATGTTAGCTGACATGGCGGACAGAAGCCACACCCTGCAATGTCATGACGTCGTGACGTCATGACGTTGTGTGCCCTGGGCGCAGTTTCGCCCTGGTATGCATCTGAGTAAAGATATTACACTCCCGGCTGTTTCATTGCAATGTGCCCTCCCTTACCTTTCTAACATGATGGTATTATTCATACATGCCAATGTTTTCAAAATTTTGGCCACTAGTTTCAAGTCCAGCTTGTTGCTCCCCTAAAGCTTGTTGCACCTAAAGCCTGCTCTTCTATAGCTACACCCCTGGTAATGTCATTCGCTCCTGATTGACTGTGCAGTTGCAATGAATTCCACTGCATAGTGACTTATTATGTGGGGAACCTGAGTTCCACTCTGCACAATCAATCCACAGGTGCTAATCATGGTAAAATTTATATTGCCCTTTATCCCAAAATGAAACAGCGGGAAGGTGAGACCCCATAGTTAACTGAAGACTCTCTTTTTTAGTTTTTTTATTTTTAACTATTAATGTATTCCTTGATTATCATGATTGTCGTTGCACATTCTGTACATATGGTGCTTTATGAAGTAGCATAAGCAAAAGGCAGATTTTTGCCCCTGAGTTTACAATCTAAACAGTAGAAGCCAAAAGGACTGCAAAAGGGAATGTATGTGAACAAATTTGTTCTTACTAAACAATAATTGTTACTATCATAGTAATTATTGTGGTAATACATCATCATGCACAATGCTTTATACAACAATGCGAAAGCCAAGGAGTTTACAATCTAAATGAGCAAAGGTGACAACAAAGGGTGAAAATCTCATAGAGAACAGGCTGGAACAACAAGGATTAGTATCAACAATTAAATAAATCAACAGGTACTTATATACCGCTTTTCAACATGAAGTTCACAAAGCGTTTTACAGGCAAATAGTAATAATGTTAAATGGCTTCCTGTCCCCAAAAGGCTCACAATCTTAAAAAAAAGGCATACCACCAGCAACATCCACTAGAAAGACACTGCGCAGGGGTGAAAAGGGTCAATTACTCTCCCCCCTACTAAATATAAGAGGAACACTTGAAAAAGTGCCTCTTGCCCAGTTAGCAGGGGTAAATGCAGCTGCTTTTAGTTAAGCTTCTGTTCAATTTAGGTTGGGGAGAAAGGGGTTAAGCAAAAGGTGAATATTGAGCATGGGTTAGAAAGAAATGTAGCATAATGTAGGTGTGCTTCCAGGACAGTTCCATACATAAGGGGTAGTGAGGGACAATGGGCAGAGTCTTTCAAAAGCGCATAAGGTTTAGGCCGCTCAAGGTAGCCTTGCTTCTTTGTCCCTGGGCTTCAAATGTGTAGCAAAACTATATGCTTATCATGATATCTGGGGGCCTGACCTGTCCAGACTGCCCCCAGGGGTCATGGGAAAAACTGTTTTCTATACTGTATGTAGGATATAATTACATAAACAATATGATATAGATAATCACATAAACGAAGCATATCATCTAATAAACCAAATTGTAACAAAATAGCTGGGAAAGGTAGAATCAGTTTGGAATAACTGAAAGTCACACATGATTATGTATGCAAACTTTGAGGATTAACTGTTCTAAACAGTGCCCGTAGTCCTGTTGACTGGCTTTGATTTCTCGTATTTGTTAGGAAGCCTTTTGCTCTGGGAATTAAATGGACATTATCAAACAGGTTAGCATTGGGCAGGAATCATGTATCTGGAAACAAATATACAGAAGCAATGACAAAATCAGAGAGGTCAGCATCTCTTTGTAAGGGGGTCAACTTCCTTGCAACAATGTCAAGATAGTGTTGAAAAATATTCTCCTTCTAAAGGCCAGTAAAATGTTCCTGGAGGTAAACTGTGATTATGAATTGCTTTGGTCAAAATGGGTAGTTGGTTCTTTTTCTCAAACTGTATTGAAGCAGGGAAAGACATTACAGTACTTGAAAAGGTAGCAGAGGGCAACAAGGCTAATCCAGGATTAAAGAAAATGAGCTTTGAGGACAGTGAGAAGAAGCCCTTAACCAGCAAGGCCTGGAGGGAACAGAAATTATATTTGAACGGAAAATCTGGTAAAAGTCAGCAAAAAAGGCTTCAGGTTCAGACACAAAAAGATCCAGCCCATGGATTTGTACATGTAGGTTAAAAATAGATAAATGGACATGCCTGAAACAAAATTTCACCCTCAAATATATTACTCTATATTTATCAAAAAGGAGTGCAGTAGTCAAAAACATTTCCTCCAGGAGACCCTAATAAAGTAACCAGAAGACCGGCGATGCGCACTTGTACATCGCCGCCCATTGCCCCGCCCCATCACCCGGCACGAGGCACGAGCTTGAGGGAGCCATTGCCAATGACGTTGGCCGGGGGCAGGGCGAGTGTGGATATTACCAGTGCTCGCCCCACCCACTGCCCATTTGGGCTCCGACCAGCGTCGAGGGAGGTTGGTTGGGCTGGGGCTTGGGGTCTCTCTGGGGCCTCCTGGCCGGGTTGAGCACCCAGCCATGTCCCGGCCGTGCTCTGTTGGTGCTGGCTTCAGGGCTGGGGGGGGGGTCTCCTTTGCCACGGCTGCATGCCTCCTCGGCTGCCACGGCCTCGGCTTTAGGCCGCGGCTTGGCGTGGGCTGCAGCGGGGGACGCTGCCTCGCCGCGGTCTCTGCTGTGGCTGCGGCTTGGCAGGCAGGAGCCTTGGCTTTGTCCTGGCCATGGTTGGGGGACTCTGCGGCAGCCATGGTTCTCTGCGGCTGCTGCACAGTCCCACTTTGGGCTGCGACTTGCCGCTGGCCGCAGTGGGGGCACACTGCCTCGCCGCAATCTTTGCAGCGGCCACAGTTTTGGGGGTGGGAGCCTCGGCTTTGCCCCAGCTGCGGCTGGGGGGCTCCGCAGTGGCTGCGGTCACCTCGGCTGCCTTGGGGTCACGGCCTCAGCCATCTCTCCCAGGCCAGGGGTGGCTGGCCGGTGCCTTGGGCGGGTGTGGGGACCCCACATGATGGGCTCCTCTCCTCACCTTCCCCCTTGGGCAGGCAACTGTCGAGGGGAGAGGCTCGGGCATTTTTACCATGGCCCGGGCTTCTCTCGGCCGCGGCCTTTGTTCCCTGCTTGCCATGGCCTGGCGGGCGCTGCAACTTACATTCCATGCGCTGCCGCAGCACATCAAGCCCAGTGAGCCTGCGGCGGTGCTTGGCAGGCCGCAGGCCTATGCCCTGCCATTTTGTCTGGGGCCTCATAGTGGAGGGTGGTAGCTGCCCCTCCCCCCACTTCTCAGGAGCTCAGGCATGGGCCTGGCCAACAGGCTGGCTGCTCCAATGTACAGGCATGCCGGTCAGGAAGTGGGGGTAGCAGGCCTCCAAACTCTTTGCTTACCTCTTTGGGTGCAGGGGTTTGCCCACTCCCCTTTTTTCCATTAGGAGGGCTATGGGTCACCTCCACTGTGCTGCTGCCTGCTAATGTTGCAGCTTCCATTATGGGTGCTCACAGTGCTCCGGGTGGATATCCCTGCCCTGTGGGAGTTGTTTGCCCTCCCCAACATGAGCTATGCGTGGGGTCCTTGTGCCAGTTGGTGGCTGTGGGGGCCCCTCTGCAGCGCAGCATTCATGCTCGCTGAGTGGCTGCTGCGTGGGAGGGAGGGCAAGTGCCACTTCCCCTCCCCCTTTTTCCCTTACTATATAGATATATATAATAGCTAACCAATAAATAATAATAGCAATGATATTGATATTAGTAATAATTTTATATTTAAAATATTATATATATATATACACACACACACACACACACACACACACACACACACACACACAGAGTTACTCAATTTACATGGCAGCCCGGCAAGGCTGCTGCATTAATTAAATATATGGACATAATCCATAGGGCCTTCTGGGAGCATGAGGGATCCATTTGGCTTAACTATGATGACCATTTTAGGTTATGAGCAGCCCATGATTCCACCCTAGGTTGGCATATCTCTCAGCGGGAGCTATGGGTTCAACTGGTAGTGCCAGTGAAAGCCATTGGCGGTGACCGGTCTGACAGCGGACATGTCATCTCACGTAACTCTGCTCCACCTGGTCATCTCAGGGCCAGCTCTGGTGGGGCGGGCAGTGTGTCCTAGGTTCCGAGGACATGCCAAGAGTTTAATTCAACAGGCAAGTGTAGGAAAGCTAATTGACCTTTTACCCATGCCTGTGTACTTTGTGGGGCCAAGCACGCAGTCTCATCTTGCCCCAAGCTTACATCATTCCAAGCTGGAGGCCGTTTCCACAGGGGGGATGGAAAGGAAGGCATCCCTCAGCCCCTGTCGGTTTTCAGATTCCTGCACCTCCTCCTATGCACCCCACCCACGCAAAAATTTGCGCTCGGTGTTGGGCATAAAGGAGGTGATTAGGAACGAGATTTTGAAGGAGGTCAAGGTGGGCCGTGTCTTGGGCTCTTTCACTGTTCCTCCCCTTCCCAACCTGCAAGTATTCCTGCTTGGGGTGGTTCCCAAGAAGACCCCCGGAGAATTTAGACTGATCCACCACCTGTTCTTCCCAAGAGGGGTTTTTGGAATCCCCCCTCATTTATGCTCAGTGCGCTCTTTGGATGAGGTTGCAGAATGATTTGGATGAGGTTGCAGATTCCTGGGTTGCAGAATGCCATTGCCAACACTCTCTCTCACTTTCAGGAAGAGCGCTTTCAGACATTGGCACCTGCAGCCAGGAAGGACCCCAATCCCATGCCAAAAGAGCTGTGGAACCTTGGTTCCATAGGGCCCAATGGGCCATCTGGTCAGCCCTAGCCTCATCCACGCAGAACAGTTACTGTGCAAAGGTCTGTGAGTTTATGGAGTTCAGGGCGGAAGCCACCTTGCCGGCATTGGAGTCGGTGCCTGCGGTCCAGGTGATGCAGTTCCTTATTCATCTCCATGATAGAGGGCTGGCTCCCCAGTCATTGGCCGTTTACATGGCAGCCATATCTTTCTGGGCTTAAGCCCATGGATGGCCTGATGTCGGTTCCGACTTCAGGGTATGCAAAATGTTGGAGGGCTTCCACAGGGAATCCCCTGCGGTACCCAGTGGCAGAAGGCCTGTTACTTTGGGCATTCTCGGGGACTTAGGCAGCAATTTGATCTTCTATGCGAGGGCCCCTACGAAGCCCACCTTTACTGGGTGGCTGCTTCTTTGGCGCCTTCCACCCTGGTGAGGTCCTTGCAGCCTCGTCCATGGACCAGTCTGCCCGTGCCCTATTGATCAGGAACATTGGGACCTATCAGAACCGCATTCTTATTTACTTGTGATGCTCCAAAACTGACCAGAGGGGTCGGGGAGTGAGGGTCACACCATGCTGTTCACCTGAAGCGGTCATTTGCCCAATGGATGTCATTAATAGGTACCTGGATTTCAGACCCCCCTATGGGGGATACCTGTTGATCCATTTTAGTTCTGCCCCGCTGACCCTGTTTCAGTTCAAGTCGATCTTTAACAGGGCGCTGGGGGCCTTGGGTTTACCTAGTGCCGAGTTCGGCCTGCACTCATTTAGAATCGGGGCACAGTTGGGGCTGCCACCTGAAGTTATACAACGCATTGGCCGTTGGAGGTCTGGCATGTTCAGAACCTATATCCGTGATTGGGATGGGTCTTAAGTAGTTTACCCTGTGTGGACAGTTTCTCAGGTTATGTTATGTTATTGTTTTGTTGTTTTTTGGCTGGCATTCCAAGGCCAGGACCAATTAGAGTTCTTATTATGGGGCACTCCATCATCTTCTGGGCACTCAAGAGGGCAAGTTCCAGCAGTTTCGGTTCCCAGCTGGGACTGGGGAGCTCCGCCTGCATCAACTGTGTCGCCAAGAGAGGGATGTAATGGGGGCAGCTTCTTCCGTTGTTTATAGAGTTTATTAATCAACCGCCCCAGGTACTAGTAATTCATTTAGGTGGTAACAACCTGGCTCAGATCCGTACTGTCACGTTGAGGGTTCAGGCCAGCAGGGATCTACACCGCATGGCAACTTTGGTCCCTGGTATTACCATATTGTGGTCGAATCTGCTGCCATGTAGGGTTTGTAGGGGTGCTCTGTCCCTGGTCAGGATTGACCAGGCCAGGCAAAAAATCAATGATTACCTGGGGCAGGTCACTTCTCAGCAGGGTGGGACAGTGATTGCCCATCCTCGGATCCGTTTCGGCATCCCTGCCCTGTTTCGAGGTAACGGGGTGCAGCTTTTGCCCCTCGGGACCGACATCTTCTTACAGGACCTGCAGCAGGGCATTCGTTGTTGTTTTCCTTGGGGCGGTCAGAGACAAGCTCTAGGCTGTCTCCACTGTGTGGCAGGTAGCGTGTGGGGGGGTAGGTAAGTTCTTGGAATTGGCGTCCATCTGAGGCAGCATGGTTGGGGATCGGCCAGGCTGCTCATAAGTTGCCCGACTGGCTCGGTGAGACTTTCAGGCCGTCCCCTGATCAGACTCAGCGAAGCTACACTTTGGCTGCAGCCAAGGTAAGTCTAAGTGGTCACGCTGCCTCTGCCTTAGGGTAGGTGATGATGGACTCAGCTTGGCAATGACGAGCTGGAGTCAGGTGTCAGATGGCACGCCCATTGTGGTCATCCAGATCGTCCCAGGGAGGCAGATGGCTAGGGCCATTTCCCCAAAGATCCTGCACACTCAGGTATGCTCTGCTGCATTAAAATTGTACATAGTTAATAAACTGGCCCTGATAACTCCAAGCTCTGATCTCGTGTCTTTCTTGAGCAGTGTGGGGTAATTAAAACCAGAATTAAAAGGAATCCGTTCTCAACACTTCATGTTGCTGTTTAATATGCACCAGAAATTGCCACATATTAATCACATGTTACATATGGTATTTGACATTTGATCCTTTTATGGCTAACCAAACTTAATGAAAGTCAGGAAGCCAGCAGAGTGAAGCAAGTGCCCATGAACATCAGCAACCACATAAATCCAAGCAAATAAGGCAAAAAAGGCGTGGTACCTTAGTTAAGACTTGTATTAGATTAGGTTCCAAGAGATTAGGCAGGTTGAGTTGTCAGCAGTACAATCCAGGTCCAAACACAGTAGGCAATCAGATGTTTTAGGCAGTAACAAGTAATTCCACAGGACTTCTTAATACATATTCCAAGTTCACAGTATACTGCAACACACTAGTCATAGAACACAGCAGATACTGCCAAACAGATAGCAGATACACTAACTCACACACACTAGAGCACACACTATCTAGAAACACCCTGTCTGGAGAAAACTTCTGAATGCTGCTTAAATCCATCACAGTGGTAACTCACTTCGGGTGAGTGTGCCTTGCGGCATGTACTTACAGTGTACAGCTGTGCTGTGTTGCCTTAACTAGCTGCTCTTCTCTCAGTATTTCCCAAACTACAAAATTCCTTAGTCTGCTCTCTTTAAGCCTATTACAGCTTCACAGCCTAACAGATCCAAGGATATTACAGTTCACCATTTGACAGCAGTGGGGAGCTCATATGCAATGGTATTTGGTATTTGATTTGCAATGATGTTTTGCTTTTGATCATACTTGATAAATGTGATTTGTAATGGTACATTCGTGCCTCGACATCCTGGAACCTCCTTGGATGCTGAAACTTGTGGATAATCAAATCTGCTGGTCAGGCACCCTGTTTCCCTCTGAACACGACCGAAGTTCTGTTCTGGTTGCGTTCTGAGGGCCAAAAATAGTCATTTCCAGTTTTCTCCCCAAATCAGAGATGATTATTTTCAGCCCTCAGAACACAGCTCTGGTTGCTTTTGGAGCGCCTAGGGCTGGCTGCATCTGTGGTTCATTAAAACTAACCATCCCTGAGAGCCGGGTGAGCTCAGAACGTGGCCGATTCAGGCCGCATGACTACCTCAGTTCTGCTCCTGCTATTTCACAGGCACAGATCCAAGGAACGTGTAGGGGAGGCTAGCGCCTCCCCTGGTGCAAGGGCATGAACATGCCCTTGCGCAGGGTTGGCTCCAGTGGCCTCCCAAGTTGCATTGGATGCAGCGCAGGTCTGCTGGCCACCCTGCTCCAGCGCAGCATAGGATCGATCTCCTTCCACCTACAATACCAAAATCTACCATACAAGGCTGTTCGCAGGATTCCGGTGACAGTGTACATGAGGAGCTTCAAACAATCGAAACCCACTACCTAAATGCTCATTATTGTTTTGAAATACTCATTAGGATAGCATCATATAGTTTTGCTTGGTTTTTTTTTTCCAGGGGGAAAAAAAAATATAATTTGAACATGTTTTGGAATATGTTTTTGAATCACTTTGTCTTTCTCCCTCAGGTTCATATATTATATTCCCTTGAAAAGTATTCCCCTGAAAAGTATTTCTGCAATGGAAGTAAAATGTCACAACGCAGATGTCCAGTCGAAGCTGCACAGATGTGCCTGATTCTCAAATGCACCACTGCACAGACATCTTCATACTTTCCTCCGACGCGTCATTGGAAGACCTTACCGGCTTGTGCATTCACACACCTTCGACAGAGATGTGCCTTTTCCTCCCCCTTTGCTGCATCTAGATCCCAAGCTGAGTTGCCTAGTTGGCAATGATTGATTACCCAATTTCTAATTAAACCTGATCCAATCACTTATTATGCAGAGTGGAACAAACAAACTGAAGTCAACTGTCAGTCCTGTGATTGATGATACTGTCAATCCAGCTTTTGTTGTGTCTAATGTCTTGACGCTTGTTACAACCAGCCAAAGCTGTGCAGGACAAAGGGTTCTGTCACTCTTCACATGAATTCACACCCCTGCAAACACACCCAATTTTTTAACAGAAAAAAAAATTATTGAGAACAGCAGAGGTTTTGTTTGGGTTAGTTTGCACAATGAGATCAAAGTCCCCCAGAGACCTGGATTTCTTCAGTAGCAGGGAGTGCAAGTGCAGAAGGGGGGAGCGTTGGAGGGTTTGGCAGGGGGGCTCTTGGTATGGTAATAAACCTACCTTGGGGAGAGTGACAGATATGACATTAAAGCAAACCTAGCAGGGTAATAATTTATTTTCTATTGTCTGCCAAGCAGGATTCTCTTAGCAGCCCTCATTTATAAATTTTTCAGTTTTAATGTTTTAATTATTTAAAATGCAAATAGGTTCCCTGAAGAAAGGCGCAGAAAATACAAATTCCCTAAACAGATTCAACTTTTGAAGTTGCGTTCACACATGGCAAATCTTTGTCTTTTCCTGAGCTCGGTATTTATTTTAGAAGAGGTGAGCCACCATTTGTTTCCCAAGGTTTATTTTAACTTTTTGTCTCTGCAAGATTATTTCTTTTCACCCTTGTCAAGCACGCGCGCACACACACACACACACACACACACACACACACACACACACACACACACACACACACACACACGCCTCCAGAAAAGAGATTTGCTTTCACAAAAAATATTTCTCAATGTCCAAAATATATGCAACTCTTGATCTGTGTTACTGACACATCATTCTGTATATGAGATTCTGAGTCCATATTTGAATGTGATCTATTAAACTACCTTTACAAGGTATAAGAATATAAGCCCTACCCAACCAAAGATAAAGCACTTTTAAAATTCTACACATTTCAACCGGAAAATTAAGTACATGTTTAAGCTTCTTTCAATGACTCCAAATATTCAGGTTTGATTTGATACTCAAATTATATTTAGCACATTTCTATCATTACTTCAAAGTATTATGTACTGTGCTATGACTACAAAATCAGCCCAAAGCACATATCTTTCAAAGATTTGATAAGTCCATTGTCATCAACAAATATACTCCTGTTATTTTAGGCTTCACTACTACCCGCATTAAGTGGCTAAAAACCCGATCCTATGCATATCTACGCGGAAGTAAGCCCCGTTATCATCAATGGGGCTTGCTCCCAGGTATGTGTGGATAGGATCACATATACCTGGGAATAAGTCCTACTAAACTTAATTAGACTTACTTCTGAGTAGACATGCATAGGATTGCATTGCCAGCCTGCCCCTGAGATTTGGCACTTCTCCCATCACAGGGCATTCCATTCACCTCATTATATTAGCCTAAGAGGAAGCGTGATGACCACACTAGATATTGCATTTTCAGCTCAATTCTTTCTGGGGCTTACACTGATAAATTTAATGATCTGTCAGGATATGTCCCAGACTGACAGTGGTAAAACCTCTCCACCTTTTGGTGGGCTACGGCCACCAAGGCTAATGGTCAGAGCAGCATGCATGTAACAACAGACCACTGAACCTCATCATCCCCGTCGTCATGGTAAGTTGATGGTGGTGGTGGTTTGGGGCAGAGAGTGGGCTGGGCCAGAGACAGGAAGAGGTGGTGGAGGATCTTGGTGGCAACCACCCATACTGGTCCTATCCCCTCTTCCTAGCCCAGACCCAGTCCCAGGAGTTTTCTCAGACTTATACCAAAAGAACTGGCATAGATCCAAGGGGACCCAGGAGCCCACATGGACCCCCACGTGAACTATAGAGAAGTACGTAAAAAAGCTGCCTGGTTCCCCCAGCATGCAATGTGCACACCATTGGTGGTGCTACTGTACATGGCCCAGGCTGACTGGGAATATGCTGACAGGCTTAATAATTCTAGCAGCCACAGGGAGACCAAATCCAGATTGGGACTGTGAGGATAGGGACCATAATCCTTTGTCCGTACCATGGCTGCAAGCCACTAAGCCCCTCCACCTATCCAAGCCCCTCCACCTACAGTTGAAATTTGGCATGGGGTAAAAACCTCCCATTAGCATTAATGGGAGCCTTTCCTTCTTTGTCAAAAAGCAGCTGCAAGGGGGAAAAAATCGATGTCTGTGGGAACAAAGAGTTAAGATTCCCCTCTCCCTGTTGTGGTCCAGATGTGATTGGTCCTCCACATGCAGCTGCTATTTTTCAAAGAAAAGTTTTGTTTAGTGGTACTAATCGGCTAAATGTAACAGGTAATTTGGACCCAGGATTACAATGCTTCCAGAAAATACTCAGGCTTAGACTCTGATCATCCTCTAAGGCTGTTAGTTGAGTTTTTTTCAACCTGCGTTATAGGCAGTGGGGTAGCTAATAGGGTGGAGCCAGCGGGGCCATTGCACCAGGCAATAAGCTTTAGGGGGCGGTAACAAGCAGAGCTTGACACTAGTGGTGAAAACTGTGAACGAATAATACCATCATTATACATATATATCATTGGAAAGGTAATTTAATGCAAAATGCAATGAAACAAACCATGTTGGAATATTTTTATACTATCAAAAGCTATGGCCAATTAACCAGAAAATGTTTAAATTGTGAAAACCTTGGGGATAATAATACCATCTTGATATATGTTATTGGAAATAATTTAATGCTGAATGCAGTGAAACAAACCACATGGGAATATCTGTATTCTATTAAAAGTTATACCCATATAACCAGAAAACTTTCAATTTATTTACTTAGAGTGCAATCCAAACCTGGAGTTAGGCCGGCACAGTTAGGCCAGCAAAGTTTGGCCAGCACAAGGAACACTGTAAAGTATGTTTAGACCATGCTTGGAGTCACAGAGGCCAGCACACAGACACACAGCGCAGACTCACAGACAAAGCACACAGCACGCAGACCATCCTCCCTGACTCAGAGAGTGGTCCAAACACACTTTCCGGTGGCCCTTGTGCCAGCCAAACATTGCTGGTCTAACTTTGCCAGCCTAACTCCAGGTTAGGATTGAGCTCTTAATAAATTAAGGGCACAATCCTAATATAAACAGCGTCAGACTGATGAGGCCGACGGGCCAGCACCATATCCAGCGCTGCTTCGGGTGTGGAGCCTCCCCGCAGCAAGGGAGCATGCTCTCCCTTACAGTAGGGGAGGCTCCAGCCTCCCCTATGTGCTCCTCGGATCTGAACCCGCTAAAGAGCCAAATTGGGGCCGTGTGGCCTAGCTGATGGGCTTAGGAAGTGGCCGTATGGCCACCTCCCAAGCCCGCCAAAGTCCCGCCTCTCCGTCGGCACTCTGAAGCCAATGCTGCGAGCAGAGTCGGCTTCAGAGTTGGAGCACCAATGCAGGGGTGCTGCTCGGTGCCTGCACACCAGCACTCCACCCCTTGCGTCGATGCGATGACACCGCATCGACGCAAGGGGCACACTAGGATTGCGCTGTAAATTTGATTTTGTGCTAAAAAATTTTTGCCCCGGGTAGCAGGTGCCTTAGCTATGCCACTGGTTATGGGGCTTCTGTGGATATTTATCAGGGCGTCCTGCCAGAGAATATTAGAAAGGACAGGCAATCTTCTCTGAAAATCAGCTTACCCACAGCTTGTGATGCACAGCTGGGTGTGTTCTGGGTGTGCACACTCAATTAGAGGTGACTGTGACCCAACAAATCTGACCAGCGCTCTATATACACCTACAACCTGCAGGATTTCTGTGGCAGATGTGCAGAAGTTTCTCTGCAAATGAGATGATGTAGAAAGAGGTAGGCTTGGATGCAGAATATTGGAACAGTGCTCTTCTTGATTGCAATGGGGCAGCCACCCCTTTGTGTACTGCTGCATTTCACACTTGGCCCTCTATTAGTCTTACAGGGAGAAGAAGCCAATGCCTAAGATATTTAAAGGCCAAGACCAAAGGACTTTATAGGTCCAAACCAGTAACTAGAGTTATTATATGGAGGTATACAGAACCAGTGCCAAAACATTGAGGCTGGTGTGAGTCAATCACAGGATTCTATTCCTCTTTGGAAATAGACCACTCTGGTCTACAGCAGGGGTCTCCAAACCCCAGCCCTAGGGCCAAATTAGCCCTCCAGAAGATTTTTATCCAGCCCTTGGCAGGTCATGTTTCAGAGCCCACCACAGATATAGGGGTCACCATTTAAATGCCCTTATATACGATGCGCCCTCTTGCTGAAACATTTGGAGACCCCTGGTCTCAGGGGCATATCTTACCTTTAGCCTGGGATGGCACAAGCCATGGGCACTGGGCAGCGGCGGGGCGCCATTGCACGCGGTCTGGGCGATACCGCGTGGTCTTCAGCCCGCCCGCCCACGGCTCCCTTACGCTCAGAAATGGAGCTATTCCGGGTGAAGGGAGGCGTGTTGGGGCGACGTGCAGGGGTGGGGCGACGTCCTAGGGGCGCGGTTTCGGTGCCAGCCATGGGCGCACTTGGGCCTCCGTGCACGCCTGCCTGGTCTACAGCAACCGAAGCATCTACATGCAGTCTTTAACCTCTGTGGGATCACTTTTCTGAGCATGCTTCATTGTATGAGCAGACATTGATTAGGATTAAGCTTAGCCAAGAGACAGGCAAGACCAGCAAGCACACAGGATGGTCCATACGAAAGAACGAATGGCACAAGAAGCAGCAGCTACTACAGACATACTACAGAGAAGAAGGCAGTTCTAAAAAGCCAGAGTTTGGGTGGCAAACAAAAGCAGGTTCTGAGACACCAGGAGGAAAATGGCTCTGCCTGCACTGGCTCCACTTCTGATCTCATTTTACTTCAGGCAAAAAATTGGGGCGACTCTAACTTCATTTCTTATCAACACTGGTCACAGCGTGGAAGGGTTCTTCACCAACCTCAGACTCCCAACAGAATGCCCAGTGCAGGTATGAGGCTGACAACACTCATTCGGTAGCTTGACTACCTGGAGGACCAGAGCCATAGAGTTGCATGAGCCTAAAGTGCAAGAAGAAAGCATTAGTTCAGCTGTCCAGTGAAAGGAAGAAGCCAGACCTACTATTGTACCAGGTCCAGCCAACTCATAGTGTTGACCACAGGGCTGATGTTGCTCTACCTATTCCCTTCAGCATTTGAGATGTATTCTGAGGCTCCCATGC
Source organism: Lerista edwardsae (assembly GCA_029204185.1). Lineage (NCBI taxonomy): Eukaryota > Metazoa > Chordata > Lepidosauria > Squamata > Scincidae > Lerista > Lerista edwardsae. Next base: position 6,023,489 of record JAJKFI010000037.1, read on the forward strand.
ATGGACTTCATGATTGCTTAAGAAGTCCAGTCTCCAGTTCTGGCTTTCTTGACACCGACAGCATGCATCAATGCTTCTGTGGATCCCAGGAAAGTGCAATACGAGATGCAGTGGGCCTGTACCCAAGGAAAAGACTATTTGAATGAATAATAGGTTTGAGAGTAAGACATCATAGATCTAGTATTGTATCCAGATGCAAATCTCTTTGAACTTTACATGCATTCCTGTTCAGTTCCTTCTTTTGTGCTATTTCTATTAACCACGACATTCTGGCTGAATGGGAAAGGGAAAGACTGGCTTGGAAGAAGGGGCAAAGCGCTCAAAGTGGCATTCACAGTCATTTCCCTGTGTTCCGCATGGATACTGAAATAGCTACAGCAGTGGTTTTCACAATTTTTAGCATCAGGACTTTCACTTTACCAGATGCTCAAGCTTCTGTGCCTATAATGGTGATTGGGAAGCAGTGCTCCCAAGTAGTGAGTTGTGTAACCCTTGATGCACATAGCCTAATCTGCCCAGGCAGTTTCACGGCCCACCAAAATGGGGTCATGACCCCATAGGTGGGCCACGGGCATGTCAACATGGTATAAGATATGGCTGCTTCTGAATTCTTAGGAAGTTCCATGGACTTAAATACCACTTCTCCAGGACTGGATTGCAGCTGCTCTTCTTTGCAGCTTTTGAATGAATAATAGGTTTGAGAGTAAGACGTCATAGATCTACTATTGTATCCAGATGCAAATCTCTTTGAACTTTACATGCATTCCTTTTCAGTTCCTTCTTTCATGCGACTTCTATTAACCACGACATTCTGGCTGAAAACACCACTTCAGATTTTACTTGCCCAATTGGACATATTCAAAGAGAAAGGGATATGTGGAGGGAAAACCAGGTTTATTTATATAAATAAATAAATAAATAAATAAATAAATAAATAATATGTATTATTTATTTATATAAATTATATAAATTATATAAATTATATATATTTATTTATTTATTTATATACTGTGTGTGTGTGTCTGTGTGTGTGTGTGTGTAATTGTGAAAGTTCTGTATCTAAGCATTCCACACATTCCTAATAAAGATTTGGATAGTGTACAAGAAAGTATATTCATTCTTTCAGATTGAAGACATCATGCTTACATGTCTCTGTATAAAACAGTATAAGCTAGTGGTTCCCAAATTTTTTAGCACTGGGACTCACTTTTTAAAAATGACATTCTATCAGGATACAGCTAGCTGTATAAGACTTTTCTTTAGAAGTTTCACTTTACTAGCTGTTCAAATCTTTGTTTTTATCCTTACTATAAATGGGGGGGGAGGGACCTCCTTCTGGAGCATTTGCTGAACTCCACGTTCATTGGATTGGGGCCATTTGGGGGGCATTGTGTTTCATTTTGCCTGCACTTCGAAGTAGACTGAGGCATGTTCACCTACTCATGAGTAACCATGCATGTACTGCTCTGTTTCAATTTTCATAGGACTCAATACATTTTTCTTGTCTGCTATCAGCTTGTCAGTTTCATGACCCACCAAAAATCAGATGGTGACCCACTGGCGATTCCCACCCCACAGTTTGGAAACCACTGGTATAAGCTATACTATTTACAGAGCAATCCTGACCCACTGTTGTGCCGACGCAGGCCCTCTGCACTGGCTCCTGAATGCTGCAAACATGCCATAAAGCATATTTCTGATAACGTGGCTGGGCAAGCAAGGGGGCCTGTGGCAACTTCCAGAGGGCAGATTTAGCCCCAGACAGGATGAGTTTGCACTGGCTGAGACAGGCAGGTGCAGGGTGAGACAGGGGGTTGAAGGGCGTTCCAAGGATGGGGGAATTTTTTGGTGCTGGAAGGCGGAACAGGAGGCAGATCAGGCCTGGGAGGGGGGATCCATTGTGGTGCCTCAGGCCTCATCCAAACTCCTCTCCCTGGCCTGAACCGTCTTACACAGGCTGTTCATAGTTGGTGCAGTTTCGCTGGTGCAGATCTGAGTAGTTCTATAGGGGTGGCTGGGGTTGGTAAACCAGAACTCATGGAAATCCTTCTGGGCAATTGTGGGGGAGAAGTGTCATCAGCGGCCTGCCTTCCGTTTTCCCCTGTGCCATCTTATAATTCCCAGATGTCTTGCCCTCCAACAGTATCAGAGGCATATTGGGGGGGATGGGAATTGTTCAATACCACCAGGGGAAGGATGAGGACTTCCTGCTGCTACCACTTACTCTCTACTGCCTCCCCTTAAGCCCCTCCCATTTGGTGCCCAGCAGAGAAAGCTAACCAGGATCTGGGAAGCAGACCACTGAGAATCCTGCTGCTGTTGCCACAGGTGGTGGCATGAAGGGGGACTCATGGCCGTTTGTTGTGCAGTCCCCCTGAGCACCATGTGAGGGGCAGCTGGCATACACAAGCATTTCCCAAAGCATGGGGGAAACACAGCCTCAATTGACCCCCTGGAGGACATTTGTCCCAGCCCCCCAAAAGATGGAGCCACTCCTAATAGGCTCCACCCATTATTCACCAGATTCTCCCCAACACCAACCAGAACCCAGGGTTTTGTCCTTGCTCAGATCCCGGTATACTCTGCTGTGGCTCCACCTGCCCTGGCCCCACATCTGATCTGACCCAGAGGACCGCTTTTCAGGAAATCAAAAGCTGGCAACCCTGCGCTGAATATATTAATCACGCTGACACAAATCCATTTCAAACGCACAAGGAAAATACGGTTTATAGAAGCGTTTAGTCTGGACGTTTTACTTCAAGGGCAAGCGGAAGCTAACATTACGAAAAGGCTAAATTTAGCCCATAAAAAGGTTAGTTCAGGCCAGCACTTAGAACATTCAACCTTCTAAATTTTCACTTCAATTAATCTCTCGAAATTCAGTGTCTGATCCCAGTGACAGTTGCCTCTGGGTTCTTCAGAGCAACTGCCAGGGAAAAAATTATCTGACACATATCAAACAAGCAAGAAATGACACTGGACAACATTAATCAAAACTTTCTCATTTCCCGAAGAATTAAGCATTAAATAATTAATTCCAGCACTACAGGCAGCTGTAAAAGAGGCTTCGCGCCTCCCCGCTGGTAAGAATTTGTCCTTGTCTAAAAGACTAGATTGATATATTTATTATTTATCAGATTAATCATGGCCAGGAACATTATAGATTGGCAGTCAGGCCCTGCCAGTTATTTTGTAGGGGGCCTGTTATTGGAGATTGGAAAGAATTTGGTGTATCAGCAACATTCTAAAGGGAAGGGAAAGAAGGGTTTGCCCTCTAGCATTTTTAAAAAGATTTGAAGAGGCTCAAGTGTTCAAAGGAAGAGAAAGCCACAGATGCTGTAGGAGGGGGTCATTGATCCAACACCTTAGTGGAGGATGCTAACGCCCAGGGTCATTTTTATTTCTGCTTGCTAAGGAACAAAATGAGGCCCATTTGATGGGGGTGGAGAGCAGGGGGTGTCAACTCGTTTACAGGACACAATTGGTTTTCATCATAAAGGAGATAGAGATCACTGTAACCAACACGTTCTAGCAAAACATATTTTTGCCTTCCCTTTTTCTGATTGCATTTATTCAATGACCGTAGCTGTGAGAGCAACATTTGCTTTAGGTTTTCTTTTCCATTTGATCGTTTCCTCTGGATCGGAATAGCAGAATTTGTGTGCTGGGCAACCAAACAGATAGCACTAAGGAGCAATAATTTCCATCAGGCTGACATATGGAACAATAAACAGGCTGACATAGGGAACATCAGGCAGAACAATAAAAGTTAGTGTCAATGTGTTTTGCATGTACATCCCATACACAGCTGCCTCCGGGATTTGGGAGGTGTCCATGATCAGAGCACTCTTTGTGGGCCTCCCTAACCCGGAGGAGGTGGGGTGAGTGAACCAAGAATTCTCTCACATGGCATTGCAGAATCTAAGAGCCCTGCTGGATCAGGCTAAAGTGGGTCATTCATCACAAGGGGCTGCTCCAGTCCAGTAATCATGTTGGTCGCAAGAGAGGAGATTCCAGTTGGACATCAGGAAGAATTTCTTGACGATAAGGGTGGTTCAGTGGAATAGATTGCCAAGGGAGGTGGCAGATTCTCCCTCACTGGAGACCTTCAAGCAGAGGCTTGACAGGCACCTGCTGGAGATAGTCTAGGAGAATTTCCTGCAACAGGCAGGGGGTTGGACTAGATGACCTTGTAGTTCCCTTCCAACTCTATGATTCTATGATTCTGTACCTTTTCTCGTTCTATTATGTCCTTTTTGAGACGTAGTGACCAGAACTGTACGTAATCCTCCAGAAGCATTCTTACCATTGGTTTGTACAATGGCATAGTAGCATTGGCCAGTTTATTTTCAATCTTTTTTTTAATGGACTTCTTCACTGCCACTGCACACCAAGTCAACACTTTCATTGAGCTGTCTACCAGCACCCTAAGATCTTTCTCCAGATTCGTCACAGACAGCTCAGAACCCATTAGTCTATATGTGGTTGAGATTTTTTTTTTTTGCCAAATGTGCATTACTTTATATTAACTTACTTATTTACATTTTAACCATCTGCCACTTTCCTACCCATTCTCTGAGCTTCTCTGAAGTGACCAGGGGTGGTGTCAGGATCCAGCAGGCACTGGGGCATGAAGTTGTAAGGTTTTCATTCATTGGGAACTGAGGCCAGCCAAGGGCCTTCTAGCCCCAAATAGAGGGCCATTCTCATTTCCAGGGTGGCTCCAGAGTGTGGGTCTAATCTGGGAATGTGCTGGGGGCTCACAGTTTCCATATGGACCTAGCCATTCCGCCCCAGCCACTCACAGGTTGCTTAAGCAGCCTCACCGTTTGCTTAGGAAAATCTACAGTTGTGTGATCATTCAAGATTTTCCTAAGTAAAATTTAAGGCTGTTGTGACTCCCACAACAGCCAACAGGGTTCTGTCAGACCCCTGAAAGATTCTCTATTAGCCTTGGGAAAGAGGAAGAGTTTGTCTCTCCCTATCCAAAAGCCAGTTCAATCAGAATGGTCTTGCTGATCCAAGATCCCAAATAAATAAATTTCTAATTTTAGGTATAACATCAATTTTTTTTCTCTTTTAGGAGTTTGGAATTTGAGAAAATGTTAAGCAAAATACCCAATACTAACAATTCACAGCATTCTTTCCTTTCCTAGCTTATCTCTATACTAAAGCTTTGGAGCTCTTTTCAGCTAGAGATTCTGATTTTCCAGACAGCAACAACCTGCTTTCATTCATTTGAAGCCCTATACTATCCCTTCTTTAGGAAAAGTAAAACGTTTATTTTTAAAGAACTCACGGGCAAGTCTCTGAGTGAGTTTCTATGTCCTAGCTTCATTCCACATAGCCTCCAATTTTCTGTCTCCAGCCCCCTCTTCTGATCTTATAAGAAACTAACTGATACGCAACCTTGTTGATAACGCATTAAGACGAAATTCCCCTTCAAATTAGCACACACTAGACCGGCAGGCCTGCCCAGCATGTGACCAACCATGGCAAATCCAGCCCAACTGCCAAGCACAGTGACCCACCAGGGGCTTGATAAACATCTTTCTGCAGCCTGCCAGGAAATGCAAAAACTAAGGACGGGGAGGCAGTAGTGGGTCATAAATTGCACTGGCCTTTTCAAAAGATTAAACACATTCATGGAGGATCTAGGCTTAACATTGGCTATTTGCCATAATTGGATAGAACCTAAATGGAACCTCCATGGTCAGAGGTAGCATACCCCTGAATGATAACTTTGTGAAACCGACAACAGGGGAGAGCTATGGCTGTCAAGCCTCTCCTGTGAATTTTCCAGGACCATCTGAATAGATATTGTGGGAAACAGGATGCTGGATTTGATACATCTTGCGTCCACTCCTGCAGGGCAGTTCACATGTTCACACCGTCGGGCTTTCACAGCTCCTGGCACTGGAAAACGTAGATATTGTACTTTTCCTTCTCATCTGAATTTCACGATGTACATTTTTGCTATAATGACATCAGTTGAACAGAGGTGTTAGATTCGTTCTGGACGTTTTTCAACTTTGGCACTCCTTGAAATGGTTTTATCTTTATGAGAGGAATTCCAGATGAGGAAAGGTCTGCTGTTAATTTCATTAAGAGGTCTTGGCACAGTTTGTTACTGGCTGAGTGTGTGTGTGTGTGTGTGTGTGTGTATGTGTGTGTGTGTGTGTGTGTGTGTGTGTGTGTGTGTTTGAATCTATCTAAAGCCTTTGCCAATATACTTTGTCTCAAGTTTGTTTTGTTTTAGAAAACTGTTTTAGAAAATCTCTCTCTCTCTCTCTCTCTCTCTCTCCCCCCCCCCCCAAGTAAGCAAGAGTTTCAGGTAAACTTTCCATCCAGCAAAACAATGCTTCAGTTCTGCACCACTTTCATGCTATCATTCATTTGTGGTTAGGTTTTATGCAACTGCCTTAACTAATGTAATCTGAGGGCACAATCCTAAATTGTGCTGGAATAGGCAGGCCAGCGGGCCTGTGCTATATCCAGCACAGCTTGGGAGAAGGGTGGAGCCTCCATGGAGCTTCCATGGGGCGAGGGCATGTTCCTAATGGCTGCATCCCAGCTAGCCCGCCCACGTGCTAGCCCGCCCGCCCATCCACCCCCACCCAGAAACACCCTCCCGCCCACCCGCGTGCCTCTTGGAATCACTCCTGTGCCAGCCGAACTTGGCTGATGCACAAACAGTGTGGCTTTGGCCAGAGTTGCTGGTCCGACACTGCTGCTATAGTCAGCTCTGCGGATGCAATGCTAGCGCAGAGTCCCAGGATGGCATTCTTGCACCAGCGCTGCATCAGCCCAAGGTCGCTTCTTGGATTGCACCCTGAAACTAACAGCAATTTCACTAGTCCTCTATGTCCAGCAACAGGCATTAGCATAAATCTTATACTACTAGTATAAAACGACTGACAGTTAGTTCACCTGCTACATCTGGGCTGAAGATTCTCTTTGGATGATAGAAGACTAGAATCATGCGCACACATCCATCCTGCATCAAGACATATGAGAAGTGGGTGTTTCAAGCCCAAGGTCTTATGAATCCCGGAGTGGCGTTCCAATAGGGGGGCAAAACATTGTGTTTTGCAGGAGCCGGAGCACTTGGGTAAAGGGCCTCTCACCTTCAGAGTCATTCGCGGCTTGAGGAGCAAAGTCTCTGAGCTAGATCTGGATGCCCTTGGCATCCAGGTCCAATGAGGGATTCTGCTCATAGTAGTTTTGATCCAGCTTGAGTCGTGCTTTCTTGACCAGTAGAGGCATCTGCATCCAATACTTCCATCATATCCTATGCACAGATATCTTTGGATGAATTGGGACAAATGGTTGAAATCCTGCACCAGTTTAGCACTGGCATACCTGGGGAAGTCAAGTGGGGCAAATGTCCCCTGGCGCCACACGGAGGGTGACACCATGCTGCCATCCTCTCCCCACACAGCCCCCTGCCTGCAGCCCACACTAGGCTGCCACTTTTTAAAAGTCCAGTACTGTGCCAATTAAGAACATAAGAAGAGCCCCGCTTGATCAGGCCAAAGGCCCATCTAGTCCAGCTTCCTGTATCTCACAGTGGCCCACCAGGTGCCCCAGGGAGGCATGAGACAACAAGATGCTTGCATCCTCTTGCCACTCCCTTGCACCCGGTACTCTGGTATTCTGTGCCGATCTGAGGGCAGCTCCCTTTTTTCCACCTTTTTTAAAGAAGGGGGCGGCTGTCAGAATGGTGCACCTAGAAAAGTGAAAAAGAGCAGCTGCTCCGGCAACTCCAAGCGACAGCAGCTACAGTGCATTGGTCAGAGCTTCTGGCCCGCCTGCTTTTTTCAAAGCCTTTCCAAGAGATGTGCAACTGGTCCAAGAGGCTGTGGTCACTCGGACCAATCAGTGGCCACTTTTTCCACTTTGAAAATGAGCAGCTGGCCCGACTACTCAGAGTGTGCAGGAAGTAATTCCAGTGACATTGTGCCATTTAGGCGGTTTCAACTCCACTGAAGTCCATGGGCACAAGCTCAGATTCATGCATTCCACCCAAACATGTACAGCATGTGTGTGCTACTAGGTCCCTCCCGTGTGTCATATCCTCCAGAACCTATGTGAACCGACCCGCAAGATGGATGGTAAAGTCAATGCAATATCTCCTGGCAGAAAAAAATGAGCAAGAATTCTAGAAGCAAATTAAGGGCACTATCCTAAAGAGCAGTTAGGCAGGTACACGTCCCCTGCACGGGCCTAGGCGTGTAGCAAACATGTCATGAAGCACATCTGTGCCACTCAAGAGAAGGCTGGGCCAGTTCAAGAATGCGCACCAGCCTGCCTGCACCAGGACCCAGCACTAGGTAAGGCCAGCAGAGTTTGATCAGCACGGGGGATGGAGAAGGCAGAGGAAGGGCAGGGAGAGAGCAGACCTGGGGCGGAGCTGTGGGAGGAGGGTGGATCCAGGATCCAGTACTTAGGCCAGATCCTACCCCCCCCCCAGGCTGGTTGGCCCTTTACTGCCCCTTGGAATTGCACCAGCTATTTCACTGGTACAGCTTCAAGTAGCCCTATTGGGGCTGATGGGGCTTACCCTGGGGTTAGGGGAAAATATCCCCTTACCCCAAGGCAGCCTCCAGCTGCTTCCTAACATGCATTGGAATCAACGCAGGCCTACCTGTGTTTCAGCACAGATTAGGATTGGACTATAAATAAATAATGCCCACCGCACGAAGGCAAATGGAAGAGTTTCTGCAAGACCGTTCATAAGAGCCACCACCAGGTCAGTCATTCTTGTGGCCTGGAAAATGTCCACATCAGCACCAGCTGTCACGAGGCGTATCGAGCAAGGTAAGGACTCCTCTGTGCAACGGAGCAACTCATGGAATGAGAAGGTCAACCATGTCCAAGTCACCACCACGTGAAAACCTTTCCAGCGGTCGCCTGCAGATATTCTGTATATCTCATATATTTTTTAGAGCCAGGATGTGGTGGTTTGGGAACTGGACTTAGACCCAGTGATGTCATTCAGGGGGAACGGACCAGAACGGGCGTTCCGGATCCTAACGGGCTCCGTGGCTGGTTCCGGGTTCCCAACAAGTGCCAATCAAAAGTAAGTTCCTGTTCCTAAATCATTTGAATGACACCACTGCTTAGACTTTTCCAAGTTCAGTTCCCCACTTGGCCATGAACCTTACCGGGTGACTTTGGGCCAGTCACTTTCTCAGCCTAGCCTACTTCACAGGGTTGTTGTGAGGACAAAAGAAGCGGAGGCAGTAGGGACACCACCCTGCGCTCCTTGGAGGAAGGGTGGTATTAAAAAAAATATGGAAAACTGGTTTGTTTTTCAAAGAAAAGGCTTGGGGTTGTTGCCTTTTCACTGTTCTTCCTTTCTCCTTGATGAAAAATGGAGTTGTGATTTTTCCATAAAAGCAGGATCATGCTCTGTAGTGTGCGGTTGCCGCTCAATATTTCCTCTATTGTTGATAAAGAAAAGCCCGGCTTTTGTTTTTTATTGTCCCAAGAGGCAATTTTGTCCAGGTTTACAATAAGCACTTTTCCTGGCATTCGGGTTACCTGTCACAACAAATTCTATTATTTTCCTGTACGTGGAGGCTTCACTTAACTGAACAAGTGTCATTACAATTTTTAAGCAGCAAAGAAGTCATGACAAAGATAATAATCCTGACATTTATCCAAAGTCTATAATGATATCTTTAATGCAAAAAAAACACACCAAAAAAACTCTCTTTATATATTCCTGCTGCATCAGCAATGATGCAAATGTAGAATGTTAAAGGGAAATCCAGAACATTCATTCCATCTATTGTACATTAAAACAAAAACAGACGAAAAAGGGTATTTGACTATGGGTCATTCAAGTAATGTCTTTTCTTTGATCTTTCTGTCTTGTCTATAATAGGTATAGAACTCTTTACTTCCAACTGTATCATGAAAGGTTCCATTCTCTGTTCTATTCCTTTCTTACCCACTGCTGGATGGCAACCACTTTCCCCTTAGGGATGAAAAGGATTTTAATTGAGGCAATCGGAGGAAATTTGTAATCTTTGTATTTGAAGGCTTTCTTCCCCCGTTATGTATCTTTACATTGCAAATATATCTGGGCTTGTAATTTAAAATGTAATTGTACTTTGTATGGAAGATACAGGGATGAAAAGCAGAGGGCACCCTATCACATGCAAACTCTCTCTCTCTCTCTCATATATATATATATATATATATGGATAGATAGATAGATAGATAGATAGATAGAAAAGAAAAAAAAAGAATGAAAGGAACAAAAACAGCTTGTGTCAGTCGAAAAAAATCCATTTGTGATCACAAATGAAACATTTCCAATCTTATAATGGGTAGATTGCCTGGTTTTATTACCAGTCATGCAAAACAAGACCTCATCAAAAGGAAAGCTACACAGAGGTCCCATCTTTCCATTAAAATAATTCAAAAAGCCTTTTTTTCCCACTGAAAGAACCCATTTTGCAAGATGATTTAGCTCAAAATCTGCTGGGAGTAACCCTTTGACATAAAGTCATATTGTGTTGGAGTTTAGTCCTAAATTCATACATCAATTATTTACTGTCAACGCAGATTGTATAAGTGTAGAAAATTACTAGGAATGATATTTTCTCTCAGGCAGAAAGAATGTGATACAGAGGAAACATCCCACCTAATGCGCTGTCCTACTGTCCACAGGCCAGAATTATTTATGCATTAGAAAAAGAGTGTGCCAGGGCAAAAGAGAAGGGGAAAAATAGGCAGGGGGAAGACAGACACATTATTTTAAACCTTTCATAACATCCATAAATATTTCATAACAAATAAATAAAGAATGTCGGGCTTGTTTGGAAGACAGCTGTAGCAGTACGGTTCAATGCTTTGCAAAGCTCCAGAGAGCCCGCACTTACCCCACACTTAAGCCCCCCATTTCTTTTTAATCATCCACTCAGGGCATTGTGGGTAAGGGGAGCCCACCAGGTGAGCTGAAAAGCTGAAGGTTTTTGTATGTGAAAACTAGTTTCCTCATCTCCTTTTTTTTTTCTTTAAAGGGAACAATAAGATGAGGGTTTGGGGGCAATGGGGGAATGTAATATTTTTTTTTTACTTTACCAGACCTCTTGGGTTGTTTTTTACACAGCAGTTAGCTCTGCTAACCTTTCCAAAATTAGCTCTGTTTGTTTGTTTTTCAAGACTGCTGTTAATGTGTTTTAAAACGGATAGAAAAACAGCATTATCTGGTTCAGGCTGTATTTTTGTCAGATCCTTCACAGGGTTTTAAACAGATTTCCTCAAAATCTGACTGGAGTTTCTTAATGAGAAAAGGTATTGGTGGGCAACCTATCTATCACAGTCTGTCTTCCAGCGCAGTCCTAGGCATGTCTACTCAGAAGTAAGTTCTATTGTATCAATGAGGCTTACTCCCAGGAAAGCGCATATTGGATTGCAGCCTTCTTCTACAGCCTTGCAGTGAAATTCATATGGCACAAATGAGGCCAAATTACCAGTTATGAAGGAGGACTGGTTTTCAGTACCTTAACAGTGGTGCATAGAGATCCCTCTGAAGCTGGCTCACCAGGTTCATGCCAGAAAACAAGTGCTTGGGACCAGTAATGCTTCTTTCAAAGAAGAAGCAAGCATCATGCGTGCCCAAATTCTACTTTTGAATTTGGTGTAGAATTACAGTGTAGTCAGACCACACCGTAAGCCAGGCAATAATTCCCAGTTTACCTTCACCACACAGCTGCCAATCCCCTGGCCCCCAGTGGTGTTACTAAGGTGGGGCAAGGGGAGGGTACATGGCTCCCACAGCAGAGTGGTGGTCTTCTGCTGTCTCAATTGAGTGGAGTGACTGTGCTCACTTTAGTCATGCTGTAAGCGTTCCGAAGTCTGACTTCCCACCCGCTCTCAACTTTGTATGGCTCCAAATGGAGCCATTTTTGGAGGCCACGCATGTGCTAGGAAGAGGGGTTAACAGCACAGGCATGGGGGGTGCCACACTGCTCCATGACATCACCCAGCCTTGGGTGCCACTGGGGTCTGGCAATACAACTGCCAGCCCCTTCCTCCTCCCACCTCCTATCAATCAATCAATCAATCAATCAATCAATCAATCAATTGTCACTTTAAAAAAAATGCAGAACACCACCACCAACAGCCACTAGAAAAGACACTGTACTGGGGTGGACAGGTACTCTCCCCCTGCTCAATGTAAGAACAACATCACTTGAAAAAGAGCCTCTTGCACGGTTAGCAGGGATAACACTGTAGTGATGGCACTCTGGCAACAAGAACAGAAGAGGAAGGCAGTGGCATAGCTAGGGCATTTTGCAACCAGGGCTACTTAATTTTTTTACACACATACCCACAGCAATTTTCTTTGTTGTTGTTGTTTTTTTGGCCATAACGTTTTCTAGCATTAAGGTATTACACTCTGGGTGATTTCATTGAATTCCTGGTGAAATTCCACATCCAACGGTATCCAGCATGATGGTATTATTCCTTAAAACAGTGATCTTAAAAATCACGATTTGTTCAAAAGAAGTTTTATTTTTGGTTTTTATGTTTTTGGCCATATAATAACATTTGACAGAATAAAGATATTACACTCTGTGTTTTTTTCATTGAATTCCGGGTGGAATTCCACATCCAACGGTATACAGCATGACCATATTATGCTGTAAACCCATTATTTTTGCAATTTGGGGTTCAGTGGTGACACCCTCCCTGAAGATGGCACCTAGGGCACTGCAAACACACACACCCCGTGCGATAGGTAGCTATGCCACTGGAGGAAGGAAATCTGTTCTCTCCTCTCCTCTCTATGTTCCACTAGGTATCATAAATGAAGTGAGTCTGAAATTTGTCCAGAGTTCTCAGCACAGAGTGACCAGATACAATGGAAGACAGAGTGCCTATACTTTCAGAGCACAATCCTATACCCTCGTTGCTCAGGCGCTATGCTCTTGTGCCAGTCGAAAGCTGTCGCAAACGTGCCGTCAAGCACATCAGCGTCAGCGGTACGGCGCTGGACTGGTGTAAGCAGCAGCACCAACACTCAGGCACAGCTGCGACTGCCAGCAGCACTGGCCTTGTGCCAGTTGAGCGTCGGTGGCGCGCGGTCGACACTGGGCCTTGCCAAGGGCATTCCAAAGGCATGCCGGGGGCGTAATTGCGCAGCGCAGTGGGCGGAGACGTGGGTTGTGACACACGCCGGCCATAGTGCCAAATCCTAAAGCCTGTCCCCAGCCTCAGCGGCCCCGATTCAGGCCACTCCTGAGCACATACACCTGCACCTGCAAAACAGCAGGCACAGATCCAAGCAGCACGATTGGGATAACTGGGACTTACATGGGTGTAAGGGGAAAACTTCCCCTTGGTCTGCACTTTGCTGCTGCCGCCTCCTAATGGGCTTTAGGATACAGCCCTGCTATGACGGCCTTACTATGTCAGCCGTACTTAGGATTGGGCTGGTAACCACTGTATAGGAGAAGGAATTTAGGCAGGTGCAACTCAGCATAGAACAGTTTTCAAAGCTGCACCTGCCAATATTCCCTCTTCTATTCAACGGTTAAAGATTTAGGCGCCCTGTCCTCCACTGTATCTGGTCATTCTGTCTCAGCAAAACAGAAGGTTCTCCTTTGGTCCTGCAAGCATCAAGTCCTGCATGCGTAAATAAGCCGTCAGAATAACAGGACAGATAGAATGCTCAAATTGTCTTTGACACAACCCTTTTCAGTGGAGGAAGCTTGTCTGTAGATAGACAGACAAACAGAGAGACCTGTCAATAAGGGGCCAGCCCATCCAAGAGATCAAATGAAGTGGTCACCTCAGGCACCAGATGGATGGCCATGACCTGTTGTCTGAGTACTTGCCTCTACTCCTCTTTTTCCTCCTTTCATTCCTTTCATTCCTCCGTCATGAGGAGGTCTGGAGCCAGCCCTGCTATCACCTGAGGATAACAATTTTTCATCCATAAAAACAGATGCCATAATGCCACAGAACCCTTTGGGTTTCGGCTGCAATAGACTAACGCAGCTCCCCTTCTCAAATGTACTATACAATCAACTTATAGTTCAAAATATATAGGTATCTACTAACCTTTGACATGTGAAAAAAAACATACCAGTGTCTCCTCTGCAATCACACACCAGGTAAATTTACAGTTTCACAAATAGCACCTGTACATCATTGCATCAGGGTCGAATGCCTGATTATTTATGTGAGAAAATGAGAGAGATGAGCTGTGTGTTGCCCAGCAGTCATAAAATACACTGAATGAACATCTGATGTTACTGCACCCCTCTCACCTAGGCATAATTATTTCTGCTTTACTTTTATATTTGTGGACGATCTTCCGGAATATTCTGCTGAACATTCTAATATACAGCATTACTATCTTCAAACCAGATGTGCATTAAAGGGCTAATTAGTCTTTGTTCCACATGCTATGATTTTATAAAGCCTTTGTCAGCTAATTATTTTCCCTCAACCTTTTTTTTCATTTTTCCTTAGTCGTAAACTTTTACTTGCATTGTCTGTGAGTGCACGTTTCTTTTTTGCACCTCATGTCTCTCCGTCCTACATTTGGAGGCCCTGTCTTCTAAATCCTTCTGCATGGCACATCACCGGGATAAAAACTATGCGAAGGGCAGGGAACAGGAAGAGACAATTGTGCAGTTGCTAGTGACACCCTTGTAAAGTTTGAAAGGCATGAGGTTGGAAAATTGGTAGCAGAGGGCATGGAGGAGCAGGGGGGAGGTCTTGGTTTGCAGGTAATGCAGGAGTTAGGGGGTTGTTTTAAATAGGCTTGCCTGTCAATTTGTTTCCCATTTAAAATTAACTTTAATTACAATTATTTTTTTAAAAAAATTTCAGGTAAGATCAGAAGGACGAGCCACAACCAATGACGAACGGGGCTGCGATCGTGCCCATGGCAGGGCGACGAAACTGCGCCTGGCACGTCGCCCCGCCCCCGTGCGTCAGCCCGCCACGCCTCCCTGCACCTGGAATCGCTCCATTTTGGAGCAAAACGAGCACAGGGGCGGGCGGGCAGGCAGGCCAAAAAGCATGCCGGCTCCTCCGCATGATGCTGCCTCGCCACTGCTGGCGTCTCCCTGCTGCCAGCGCCCATGGCAGCCGCCACCCCTGGCAACACCCTCCCTCCGCCCCTGGCCACAACAGATGGAGCCATCAGACCAGATGGGTTGGAGCCAGGGCAGAATCTGCTTGAACAGGCATAGAATCAGAGCAGGATCTACTGGATTATGAGAGAGGCCTGGGTTACGGATGCAGCCCTCCAGAATCTGATTTATCAGGGACAAGGCTAATGTGGTGCTTATCTCTGTGGGTGAATCCTGGCAGGATCTGGAGCTTCATGCTTTTTTGGACCCCCGTATTAGTACCTAACATAAGGCTGTTTTCAGGATGGAACCAATAAGATCCTGGTTGTTTTTGAAATTTTTCATTTCAAACATTGGGATGGTTTTTTTTAATCCTGCTTCTATATAAGTACTTGTTTTTAATTTTTTATCTATATGTGTGGGGATTTTTTTTTAAAAAAAAAAAATTCTAATCCTACACCAAGGCATTACAATTGCCAAAATGCACTAATTCGTATAATAATCATGACAAGATAACAATGGGCTTGATTCAGCTATGTTAGTAGCTGTTACCATTACTATTAATATTAGTAGCTGTTACTATTAAGGGCGCAATCCTAACCTGGAGTTAGGCCGGCATAGTTAGGCCAGCAAAGTTTGACCAGCACAAGGGACACTGTAAAGCATGTTTGAACCACTCTCAGAAAGGCCAGCACATAGACATGCACCATCCTTCCTGACTCTTAGAGTAGTCCAAATGCGCTTTACGGTGGCCCTTGCACTGGCCAAACTTTGCTGGCCTAACTGCGCCAGCCTAATTCCAGGTTAGGATTGCACCCTCAATCCCATGGAATTCATGGGAGGATTTAAACCCATTCATAAATCTCTCCCCTTGAAATCAGTTGATTTAAATTTGGCTAGGTTGTACCGGGAGATATTGACACTAAGCAAGATTGAAAGAGCCATACAATTTATTCTGTGCACTTAAGAAGACTTTAGTCTGGTGGCTCTCATGCAGCAGACCACCCATGGTGCGTGGCAAATAATTTTTGAAAAGAGTTTCAAGAGCAGTGATGTACCATATGCAGTGATGTAGCACTGGTGTGATGTACCATTACATAGCAGTCAGCTGTTTAATGTCAAAAATTCCACTGAATTCTCACAGGCTGAAAAAGACAGCCAAGGAAGAGGTGGCTGATGATGAAATGAACAAGAGTAATAATCCATAATCATGATTCAGCACTTACAAGTCCCACTGATGATGAGAGAGCTAAGCTTGGTTTCTTCAAGCCATCCATAACTCTAACTTACATCGTGAGGCCTTTGGGAACAAACAGTGATAGATTTGACTTTGGTGAAATTGCTGTAAGGCACCCTTAGCCCATGGGATAAAATATAATAAACAAACAAATTGTCAGGTTATTCAGATGCTTCAACAAGGCAGTGTACACAAGAGCTTGCAGAAAGTAGGTCAAAACATATTCATGCAACAGCTCTTTGTGGGGTAAAAAAAATATGTATTACAAATCTAAATATACTTTTTTTCAAAATCTACAGGGTCTGAAAACCACGCTGTAAGCGCGCAGTCCTAACCTGGAGTTAGGCCGGCATAGCTAGGCCAGCAAAGTTTGGCTGGCACAAGGGCCACTGTAAAATGCATTTGGACCTCTCTTGGAATCAGGGAGGATGGCGCACGTCTGTCTGCTGGCCTCTGACTCCGAGAGTTAAGTGGCCCAAACATACTTTACAGTGTATGAGAGGGGTGTATGAGCTGGGGGAGAAGGGCGGGGTGCCCTAGGTGCTACCCACTAGTGACCAAAACAGTTAAAATCAAGGTTTTTAAGAATAATACCATCATGTTATAAATCATTTGATGCAGCATTTCATGCTGAATGCAATAAACTGGAGTGTTATATCTTTATTCTATAAAACATTTGTACCAAAAACAAAAATACAACTATCTTATTTTTAAAAAGTAGATTTCCTTAACTCAAGATGAACCAATGAGAATTTATCTATTGAAGAGCCAATGAGATGTTATTGTAAAACAGCATGGAACCAATAAGATGTTAGTAAGGGACACCCTTGGGTGTTTGTGTGTGTGTGATACCACAACTGATCAAAAATGTGGAAATTGTGGATTTTAGAAATAATGCCAACATGTTATATAGTATTCAATGTGTAATTTAAGGCAGAATGAAATGAAAGAAACTGTATTCAGTATCAAAAGTTGTGGCCAAATGAGCAGAAAAACACACAACTGATTTATGTAAACAAAAAGTGGATTTACTTAACTCAAAACTGACCAATGAGATGGGGCGTTTTGAGAATTAATCAGGTGTTGATTATGACAGAGCATGGAAGTTATTGTGGGTCAGCTCTCTTTTCCATGTATCAAGCCTTTAACCCTCATAAGGACATGTGTTTAGCAAAGGAGGAATCATAAGTCCGATGAACATGCTGCCTGATCTTTTTTTTTAAAGGTTATATAAAAATTATGACTCCAGGAATGCACAGAGACACTCTCATGAAATCAGAGACAAGGTAAAACTAATATTTTCTTCTTTTCTATTTCAAACACACATGGGGACAAAGGTTTTATGTGCCGCTTCTGTATGATATAATCCCCTGATATTCTACAGGGCCCAGATCCCTCCTAGCAAAAACTGCATCAAAGGAAAGCAGATGTAAGCAACCAAGATATAGTGAATAATTTCATGAGGAAGGTCAAGGAAATTTTAACAGATTAATCATCTGTCTCAATTAATTAGTCACTCACTTAAGGCACTGCATTTAAACAAACGTGCACATTATGAAAACCACAGAACAGGTTCCTTTTCAAACGTGCCATTTAATCCACAGAAGCTCTAGAGCTGATCACTGGATAGAAAGGCTATCTTTAATTGTTCCTTTTCTCTTTCCTTCTGACAGTAACACACAACTATGAAACTAGCCTCAAAGAACAAATGTGTGTGCATCTTCAATGCAACCCCACTGAATACACCTTCCATTGCTGATTAAAATTGCTCTTCCCAGTGAACCAACTAAAACATTGGTTGAATCATCTACTGGTAATCTACCTGATTAATCAGCAACACAAAGACAAGTTGAGTTAGTGCTTGAGTGAATACAGTAATTGAATGTTCAGCAATAAAGGGCTCAAAAAGAATCCTTGCCATCTACATGGGAGTTTGTGCACTCAAGCCTTAGAATCCTCCTCAGGTCAAGTACTGAAGGTAATCGGATTGGGCCACATTGGATCATGTGATTGGCCGGCAATAGGAAAGTAGCAGCCCAATCCTAACCTGCGCAGGAGCAAGCAGTCTGGCCAATCATTTGGTCCAATTTTGCAGGCGCAGAACTGAGCAGCCCTATTGGGGTGACATTTGTGACTTTACCTCCCACTAAACTGCTACTGCCTCCCAGCTTGGTGAGGATGCAGCGCAGACCAGCCGGCCTGCCAGCGACTGCCCAATTTAGGATTGCGCTCTTAGTTGTTGTTATTGGGTGTTAGGAAATGCTGGCTTGTCACCCAAAATGTTGTGAAGTGTCACCTTTGACATGCCTGTAATAGGTTCACCATCATGTTCTAGGTTACCCAGGCCTGGTTAAATATTATGAACACAGCCTGTGCAGGGCTATTTTGCACCCTAGGCAAGGCTCATTACTTACATGCCCAAAACATTTTTTCATAAGACTTTCTGTTATATTTACAACTATGGAATAGTTATATTCAGCGGCGTCATGTAGCTGGAACGCTGGGCGGGAGGAACGGGTGAGCGGCAGCCTGCCCATTGCGTACCGCTCCGTTTCGCCGTCTTCCCTGCCCCCGCAGGGAAGGGGAAGATGGCGAAACGGAGCGGTACACAACGGGCGGGCTGCCGCTCACCCGTTCCTCCCGCCCAGTGTTACGGCTGCATGACGCCGCTGGTTATATTCCATTGCTCTGTTGTGGTATTTATCTTATAATAAAAATATACATAAATTGTCAGTTGCATTTTTTGCACAGGTTAAAAAACTAATTGTATAAAACTGTGCCCCCCCCAAGTTCAGTACTGTGCCCCTCTGAGGTCTGTGCCCTAGGCGGCTGCCTAGCTGGCCTAATGATAGCACCCTGGCTAAGAACTTGACCTTTTGCCCTAATGAACAGGACACGCCTTCTGCATTAGGCTCCAGTCTCCGGTTTATCCACTACTCCAAGACTACATTTCAGTACAGCCACCCATAGCCTCAGCTGAGTCCTGAATAGCATGTGCTTTATTAACCAATACCAGCATCCAGATGCAGTGAATATTGTTCTCCAGACACTCTGCTCTTTGGCTCGAGACTGCCTCCAGGAGCTTCTTCCTCTTCTCCCTTTGCTGGCTCATCAGCTCTTCATTTATATCTGGCCTCATTCTTCTTTTTATATTTACACCTCTTAATTTCTTTCTGTCTCTGTTATTGGCCTTTTGATTGAATGTGTAATTTATTCATTAAGCAATATCTTTGCACCATGTTTTCTATAATTTATAGCGCACATCGTTCCCTGCCTTGTTTTATTGTATTCCGAAAGATAGTTTATGTACAACGAAGGCAATGTAAAAGAAGACAAAACTGTGTTCCACTATGTCATGCCAGCACTGTTCACATTTAGTTTGATTTATCCAGCTTGCCAAATTAAAGTGAGCAAAGTTTGCCTGTTCAATATTTGGACGCTTATCAGTGTTGGCGGTGCCAGGTCGCAGCCTGGCCATTGCACCTTTATCTCTAACAGCACATATGCAGTGGAAAAGGTTACCTCAGCTGGCCTTCTTGCTCTTTTCCTGGATAGGCCCCATTACTTACTCACTCTCTCCTGTCTGCTAAATAAAGCAAGAAATCAGGTTTTGCCTCACAACTGTCTTCAGGGAAGTATGAGCAATGGGCCCTAGGAAATAAAATGTGAGGAAAAGAAGAAAAATGTAACTGTGAGGTACATGGCAGCAATCCTTCTTTGTGGACACGTGTTCTGGAATGTAACATGAACACATGCTATTGCTGTCAGCCCTCATGAGTACAGTTATGCTACTAACTGCTGCCACTGTAGAAGTCAAAGGACATTTTTCAGGCCTCCTGGGGTAAACCTGAAGTTGACCTCCCATTTGAGGGTTTGGCATTTGTTACGTGTAGTTTGTACATGTAGTTTACTTAATTATTCACCAGTTGTTAGAGCAAGAGCAACTCCATTTTGAATTGGCAGCCATATTAGGTTATGTAATTGAAGGCCCAATCTTATCCAGGGCTAATGCAGCCACAAAACAGTCTTGAGGTAAGTGAAAAAAAACACATTACAAAGCGATTTTTAAAGACTACCCTTCAATTTAAATGATAAGATATTATAACCAAGTGATTGATACTAGTGTTTGACTAGTGACTGATAACCCAAGGAGAAGATTCTGCATTTTTACCTATCTTTTTTTTTCTTTTTTTTTCTTTGGAATGTTGAAGTTTAGAACAGGGGTGTTACACTAATAGCATGTATTAGGTTTGAAAGTAAAAGATAGATAGTAGTTTTCTCCTCTGCTGCATTTTATATCACTTATTATAATAGCAAATGCAACCCTTTCCTTCATGTCTTGTTTTTTTTCTTTTCTCTAGTGGTAATATTTGCTATGCTTTGCCTGTTCAGTGAGAAAGAATGTACTATGATAACATTTAGTCAAAACAAGGGAGAAAAAAAAGGGGGGCCAATGAGAATCAGGAATAGCGTAAGATAAGAATTGACGTCAATAATAATATTTTTTTGCTGAAACTTTTTGGCTCCAAATGGATGGATTATTAAGACTACTAATATAGATTAATAAATTAATTTTGATGGATACATTTGTTTAACGATACATGAGGCTTGGCTTAATAGTATTATATTATTAATAATTGTTGAAGAAATGTATTGTAGGTAAAGTAGATTTCAATATATGCATGTAATCTCTCCATGACCTTATGTGTATACCTGTGTTACTATCCCCTCCCCCTTCGTATTAATATTTTCCTCTTCCCATTACTGTATAGTAGAAAATAAAATCATTTTGAAAAGAAAAAAAAAACATTACGTTACCTTGAGAAGGCCTCTGTGACTTTGACTGCATCATTGCAGGATGCAGTTTGTGCCCCATTGGTATGGCTGCATCAATGCTGGAAAGTTGGATAAGATTGGGCCCTCTGTTATCTAAGCAGATTATGTAAGGTCATCCTATTGCATAACTAGGCTGGTCAGAACCGGCTGGAACTGGGTGAAGCCGGTCTGAGGTGGACACAAAAGAGAAATGTGGCAGACATGCCCACAGAAGGAGAAAGGAGGTGGCGCTGCTGAAACTATAAAAGAGACACGCAGGCATTTGAGTAAGAGCTTCTTTGATTTCTTTGTAACAGTAACTTGTTTCTGGAGCTAATGAAGTTTCTTGAGAACTTATTGGCATTGAACTGGTTGACCTTGTACCAGAGGCGGAGGGAGGGTGCTGCAGTGGTGGTGGTGGCAAACACGATGGGCGCTGGCTGCGGCAAGACGCAGCAGTGTGGAAAAACCTGCGCGCTTATCAGCCCTCCCACCCTCGGATCATTCCTTAATGCAGGGAGGTGTGGCCAGGTGACACACGGGGGCAGGGGGGCTGCGCTGGGGGAGCAGTGACATAACCCCGCCCTCAGGCGCAGACTCTGCCTTGCACTTGTACAGCGAACTCAAGGCAGCCCCCTTGAAGGCTGTTCAGGGCAGGACTCACGTAACACACACCTTGCAAATCTTTGTGTAAACCCATAGGGGTGTGTGTGTGTGTGTGTGTGTGTGCGTGCGCGTGTTCTATAACACATTTCAGTTATAAAATACTTTACCATTTTTATTTTGTTTCCTCTCACAGCTTGTAAAGTGTTAGGCTGAGAGATAGTTGACAGGCTTGCCCAAGGCAGTCCAGTGAGTTTTGTGGCTGCAAAGGGACTACAAATTGATTCCCCAACCTCCAAACTCACCTGCTGCTTACTGATGGCAAACATACCAATAATACATGAACAAATACAGGGCCCTCTCCTTATTAGAAATGAAACTGGGCTTTGTACACATCACCTTGATCTTGTGACTTTTTAGAATTCATCTTTGTTCTGAGTAAGGGATTCTGATTTCTTCCTACTGTATAGTCTCTGTACAGTCTCAGGGCCATTTCAGAAAAGTAGACTCCATACAATCTGTCCAGTATGCAAGAATAGCATAAGGGAGAAGCATATTGGTCAAACTTGTGTCCAACAGATTCATTTGCACTACGATATTTATGCTTCTGGTGGTTACAAAAGAAGGTAGCAGAACTCACCGCAAAAGTGCCAGTTAATAGTACATTTCTCCATGCATGCTCTGTGCATGGGGGTGGTCAGAAGGGATCATGTGTGCACAGGCCACTTCCATGTGAGAGCCAACATTCAGGATCAAAGTAGAAGTTATGCAGAAGTTGTGTGTCTTTGTGTGTGTGTTTTAAATGCAGACATGCCCATAGGAGGAGAAAGGAGATGGCACTGCTGAAACTATAAAAGAGACATGCATGGGGTGTAAGTCGCTGTTGCATGGGGGCACAATGGTCCCAATCTAGGTCTGCCGACAGCTGCTGGTTATCCCAAAAGGTAAACTCCCATTGATCCTCAGTCAATCAGAGGAACAGGTATTAAAGTCAGAGCTCTTAATGTAACTATGGTCAGTTTTGACTATGGCTGCAATGAGGCTGACTGACTTAAGTTGACATGTGAGGTTGCACAGTACGTTTCACTGAAATATTTCAGTTAGTCATGCCTAAGTCGTTCCAGTGGTTTTAGAGGGTCTTAATTATAGCTAATTGGGACGTGGTGGTGCAGCGGGTTAAACTGCTGCTGCTGGGCTTTCCGACCGGAAGGTTGGGAGTTCAAGACTGCGCAACGGAGTGAGCTCCCGTTGCTTGTCCCAGCTACTGCTAACCTAGCAGTTCGAAAGCACCTAGATAAATAGGGACCACTTCAGTGGGAAGGTAACGGTGTTCCGTATGCTACTGTGTACAGTCATGCTGGCCACATGACCACGGAAGCTTGTCCTCGGACAAAAGGCTGGCTATACAGGCTTTGAAATGGAGATGAGCACCGCCCCCTACAGTCGGTCATGACTAGACCATTCAGTCATGGGGAAACCTTTACCTTTTTAATTATAGCTAGCATTAGGTAGATTAATGCCCATAAAAGTTTAATTTGATTTTGTTTAAATGTTTAATGTTTTAATGTGTTTTACTTACGATGTTTTACTTATTATGGTTACATGGTATTTTGTTTTGTTCTCTGTAAGCCGCTTTGGGCATTGCTTCAGCATAGGAAAGGCGGGGTATAAATTCTTCAAAAAAAATAAAATAACAGATTGGAGCTAGAATTTGTTTTCCTATACTGTAGATACTTCTTGGGAAGATGTTTCCCAAAAACAACCATTATCCACTCCACATTAATGGTAAAGACAATTGTTACTTACTGATAATTTCTATGGTGGTTGGGATGCATTTTTCAAAACCTTGGCTCAAGCCCACACTAGATTCACTTTATGCAGTTATGTGCTTCTTTTCAGTTTGTTCATAATGTGCAAGGAGGCCCCAAACTAGATCAGGACTGTCCCCACTGTGTTCCAGATCCAGATTCCTCCTTTCCCTCACAACTTCTATTTGTCTGCTGCCAATCGGGATTTTTCCCCTTGTAAACAACTGCTGTTGGGGGCGGGGGAAGGTGAATCAGATTAGGATTGCATCGTTTATAAATCCCTATTTGTTGTTTTGCCATTGCTGAAAATACGTGGTTTTTTTTTAGTGTTCTTCAAGATTATTTTTGCATTTCCTGTGTTAACAAAATAGCTGGTCCACTGATATGGTGAAAACACACTGTTCAATATTACATTTCCAGATTCCAGAATGCAGAGAATCTGTAGACATCCCTGTGTTTTATAAAATCTGACCTTTTGGAGAGCAGGACAGGTGCTTGGTTGTTAATGTAGGCAAGAACGGAATCTGGCAACAGCTACCTCATTTCCTTTGGGGACTCTTTGTCTCTTTTAAACCAAGCCATGCTTTAGAATGTTGCCACCTAAAGGGTGGGCATCCTTCCTGGGAGACATCCCCTTTCAAAAAGAGATTGCTCCAAACACAGCTGGCTGGGCATTATACTTCCTGAAAATGGCCACAACTACTTCTGTTTAACTTTTCACTCCTTTGCCTTTTCTTCTCCCCCTGTAATTGCCTTTTCCCTACCCTGTAGCTCCACTCTTCCTTTTTGTTTATACCCTTTACAATACTTTCCTGAGCATATGCTATAATTCTCCTCTCTTTTCTTTATCTCCTTGTTCGTACAAGCTGCCTTGAATAAAGAAGTCATTATCAGCAAGCCCACAATGAGTCCAGACAACCACTTTCAAGATGTTGTATAGATGATATATTGATCAGTCCTCAATGAGTAATCGCATTCTAATGAAAAGAGCTTACAAGAGTTAATGTATCTGCTCATGCAAGCCACAAACGAAGCTTTCCGTGGCACAAAGGGTCTGGCGGTGTGAATTATAATTACTCCCTGCAACAGTAAAAGTCAGGAGTGGCTTTATTTATTTACCGCAATCAATGATCGTTTTTGAAATTCGTTTTTGCAAACTAGCATCCAGACTGTTTCCTTGCATTTGGTCACCTCCATTGAGAATTAACCTCCAAGTTGCCAACACACGTTTCTTGTAATGCCTACTTTAATATCGTTGATGTTACATCATTGTGTTGTATGTTGCCCCATCTCTGCCCGACATCACTGGGGGTGGGCTCAGAGCAACTCACAATCTAATGAATGTTTATTACAAAGGAGAGTGAGGGAATAATGACCTAGAAACAATGGCCATTCCATATCTCTTGTGATGTCCAATTCTATCCCAACACAAAAGGGCATTTTCACACAAGAAGTTAAAATAACTGCCGGGTTCTCTTGTACTAATTATGTGAATGTATTTTTAATTTAGAATAGAAACCTCAAGAGTTTTCTATGTGAATGAGCGTCCTGGATAACTTAAGTTGGATTTTCGTGGCTCATTTATGCCTGGGCAATGTGCTGCCTTTACTAGCCCCCTGGTATATGCTTTGTTCCAATATGTTTTTGTTCCGATACTGCCCTTCCATGATGTGCAAAACTTACTCGACAATCTTCCCCCAGTCTCTCTTGATCTCCACAACCTCCAGCAATCTCATTCATAACTAATTGTCTTTTGATTCTCTTCATCCTTCTCCTCCTGTTGCCACTGCCCTTATCCTCCCAGCCCCCATTCCCTGCACTTTCTGCCAGAGAGCAGTAGTAGTCTCCTACCATTATCTGGGGGGGAGCAGGTGCCCCAAGTGCCACCTGCTGCCCCCTCCGGAGGACTGCTACACAATACTTCCATTTTTTGTCGGAACACCAGAAGTATCGTATAAAGGCCTTCTAAAGGCTCAGAGGGCTTTCGGAACGCAACAGAATGTTGAACAAGGTGCTGTGAACTCCAGGTAAGTGGAGGTCACCAGTTGCCGGGGGGGGGAAAGACTGCAGTCCTGGCCCCTGGGCAGCAAATGGGCCAGGTCTGCAAATGGGCCAGAGAGGGCAGGACTGAGAGGGAGGAAGTGGAAAAGGAATAGAGATTCACAGCCTAGAGTGGCTTTTCTCCCCACTTCCTGCTTCCTTTCCTCTCCCACTCCCTATCTTATCTGCCTCCTTTCCTCTCCCACTCCCTCTTTCCATTTTGAAATGACAGACAGAGAGCTGAAAGAAAAGAGGATCGCAGGGAGATTGTTCTATCACTGCCACCAGGTAACTGGGTTACCTCCCTAAAGTTCCAATGTAGACCCCCTGGGGCTCATTAGAGGACTTGCCTCACTGCTAAACCACATGGCATAGAGGTAGAACATGTGTGGCATAGAGAAGGTTGAAGGTTCTATCTCCAACATCTTTAGTTAAAGTGGCAGATCTGGAAAAAAAATTCTTACAGAAATGCTGAAGAGCCACTGGAACGAAGGGAGTCATTTCCTTTGACATGATGCCACTCAAGGAGCTCAAGTATATCTTATCAGCCTAAATAGACACATACCACCTAAGCTAAAGCTAAGCTCAGACTATGTTACACAAAGCACAGCCATGGATTCTCCAATATAACAATGGAACCAAGAATGTAGGGAGAATCTGCTCTCTATATACACACACAAAAGCAGGATTGCACATTCACTTGGGCATAAATTGCATTGAACTCAGTGGGACTTACTTCCAAGTAAGCATGCCGAGGATTGAATTGTTCATGTAATTTTCATTTATTCTTGTTGCATTTCCATAATTAATTTGCAGTGGTATTCTCTGAGTGCATGCTATATTGTGAGAAAGAAGTCCATTGGTCATTACACACTTAAATTGTGCCAGAGTCAATAGCAAAAAAGGGGGAAATAAAAAATGAATTAAGAAAGTGGGTATTAAAAGTATATCCGAGGCATTATGTAATCAACACAGGACAGGGAATTTTGTCAAAACATCTCCCCATGAGATTGCAAAGACCAGACAATTTTTTTCCTAAATTAATTTTTAATAATATGTAATAATCGGAGTGGCACCAGTCTGTGCAGATTAAAATTCTTTTTGATAGAAAAAGAAATATTTGTGCAGAGTTTTTATGAGCAAAGTTGACCTGAGGCTTCGCAAAGCTGATTGAGAAACTGCAGTCAATGCAGCTCTTTAACCCCTTCCCTGCTTTGTTTTCTTCATGCGAGAAAATATAGTCAAACAGCTGCACAGAACAAGATTTCAGATGAATGTAGAGGAGCGATTTGGGGGGGGGCATCAACCTTGACATTTAAGACCACACGCGCTTAATGTCTAGAATCTCTGCAAAGAGTATTCTCTTAAAGGCCCTTATGCTGCCAGAACTAGCTTTCCAACCTCATTTACAGCTGGTGCAAAGCACAACACATCATAGAGCATGACTTAGCTGCTGTTGCAGTGAATGGCTTGGTCTTTGCACTAGAGGCCAGAGAATGAGTCCGGCCACAGGTAACACAAGGAATGGGCAGGCTGGGGAGTAGGCTGGGACACATCGGAGAGCGGCTTGAAGCTGAGAAGGGAGCAATATTGGCAGCAGTGGTGCCACCAATACCCTATCCCCCTTCCTAGCCTCAGTCAGCCATTTTGGGTCACTGAGGACACAATCCTAACCAACTTTCCATCACCGGGATAAGGGCAATGCAGTTCTGAAGTA
>JAJKFI010000037.1:6050825-6065140 GCA_029204185.1 Lerista edwardsae
CTTCCAGGCTCAGCTGGTGGGCTGTCTTCCAGCTGGTGGGTCACAACTTGTTGCTCAGGCCTGCCACCCAGTCACCATTTTGAAAGCCAAAGGCAAGATTTCAAGGCTAGTGCTGTTACATGTGGCTCTCTCTGTGTCCCTGTAACTCGACAACTGCTGAAACATTTCACAGAGCAGCCCAAGACAATTTCAAATGCTAAGTGATGAGCTATTTCTTCCCAAGCCTTCTGGCCAGGATAGTTATTTTGTTCCTTCAAGGAAGCACCAGCTGGGGCTCACCTCTTTAAGTATGTGTTATAGTCATGAGTGATATCAGCCTTCAGGGGTGAACGTAGGACAGGAGGAGCCAAATCAGGTCTAATTGTTGGAATGAATGCTTAGTTCAAGTTAAACAATGGCTCTTGGGAGGGGAGAGGAATCAGCAAGAGAGGTGCCGAGTAGTGAAAAGGGTGTTGTTTGGGCCCTAGTTTCCTGAATAGACTTGTTAAAGACCATGGCTGATGTATGCTAAGCAGGCTCGGTTGGGGAGAGAAAGGCCAACCCCAGTCGGCACATCACTCCCTTTGCCAGAGTATCCACTTTGATGGCTCCTTTGGAGGTAGGACTGAAAGCCAAACCTCGACTCCCTGCTTCTTCTCTCCCCTTTTTTTTTTCATTTCTGCCATGTAAAGATAATCAGGTTTATGTAAAGTATGTGTGCTCTTTTGACAGTCTGCGCTATCTCATTAATTCAATCACACCAAACCCCATTGTTCTCCAAGTGTTTGAAATGCGGATAGGGACGGAGGCTTTTTCAGTCCTGTCAATCAATGTTAACATTTTTCTTGCAGTTGCCATGGCCGGGGCCAGAGTTCATGAAAACACAGAAGAAGAGCCAACAAAACAAGAATAAAGACTTATTTGAGATACTCTTTTTAAAGGACATCTACCATGCACAAAACATGAGAAGTAAATGTAGACAAGTTTGGACACTATGGCGCACTGTGAGGAAAAAGGGGAGGAAAAGGAATTTGAAAATCAAATAGGCCTATAAAAACTTGACCCAAGAGTTTCTGGGAAAAACCCAATGAATTGCTCCCTGGTTGAACAATGTTCTTTCTTTCGTGCGTTCTTCAAGAGGACAATGCTCGATATATTATAACACATGCCACCGATGTCTTTACACCGTTGTAAGCCAGCTCAAGCCAACAGAATGCTGATTGAGGACAACAAGAGATTGTGAGGGAGTAATTCTCTCTTTCTCTGGCTGTGCTGCAAACAAGCACTGGGAAAATTATTCATGCATATCAGGCCAACAAAACAGAGATGGGAGATTTGTGATGTCGTGCAGGGCGATCATGTGACAAAGGTTTTCTTAAAGAAAAATAAAAACAACACCATTCACCGCTGGGAAGCATTGTGCCATTGCCAGTTTCTCTTTGGGTGCAACAGCACAATCTTGGAAACTGAGGGCTTTCTCTTGCCACACAGGTAAATGAGTCGACATCATCGACAAGAAAGAAACGTGGACATTTTACGTCCTTTTTTTAACAGACCTGGTATAAATACTTCTTTGAGATTGTCGGTATCTTCTCTGCCTCCTGAGAGATTCAAAATGCTTGTATGTTGGGATTTTAATTGATTAATTTGCAAATGGACTGCATAGCAACATCTGACAAGAGAACAGATTCTGTCTAAATCTATGTAGGACTATTAGGGAATTTTAATCGCATTTTATCACTTCTTTATTGTATAGTCACTTCTATAAGTTTGTCAAATCCTTTCCCCCTTGCACCATTCTATCTCTGACTACAACAAGGTCACCAACAGTGTTGGATGTTGTAGTCAGTGGTGGCAATCAAGAGCCCCCAAAGGGGATACTGAAGATCAACAGCAGACAAGTTGCATAAGAATGCTATGATAGTGTATTACACTTAACAGAATAGTGTCACTTCTGGACTGGTCTTTGGCATTCTGCACAGCTTGTGTGCATGGTATGTCCAGTGGTATTGTCACAAATTAAATCTGGTAAGCATTTAATTTGTCCCCAAAAGAAAATACCATGCCCTCCACGGCTGATGAGCACATGTGGCTGTTCAGCAGTATCAAAATTCCCTTTTTCAAAGAAGAAGCTGCAATAGTGGTGATAGCAAGTATGTTGGGTGCTTCTGGGATTGGGGAGGACTGGCTTCTCTTCCAAAAAGCTGCATTCTTGGAGACAAGATAACACACAATCAAGCACAATCACCTGAATAGGACTATACTAGTGGGTTTGTCTACCAGACCCAATTTTGCTCTTCATTTTATTTCTTGGAAGATCTAGTTCTGCTGAAAATACATGAAGACAAAAAGGTGTTAAGGAAAACAGTAGTGAAACTGACAAGGCTCTCTCCCCAACCCATCTCTGCAGAGAGTCTGGAAAAACCTGTTTAAACAGAAATTTCCCTGCTAATTGGGTAAAGAGGCACCTTTTAAAGTGGCGTTCTTTTATTTTTAATGACTGTCCCTCTTTACCCCAGCCTGATGGCATTTTTTTCTAGTGGCTCTTGCAGTCTCGTCACATCTGTTTTTAGACTGTGAGCACTTTGGGAACAAGGAACCATTTATTGAATTGTTTTTCTATGTGACCTGGTTTGTGAACCACTTTTTGTTAAAAAGCAGTATATTATAATATTTTCGTCATCGTTCATCATCATCATCATCATCAAAAGTTGGTCCAGGCTTGTGGCACAGGCAGGAAAAAGGAAAAACTTCTCTGTCATAAATGCACTAGCAAAGTGATCACTCCTCTGTCTAGGTGCGACAAAAAAGCGAGTCACTCCAGACTTGATTGTATGCAATCATGGTAGAAATCCATAGTTCTCGGACTTCTTGTAGGGAATAAGAAAGTTGTGATCAATTGGTAGTTGAAAAATTCAGGCGCATACTGGAACGCAATGATTTGGGATCCATGACATCTGCATTCTCTGGGATAAATCATAGCCCAATCCCCAGCATTTCCCCTACCGCCCCCCACACCAATGCACAAAAACGGTGACCACTACATCCTATGATGGGAGTAGTTGTGGATGTCTCCACCGGGTTAGGAAAGAACTGTTTCTTTACCTGGGAGTAGGCCTCTACAGCATGGGGATTCTACTCAGACCTGTGCTAGCTAATTAGCTGGTGCAGGTCTGCATGGACCTGCACAGCAGATCAGATCCAGGAAGGGGGATAGGACATCAGCAGCATTGCTGCCCCCAAACCTGCCCCCTTCCCTGGACATAAGCCATCCATGCTCTGCCCCCTCCCCATCCTGTTTTGTCCCTGCCCTGCCCTCTTCTCACCCCCACCTCTCCCGCTGACTTATCTTCTCTGATGAGGGACAGGAGATGCCATGGAATGGTACTTCCAGCAGCGTATTAACAAGCATGTGGTAGGAGAGCCATTGGTGACTGTGCGACATCGGAGGGTGCGTATAGGCTTAGGTTCTGAGTGAACAGTATCAATAACAAAGAAAATAGCAAGTGTGGAGACCCCAAATGTACTGAAGGTCATTTCAGTGGCCTTCACAGTGGATTCACATTCACAGTGGAAAACCCCTCTAAATACCTGTGCTATAATGTGGAGCAGAATGTCTTTGGGATTGCACCCATTGTGAGAATACTTGCATCTCTGCAAATGCTTGCCTTGCACCACAGGGTCCCCCTTCCCCGTTCACTGCCCCTAAACATGTTCTATACTACATTTTATCTGTCTTAATGCATTACATCCCTAAAGGCCTTCTTTTTTTTTTCCTTTCTGACTCAAGATAGGGGAAAAAGCCCTGATGTTGTGCAAATATTAAAAATAGCTAAGGCTGCCCCAGATAAATGCACCGAAAGCAGTGAAAGTGGTGAGTTCCTGATTCACATGAATGTGCAGGGAGAAAGTGGAGATAAATTTGGATTAGCAAGCAAAACTGAGCCCTGTTGTTAACTGGCACTTGATTCCATTAGACTGTGTCGGATTGTTAAAAATGCTAACATTATGTGTGACTATTCATTTTCATCACCTGCTCTTGATTAATCCAGCCCTAAATGGCATCTGCAGACCTTGCAATCTCATACTACTTAATTAAATTAGCAACACATTTGTCTCCCCCGTTTTCCTATCAAAGAGTTGTGCTCAGGAGAAATAAAACCTTTGTTCACCGCAATGCCGTATAATTTACACTCTCTCCCTCCCCCCCTTCTTCCTCCAGCTCCTGGCTCAGATGCTAAATTGTAACTGGTAATAGGAAGCTATTAGCTCTAGTGAAGCGTGTCAAAGGAGTCAGAGGAATCCAGGTCTGAAAGGAAGGAGGCCCCGGCTCTCATAAAACAACAGGGTCAGGAATCTAGATTTGGGATTACATTGTACAGAGATTCATTCATTTTTGGAATAAAAACCATGATGACCTTTAATCTGCTGGGGGTGGGGTGCGGGAGGAAGATGCCAAAAGGGAGATGGCACATGAGGCACAGAGAGGAGCAGGGATGAATAAAGGACCGGGGAAGAAGCCGAACGGGGCAGCTCCAACAATGGGGCTGGGGTGGGGGCTGGAGCATCTTCCCTGCAAGGAAAGGCACAAGCATTTGCAGCTTTTCAGAATAGGACTCCAGAAGGGATATGATACAGCTTTATAACATTATGGATGGGTTAGAGGTGGATATGGCCTCAGCCTTAGTTGCCTTTTAAGATCCGTCCGGGATCTTTATCCACCCCTATGAATCTCAATAGCTAACACAAGCACAGAGACCAGGTTCAACATTCTTGGCACCTTGTCCACCAGAAGACTTTGGAAAAAGGAGGGCCAAATCCCCATAGCAAGTGTGCCAAAATTGGCAATTAACTGATTCAGTGTACAAATTAAATGAAAAACATAGGAAAAGTTGGGATTTAAGACAATTTATAGGAAGATTTAGAATTAAATCTATATCTATAGAACTAATAATAACTAGAGTTCAATTGTCCAGCCTTCAGTGAGTTAATACACAAGACTGGGGGGGGGCAATTAGAATTGGGGAGTTAATATTTTATTGGGTTGAGTGGTTAGAGAGCAATTCTTTTGGTTATCTCTGGCGGTTGCTAAGCAGTTTGTGAGACTGGCTATTGGAATTTTCAACTTTCACATCCTCCCCCTTTTACCAATTTTCTTTTCATAAGCCTGAGGATAAAATTCCCAAACATCTCCACACACTCCCAGTACTGTTTTCTTGTCCTCTTCTGATGAGAATAATGTGGGGTAAATACATGCATGGGGGGGAGGAATCTAGAAGGAGCATGAGGGCGCAATCCTAAACTGAGTCAGGCCGGCATAAACTAAGCCAGCAACGTTTGGCCAGTGCAAGGAACACCGTAAGTTATGTTTGGACTATTCTCAGAGTCAAAGAGGCCAGCACACAGAGGTGAGCCATCCTCTCTGACTCCGAGAGTAGTCCAAACATGCTTTATGATGGCCCTTGTGCTGGCCAAACTTTGCTGGCCTAACTGTGGATAGGATTGACCCTCTGTGGCTTATAAGAAAGGCAAGGTGAGGGGGGTGAGGCATTGGATGGTGTCGCCATATGCAGTCACTACTTGGGGAAACCAGCAAAGGATAAACTAAGAGGGTTTCCATTCTTGAAAAGCGTAGAAAACATGATTTGCAATGTATGGGGATATCTCTAGTGGAGGGACATCACGTTGCTGAGGAGCTGGCTAGCAAGGTTGCTGCCATAGAAGGTTCCTTCCCACCTTCTATGAGACCTTTCTCATAGATTCTAGATTCACCTTCTATGATTCAAGTGAGACCTTTCCCAGTCAGCATCCTGGTGGCTATGCTGTCTGGAAGGACGGACCTGATAGATTGCCCACTACCCAATTTTCAAGCCCACTGTACCCATGGGTTAGACTTGGCAGCCCTAGTTGAGATGGGTGGCATGTTTTCTCTCCTTCACAGCATCCCAACCTTGCAGTCAAGTTTAACAGAGTCAACTGTCCTCCTTTTCAAAGCAGGGCCAGCAGGAATAGATCAGCACAGTGGCTCACACAGTAGCAAAGTCTGCTGAGTTGGTTACTGGATCATGCCCCTCATGCAGTGGTGTCATCTAAATGATTTAAGAACAGGTACTCACTTTTGATTGGCACGTGTCAGGACCCGCCCACCGGAAGTGATGTCATAAGCCAGAAGTGATGTCGTGGCAGGAAGTGACATGAAAAAAGCCCTTTTTGAGGCCTCAGATGATTTTAAACTGACCCAACAGTTGCAACAGTATTCCACAGCACCCCCAGAACATGTTAAGGAGGCCTGGCATCATGTTAAAACCCCAGAGCAACTCATTTTTCAGTGGCAAGGAAAGGAAAGGCTCCGCTCACTGCCTGCCTGCCTGCCTGGCTCTGAGAACATGCAGGCAACTCAAACATGCAGGAAATTCAAACATTGCAGAGGGGCGGAGTCGACGAGTGGGCGGGCGAATGGGCGGGGCCAGCTGTAATCCTAGAAACCGGTACTCGCGTACCCCCATGTACCCCCTGCATGACATCACTGCCCTCATGCAGGCCTTTTTGGAGTTATGCTGGGACAGCTTGGCTGCCCTATGTTGAGCATTATTGAATGAGATCAGCACAGGGCTCCAGCCTTGGATGAGCAGAAGCAGCAAATGGAGCTTTGGCTCCAACTGGTGGTGCAATTCTAGTCTATTCAAGGGGATCATTCCAACAGTGTAGAGTTGACTGCCAGATTTTCAGGGCTGGTTTCAGAGAGTGGATCCATGAGCCAGTGCATTCAACCCCTATGCTCTGCCTGGGAATATAAGAACTAGACATTGTTCTAGAT
The DNA here is from genome assembly GCA_029204185.1 of Lerista edwardsae. NCBI lineage: Eukaryota > Metazoa > Chordata > Lepidosauria > Squamata > Scincidae > Lerista > Lerista edwardsae. The sequence continues at coordinate 6,057,622 of JAJKFI010000037.1, forward strand.
CCGTGGTTTTCAAACTTGGGTGGGAGTGGGGATTCTGAATTGAACACTACCATAAGCAGGGTCAAGGGGGAGAACCAGTTCCAATCCCTAGATGCCAGCTGGCTCAGGGATGCTGGCTGGTCATCCTTCAAACTTAGATTGCAAAACCAACCTCAAAGGCTTTCCAGCCTGCTGGGGGCAGTGCAGTTCAACCTCCCCAACCTCTCAGGGTTGGTGTTTGTCAATTGACAGCCTACCGTTTGGTGTCAGGGTGGAAGCTCCCATAATGAAAGAGGTAGTTTTTGGGCTTCATCTTAGAGAGCAATCCTATACTGGCATTGCATCGGCGCTGCGCTCTTGCATCGATCCAGTGTTGTCACAAACATGCCGACAGGTGCATCTGCACCTGTGAGCCGGGTGTTGCACTGGCGCAAGCAGCAGTGCCAGCACTTGGGCAACACTGTGACCGTCAGCTGCACCGGTCATGCACCGGTTGAGTGCTGGCAGTGCTCGGTCGGCACAGGACATAGCGGAGGGCATTCTAGAGGTGTGCCAGGGGCATAAAGGGGTGGCAATGGGGGCAATGACAGACGAAAACCCTTGTGCCAAATCCTAAGCCCCGTCCCCAGCCAGGGTGACCCCGATTCGGGCTGCTGCTGTGCATGTTTACCTGTGCCTGCAAATCAGCAGGCGCAAATCTGAGCAGCCCCATAGAGGCTTACCTGGGCTTACCCAGATGCAAGGGGAAAACCTGCCCTTGCTGTGCGCTGCGCTGCATCTGCCTCAGGGCTCATGATACAGCCCTGCTGCACCAGCCCTGCTATGCCAGTGCTGCTTAGGACTGGACTATTAGTTAGAAATCTGAACTAAAGGGATTGGAACTTGAGGCAGAATCTGCTACTGATTTGTTGAGATGCATGATTCGGCTATCAATTAATGTAGCCCAATATTACTCCAAATCACCTGTGGCATGTGTTTATTGGAGAGTCGAAGAGCAAAAGGAGCCCCCATGCTTTTTCATCACCTGCCAGAACCACCTTGCCCTTCCATCTACCATAAGGCCACACTGGACAGAAAGAGATGCAGAAATTCTCACATAATCATTGAAGTGAATGTTGAGGACAGATTTCTGTTGGCTCTACATCTCTTATACTGGAGCCATATCTGGTCCTTCTAACCATACTGTATACAGACAATTTTGACAGGTAGTTGATCAACAGGGCCTCCTCCAGGCTGACAACCTGATATATTTGAGGTGGAAATACCAGGGATGCGATCGCCTAAGAGTATGGTGTAGTGGCTAGAGGGGCAGATTCAACATTTGAGAGCTTCTTTACTAACCTTACGTAATCTCAGCCTATCCTATCCTCACAGGATTCTTATGAGAATAAAGCATAAGGGAAGAACTATATATCCTGCTCCAGTATCCTGTATCCTATACATAGGATAGGACCAGTCAGTGGTGTCATTCAAGTGATTTAGGAACAGGAACTCACTTTTGATTGGCACTTGTTGGGAACCCGGAACCAGCCACGGAGCCCGTTAGGATCCGGAACGCCCGTTCTGGTCCGTTCCCCCTGAATGACATCACTGGATAGGACTATGTATCCTATCCAAACTAAGCAGGATACAGATGCAATAAACATGAAGGCTGAAGTAGCAAAGCAGGTCTTCTGTCTTTCTACCACTCACAGACCTTGTTTAAGTTTGCAACGCAATGGGCCTATATATGGAGAATCTGGACCTGGACATTGTGAAAAGGTGAACGGGGGGGGTAGGATAACTGAGCATTGGTTCCCTGCCACAGTCTCCTACCTTCCCCAAATCAGAGGCAATGAAATGTGTGCAAGGCACAGAGGCTATTCTAAACACATTGAAAAATTTCACTAGTCAAGAATCCTGAAAACATCCCTATAAGGGAAATCAGCATCATCGCAGCTGTATTAAAGCTGGAACTGAGCCTGAGAGAACCATGGTGGGCAAAAGCCCACATCTTGAAATCAGAACCTTGTTCAAGATCTTCTGCAGGGACCTTCAGGTTCATATTGCCACCTCTTATCCAAAAAGTGGGCATTATGCACAGAGAGGGAACATACCTAAAGAAATTGCTCATTTTCCTTTGCCAGGAGCACATATGTAACTGAATAGAGTTGTTTTTGCTTTGCAGAAAGCCAAGTGGATGTAGACAGAAGGGTGTGATTTCATTTAAATGTCTTCATATCGAGGATGACATGCACAATCAATCTTCTTCGTGACAGCTTGGAGGGCAGAAATTATTGATGCTTAGTAGCCACAGGATCATAAACAAGGAAATTGAAGGTGATACTTAATTGACAACGCCTTGTCTGTTACAATATGAAACCTTTTCCCATTCTCCCATGGAAAAAGGGGGAAGGAATCTGAAGTTCATGCACACTGGCATGGGGAAATATTGAATAACTAATCAATCTAAACATCAGATGGGATTTTCATGCAGCTCATCATTTTTGCAGAGGCTCAAATGCATTCATTTTCCTCTGCTCACCGAAGAGGCTTTTCTCTCACTGTGAAATTTATTTTTGACAGATGAAGGCCAATGCATAGAGCAGCTCTTAAGTGCATACTTAAACATTAACTGCATACTTTACATCTATTCATAAAATCATATATTTTAAACACTTAAAGTTTATTCACTCATTCTGCGTCATTACCCAGGCATTAAAGGAAAGTTCAAATGTGAAAACCCCAGTGTAATGAATGAAAAGTGTGCCTGACCACAAATGTGCTCTTGAATTTTTTTCATTTATTTCAACATAATTTGTGAAACTTGTCAGAGTTAAAAGAGATCCACCTCTATCAGCAATTTTTCAGGGATAGTTACAAAGCTTCAGTAAATTTTGTGATCCCTCATTGGCTAGAACAATCTCTGTGATCCATTAAGGAACTTTTGCCCTCACTCTAAATGGACTTTATTTGCCTTCGGGCACAATCCTAACTTGGAGTTAGTGTGGCACAGTTAGGACAGCAAAGTTTGGCTGGCACAAGGGCCACTGCAAAGTACGTTTGGACCACTCTTGGAGTCAGGAAGGATAGCGTACGTCTGTGTGCTGGCCTTTCTGACTCCAAGAGTACTCCAAACATGCTTTATGATGTCCCTTGTGCAGGACAAACGTTGTTGGCCTAACTGTGCCAGACTAACTCCAGGTTAGGACTGCACCCCTAGTGACTCAGCAAATAGCCAAGTTTGATTGGCTGTTGTGCTATCATGACATCATCGTATCCACTACGTGATACAGCACATCAAGAGTGGGGCTAACTTGAAGAGGAATGAAGCATAAGAACAACCACTACAGCTGTCCCAAAATCTAAACAAAAGTGTCTCCCACAGTCCCAGTAGGATGGATAAATGGATGGGATGACGGGCCACAACTTTATTCTGTCTCTAAAAATCAAGCCAGCTCCAAACATGGGCTTAAAGCCCATGGTTTATGTGACAAACGGATTCCAGTTCTGGTACTGTTAAGAAGGGGCAAAACCTGCCCATCAGTTTTCATTATGGGTAGTACACACATACTCTAAAGATCGCTCTAGGGTGCAGGAAAACAATGCTTGAGCCTGGTTTAGTCATTATTCCCTGTTTCCCAAGTGTTCCTGTGTGTGGAGAGGTGTGGTACTGCCTCACTCACTCACTCACTCACACACACACACACACACACACACACACACACACACACACACACACACACACACACACACCAACTGGAGCCCTGCCCTTCCTTTCCCTGTGATCAGTATCTGTCTACAGTGATAAATGTTGAACATGGGAAGGGCACAGCCTTATTTACTATCCTAACTGGACAAGAGGCACTTTTTTTTACAGGCATTTATTTTTTGCCTGTAAACCACTTTAACTTTGTGTTGAAAAGTGGTTGATTGATTGATTGATTGATTGATTGATTGATTGATTGATTGATTGATTGATTGATTGATTGATTGATATAGCTTTTGGCCAGTGAAAAACATAAATAACTAACAATATAGCACATGCAAATAAACATGAAACCTAAAATAAAAGAAAAATAAACATAAGAATGTTGAACACCATGGAAGGTTGGATGAAACTGGGCCAAAGAGGAAAGAATGTGGACAAAATTTGAAGTGTGGTTATAATTGAAAGTGGTTGAAAGAACAAAGTGATGAAAGTTAAGTGAATGAAAGTCAAGGTATGTCTATATGTTTGAATCTTGAAGGCGAGAATGTTACTCTTCAGTGGGATAGTTTGGGGTGTGTTTTGTAATACTACAGGTGGTTTTCTATGCTGAGAAGCATTCAGATATGATACACATTGAGTCTCAGATAGTACAATCACGTTCCCACCTCAGGACACTGTTATACTGTGGTATGTGTAAATGCAAGCTTGAAAAAGGTGCACTCAACACTTCCTATGGTCAGGAGATGAACCTACATTACTCTGCATTTTTTTCATGGCTCCAAGACATAATTTTATATTACGAGCTCAGTGTACATTTGCTTAAACTGCAGAATGTATTCAGGCCACTGAATTTGATTTTGTATGGAATGTGGCTCATGTTCTTTGGCCTTTATCATTGGCGCACAGTAAGAAATCAGTGTAATCGAGATTCAAAATGTCCATAGAACGAATTCATATTTCTTGGTCTGGATATGGTAACACAACCAACCATCTCACCAAAAATACACTAAATCAGTGAAACTGTCCATTCAATTTTCAGTGCAAAGATAATTACCATATTTCCCCAAGTATAAGATGCACCTTTTTCCCAAAAAAGGGGGGCTAAAAATTGGGTGCGTCTTATTCAAGGGGTGTGCCGGGCAGAAATTTTTCAAATTTCTGGCCCCAAAATTAATATAAGGTGCGTCTTATACTTTGGTGTGCCTTATACTTGGGGAAATACAGTAAATGTTGACTGCTAGATCAGACTTCCCAGATTCTGTGGCTGTTGGTAGCAGTTTCTTTGCATTCAACTTTCCATCTGCAGAACGTCTCATCTTGGATAAGCCAACAAATTCATTTTATAATTAATATGTTTATCAATCTGAGTCTCACAGGGTGATGATAGAGTACACACTGGAATATGAAACTTTATGAATTTGAGAATAACCTTCATTACAAGGATTTTCATAGGCTCATAAACCATCAGGATGCTGTATCATGCCGATCTTATCTGTTGTATAATAAATCAAAAGGCTTCCCGTCAATTGGGATCTCCTGTGTGGGCGCTTCTAGTAATGTTTCATTTCTTCTATCGTTGGATTCATTAGAGAATTAAGAGACAGTGATTGATTCCTAACTGGAATCCATCAACCAGGGTTAAAAATTTTATAATATTCTCATCAATTAAAATGTATCATTATCTGTTGTCTTTCAATGAAGAATAGGCCAGGCAGGACTTTTGCTGTGTCTAAATGAAAGCAACCATTAGAGAGGGGGGGGGAAGCGAAACCAAGCATTTAGGATTTCCAAAAAGGTTGCCCAAATTGAATTGATAAGATGAACTAAAAAAACCGTTCTATCAACCCAATCGGATGGATTGGAATGTAATGAGTGGTTCTCAAAAACTTCAGAGGAAATCTAATCATATTTTTGGAAACCAGGATCTTAGCAAATATTTTTTCTTGTTCTCTTAGGAGCTGTCAGCTGCATTTTTGTTTGAAGTATCCTGGTTTGAGGAGCAAGTGCTTTTTTCATTGCAAGGCAAAACAAAATCCTGCAGTTGAAGAGTTCACCTCCTTTCACTCTATATTGGTATATCCCAAGCTGTTTTTGAAATTTTTATAAGGAATTACTCAGAACGCCACTTTGTGCCACGTGAATTAATTAAATGCTAAATAGAAAAATAAATGCAAAAAAACCCTGCCATTTGTGTACAAACCACATTTGCACATCTGAGGAAGTCAGCCTCTCACCTGAATTTCAAGTGACAAGACAGACTTGAGTGTCCACATTTATTGAATGTGTTGCATGTACATTGTCTTGGATGCACTCTACCTCTTTAGAGAGCGCTCTGAGCCACCACTAGTTCAAAAGCTATAAGCTACTCAATGTGAATCTTGCAAATCAAGCAGGATTATTCTTGGTATTATTAATGCAGGGAACAAAGTGATTCAAAACTCAAAGACACTTTTATATGAATTTAGTAAGTATGGCAGCCATCTCTACACATCAGAGGGTTAAGAGGATGATGGACAAAGAGTCTAATGGCATTTGAAAGAGTTCTAGAAATTCACCTGACGCATTATGATGTTACAAAAAACAACTGCTATTATGAGATGAAGCCTTCCATTTATTAATGTGAAATCATGAAATATATTTCTCTGCAAAAAGCATGATTAACTAGGCTTTGGGTAGATGAAATGAGGAGATGGCTAGCAATGTCCTTTGGTGGTCTCTTGGATCTAACAATAATATGACCTTAATTGTTCCAGTTATTCAAGCAGATAAAGAGCACAATCCTAAACTGGAGTTAGGCCGGCATATGCTAAGCCAGCAAAGTTTGGCCAGCACAAGGGCTACCATAAAATATGTTTGACCACTCTCGGAGTCAGAGAGGCCAGCACACAGACATGAGCCATCCTCCTGACTCCGAGAGTCGTCCAAACATGCTTTATGGTGGCCCTTGTGCTGGCCAAACTTTGCTGGTTTAGTTTATGACGGCCTAACTCCAGATTGCGCTCTGGCAGTGGTCCAAGCATACTTTCCAGTGTCCCTCGTGCTGGCCAAACTTTGCTAGCTTAGTTTATGCCTGCCTAACTCAGTTTAGGATTGCGCCCATAGTATAAACATTGCACTCCAGGTTGGATCCAGCCTCTAGGCTGCAGAAATGGATGAGGACTACAAGGTTTGCCTCAATTAGAATGGCTGGCAATGTCAGGCAGTATAATAGACAGTGATTCCTGCGTATGACTCGACCCAAGCTCACCCAGACTCTAACTGTCCAGGTGTATTGGAGGTAGGGGCAAGCTGTGGGAAGCTATGGGTGGTTCAAGAGAGGTTTGGGGCAGGGTGGGTGTGGCTTTCAGGAGGTAATTGCAGTGACATGATGACATCACCGCAATTACTTCCGGGGGGCGGCAAACTGGGGGGTGCCCCTGGGTGGGGAAACCCCCATGACCGCCTCTGGAATAGCGTGGATTTCAGTGGCAAAGGCACACGTCAGAACCTATATTTCAACTCACCACACATCTTCCCCATGTTAAACCTATGCCAGCAAAATAGCTGGAGTAGGTCCAAAGAGACCCACAGGTGATTAGGCAGCCTACTAGGGAGGTAAGTGAAAATATTTTACTTGCTCGCTGGCCATCTAATTCCCCACTACCACCATAGCATACAGCGCCCATTCTGTCAGTATGTCAGAAGATGATGGGGGGTTAGAATTGGGCCAATCACTGTCTTGATCGTGATTCAGCCTAAGGTTGTTGTAAGGACAAATGTGGGGGGGAACTACATATACATTAGCCTCATGGAAGAAAGGGTGGTGAGTGAGTGAGTGAGTGAGTGAGTGAGTGAGTGAGTGAGTGAGTG
>JAJKFI010000037.1:6081098-6098057 GCA_029204185.1 Lerista edwardsae
TGTGTGTGTGTGTGTGTGTGTGTGTGTGTGTGTGTGTGTGTGTGTGTACACGTACGTACATACATACATAAATGGAAGAGGATCCGTGTTATCCATGGGTTTGAAATCCACAGATTTCAGTATCTGTGGGTGCTGAACTACCCCCCCCAAGCCCTCTGAACCTGATTGGTTGGGCCTGGAGGCTTTCTGAAGCCTGCTGAGGCCTCCTGAATCCGCCCATAACCTCTGTGGGCTTCAGGATGAAACCTGGAGTCATTTAAAGGTGACTTCTGGTTTTGGCTGAAAACCAGAAGTCAACTTGAAATGGATCCAGGTGGCCTCTGCAGCCCACAGAGGCCGCATCCAAATGCATGTGGCCTCTGCAGGCTTCAGAAAGCCACCGGATCCGACCAGAGCTCAGCTTCAGTCAGGTTCGGAGGCTGCCCCCCCCAAAAAAACTGCAGATTTCAACATCCACAGTTTTCCTTATATTTCCAGGAGATGAACCCCATGGATAATGAGGGCCTGCTGTAAATGATGAACGTACTAGGGAAAACTATCATTTCAACAAGCACAAATTATCTTACTCTAAAAATATCCTCATCCAGAGGAAGAAGAGTGCAACTAACTCGCTCCCTGTGCTGCGTTGCTACATGGTCAGTTGCTTAGGATTGGGCTGTAGGCAAGCCATTCTTTCACTGCCTCGCCAATACCATTTGCAGTATGGCAATAACAATATTGATCTATCTCAGTGTTTCTCAACCAGTGGTACTTGAGGTGGTATCCGGTGGTACTCACAGGATTCCCAGACCCCGACCGCCTGGCAGCAAGTCTAACAATGAAATGGGACAATCAGCAGTAGGAAGCTTGGCTTGGTGAGCAGAGCTCCAGCGTGCGCTTTTTGCATGCTCAGAAATGCCCTCCTGTCTGCCGTGAGCCTCTTAAGGATATTTGTTGCATTGTGTCTGGCCTCTGTAAGTAACTGGTGATGACATCATTGCAATTAGTGATGACATCATCACCAGTTACACCAGGTGGCACTTCCAATAGGCGGGCCATGCAAAGTGGTACGGCGGGAGACAAATGTTGAAAAACACTGATCTATCTCACAGGATAACAGCACTCCTGCACATAGACAGTCTGCCAAACAGACCTCCATGGGTCAACAGACAGCCATAGCACTGCCATTTGCTGTCACAGTTCCAAAATGGGTGTCAACAATACATTGCGAGTGCTGGACTTTTACCCTCTGTTGGGTTTGCCCTGTAAGCACCCTATAATTCTGTGTTACAGTGCAGCCAAGCCAGCTCTCCAAGCCGCGAATGGCTCTGTAGACGAGGGAGGGTCACGTTTCACAGGAGCTGCAGCTCCTGCAAAACTTAGCATTTCCCCCCTATAGGACTGCCACGGGAGGATTGGCGCATTGGTCAAGCATGTTTGTTTGGTAGGAGAAAGTAACTCCCGCACCACAAATGGGTGAAGTGCATTCATGATCTGCATCCAGGCTCATCCCTTGCCTATAGCTCTTTGTTCAGGCTCAAAGAGCAACTCCCAGCTGTAGCCTTTTCCACTACCTGGATGGCCTAAGCCAGGGTCTCCAAACTACGGCCTGGGGGCCAAATCTGGCTTGCCACAAGATTTTATCCAGCCTGCAGCAACTTCAAATATTTGGTATTTTTACTCATTATAAATCAGAAATGATGGATGAGTGGATGGATGAGTGTAAGCATGCCATTGTTTCTTCATTAATATCACATTTCTCTTTTGTTCTAAATCATATCGCGCTGGCTACAAAAAAAGATGCACGTAAAACTTATTCTTTCATTTAAATGCCATTCATTCATTCATTTATAAAATTGATTCTTTTTTGCCTGCAAAAATGTATAATATATATAATGTGGCCTTCATATTGAAAGGTTTGGAGACCACAGCCTAAACCCTTCTCGCTCCATCCCCATTAATTCCCTCCCTCATTTTCCCTTTTACTCATTTTGCTACCTTCTCCCATAAAATATCCCCTTCTCCTGGGTTCCTTTAGCCAATCTAATCTCCCTACATCCCTTCCCCATATTTCTCCCCGTTACTCTGCCCCTTCTTCTTTTAAGATCATCTCTCCCATTTCCTTCTCTCTCCTCCTTCTCCATAGGACTGGGCTATAAGCAGTGGTGGGATTCAAATAAATTAACAACCGGTTCTATGTCCTTCAGGGCGGCCGCTGCCTTTCTTCCCTCTCCCAACCTAAAGTTTACAACCGGTTCTGCAAAACTGGTGAGAACTGGCTGAATTTCACCACTGGCTATAAGTGTGTTTGAGCTAATTCAGGGCTCAATCCTAACTACCTTTCCAGCACTGGCACAGCTGTGCAATGGGACATGTGCTGCATCCTGCAGTGAAACAGTAGTCATGGAGGCCTCAAGGTAATGGAGTGTTTGTTCCCTTACCTCAGAGCTGCATTGCCCTTACCCCGGTGCTGAAAAGTTGGTTAGGATTGCGCCCTCAGTTAGACCCAGTCTTTTGGGAGTTGAGCACATTAGTAAATTTTATGCACCTTCACCCTCATCTCTGGTCTTCTTTAATCATCAAATTATAAGGTCACACCATTGGCCATTACAGTGGTTTCCAGCACACAATTGTTTTTCCCTGTGTGCACACGTTGCTTGTGTTTTATACCCATGCATGCATGTTACTTGTCTTTTTAAAAGTACTGCCGCTAATAGTACAGTACTAGATGGACTTTTCTATGTGAATTCTGAATGCGTAGGTTGACCCTTAATGCTACAAGTAGAGAAAACAATATCTGAGCCAACCCTGAGGCATGCGGAATTATTGCAATATATTATTTTCAATTCCAGCAAGAAAACCTCTCTGAAAGAGAGAGCAGATTTCCTTTTTCTAACGCCGTGCGATTCAAATGCGGTTTCGCTTTTATTTAACCAGCTTGTAAAGTGGAACTCTCTGAAGCCAAGAAGTTGTGAAAGAGTTTTGTTCTTTGTTAGCTGCTGCTTTTTACTGCTTTTTGCTTTTGCCAGTTGTAAACAAGAGGAAATAAGAGAACCAAAATGGGCAAACAGCCTCAGTTACTCCTTTGTTTCCTCTACTAAGTAAATACAAGAGAGTCTGTGATGGTGGTGGATGGGCAACAAGAGAGACTCTCCTTGTGAGGGTCATCAGAAGATACCCCAGCATAATTCCCTTGCAGTGACAGTCTCAGATTTAACTTCCACAAGTACACAGACTTCTGTACATAGGCTCCCTTTAGAAGCTAGCCCAAACTGGCTCTGAGATCAACCATGTCAATAATCCAAAATCATATATTAAAACAAACCCACTCACGTTATTGGCAGCTAGAGTAGTACCTTGACATGGAAGTTCTACTTTTGAAGATTTTCCACATTAGTTCAATATTATTCTTTCAATTACAGTGATCGATATCATAATTCTTTCAGAGCTCTGGTTTTCCTTTCTTCAGGAAATGCATCTGCTGTGACACGAGAAACCCCTTGGGCAGTCCAGTCCCAACTTTTCTGCATTGCAATGCAGTGGCACCAAAATGGCCTTCGCTGTATCCTGTGTGGGACAGGAGGCTGCTGGAGGTCACCCTGAGGTAAGGGGACATTCGTTCTTTCCCCCCAGGGTAAGTCCTAGCAGCCATGATGGGGCTACTTGGGCTTGTTCCAGCAAAAGTGTTGGGTCAAGGGGGATAGGATATGGCAGTCGCCCCTGCTGGCATTCCTGCCCCCTCCTGGGCCCAATCCACTCTCCACTCCCCCTCCAGCTCCATTATACACCTTCCCTGCCTTTGAACCACCTTCTCCTGCCCAGAGAGCTCACCTGCTCCACTAGGTGCACCACCAGGATCTGGCAATGGCAGTGCTCTCACCAGGAACATATGTGCTGTCCTAACATGCCTTCCACCACATTTGTGACAATGTGTGCGCTTCTTCCGCCAATTCTGCGCCAGTGAGGTTTGCATGGTAAGGCTTCAATCCTATACACACATACCTTGAGATAAGACCCATTGAATGCAATGAGACTTTACTTCTGAGTAGATATGCATAGGATTGTATTGTAATTGTCTTGTTCTTGTGGTATATTTATAAGCAACCCTCTCACACAAAAAGCAGAAGATCCTGTTACAGCTCCACACAAAGTAGCTATTATCCTAAATAAAATACCAAACTTGCTTCAGCTGATCTGCTCCTTTTCAGGAGCAGGGATATGGAGAATACACAGACATGCGCCTTCCTCCCTGACTCCAAGAGTGGTCCAAGCACAGTTTACAGTGGCCCTTGTGCAGGCCAAACTGTGCTGGCCTAACTCCAGATTCGGACTGCTTCCTGAGATAGTTCGCTGGCCTCATTGAAATAGTCTCGGTCGGTGGTTCTCAAAGTGGTCAGTTGTGATCCACCAGAGGCCCGGAAGAAGGTCATTCCCCCTTAAGGGGAGGGGCCAAGAAATCAACACCAATGCTATTGCCATGATTGTGCTGCTGCTGGGAAGGGTTTTTGTAATTTATCTGGGGGTTGCTATGGCTCTCCAGAGGATACAGGGAGCCTACAACCGCCTCTGCCGCCCCCCTCCTCCAAAGTATTGAAAAAAGAAAAAAATCATCACTTCCTGTTTTGCGATGAAAACTAGAAGTGTTCATTTCCTCTGGATGTGCGGGGTGGGCTGCAGAGGGGGCTGTGACCCCCCCGCATCATGCAGATGACCGGAGCTACCCAGGTAAGTGAAAAAGCCCCTTGGTTGCTGCAGCAGCGTGATCACTGCGGTGCCATCACCTTGTTTAAAGGGGGAAAGAAAGGAGGTGGCAGCCCCAAACAGGCTCAGCAGGGGGTGGCAGACTGGAAGTGTGCCCCCTGGTGCTGCCTGCCCCCTCCCCCAGGAATGCCTCTGAGCAGCATTTTCTGTATTTGAATTGGATTTTAATTGCTGTGAGCCACTTATTGGCTGTGAACTGACATTAAAATATAATAATGAAATACCCGACATGTTTAAAGCTATGTCATCTTTACCTTCCTTTGAATATTGAAGAAGCTGGGCACTGCACAGCCGCTGGGCTTCACAGCGCTAGGCTCCTCCAAAAATCTACAGGGGCAGGAACCGCTTCAAGCAGGGAAGCCGATATACAAGGAAGAGGATGGCCAGTGGTGGCAGCAGGGAAGTGTTGTGGTGCCACCCCTGGCAGGGTGCTGCCTGGGGCATTTGCCCCCTTGACCTTCCCTAGATTTGCCACTGATGTTGCTGAAAGGAATGAGTTTTTACCTAGACTTGAGTCCAGGCACAATGGAAGGACATCAGCCTTCTCTCCTTGCAGCGGACAGCAGTTCAAAAGTGCAGAGAAGGAGTTAGCCAGAGCTGTGTCCAGGCACTGCAGAGGGGCACTTGCTTGTGCGTTATAAATATTTTTTTAGCATCTGCAGCATTGAGGTTTCTTCTGCAACTCAAACACCTGCAGAGCAAGCCTTCCTTCCCTTTCCAACTGCTATTGCTCCACATTTATCTTCTCTGAATTCCTTTTTGCTTTCCTATCACTTTTGAAAGTATGGGTTGTGTATAATAGGTTATCCAATTTATTTCTGTGTTCAGAGTACAACCAAAGTTGTGCATGTAACAGTAAATGGGTTCTTCTTAGGGATCTCAAAGATAACTCAGAAAGTCTGATTTATTTAAACTAGTGCAGAGGAGTCAAACTGGAGGTGGAGAATTTAAGACCATATCAACCGGGAACACAAGGAATAACTCAGAAAAAAATTGTTTCTCAAATATTTGTTAGATCAGTTGTGTTAAACATAAGGCCCACAAGCCTGATGCGGTTTGTGGAACCTCTTTATCTGCACCTCCCCATGATGGTTGTGCTGTTCCAGCATCACAACCAGCTGCTCTTAGCTGCTGAGCTGCGACGTGACGCAGCGGCAGAAGTGGCACTGCTGAAAGGGTGGCACTGGGAGAACCCAATTACCATGCAGGCCACCCTTTCAGCAGCGCCGCTTATGCTAGGGTGTCTCTACTGAAAGCGGGGCCCATGTGAGAATTGGGCTCTTTTATATCTTGAAAATATGATCAAGATTTTTACGTTTTTTCTTCTGTCATTTGCAGCTAATGAGTTCCTAAGTGAGGAAAAATGCTTATTTCTAGTCATCACCTGCTTAATGACATCGCTTCCTGTTTAATGACATCATTCCCAGCCCTCAGCAGGAGCCATGAATGCTATTTGGCCCGCAGAAGGAAACAAGTGTGACCGCGGTATGAAACAAGTATGACAAGTGTGGAGGAAAAGTCCATCGTAGGCTATAGGCAATGATGGATTGTGCAACCTCCTTACAAAGGTGGTGGGCTACTGGTACCAGGTGCAAGGGAGTGGCAACAGGATGCAAGCATCTTGTTGTCTCATGCCTCCCTGGGGCACCTGGTGGGCCGCTGTGAGATACAGGAAGCTGGACTAGATGGGCCTTTGGCCTGATCCAGCAGGGCTCTTCTTATGTTCTTATCCCTGAGTTCGATAGTAACCTCTCATGATGTTTCAGTGACTATTAGTACCTGCTTTATTTAAGAGACACACGGAAGAGATACAGTTTTGAATGTTTTATCATAGGACTGGTTCAGACAGTCTCAGCATGGTGTGGTTGCCACTGAAAATTACTTCCATGTGAAACCAATACTCTACACTGCAGGTATAAGGCCTATAATCAGCTTCCTATTTTGGTTGCCTTGATTCTATAAGTACCCCTTCCTTTGCCACCAGTTTGCACTGAGCTGAAGCCGCATGGGTATTTACAACATAATTGAGCTAACTCATGTGGGAAGCCAATGTTGCAACCACAGTGTGGAAAAGCATTTTATCAATGGCTCATAATGCTTAAATCAGGCAATTGCCTATGTGTGTTTAATACGCATGCAGCAGAACGAGACTCTTGAGGTGGTCAAATGGACTTCCCTAGCCTGCAGATGGTGGATGACATTTCTGAATGTTTCTCTATGCAAAAATCTCCTTGCTAGTCTAGCACTCTAGGAAAAAGACAGGCAGTGCAATCCTATACATGTCTGCTCAGGAGTACGTTCTAGTGTGTTCAATGGGGCTTACTCGCAGGAAGGTGTGCATAGGATTGCAGCCTGAGTTAAAACTTCTGTCTCTGAGATGGTGTGATATTTTATTGTAATCCGCCTTGGGTGCCCTAATACAGGGCAGAAAGGCAGGGTATAAATTCATTAAATAAATAAATAAATAAATAAATAAATAAATTATGATAATGATGATGTGGTAGGAAAGCCTTTATATATGAAGAAGTACTCAAAAATACACTGGGTCTGCGTGTTATGGACAACCAACTTATGGATGGCTGCATTGGTGCTTTCATGCCGGCACAGTCTTGTGCTTTTGAACAAGCGCAATAGCACTAAGCTGGCAAGAACCAGCTGGATAGCCATGTTGGTGCTTTTGTGCAGGTACAATCCATCTGGTCTTGTGGTTTCATGCAGGTACAATAATGCTCTTCCAAATTGCATCCATTCCACTTTCCGGACATATCTCCAAAACAGATCCAGGATAAAAACTGGGGGCTTAGTGTAGTATCCCAAATCTGCCACCTGAAGCAACAGTCCTTTCTTCCACCTAACTTTGCCACCTGTGCTGATGAGGCCCAAGGTGCTATCCAGCATATGTAGGAGGAAGGAAATGGGGTTCCTGGTGTTGCAGCTGATGCTCTGGAGCAAAGCAGGTGCTCATGCAGTCAAAGAGATGCAAGCAGTTCAATAGCAAGTCAGGTTGCATTGACATACACACAGCAGAATGAGGTGGGAGTGACAGGATAAAACGCTCAAGAGGTGGAATGAGGTGGTCCCATTTCCCAAGGCAGACCCCATCTGTCACTTTGAAATCTCCCCTACGTCATGAAAACTACAAGCCTACACACCTGGAAGTAAGTCTCATTGAACTCAAGTGGTCTGAGTAGATATTTTATAAAAATTATATATAATATAACTAGGGGGGGATTTGGTGATAATTTTTCTAAAATTTCTTGATTAAAATAGCAAATTGTGATGTTATGTGTTTTTATCCTAATTTTTATTGCAAATTGTCCAAACAGTGCAATAAATAAGGGTGAATGGCCCGACAAAGGCAAGTAATCACTACACAGCACTCTGGTTGCTGCTTGGAGAGTCAAGAAGCGCTACTTCCACAATCCATTAAAGTCACCCCAGTGTGCACTGTGAACAATGAACATGCGTGTTCATAGTTTAAGCACGCTTCCTCCAGTTTCTGCCACTCCTCCTCCTGATCCCTTACTGAACATTATTTGTGGATTCCTCAGAACTGTGTCACAAATAAACAAAAGTGGTGTTATTTTTATGAAATTGATCTAAATTTGTTAAAGCTCTGTCAAAATAAGGAAAAAGTGGTGCTAATTTGCGTTTTGACCTAAATTGTGTTTTATGTAGCATTTTCAGTAGAAATTCTCATTATTTAATGTTCTGTGTGGATCACTGAAAAAAACCACCCCTATATATAACTATATATATTCCTAAAGTAGAGAAGATCTCAATGTGATATCCCCATTTTGCTTTGGAATAGTCTGTTCCACCCCTTGAGTACTGCTCCGGTCTCTTTGATTGCAGGATTGTACTACTTTCAAATAAAAAGCTCACATATCAGGGAGAAAGAGTCTAGGTGAGCCATGTGCTGCTATGCTAGTTTTCTACTGCATGCATAGTTTTGGCCTCAGTTTGCATTGAGAAATGTGTAGAACCGACACTTGCTCAGAGAGGCGTTTCTTTATTAGGACGTGATCCGGCCAAAGTCCAGCAATTGTAATTACCACGCATCCCCCAATAATGACACGAGACACAGGCGTGTTGGAGAAAAGGGGCCGCTTTATTGAATACAATTAAATCAGCAACAAGAGCAACTTCACCCAAAATAGCCGTGCAGGTTCTGACTACAGGTGATGTGGCCCTGCAAATACTGCCTCACCTGTTAGGTAGTGGGCGTGCCATCTGCCTCCAAGCAAACCAGACCAGAGCCCAGTCAGCCTGTCATAGACCACCCTAAGGGGGCTGAGGCTGCAAGATGACAAGGCCTCCCCACACAAAAGGAGCCTCCACCTCTCCTGAACAGGAGGTTTTGCCGTTCCCCTCATCAAGCCGGGCAAGCAAGCCTGAGGGTTCCAGCTCCACCTGCCTGCCCTTGTAAGCCTCTGATGGACACCAAGCTGTTAACTTATCTACCCCCCCCCCCGCACAACACCTGCCAACCTACACAAAACCTCCCCAAGCCTCCACCTATAACCCGCTCTGTGTACCAGTCTGGGGTAGGCGAAAAAACCACCAGCCATAGAGCCAATGCAGGCTGACGGTCAAAAATGTCTACCCGGCCCCAAAATCCAGGTGACCAGCTAATCTCAGACTGAATACAGGGCAGGTGGGCGGGCAATCGCTGGCCAGACGTGAAGTGAAGAGGCGGGCCAACTTTGCCCACCCTCCCCACCGCGTCACCGGAGCAAGCAGCCAATCACGGCCCCCCATGCTCCGTGCCTCGCACCAGAGGGGAGGCATAGCAAACCGCGGCTGCGTGTTAGCGCACAACTGCCATTCCCATAAATTGCAAAATTAGAGATTTAAGCACATGCTTTAAGCTCCAACTGAAAACAAAGTTCAAAAGACAACTTTGGAGGGATTGTGCCCTTGAATTTTACTCATCTGCAAATGTTACTCAGTAGTACATTTCCCCAGTGAAAGGCAGGCCCAACAAAAGCCAAGCATAATTACTCCCTTATTTAATATAGCACTAAATTGCAGTCACTGTGTGTTTCAGATTATTCCAAACTGAACAGCAAACATGCTAAATAATATTATGTATCTAGCATTTAAAAGCAGCTGAAAAACACTTGACTTAATCTGTCTCTTGGCATTTATCCCTATTAAGTAGTCATATCATTTATAACAGTGCCAATAAAATTGATTTGATTGTATATTCCCCCTGGAGAATTTTGTTCCGCTAAAAGAAGCCCATCAGCCAATCATTCTGCTCGATTTAGCTCTAGAAAAGATAATTAGCTCTCCTGATTTCACTTTCTGTTGTGTCCATATGGAATAAAAATACGTAAGGTTGCAATTTCAAGGGCACTTACTCAAAAGTAAGTCTTATCAAAATCAATGGCACTCGCGTCCAAATAAAATAATCATGTTTCAGATTGTAGCACTAAGTGAATAACATGCAATACGCATGATGTGGTGGTGGTGGTGGTGATTTCAGCATTTCACAGACGAAAATGGAAAAATTTCTATGTAAATACTCCAAGACCATAGTCTGAGCATCTTCCCCTCTGTTACACACTGCTGGAGTCTTTTCCTCACCTACAGTATTGCATTGACTCCAATCTTGTTCATCTGGCACTGGTATCAGAAACAGAGAAACGTAAGGTGTTTCTGTGTTTTCAAAATTTAAACATGTTAAATAGAACGTTTATTCTTATAATGGGTTTGCTTACATTGATAATAAAAGTAACCAACATTCTTTAAATACATCCAGCAAAATTTATTGTCCAGTTAGGTGATCATGGGTTGGATAGAAGGGTGTTCGTGTTATATGTTAAGACAGCAAACTTAGTCACAGCCTGGAGCTAGGCAGACTTGAATGCAAAAGGGTTATTTGTTCTTTTGTTTAAAGATGGATTTAAAAAACATAATTGTCCCATAATGCATTCAAAATGAACCTCATTAGTTCATCATGTATGACAGGGACATGATGGCGCTCTGGGTTAAATAGCTGAGCTGCTGACCAGAAGGTTGGCGGTTCAAGACTGTGTGATGGAGTGAGTTCCCATCCCTTGTCCCAGCTCCTGCCAACCTAGTAGTTTGAAAGCATGTAAAAATGTGAGTAGATAAATAGGAACCACTTCGGTGGGAAGGTAACGGCATTCCATGTGCCTTGGTGTATAGTCATGCTGGCCACATGACCACGGAAGCTTGTCCTCAGACAAACGCAGGCTCTTCGGCTTAGAAATGAAGATGAGCACCGCCCCCTACAGTCGGTCATGACTAGACCATTCGGTCATGGGGAAACCTTTACCTTTACCTTTCTATGAAATGGCTGGATGCACTTTACACACTGCCATAGTGTTTGTGTTCGTGCATTTGTACACCTGTACACTAGAGCAAACTTTTTAGCACCAGGACCCATTTTTTAGACCGACAGTCTGTCCCGGACCGACCAGAAGTGATGTCATGACAGGAAGTGCCATCATTGTAAAGCCAGAACCTGCTGCTTTCCAGAGAATGCAGTTGGGTTACTTTTGGGAATACAATTGGGAATAAGTTGGGTTACTTTTCAGCCAATAGCAAAGGGAATCAGAAAGGAAAAAAGTCTATTTACAACTTTGACACAAGCAAAACAACCACACTGCCCTCTCCCTTTCATACATCCCATCTTACCATATTTTCAGTGTGCCTGCTCTAGGTGCTTCGCGACCCACCTGAAATTGGCTTGCGACCCCATTGGTGGGTCCCAACCCACAGTTTGAGAACCACTGCACTAAAGTCAAATGTGTCCTTTCCCACTCAGAGACCCATAGAGGAGAAAATTAAAACCTAAAAATTTGAAACTCTAGTGCATGTTAAAAACAAACAAAAAGGCAGTCAAAATAGGGACAAAAATCTACCAGGGTCAATTTCAAGAACTTGTACTGGGGCCACTGTAACATATGTGACTGCTGCTGTTATGCTGTAGTAGTAGTGGAGGTGATGGTATTTCTGGAGCACCTAAAATGATTTAGGTGTTACATTGTTTGATAAATTGACTTAAATAGTATGACATCAATGGAAATGGACTGTGAATTACATCCTAATTGTGCAGCCAGTTAATTTTCATTTCAGAAGTTTTAGGATTATATGACAGAGCTTATTATATTTGATCAAATCGTTCTCAAAGAAGATGTAGTCAAAATAATCAGAGTGATTAGGAGCAGAAATTGGACAGGAAGGTTTTATCCAGGTTTGAAATGCAAAGCATTTAACAAGGCAATTCAAACCCCATATTTTTTTTAATCCAAAGTCACTTTCTAAAATTGAAACCTCATGTTTCAATCTTGCAAAGATTTCTTGGAAGTCCCACTGACAAACTTTCCAGCAAATTAATTAAGTCCGGGGTGCTCAATGTTCTTGTGACCTTCAAAGCAAGTCACTGCTTATCCTGTGTGTGGTTGCCAACAAGGCAGTGTATTATTGGTCTGACCAACAAAACACTATGTCATGTAGCTCCTAAGTAGATCTGAAAAAGTCAGTAAACTTGAGATTCTATAAGGTTCCACCCCTGTGTATTGGTTCTGCCTTGACCTGCCTAACTCCACTTATAACCTGCCAATTCATCACCATCCCTGCCCCAAACGTTCTGCCTGTTTGTCCTTCATTTCTGATTTCCCAGATTACAGGTACTTTTTAAAACTTAAATACTAGCAAAACTTCACACCAGCTATATATGATGTTCCGTCATGATTGAGACATACAAAATTATGCACGGAAGGGATAGAGTTGATAGAGGGATATTCTTTTCCCTCTCTCAAAACAACAGAACCAGGGGGCATCCGCTAAAACTGAGTGTTAGGAGAGTTAAAACAAAGGACATACTTTTTTACCCAGTGGGTAGTTAATCTGCGGAACTCTTTGCCACAGGAGGTGGTGATGGCATCTGGTCTGGATGCCTTTAAGAGGGGATTGGACGGATTGCTGGAAGAAAAGTCCATCGTGGGCTATAGGCAATGATGGATTGTGCAACCTCCTTACATTGGTGGTGGGCTACTTGAGAGTACTGGGTGCAAGGCAGTGGCAACAGGAT
The DNA here is from genome assembly GCA_029204185.1 of Lerista edwardsae. Lineage (NCBI taxonomy): Eukaryota > Metazoa > Chordata > Lepidosauria > Squamata > Scincidae > Lerista > Lerista edwardsae. The sequence continues at coordinate 6,093,907 of JAJKFI010000037.1, forward strand.
GCAAGCATCTTATTGTCTCATGCCTCCCTGGGGCACCTGGTGGGCCGCTGTGAGATACAGGAAGCTGGACTAGATGGGCCTTTGGCCTGATCCAGCGGGGCTCTTCTTATGTTCCATCAGGAACCCAGTGTTTTGTTTTTATATTTTACATAATCATTCACTAAGGCAATGAATGTTAAGTGTATTCACTAATGCAATGAATGTTAAGTCCTTGCTGACTTCTCTAGTCTCTTCTTGCCCTTCAGCCCAATTGTTTTGATTTGGAATTCGCCTCCAAAGTTTGTCCCAGTTGGGAATGCGCCAAATGCTTTTCATCTGTTGTAAGTGTGGAGGAAGAATATGTGTAGATGAAAAGAGGCAGCATTATAGTGGCAGCCTTCATTCAAGCCTCCATAAATTTGGCTCAGGGCACAATCCTAACCTGGAGTCTGGCCAGCACAATTAGGCCAGCAAAGTTTGGCTGGCACAAGGGCCATCGTAAAGTGCGTTTAGACTACTTTCAGAATCAGGGAGAATGGCGCATGTCTGTGTGCTGGCCACTCTGACTGCAAGAGTGGTCCAAACATCTTTCCAGTGTCTCTTATGCCAGCCAAACTTGGCTGGCCTAATTGTGCCAGCGTAACGCCAGGTTAGGATTGTATCCTCAGTGTCTGAAAGGAACAGATGGAGACTTGTATACATTGAAGCTCATATCAGGCCATGCTTTCATCATCATGCTTTCAATTCTTTTTAAGATGCAAGAATGCATAGCATAATGAATGCTTGAAGCCTGGCCCTATGGAAGCCAGTCACCACACAGCAATCAAACAATAATAATATTTAACATGTGTATAGTAGTTTCTGAGCATGCAGAGCAAAACACTTCACATGTATTCTCACTTCACAGCAGAGGCAAGATTTCAACTGGGGAATTCCTGATTTGTAGTTCACAGCCTAATTCTCTCAAGATTCCCATGCTGTGATGCAGCGGTACCAAAATGGCCTCTGCTGAATCCTGCGCAGGAGTAGAGGTTGCTGAAGATCCGAGGTTGTCCCCTTGCCATGGGGTAAGCCCTAGCAGTCTCAATGGGTTATTTGGGACTTATGCCAGCAGAATTACTGGTGAAGTCTGAGTAGCCTCATGTCAGGGAATCCCCATCTCTCTTAACTCTTAAACAATACTAACGAATGCAGGCTTATATTAGAGTGCGCCCCAATGAATCTGTGGATTTACAGTCAATCCTCTTTAGATGCGACCCCTCCTTATCTGCAACCTCACTTTTCTGCGAGGGGCAGAATGGCTACTTTCCTTGTTACCTGCTCCTCTGTCCTCATTATCCATCATGCAGACTTTCCAAAGTCTCCAGGGACCTTCAGAATGACACCTGCAACCAGCAGTAACCCCTTTAAAATGGCTGGCAGAAGCATCTGCCGGTCATGTTTAAGGGGTCCATGCTGGTCGCAGGTGCCATTCTGAGGATCCCTGCAGCCTCTGGAAGGTCTCTGAAGCATTCAGAGATCTTTTGGCACTTCCTGCTGCACTCTGCTGGCTTCCTGAGGGTCTTTGCTGGATTCTTCTGATGGCAAAGGTACTCCTTGTACCCATTGATCCCATAGGATCAATGATTTGTTATCTGCTAATTTACTATCCACGAGAATTTCCAGGAACCAAACCCTAGCGGATAATGAGGATTGTTATAAGGATCATGTTATAAGGCACAGGCATAAAAGAAGGATAAAAGAAGGATCATGTTATAAGGCACAGGCACCCCAAAATAGGGATTCTTGGTGCGTAGGTCAATATTTTTATCCAAATTATTTCATGAGTAACATCATGAATACTAAAAGACCGTAGAGACTATAGTTGAGTCCTAGAACTGTCCTGCCAAGTCAGTTGACCAAATAAAGTAGCTGACGTTTCTTCTTCCTTTTACAATGCATTGCACTGGGCCCAGTTCTGGCTTTGCAATCCTGGTTGCCTTTTTTTTTTTTTAAGTGTTCACAGAGGGTGAAAAAAAAATGCTTCTGGTCACAACAGCAGTTCTAGTGTGAATGCATGCCTGCCTACCAACAGAAAGATTTCATGCTTTCGTTAATTAAATGAACAAAGGAAAAAAAAATACAGCGCAGTAGGCTGAATCCTACATAACAGCTTCAACTAATAAAAAGTAATAGACAATTTCCTGCATTCAATTCTTTTGAATAGTATTATACAAGGTAATAGAGTTTGGGAAATGGAAGTCCTAGAAGCCTGTCAGAAGGAGCTCCCTTTCACTTTTTTTTATTAAATGACTAAGTGCAGCAGGCTGTGTCCTATCTCTCCCCCTTGCATCTATTGGATTGTATTATTTTACATTTTGATTGAAATGATGTCACCAGCAGATAAAGGCTTGGCCAAGGCATTGTAATTGAATCAGCCGGAGTTGTTTATTCTAGTGATCTACAGCGATGCTGAGCTTGTCCTAACACAGAATACATAAAAGAGCCCCTCTTGTTTAACATGCAGCTGATTAGATCTATATTTTTTTAAGAATCAAATTGAGGGGGGCAGAGGCACCTGGAGCTGGAGTTTATGTGTCCAGAGGGGTAGGAAGATTGAGGGAGAAGGGGGAAAGGAAGAGGCGGTGGGAGGGAAAACTAGGGGGATTAAATTAGGAGAGACACCATCTGTAAAATTCCCCATGTGTGACTGAAAGTTTTCAGTAAATAAATTTCACATGGCATCAGTACCAGATGCAAACAGATTTGATTGACAATATTTAAATGATGGTTAATGGGAGTTTGTACATTTTGGAAGTGCTTTTTATGTCCGTTTCCTCAGCTCAGTAGCATCTGTGATGTGGTGCGGGTGTTGTTGTTTTTTCCAATTTGAAGAACACTACTTGATCATCAAAAGTTTTGAAAGAATATAGATGAAACAAGATTATCTGGGCATGAGATCTGCCACAGCCTACGTTTCCAAACTGATTTAGGTTTACCAGCTTCTTTTGTGGAAGATATCAATTCGTGGGGTGCAGTGGCTTTTCCAAATACCGACTGAGACTCTGGGCTGTTATAAGTATACACACTCCCCTGGTTATGGTTGACCAACATCCAGACTGCTGGATTGATTCTTTTGTGCAGGCGCAGTATGGACTTTGCTGGTGATTGACCATTGACAAGGCTAGAAACATTGCCAACGATTGCCAAGAGTGGAATCTTGTCATGAATGACACCCAGATCCCAGCAGCACCTCCAGCAGCTTATTGGTTGGGAGGACAACGGTGGTCCCCAAGCCGACCTGAAAAGAATCAGTTGTCCATCTTGCTCTTGTTCTTCAGCCTGTGGCCAAGACTCAGTCTTCATTTAGTATGGAAAATGGAATTAAGAACACAAGAAAACCCTTGCTGGATCAGGCCAAAGGGCCATCTAGTCCAGCTTCCTGTATCTCACAGTGGCCCACCAGGTGCCTCAGGGAACACACATGACAACTAGATACATGCATCTCGTTGCCACTCCCCTGCATCCGGCACTCCAAGGTAGCCTACCTATAAAATAATTGCTAAATTATTTTCTAAAGCTTTAGCTATATATGTTGTCCCATTTCCAATCAACAGTATTTATATACTGCTTTTCAACACAAAGTAGTTTACAGGCTAATAATAATAATAATAATAATAATAATAATAATAATAATAATAATAAAATTTATGTAGAAAATATAATTTTGAAGTATCAAAAAACTACTATGACCATCAAGTAGAAAAGGTTGTTGAAAATGCAGAGATAAAATTTTTATGGGATTTTAGAATTCAAACTGATCAGCATTTAGAACACAACACACCAGATATAACAGTGGTTGAAAAGAAAAAAGTATGGCTTATAGACATCACCATACCTGCTGATAGCCGAATTGAAGATAAAGAACTTGAAAAAATTATAAAATATAGGGACTTGACAATTGAAATTGGGAGATTATGGCAAAAACAATCCAACGTAGTGCCAATTGTCATTGGGGCACTTGGATCTATTTTGAAAAATCTACAAAAACATCTAGAAACTCTGAAGATCAATGATATAAGAACGTCTGACCTACAAAAAACTACGTTGTTGGGAACATCATACATCTTACGCAGATACTTGGACAGTTCTTAGGCTCTTGGTTAGAGCTTGAATTGCCAACAAAAGACCAG
>JAJKFI010000037.1:6098067-6110633 GCA_029204185.1 Lerista edwardsae
AGAAAAAGACTCTGAGCAGGGGTGAATAGGAATAATTACTCTCCCCCTGCTAAATCTAAGAGGAACACCACTTGAAAAAGTGCCTCTTGCCAGTTAGCAGGGGTTATGTCCATTTCCTCAACTCAATAGCATCTGTGATTTTAAAACATTTTCTCTATTAATTGGTGTTTGAAATTTTGTCACTGTCAGTTGCCTTGTGCACTTTTCCATGGAAAGACAGGGTATAAATATTTGAACAAATGAATGAACGAACAAAGGATAAATCATAATTTTAAAATCATCTAGCGATAATGCTTTGTAAGAGAACAGAAGAGCAACAAGTGGGCATGCTGAGATGCATTTGCCATTTGTCAATGCAATTATTGATAGCACGATATTGTTAGCGTGACAGAATCATTGTTCTATACTAGTACAGGACCAACCTTTTGATACACTGATTTTTGATCCATGGTTAGACTCAACACTGATGGCCACTGCAGATAAGAAGGATCCTGCCAATCACTGGAGAAGGGGAAAAACCTGTCCCTTTACAGTCCCCATTCTAAAAATTGCTTTTCTAGGGAGTCAGACTTTTAGAACTGCTATTTTTCAGCTCACTCTGAGAAAAGTGACCCCTCCGTTCACCCTGGCTCACTGAAAAAAATGGAACACAGAAGTGATTAATCATTTAATCATTATCAAGGGCTTTTCTTGGAGCAAGCTACAAAATAGTTCTAACTGACTGCCTGATTGAGCTGTATTTTGTTTTGTTTTAACTGCTGTTATTTAACATGTGGTTTGTTTGTTTTTTGGTATCAGCAGGGAGTCCCAGAACCAAACCCTAGCAGATACCAAAGTTCCACTTAAAATCAATGGATGTAATTATCATTTAACAAAAGATATCTAATTTAGAGACAATGAATGAACAAAGGGACTTCCTCATTTTCTGCTATAGTTGGAAAAAGCCTAACACTAGTTCTGCAGGCCCAAGGGGACTTTGATATTATGGTTCTCCAATACCTCTGTGCCACCTGGCAAATTGCTTTAAACATTGAGATGAGTTTCCAAAGCTGTTTGTAAAATGTCATATAGAAGTCTGGTGTTTTTTTAAGCCAGAAGTGTCCCTGGACATGTGCAACTTCTTGGATAGATCTGTAGATTTCATACTATGTGTGTACGTGGGAAGCGGAAAAGAGTAAGAAGCACCTGTGGGTTTAAGGCATACCAGTAAAATTACACTGTTGTCTTCTCATCTATAAGGGACATGATGGCGCAGCAGGTTGCTGCTGCTTGGCTTTCTGACTGGAAGGTTGGGAGTTCAAGACTGCGTGACGGAGTGAGCTCCCGTTGCTTGTCCCAGCTCCTGCCAACCTAGCAGTTCGAAAGCACCTAAATGCAAATAGATAAATAGGGACCACTTCGGTGGGAAGGGAACGGCATTCCATGCACTACGGCGTAGAGTCATGCTGGCCACATGACCATGGAAGCTTGTCCTTGGACAAAATGCCGGCTCTACAGGCTTTGAAACGGAGATGAGCACCGCCCCCTACCGTAAGTCACGACAAGACCATTTGGTCGTGGGGAAACCTTTACCTTCTCATATGAACCTTCTCTTACCTTTAACTTTAACCATATGAACTGCTGCACAATTCTTATCTCATTCATCCACATGATATTGTTTTATGTCTATCCTGACAACTTATCCTAGGCCAGCACAACTTGTGCCCCACCAAGCAAAATTCAGCCTACTAACCATATAGTTAGATTTACCCGTCTTCCATTTTGGTGGACCAGGACAGACCTCAAAGATGGGACAACTGTTGAGCCAACCACTGTTGAGCCAACCACTATAGGCCACAAGTTGTGCAGATGCAATCTATCCACCGAAGGCAAGAACCACAATCGAAAGAGCTCCAGAAGATACCCAAAGTCTTGGGCATTCTCAGTGGGTTGGCTGACTTTTTCTCTTGGAATGGCAGACTCCACACCTGCAGCAGCACACACCCCTATCAATCTTATGAAAATTCTTTCCATTTCAAAAGATGTTCGTCTCATGGAGAGTGCTGTTCACGAAACACCAATCAAAAGATCTTTGGGCCACATAGAACTAGTATTAACAAAACCAGAAAGAAATAAAATAGGATTGAACAGTAAACTTACATCTTTTAAAGATAAAGTCCTTGCTGAAACAACTGTAATTTCTATTTCTCCATTAAAAATAAATGAATTCCAGTTGGTTGAAAGCTAGGAGAAAAAACGTCATCATATGAGAGGGCAAAGCAAGAAAATGCCCAAGAAAAAACAGAGATTCCTGTCTCCGTCTTTAGTAATTGTGGCTTGCATCCAAAGGTATGTATGCAGAAGGAAGCCACAGAAACAAACATCCCTGTGCCTCCGTAAGGCAGCGGTCCTCAGTGCCAACTGACAATCCACTCCATGGGGCCAGGAGCTCCCACCCCCACCCCCCAAGAACAGGACTGCTTAGGACACAGAAGGCTACAGAGTTAAGGAGAAACTGACAAAATCACCCCTACCAGTGCAAATTTACTCAAGAGAAACCTAAAATAGAATCCTATCATAACAGGCGCATTTTTATCAATTACTACCACAGAGACTATTTTAATTTATTTTAAAAATATAAATATGTTTACCAACAGGATACTAAGACAATTGCAAAACACTAAGAATTCAACATCAAAATATAAAATATGTTCAAACACAGAGTACAGCAGCAATCATCAACCATTCCCGATGAGCATATGCTTTAAAACGTGTATTTGTTCAGGAGGGAGGCAGTGGGAATTTATTTGCCTGGGGCCTTTGCAATAAGGTGGGTTAAATCCAAAAAGCTACCCTCCAAATATAAAAATCTGGAGAGCTACTTAGGAGATCAGTGTTTCATCTCTTTAGAACAGTGTTCTTCAACCTGTGGGTTGGGACCCCAACGGGATCACGGAGTCACATTTTGGGGGTTGTGGAAGCCTTTCAGACTGTGCAAAAGAGGGCTTGGATCTGATCCAATAATGGCACTCACTGCCTTATCAAAATTGAGTTCTTGATAGAATCCTATACCGCTTCTTCTTGCTGTTTTGCCCTGCAACTCATAAGGTGAGCCCTATTTAGGCTGCTACCTCACAGGGTTGTTGTGAAGATGCAAGCAGCAGGGGGAAGTGGGGCAGGTGGGGGGCAGGGGGTGGGTGGCGACGGGGACAGATTAGGTCCCAGGATTAGCAGTGGGTCCCCAGTCTCATACCTTAATTTATTCATTCATTTCTCGGGGTAGCAGCACAAAAAAGGTTGAAGACCTTTAGAAAGATATTTTCACCTTGGCAGCCCACTCCTATCCTGAGTTTGTAGTGGTAATCTCATAATCCGTCACCGTATGTCCCATAATGGCTGCATGAAAGGCATTGGGTGTCACCAGACTGCAGAACCTCCCCCATCCTCTACTGGAGCAGGTAGGTCAGCAGCAGGAGTGGTTAGGGAGAGGAACAGGATGGGGATCAACCAGGGCTGGGGGAAGTTCAGGGGTGGGAGGGAGAAGATCTTGGTGGCAGCTGCACATGCCAATAACTATTCTTTCTTTCCAGCTTGGACCCACCAACTATTCTATTGGAAGCCAGACAGCCTATTGGGTAAGTAATACAGATTGTTACTTACCTCTCCTGGGTCATCTGGTTACCGCCCCCATAGCACTGCATGCTGGCAAGGCCTAGGATTGGACCAAGGTTCAATTCCCAAGGACTCTGACAAAGTATTTGAAAGGGAGGTATCAAAAAAGCCTAAAGTAGTGTGCTATGTGCCAGTGGTGTTCCTTCAGGGAGGGCAAAATCCTAAGTCAATCACTATCACTAGTATTTATATACCGCTTTTCAACACAAAGTTCACAAAGCGGTTTACAGGCAAAAAACAACATTAAAGTTAAATGGCTCCCTGTCCCAAAAGGGCTCACAAACTAAAAGAATGGAGAACACCACCAGCAACAGCCACTAGAAAGACACTGTGCTGGGGTGAAGAGGGATAATTGCTCTCCCCCTGCTAAATATAAGAGGACACCACTTGAAAAGGTGCCTCTTGCCCAGTTAGCAGGGTTTTGCTAAGCTTTGCTCTCTGAGCAGTGAATGTCTCTGGAGGCAAGGGCATGGGGCCGCATTACACAGGAACTCAGGCTCCTGCAACACTTAGAATTTTGCCCCCCTATTGGAACGCCGCTGTTATATGCATCTATGAATCTGGTTCAGTTCCCTCAGTATCTTCCAGATAAATGCAGCTAGTAGGGATCCATCTCTTATGTTACGAAGATAGTCATATTTATCTCTAATGAACTATTATATGCTTTTATTGTGTGCTGGCCTCTCTGACTCCAAGAGAGTTCCAAACATACTTCCTGGTATCCCTTGTGCTGGCCAAACTTTGCTGGTCTAACTGTGCCGGCCTAACTTCAGGTTAGGATTGCGCTCTTAGTAACACACCTGGATGTCTATCAAACAATAAAAGCATAGTTGTTCATTAGAGATAAATATGACTATCTTTGTAACAGGTTAATAATTGTGCTCTAAATGTGGCTAATTTTGCCATGAATGCCTCAGACATCAGATTACATGCAGTTATTACCTAATGCTGGTATATTTCTGTATTTGCAACTTTTTAAAATCTGCCTTTCCAGTTATATTTTATATATACTGATCCTGTATACTGCATCCTGATTCAGCAGAAAGGCCCCAATTTGTGCACAAAGTCTTCCGATTGGAAGGCCATCCCCATACTTTAAAAGGTATGGAGCCTAGCTGGGCATGCAGTGAAATAAATGTGCAGATCAGTGACTGCCACTGAAATGGACAAGGAACTCCATGAGTGCAAGAGACCATTATGCGCATCTCAGCACATCTCTGGAACAAGGCAAAATGCATTTGCATCCCACAATTTCATACCATAACAAAATCCTTTCAAGTTCGAAAGAAATATGCACAAATGGTACCACAGACCAGATCATATCACACAAGAGTAAGTTGAGACTGTTTCTCTTTGTATATGTTTCATCAAGAAACAATACTTTAAAAAAGTGGATCCTGCAAAAGTTTGATTTTTGACACAAAAACTGAATTGAGTTGGGGAAAAAATATGACTGAGATGCACATTTAAATGTGAAGGAGGGGAGTTTACATGCCATACTCTATTCCACCTGTGCATTTACGAGCTCTTTATCTCTAAGGCAACATACATTCCATATGAGAAATGGGGTTGCCATGGTATCTACAGTTAAGAAAATATTCAATACTAGATCTGAAAGAAACATAAAATTGATTTAACAAGTTGTCATGTAAGTTACTCTGGCCCATAAGAAACAGAAAACAGCTATACTCTTTTTCCCTTTATAAAAATATTTATTTTTTTAATATACTGTACATACAGGGTGTTTTATTTATGGAGATAAATATCCCAGTTGTCATTAACTCTGCCTTCATGCTAACATCGGAGCACCATTTGCATGTCTCTCAAGAAAGTCTGGATATTTACTCAGTAGCCTGAATCCTTTCCATTTTAAATAATTCCCCAGGATTATTGAGATATTACTGAGTAGAATAATACAAAAAATATGGTGTGTTTAACACAAGCACACTATTTCAGTTTGTGCACCATTGAGAGTAGCTCCCAAACGCCCACCTTGAGCACATGTGCAGGCCATCGAAGGGTTAAGCCCTGTCTGCACTCCAACTTCATTGACGTGAATCGACATCTACGCAAGGGGGCAGTAATCATGACCATTGTGACTTTCCACAATAATAGCAGCTGTAAAAGTGCCACTATGATCACACAGGTCTCTGTGGCTACATGTGTGTTCTCCAGGATGGGGTGCCATTCAGACAACAACACTTCTTTGTGAGTGCAGACCACGTGTGCGCACAAACAGCTACTACATTGCGGTCATCATTATAGCATGAACCAAGTCTCAAATTTCATGCTGCATCTCATACAGAATCTATTTAAAAGGGGGTTCCAAAAGGAGGTTTCATCACACTTTGCGGGACCAAGAAACAGAGCCCAAAAATATCTCCCGGTACCCTATTTTACTTCCTCCTGTGTCAGATTTGGCCCAAACATTTTGTAAACACTTTTTCATCCTTTAAAACGTATCCAGTTTCAGGGGCCACAAAAGGTGGCAAAAGTGTTCATAAAGTGGAAGTGCCCTCTGATACAATTCTGGTATCCCCCTCAAGTACCTTACACACATTCAGGTGATGCCTTGCAAATAAACCCACCCACCTCCCAGAACCTGGAATTCAGGTGATGGTGCTCCAACGTGAGTTCTTCATATCCCTGACCCACTTCTGTTTTGGTGCTATTAAAATCAGCTTCGTTCTCATGTAGCTAATCAGATTTGGCTACATTAAAATATCATGGTAACTGGAGGACAGACCTGATTTTACACAAAAAAGGGGGGCACTGATCAGTGAATAGTAGTAAATCTCTGTGAAAGTGGTACCACTATTTCACTCCTAAATATTTCTCCCTGAACATTCAGTTCAGGCCTGAAATGAGTGGCTGCCGTTCATTCCTGTTGAACAAACAAAGCCGCTCCAAGGGACATCAAAGTGGTGAGGGTACGCCTCATCCTTCATCCCTCTACTTGGTGGCTGTTCCCTCACAGACCAAAATCCTTCTGGGGATTGTGTGCTTCTCTGTGAAGTGTGTGCTGCATCCTCCAGTGGTCCATCCAAAATAGAAGCCCTCCTGTTACACTGCCCAGAACAATGGGCATATTAGTGAACAATAAACATCTGAATGACAGTGAAACATGAATCCCAGATGGATGGATTCTGGTTTTCCTCTCTTTTCCTTTTTTGCTATTAAAGGTCGTGCCTCATTATCCACTGGGGTTCCATTCTGGGATCTCCAGTGGATAACAAAATCAGCGGAACCAAATCAATGGAAAAATAATTTTAATGACCCACTTCCATGTTCCTTACTCCTCCATTGTTGCCCTAGAATGCATTGGTATAGATGCTATACCACATTCAGCCACTGGATGGGGTGAATAGTGGAATCTAATGGAATGTAGGAAGAGAGGAGATGGGAGTTTTGACTCTCTTTTCCTTGTTACCAGGCATTTAAAGGTGGACTCCAGTATCAGTGGTGAGTCAGATCAGTGGATACCAAATCAGTGGATAACGAGGCATGACTGTAATCTCCAAGCATAAATGTTGCTTTGTAAGATCAAACTGTTACTTTTTCTCCAGGAGCCCAGGCTTTGTTTTAAGGTGTAATACCATATATACAATTCAGAGACAAAGCAGTACAGAAACTAGTTTTATAGCATTGTATTCCCACTGCTTCTGCATGGTGTCCATGCACAGGTGTATTCAAGTACGCCAACTTCCTCACATCACATACCAGGTTCCAGTCTCGTTTTACACCTGAGGCACCAGATTAAATCCCAGCTGGGTCTCTGGTCACTCACAAGCTATTTAGCTGGCACAAGCCTGAACAGCCCCATGTAGGGTGTTCAGGGCCAGAAGAGAGGGTCGGACACAGCAGAGGTCAGTTCTGCCAATCCTGCTTACTCTCTGGGTTCCGCAAACGTGCTTTATGGCACAGGGATGGCTGTGCCGACTTGACCTCAAGTTTGGACTGCGGTGTGAGCCAGTGATTCTTCGCAGCCTATGTATGGATCATGCCCCTACAACAGCAAGGCCCATTCTTCAATGCTCTCCCTGCCATAAGCAGTCACATCAAGGTTCTGTCCAGGGTACTAGAGGTGGCAAGGATAAAAACAGTAAGCATCAAAGGCACACCATTTGCCTGAATTATGGCCACCATTACAGTGCTTTTACCCTTTCATAAAAGATCACCGAACACACATTTCATATATTTTAATCTGGGCTTGCAATATTCTTGAGTCGATGGGCAAGAATATAGTGCCAGTTGGAAAGGGAGGACATTTCTTTCCAAACACTCTCCTTCCCTGAGAAATGTGCTTGCCAGCAAATATACAGGGCTCTCCCTCAGAGTCCATCCAGGGCCTGCCAAGGCAGCATTGTCTTTTCAAAACCAAAAAAGAAGTTAGTGAGAACTAGGTATAAAACCTTCTCCATGGATGGGATTCAAACACATAATGAGCTTCCATGGGTGAAAGGAATGACTCAGAGTCTAGCCAACTTAACTCTGAATAATCCTCCTTGATAAAGTAGTTCAGTCATGACTATAGTGATAGGTCCCAGGAGAGAAGATTTCTTTCAAATATCTTCCTAAGCAAAGCTCCAAATAATGAGAGATGGTGGGAGATAGGAAGATGCCTTCAAAGCCAGTGAGGGCACCGCTATACACATCTTAATATCCTAAACCATGCATGAATATGATGGTAACAGCCCCCATATTAAAATCCCCCAAGAATACTCTGAGAGGACAGCCATGCAATGTCCTATGGATCCTTGATGAGCATCAAATGGCTGCAAAGACAGATGAGGGTTTAGAGCCACATAACTTCCTGGTGTGAGTCTAGGCTCTATGCTGATCAACCATCAGGGTGGTGTCTCAGGGTGCAATCCTAACCTGGAGTTAGGCCAGTAACGTTTGGCTGGCACAAGGGACACCGTAAAGCATGTTTGGACCACTCTCCGAGTGAACGAGGATGGTGCACATCTGTGGGATGGCCTCTCTGACTCCAAGAGTGGACCAAACATATTTAACAGTGTCCCTTGTGCCAACCAAACTTTGCTGGCCTATCTGTGCCAGAACTCTGGATTAGGATTGCACCCGCAGAGTCAGAGGCAAGCACATAGACGTGCGCCATTCTCCCTGACTCCAAGAGTGGTCCAAACACGCTTTACAATGTCCCTTGTTCCAGCCAAATTTTGCTGGCCTAACTTCAGGTTAGGATTGCACGCTCAGTCTGCCAAATGTTTACCTCTGCTACACTTCACTTGACTCCACCACCTGTTCTCACCCAGGAGGTTAGTATTTTTGAGTGGGCAGTTGGCAACCCAACCTTTGACTCCTGATTGAAGGTGATTGCAACTTTTCTTAGACAAGCTAGGATATAATGTGGAAAGCTATCATGTCATGGAGAAGGCCTAGCCCTCTCTAATACAAGGGCAGTAGCACCAACTTAATGGGTTTTGGCAAGGGCAGTAGCACCAACTTAATGGGTGCAGAGCAGTGGTGTCATTCAGGCGGAACGCCCCGATACGCCGTTCCGCCAGTTCGGCGGACGGGCCTGGGCCGCGCCGCCTCTCCGGAGGACGGGCGAGCTGCTGCTGGGCCCGCCTGCCCTCCCTTGCGTCCCGAATCGCTCCGAAATGGAGCGATTCGGGCTCTGTGAGGCGCACGGGGGCGTGGCAGCCCTCTGCCATTGGGGCAGAGGGCTGTCAATCATCCGGGCGTTCCGCTTCCTGGCGCGCCCAGATGACGTCTCTGGTGCAGAGGTGCTGTCAGCACTCCCAATATTTTTTTTGTAGCTGCTCTGTGGATGTTTCATGGCAGCATGAACAATAGGAGACGAAGGAGCTCCAATCTTACCTTTTTTCCAATCTAAACCCAACCTCCCCTGCAAAAATCTACTGTTAGACGAATAGCAGGAAAATAAATATATCTGCATCATGCATGCCTTTTTTCCCATTGCAGCTCTAATATCAACTGTATTGGGGGGGATTTAGATCAGGGAAATGACATTTGGGAAAAGAGTTAACCCTCTCTCCCCCAACTGCAGCTGCACTTCCTAACTAAAGAATTAAATCAGATAATGGTTAATAAAGAAGATGTTTTAGATCAAATTGATAAATTACATATAAATAAGTCACCAGGCCCAGATGGTATACACCCAAGAGTTATTAAGGAACTAAAGAACGAAGTTCAATCAATCAATCAACAGGTACTTATATGCCGCTTTTCAACACAAAGTTCACAAAGCGGTTTACAGGCAAATAGTAATAATAATAAAGTTAAATGGCTCCCTGTCCCAAAAGGCTCACAATCTAAAAAAAAAGGCAGATCACCAGCAACAGCCACTAGAAAGACTGTGCAGGGGTGAAGAGGGACAATTACTCTCCCTTGCTAAACATAACAGAAACATCACTTGAAAAAGTGCCTCTTGCCCAGTTAGCAGAGTTGCTGACCTCTTAACTAGAGTATGCAACTTGTCCCTTCAAACAGCCACGGTGCCAGAGGATTGGAGGATAGCCAATGTCATGCCAATCTTTAAAGAAGGGAGAAGGGGGGACCCTGGAAACTACAGGCCGGTCAGCCTAACGTCTGTTCCAGGTAAGATGGTGGAAAGCCTCATCAAAGATAAAATCCTAAAACACGTAGAGGAGCAAGTACTGCTAAAGGAAAGTCAGCATGGCTTCTGTAAGGGTAAGTCTTGCCTCACAAACCTTTTGGAATTCTTTGAAAAGGTCAACAGGCACGTGGATGTGGGAGAACCTGTGGATATCATACACCTGGATTTTCAGAAGGCGTTTGACACAGTCCCCCACCAAAGGTTTCTCAAGAAACTTCACAGTCAGGGAATAAGAGGGCAGGTCCTCTTATGGATTCAGAATTGGTTGAGGGCCAGGAAACAGAGAGTGGGGGTCAATGGGCAATTTTCACAATGGAGAGAGGTGAAAAGTGGAGTGCCCCAGGGATCTGTCTTGGGGCCGGTGGTTTTCAACTTGTTCATAAATGACCTGGAGACAGGGATAAGCAGCAAGGTGGCCAAGTTTGCGGATGACACAAAACATTTCCGGGTGGTGAAGACCAGAAGAGATTGTGAAGAGCTCCAGAAGGCTCTCTCCAAGTTGGGGGAATGGGCAGCAAAATGGCAGATGTGTTTCAACGTAAACAAGTGATGCACAAGTGATGCACATTGGGTCAAAAAACCAAAACTTCACCTATAGGCTAATGGGTTCTGAGCTGTCTGTGACAGCTCAGGAGAGAGATCTTGGGGTGCTGGTGGACAATTCAATGAAGGTGTCGACCCAGTGTGCGGCAGCAATTAAGAAGGCCAATTCCATGCTTGGGGTCATTAAAAAAGGGGTTGAGAATAAAACAGCCAATATTATCATGCCATTGTACAAGTCGATGGTAAGGCCGCACCTGGAATATTGTGTACAGTTCTGGTCGCCGGACCTCAAAAAGGACATAGTGGAACTGGAAAAGGTGCAGAAGAGAGCAACGAAAATTATTACGGGGTTGGGGTACCTCCCTTATGAAGAAAGACTGCAGCGTTTGGGGCTCTTCAGCCTAGCAAAAAGGCGCCTGAGAGGGGACATAATTGAGACATACAAAATGATGCATGGAAGGAATAGAGTTGATAGAGGGATGTTCTTTTCCCTCTCTCAAAACACCAGAACCAGGGGACATCCTGAGGGTAAAACTTAGGGTTGGGAGAGTTAAAACAGATAAAAGGAAATACTTTTTTACCCAGTGGGTAGTTAATCTGTGGAACTCTTTGCCACAGGAGGTGGTGATGAAATCTGGCCTAGATGCCTTTAAGAGGGGATTGGACAGATTTCTGGAAGAAAAGTCCATCATGGGCTATAGGCCATGATGGATTGTATAACCTTCTTACATTAGTAGTAGGCAATTTCAGAGTACTGGATGCAAGGGAGTGGCAACAGGATGCAAGCATCTTGTTGTCTCGTGCCTCCCTGGGGCACCTGGTGGGCCGCTGTGAGATACAGGAAGCAGGACTAGATGGGCCTTTGGCCTGATCCAGCAGGGCTCTTTTTATGTTCTTAGGTTCTTAAAATCAAAACCCTTCCCCATTCCCCATGGCTGCTTTACAGTGGGGAAAAGAATCAGAAGATCTAATTATGAATTTTGGGCATCATGGTTGTTTAGGTCACTAGTCAGTGAGAAGTGAGATTTGAACCAGAGCCTACTAGTTCAGTCTCTTAGCTCCAAGCACACTTCATCAGTGCCTTTGTTACCAAGTTCTTGTTTACCTTTCATTTGGCCATCTATTACTCACTATTGCCACCATGCATGAAAGACAAAACGACTGTATAAGTCAGCATGGTAGATCTCTGAATTGTCGAGTGCATGTTTTCTCCATGTGCATGAGGATTCTTAGCAAAACAGGATGTATGTTCTTCCATGTATCTTTATCACAGGGCAGCTGAAACCATAACTATAAAACACTAATGAGCGTCACGAGGGTCAACTACATATCATCAAAACAATGTGGACTTTCTGAAGTGTATGAACCCTCCCCCACAAAATGAAAAGATTGGATGGAAAGCATAGTTTGAGTTCCTTCTATTAAAAAACAAAACAAAACTGGGCAGCCACACAGTGGAACTGGTTTGAACCTTTACCATTGAAACCCTGAGGCTAAGTCAATGTGTTGCATTTTTTTCTTGGTGCTATTTTGGTGCATTTTCATGCAATGTTTATATTTTGAAGTAAAAATATCATCTTATACAGTATATATTAATCATTTCAGAAGCCACTTTAAGGTTTTGAGAAGCGCTGCTTATGTGTAGAAAGAAAGAAAGAAAGAAAGAAAGAAAGAAAGAAAGAAAGAAAGAAAGAAAGAAAGAAAGAAAGAAAGAAAGAAAGAAAGAAAGAAAGAAAGAAAGAAAGAAAGAAAGAAAGAAAGAAAGAAA
>JAJKFI010000037.1:6110733-6131922 GCA_029204185.1 Lerista edwardsae
ACACACACACACACACACACACACAGAGAGAGAGAGAGAGAGAGAGAGAGAGAGAGAGAGAGAGAGAGAGAGAGAGATTACAGCTTGGTAGAAGAACAAAAGAGTTGGTAAAATAATGCTGTAAACAAAGAAAATGAAAGGGTGTATATCATAATTAAAATGTTATTCTTTTAATTAATCCTTTATTGCCCTGAGATCTGGACATAAATATGCCAGGGAATCCTATCTGTAAATAATGAAAAGTATGGATTTTTCCCCCTATCAAGAAGGTTAATAGTTTAATTGTATACTGTTATTCTTACATTAAAAGCTGCATACCTGGCGAGCTTTATCGGGTAACAGGGACTTTTAAATGTGCCAATGTTTCTACCAAAGTAACACGGGTCAATTGCAAAAGGGATAACCATAATGATTAAATCATTAAAATTTTGTCTATGCTTCACAGAGCATAGAGAAAATTAACTTCCCACCAACCTCATTTTTCTGCTGAACATGAAATAATGATTTTCTGCCAGTATAATTACAAAGCTAACATCTGATAGAGTCAGCATCCAGGGGGGATTATCACATGCATGAGTATTAGACCTCATTACCAGCTTGACTGCAAAATTATTACATCTTGTAATTGGATGGTGAGATTTATATACAGATTGGCCGGGTTCTCTGTAAGATTGTAATTACAAGCTTCGGTGGTTCGCTACTTATCACACGGTGCAGGAGGAGGCAAAAACAAGCAGAGGAAAGACCATTTCATTAAGCCATAACCCTATCAAGGGAGGAGCATTGTAACATCCCGGTATTTATTAGGCCAAACAGAGCTGTTTGCAGAAGGAGAGGCCATTTATTACTGCCTGACAAATGGGATTTCATTTATTTAACCTCGGTGAGATCTATTTCAGTAAAATGTACAAACGAGCCATCCATTTTATGATTCCAGAGTCAACGCCTCAATTATCTAAAGGCTAACTGACTGTTAAAGCACCCATCTGCTAGGGCAAATCCATTGATTTAATTTGCTTCATGCTACTGAATGATTCTTAGCCAGGGAGAGCAAGGAAAAAAATGGGGGGGGGGGGGGGCCAGCTGGTGGTTTCAGAGAATGCAGAAGAGCGATTCCGTGTCTGTGCCTGTGTGTGTGTTTGCATTTGCGTGCACGCACAACCTTGCCTGTGTGGGTTTAATCCTTCAGCACAATGGAAGAAGGCGATCAATAGCAGCTTAAATTTTATGAGACAAGGAGTTAAGTTGTTCAGCTCGAGCCAGAACACCTTTGTTCTACCATAACAAGTAATCTCTGCGGTGGAATTAATATTGACAAGCTGGCTTCTTTGTAGCTAATTTTGTAGGCGCCTGAGCCAATCAGGAGCCTGGCAGTAATAGAGTTGTTATTAGACTTCATTATAAAGGCTGTGGATCAATGGCTACACTAGGAGGCAGAGAGGACACGTCGCAGCGGAATGCATATGTATGCTCAAGGAAATGAAATCCTTTTAACGTCCTTGCGATAATTTATTCCATATTTCTCTTTGACATTTCTAAAAAAAAATAAATCTATTTTTTATATAACAAAATTAAAAGTGCTCCCCGGTGAGGTTTTTCAGCTTTATCAAAGCTGCAGGATTCTGGCAGGGAGTGAGTGGTGACTAAGGAAATCAGACAGATAATGTCGCTTGGCTGTGAGTTTGATTCTGAAGCACCAGCTTTCAAATGCCAAATAAAAAAGTCCTGCTTTTTTTTTATCCTCGCCGTGTAGGCTGATTTCAGGGGGAGAGCTCAAACTAGCTCTTGTGATACACCAAGTTCAAGGAGCCTCCTTCAGATGATGCATTATTAATATGGTGCATCTTTCCACAACCAACAGGCACGGGGGGGGGGGCAAGCCAGTGCTCAAACTTCAAACGAAGAATTATGTCATAAACATACATGCTAAGTTTCATTGTGGGCTCTCGATGTTCAGGGGAAATACTGCATTCTGTGTGCTTCACATCTTTCCTACCCCCCTTGAAAATGAGCATGGGGATTGAACCGGTGCTGGATGCAGGAACAGGTAATTGTGTTCTGAAAGTGCACACCAACTCTCCCGGTCTTCAAGGGAAATATGCATTGCATTATAGTCTGCCACCCCTCAACCTATATAAATGAGACCCAAAGGTCAGGGTGGCAGACAGGGAAAAAATGGTCAAGGGAGATAATCATGTTACAAACAACTTACAAGAGAATGCCAAACAAGTGAGTTACAGGGAAGAGTTCACTTTACTCAGCCAATTAACAAAGGCTAATATCCTCTTGCAAAACATAATGAGGATGTTCACAGGAAAATCTTTCATCCTACCTCCTAAAGCTGTCTGGCTTATTGCATCTGATTATTATTTTTTTCTCCATTCTCTCTTCTGAGATATCATTGTGCAAAACATGTCTTTACATCTGAGGAGAGCCCAGTAAGTCACAAGCAGGGGCATAGCTAAAGAAGTGCCAGGGGTGCAACTGCACCGGGCAACAAGCTTTAGGGGGGCAATAAGCTGAGCTTGACACTAGTGGCCAAAATTGTGAAAACCTTGGTATGTATGAATAATACCATCATGTTACATACCATTTAATGCGGAATTTAATGCAGAATGCAATGAAACAAACCAGAGTGTAATATCTTCATTCTATCCAACATTATGCCCAAAAACCCAAGAAAATGAAAATACAACCATAATATCACTTCCTGTTGTGACATCACTTCCAGGGCATCATTTTGCCCTCTGCCCTGGGCTACAAGGGTCACAAGTTTTCATGCGCTACAGTCCATCAGATGCATGAAGTGAAATCTTCATCAGCAGGGTGGGATATATAACACACCTACAGAAGAATATTTTGCGAGTGGGGACGCGAGCGGCGAGTGCTGTCCTGCGACGAAGTGCCTCGTCCGAGACAAGTGCCAGGTAACAAGCGAGTTACGCATCTGTGCGAGGAGGGGGATCCTTGGAAAAATAAGGTAAGTGTTCTCACCTGTAAAACTACTCTAAGTTTAGGTTTAAGGCTGAGTTCAGTTTAAGGAAAGGGTTAAATTTAAGTCTGTGTAAAATTCAGCTTAAAGGAGCTGATTCTGTAGAGAATTACAGCTACTCTAAGTAAGACCAGAGTCTACTTGTGAGTAAGAACCCAAATTAAACATAGGGAAGGGTAGAAACTGAGTAGAAACTGAATCTGAAGAGTAGAAACTGAAATAAGACAGAGGTGAAATCTCAACCTCACAGTCTCAGCACCGGAAAGGTAGCAGTCTTAGTGTTTGGAACACTTTGGTGTTTATCTTAGTGTTTAAACTAAACTAAGCTAAATTAAACCACTTAACTAATTTTAAACTACTTACACTAAATTAAACTAAAGTGGTAGTGTTTTAAACTATTTGGGGTCTAAAATACAGTGTGCCACAAAGCTCAGGCATATACTAAGACATATAGTAATTCTAAGTAGGGTGGGAACCAAGCTAGCCAGGGAGTGACCCTTTCAGAGGGAAATTGAGCTACCTTAGGAGGGCAATTGTGTTATCTGGTTGCCTAGACAGCAATCACCCTCTATTGTTCAGGTGAGGCTAGCCGCTTTTCAGGCAGGCAGAGGAGGAGGGGCTTCTAGCAAAGGAAGGAAGGAAGGCAGACTTCCTGTATATAGCAGAACCTTCTTTGCGAGTGGGGACGCGAGCGGCGAGTGCTGTCCTGCGACGAAGTGCCTCGTCCGAGATCAAGTGCCAGGTAACAAGCGAGTTACGCATCTGTGCGAGTTAAGCAGCAGGGCGAGGAAGCCAGGGCCCCAGACTCTGCCCTCTCTCTGAGAAGCAGGGCAGCTCATCCTTAAATAAACAGAGAGATGAAGCCAGGTAGCCAGCAGTTGGGCGGGGGCTATCCAGTGTTTTGCACAGAGTGCCACATGTATGACTATATGCCTCTGGGGCATAAGTCCTGGGTGTGTCCTCGGTGCAAGGAGCTCCAGGCACTCAGGGAACGCATCTGCTCCCTAGAGGCCTTGGTTGCGGACCTGGAGAAGCAGAGGCAGGCAGTGAGGGTCCATTGTGAGACATCCGGGGACTTGCAGGATTCGTCCCACCCTCAGATGGGCAGCTCCTCAGCTGCTGGGGAAAGGAGTCTCAGGGCTGGAGGACGTCAGCTTGGAACAGAGGGAATCAATCCCCCAGTGGGGGGCCCTTCTTCTAGTGACGAGCCCGCATCCAGTCGCACTAAGGATGCTCCTCGGCGGGAGGGGGGTTGCGGTCTCCTTGTTGTGGGCGATTCTATAGTTAGGAATATAGAGAGGGGGGTCTGCGACGGATGTGTGGACCGCACGGTGACTTGCCTGCCTGGTGCGAAGGTTGCGGACATCACGTCTCGTCTAGATAGGCTGGTTAGGAGTGCTGGGGAGGAGGTAGCGGTCGTGGTGCATGTTGGCACCAACGATGTGGGGAAATGTAGCCGGGAGGTCCTGGAAGCCAAATTTAGGTTGCTAGGCAGGACGCTGAAGGCCAGGACCCCCAAGGTAGCGTTCTCAGAAGTGCTACCCGTTCCACGTGCAGGGCCAGCTAGGCAGGCGGAGATCAGGGGTCTCAATGCATGGATGAGACGGTGGTGTCGGGATGAAGGGTTTAGATTTGTTAGGCACTGGGGGACATTCTGGGACAAGCCAGGCCTGTACAAGAGGGACGGGCTTCACTTGAACCAAAATGGAACCAGGCTGCTGGCGCTTAATATTAAAAAGGTGGCAGAGCAGCTTTTAAACTGATCCCTGGGGGAAAGCCGACAGGAGCCGAGCGGCGTCCGGTTCGGAACTCCTCATCCCTAAGGGAAGAGGAGGGTGGAGGAATACCAAAGAGTAATGGAGGAGTAGGAAATAGAACTTCTAAGATGAGTGTAAGTGACAGTTTGTCCAGTAAAAAGAGAGGAGGGGAAAAAGGATCAAAAAACAGTCCCTCTTTAGAGAACCCCGTATATAGGTGTTATTATGCGAATGCTCGAAGTCTCCGAGCCAAGATGGGGGAACTGGAATGTTTGGTGGCTAGGGAAAACATTGATATAGTAGGCATAACGGAAACCTGGTGGAGTGCACAGAACCAGTGGGATACTGCCATCCCAGGCTATAAACTCTATAGGAGGGACAGGGAAGGGCGTGTTGGCGGAGGGGTGGCCATCTATATCAAAGAAGGGATTGAATCCAGCAGAGTAGAAACTGAAGGTGGGCCAGACTCCACCATGGAGTCACTGTGGGTTAAACTGCCGGGCCGTAAGAGCAATGTAATAGTGGGGGTGTGCTATCGTCCTCCCGATCAAAAACTTGAAGGTGACCTTGAAATGAGGAAACAAATCAGAGCAGTGACCAAGAGAGGCAGGATTGTAATCATGGGGGACTTCAATTATCCTCATATTGACTGGGTCAACTGCTGCTCTGGTCAAGAAAGAGAGACCGGATTCCTTGACGAGCTGAATGACTGTGCCTTAGAGCAACTAGTCATGGAGCCGACCAGAGGACAGGCGACTCTGGATTTAATATTGTGTGGTACTCGGGACCTAGTTAGGGATGTAAGTGTTACTGAGCCATTGGGGAACAGTGACCATGCTGCGATTGGTTTTGCCATGCATGTCCAGGATAGAGTGCAGAGCAAATCTGACACAAGAACCCTTGACTTTCGAAGGGCAGATTTCCCTCAGATGAGGAGACTAGTTAGACAGAAATTGAAAGGGAAGGTAAAAAGAGTCCAATCCCTCCAGGCTGCATGGAGGCTGTTTAAAAAATCAGTAGTAGAGGCCCAGCGGAAGTGTATACCGCAAAGAAAGAAGGGTTCGACAAGGTCCAGGAGGGTGCCTGCATTGTTGACAAACAAAGTTAGAGAAGCTGTAAAGAGCAAAGAAGCTTCTTTCCGTAAATGGAAGTCTTGCCCCAGTGAGGAGAATAAAAAGGAACATAAACTCTGGCAAAAGACAAGTAAGAAGGTGATACGGGAGGCCAAGAAAGTGTTTGAGGAACGCATGGCTAGCAACATAAAAGGGAATAATAAAAGCTTCTTCAAATATGTTAGAAGCAGAAAACCTACCAGAGAGGCGGTTGGCCCACTGGATGGTGAGGGAGGGAAAGATGAGATAAAAGGGGACTTGGAGATTGCAGAGAAATTGAATGAATTCTTTGCATCTGTCTTCACAGCAGAAGAACTTGGGCAGATACCACAGCCCGAACAGCCCTTCCTAATGAAGGAATTAAATCAGATACTGGTTAATAAAGAAGATGTTTTAGATCAAATTGATAAACTACATTTAAATAAGTCACCAGGCCCAGATGGTATACACCCAAGAGTAATTAAGGAACTAAAGAATGAAATTGCTGACCTCTTAACTAGAGTATGCAACTTGTCCCTTCAAACAGCCACGGTGCCAGAGGATTGGAGGATAGCCAATGTCACGCCAATCTTTAAAAAAGGGAGAAGGGGGGACCCTGGAAACTACAGGCCTAACGTCTGTTCCGGGTAAGATGGTGGAAAGCCTCATCAAAGATAAAATCCTAAAACACGTAGAGGAACAAGTACTGCTAAAGGAAAGTCAGCATGGCTTCTGTAAGGGTAGGTCTTGCCTCACAAACCTTTTGGAATTCTTTGAAAAGGTCAACAGGCACGTGGATGTGGGTGAACCTGTGGATATCATATACCTAGATTTTCAGAAGGCATTTGACAAGGTCCCCCACCAAAGACTGCTAAAGAAACTTCACAGTCAGGGAATAAGAGGGCAGGTCCTCTTATGGATTCAGAATTGGTTGAGGGCCAGGAAACAGAGAGTGGGGGTCAATGGGCAATTTTCACAATGGAGAGAGGTGAAAAGCGGAGTGCCCCAGGGATCTGTCTTGGGGCCCGTGCTTTTCAACTTATTCATAAATGACCTGGAGACAGGGATAAGCAGTGAGGTGGCCAAGTTTGCGGATGACACAAAACTTTTCCGGGTGGTAAAAACCAGAAAGGATTGTGAAGAGCTCCAGAAGGATCTCTCCCAGTTGGGGGAATGGGCAGCCAAATGGCAGATGCGTTTCAACATAGACAAATGTAAAGTGATGCACGTTGGGGCAAAAAACCAAAACTTTACCTATAGGCTAATGGGTTCTGAGCTGTCTGTGACAGCTCAGGAGAGAGATCTTGGGGTGCTGGTGGACAATTCAATGAAGGTATCGACCCAGTGTGCGTCAGCAATTAAGAAGGCCAATTCCATGCTTGGGGTCATTAAAAAAGGAGTTGAGAATAAAACAGCCAATATTATCATGCCATTGTACAAATCGATGGTAAGGCCACACCTGGAATATTGTGTCCAGTTCTGGTCGCCGCATCTTAAAAAGGACATAGTGGAGTTGGAAAAGGTGCAGAAGAGAGCGACAAAAATGATTACGGGGCTGGGGCACCTCCCTTATGAAGAAAGACTGCAGCGTTTGGGGCTCTTCAGTCTAGAAAAAAGGCGCCTGAGGGGGGACATGATTGAGACATACAAAATTATGCATGGAAGGGATAGAGTCGATAGAGGGATGTTCTTTTCCCTCTCTCAAAACACCAGAACCAGGGGGCATCCGCTAAAACTGAGGGTTGGGAGAGTTAAAACAGATAAAAGGAAGTACTTTTTTACCCAGCGGGTAGTTAATCTGTGGAACTCCTTGCCACAGGAGGTGGTGATGGCATCTGGTCTTGATGCCTTCAAGAGGGGATTGGACAGATATCTGGAGGAAAGGTCCATCGTGGGCTATAGGCAATGATGGATTGTGCAACCTCCTTACATAGGTGATGGGCTACTGGTACCAGGTGCAAGGGAGTGGCAACAGGATGCAAGCATCTTGTAGTCTCATGCCTTCCTGGGGCACCTGGTGGGCCGCTGTGAGATACAGGAAGCTGGACTAGATGGGCCTTGGCCTGATCCAGCAGGGCTCTTCTTATGTTCTTATGTTCTTAATATGTTTTTAAAAAAACACAACAAAATTAGCAAGAATGAATCTGAACTGTAGTCTGATTCTAGTCTGATCTGTAAACTTGGGGTTATGCATGATAAGCACATGGACCATTCAGAAGTCACTCGGAGGCTGAGAAAGAAGGAGCAGCTGTCATGAATAGGACCGGCCTTAGGTCAATGTGACCAATGTCATCACATTGGGCCCCGCACTTTAGGGGGCCCCACACCAGTGCAGCAAGCATATCGCCTGCTGCTTCAGCTGGGATCTCTGTGAGCTTTAAGTCAGTGGGGTGAGCACAGCAGCTTTACCTTGGGCCCTCCCACCTGCCCCTGCCTCTGAACTGCACCAAATAGGCCTCCTGGAAGCAATTAGTGATGACATCATCATGTCACCACTATGTCCAGGTGCCGCGTACAGCACCACAAGCACTTTCCTCAGTGAATGGGGGCCCCACAGGAAGGGTGGGGGCCCCATGGGAATGCCCCGCATTGGGCTCCGCCACTCCTGGAATTGGCCCGGATCATGAACAAACTGGAGGCTGAGTCCAATACCGTTTTCTACAGACTACCTTCTGACCCCACTGAGAAATGTCAGATGGAACCACGGCATCTCTTGAATAGTTTTCCTACCACTTGAGCTCCCAGAGACACGATTGGCTCTAACAGAAGCCCTAGGCTACATTCCTGGTCCTTCAAGGGAGGTTTATTCAGAACATGCCAACCAACATCTCCTGGTATAGAAGAACCACTTACAATTTGCTTCTCCATATGATCAGGACTGAGCTTGTTTACTGGTTCTCATCCAGTCCATTACTGATCGCAGACCCTGGTTAAGCACTTGCCTTGAATTAGAGGAAGAGTTGATTGTCTTCAAAGTACTAATCATACTGCACTCCAAGTCCTTGAATTATCTCCCTTGGTGTTCTCATGAAAACATTGAACAAGAACAAAACAGAGCCCTGCAACACACAATAGCTTGAATGTCATGGGACAGAACAATAGTTTCCCAAGTCTTCCCTGGGAAATTCCTCTATGAAAGAAGCACTGAAACTAGAAACATTGAAGTACAGTGGTCCCAATCCCCACTCCAGGTAAGCACTACTTTGGACAATGGTATCAAAATTGGGCAGTATATGAGAGATAGGAGATAAAACAATGAAATCCTTTCAGCCTCAGGGCACAATCCTAACCTGGAGTTAGGCCAGCACAAGTCATTTGTGTGTTGCAAATGTGCCAGAAAGCATGTTTGCAATGCTCTCGGCGTCAGGGAAGCTCCCTGACGCTGCAGATCTGTGGGCCGGCCTCCCTGACTCCATGAGTGGTCCAAATGCACTTTGGACCAAATGCACTCCAGGTTAGGATTGCACCCCCAGCCTAATTGTTCTGGAGTCCAAGTAGCTGAATCAGCTAAATGCAAACATGAATGAAATTGAGGACTATGGCAGAAGACTCTACAAATGCTAAGCGCAACTCTTATCTCATTTATTTAAGCATCCAAACAAGCCCAGTGAATAACCAATGGAACCTCTGCCATTCTCTTTGTACTCTTGTATATTACATTGTTCTGGAAAACCTGAACCGACATCACTCTTCAGGAGTCAATAACTTATTCTTTCACTGTATTCAGCACATTAACCCTGAGCAGCTTGTAAATGCCTTCTCCATTGATCAGATAAACTGTTTGCAGAGCATTTTATTACCAAAAAAAGAAAAAAAAGATTCACCAATTTAGGCTACAATCCTATACATACTTACCTAAGAGTAAGCCTCAATGAACACAGTGGGCTTTGCTTCTGGATAAACATGAATAGGACTGCACTGAGGGGGCACCTTTTCCATGCCTGTCAATGTAAGCATGTGCCTATGCAGAAAAAGAAAAAGAAACTGGCCCTTGATGGAGACGTTGAAAGCATGCCACATAGCGAACCATAGTTGTGTGGGAAAGTATTTATTTGCTGAATACTTGCAATAATACTACATACCATTTATGTAGAGCTTTTCCATATGCAAAGCATTGTCTCCGTATTGCAGACTTTGGGGAGATTGTAGCAAAGTTGGCTCCTGAGACACCCAATTCTCAGCTTCCGGTAAAAGCTCCAACCCCACACAGGGCATCAGCAAATCAAAAAAGCAACATCTGGATCTGGACTTTCCCCTTGGGGGTCCACAGGAAAGCACAGGCAGGGGATGCATTGTTTCACAGAGATTTTTTTGGAAAGCGGCCCCCTCCCCTAGATTTAAAAAAAAAAGGTGGAGGAGGAGGACAGGCGCCCCCTGGAGCAGCAGAGATTGTCTCTGAGGATGGCCACAGCCACTGCCACCCTTGGAGCTTATCTGTGCCTCTCTAGGGGCTGCACTCTTTCTCCACCTTTTTTCAAAGCAGAGGAAGCGGAGGCAAGCAAGCGAGGAAAAGCTCCAACAGTTCCCGTGATTACAGCCACCATAGAAGCCTTTCTCGCTACCTGCCCCTCCTTCTCACCTTTCTTAAAAGCGGAGGAGGAGGGGGCAGGCAGGGGAAAGTGGCCAACCCTTGGAGTGGCGGAGAAAGGCTTTTCCCGGCTGCTCCAAGAGTGAAAGGAGTGTAACCTGAGTAGGGCACAACCCCTGGGCACTAAGTGGAAGCAATTTTGCTGCCCCACTCTGGGGCCTGGGGCAGTTGCACACATTGACACCCCCTGAATTACAGTTTTCCTTACCTAACCCTCTTGCAAATGGATATGGGAGGTCAAGCTGAAGTTTGACCTTGAAACTTGTTTGACCTTGGGTATAGCAACCCCTCCTCTGATCTCTCAGCCTTTCAGACCAGCATCAATGTATTTTGCACTTTTTGCCTTGCTTTGAAAACCGGTGCAGCAGAAGCCAGCAGATCCACCTGCTTCAGACACTTTAGGGAAAAAAAAATTAAAGGGACAGACATTCAGAACAGATTGCTCTGAGCATCTACTCCTTTCCAAAGCGGCAGAGGCTAGCAGCTCCACTGGTTTCTGACGCTTTGGAAACAGTTTTTAAAGGGGCAGCCAGCGGAAATAATTGCAGTGATGTCATCCCATTACCATGATTCCTTGAGGGGGCAGCACTTATGGTCC
Source organism: Lerista edwardsae (assembly GCA_029204185.1). Lineage (NCBI taxonomy): Eukaryota > Metazoa > Chordata > Lepidosauria > Squamata > Scincidae > Lerista > Lerista edwardsae. Next base: position 6,121,760 of record JAJKFI010000037.1, read on the forward strand.
TGACACCCAGGCGAGAGCCAGGACAGCTACTGTTGTAATATGACCTTTTCTTTGAAGACTGCAATATTATAAGGAAAACTGATGTGCATATTCAGGCCACAGTTCTTCAAGTTCAAATCCAGCCAACTGCCCACCGCCCCCCCCCCCCACAGCAAGGATGCAAAATACACCATCATGCAATATCTCCTGTGAGTACTTCGAGATCACAATGAAACTTGGTTGAGAAGCTTGTAAGCACCAGCTCAACCCCTGCAGCCATTTTCAGCATCACTATCAAGAAGTGAGGCCTTTCATTGAGCTTCACTCATTTATCTTGCACTTTCAGATGTATCACTTCAGCTCTGCACAGCACTCTGTTAAACCCAGGCAAATCAGTTCAGTTTAAGTTTATTTCTCTTAGCTATGAGGAATCTTGACACCTAACCTTTGGGGGAAGTGGGGGAGGAATCTCCAGTTTTGGCTGTTCCTTTAAAAACACAACACTCTCAGTGGCTCCACTTTGCCCTTGTTTCTGACAAAACAGAACATAAATCTGATCATGAAGCCCGGATAGAATCACTGTTCACCTTATAGCTATGGTTCACAATCATAGTGGACAAGATCACATAGGGGATAAGGTCATGGAAACTCTTTTGGTGTCTTCTACCCGGTGATGTTATTAGGAGCTGAACCCTAAAGCAATAGAAACAGGCTGATAAAAAAAAATAGAGGGGAAAGGGAACTGTGATAATAAATCAACTCAACTGCAGAGAATGTGCCAGGGAAAACAATATTGATTTTCTTCTTCTTCTTCTTTTTTTACAAGTCGGTGCACAGATTTGTCAGACAAAAGAATAGAGATGTCAGACCCCACAGAGTCAAACACTAATATTAAGACAAAAAGAACTCCACTGCTTGGGTAGTGACAAAATTTGTGCTGAGCTATGTTTATCAACAGAAGATGCAATATTTTATCGTCTTGCAGGCCTGGAATATTTATCTCATCGTTTATGAAATAATAAGCAGGCATTCGTACCCCAGGTTTGCTCTGGAAGGCCTTCACAGGGGGAAGCGATGAAGAGACAGTGGCGGGGGGGAGAGTCCATTGTAGCAGCAGCTGCTCTGACCCACTGAAGAGGAAGGAGATGTTTCATCCTGCAGCTGAGGGAGGTGGCCCAGTGGTCATCTGCAGTGACCATGCAATTCCCCTGCTAGGTGGTCAGGGAGGTTTAAACAATTTGCAACCTTCTCACCAGGAAAAAGGAACTTTGATTCCAAAATCAGGTATGGCTAGAACACTGAGCAATTAACACAGTAATAAGGAACAAAAACATTTCAAATGAGCAGCTTCTGTTCCATTTAAATGAAACAACAGCCACAGTGAAAAATCAAAGGCTGAGTTTAAACAGGTGGTTGCACTACACATTTTGTTTCATGGCAAAATGTGTCACTACTGCTGCTGCCGCTGCCCCATTTTGGAGATTTCACTTATGATTTTCATGGGGATGTCACACACACCCCATCAGACAGTTAGGTAAACTGTGCTCCCCCCTCTCCTGCCATTAGTGGTGGCAGCAGAGTCCATTGGGAATGTTTTTTACAACTAGTTGTGCATTAATTATATTTTTAAAAGGTATGTTTTTTAAACCACGATCTGCTGCAGTTTCAGAACCTGAGGGCGCAATCCTAAACTGAGTTAGGCTGGCATAAGCAAAGCCAGCAAAGTTTGGCCAGCACCAAGGACACCGTAAAGTATGTTTGGACCACTCTCGGAGTCAGAGAGGTCAGCACACAGATGTGAGCCATCCTCCCTGACTCCAAAAACGCTTTATGGTGGCACTTGTGCTGGCCAAACTTTGCTGGTTTAGCTTATGCCGGCCTAACTCCAGTTTAGGATTGCGCTCTAAATTTGTTTGAAAAAAATGTACAAAGTATGACATTATCATACACCCAATAGGAGGGCATCAAGGGCCCTTTAAGCTATTTCAGAATGGGAGTAATGCCTATTCAAGAAGCATTGCCTTCACTCTGAATTAGTTTGCCCTAAATGACGTTGTCACATAGCCAAATATGATTGCCTGTTTGACAGAGTCATGGTTACTAGGAAGAAGGACTAGTCTGAACACCAAGAAATTGACATGAAAGCAATAGCCAATCATGATGTCTGTATAGCCAATCATATCTATCAGAATGGATAGATATGTTGAGTGGAATCCTACAGGAGGCCACCACCATGCACCACCCCCAAGTTTCTTTTTTTACAGAAAAAAATGTTTGCTGGAGAGCTTGAAACTTGGCTGTCGAAAAGCTATATAGCAAATCAAACATGGTCTCCAGAAATAAGAAGTATTCCTTTTGGGCAGTGAACTTTAATTTTAAAAGATGCAAAATATACTATAATGCCAAACACCACATCTGAAGTTTGTGATAAGAGAGTGAAAGTTAATGTGCCCAAATAGGGTACATTTCAAGTCTGAACCCCAGCTCAAGTCCTCACTCATTTTCAAGAAGGCCTGGTAAGATATAAAACTCACTGCAATGCAGTCGCTCTCTTGAGATCTGCATGATCACATTGAAATTTGGCCTATATGTTCACATTGTTATTGTCCATTTGATAACAGCTCAGCATCTTGCCTATTTTCATGGAGGAGGAGGAGGAGGAGGAGGAGGGATGCAAATTGCAATGTCATGATATATCTTAAAGCGAAACCTCAACACGACTTCATCATTCACTTCTTTTCTTGGGAAAATACGTGTGGAACCTGCCCTGGTGCCAGACTGCTGGGAGCCCTGGGGCAAAACTCTGCGCTGGGTTTCCCATGGCACCCTCTCCCCTTAATTGTGTACTACCAGTACAACAGTACTGAGATGTCAGTCAAACCAGTCACACTCTGATGAGCAGGGGACCACATATCAATTGTGGCTGACTCCTGACACCTCTGCATAGGCGTAGGCCTCCCTCACACTACAACAATAGGGGGCAGGGGAACACCTACTATTTTTCTGGAAGTACAAGATGTCTCTACTATTCAGGCAGACCTTGTAACTTTGCCAACCCCCTTGCCAACTTTGTGGCTTCAGTGTCTGCACTTTAGAAGGAAATACCCACATTGGACAGTGGAATTAATAGTACAAACAATATGCAAATCTTACAAAAATTGCAGATAGTGCTATATATTTTTAAAACATGAAAATTATGCTGACAAAAGAAATATACCAATAACACTGTGAACAAATGTAAAAATGAATTTGCAGCATGAGATACTCCTGTCTGAGAAGCATGGAAATGCATACTTCTCTTCATAAGAGTTGCATTTTCGTCCTGATGTATATTTAGTACCACTGTTATCAGAATAGGAAGTTTCACTGTAGATAATACACTATTAGAAAGATAAAACAACACCAGAAAAAAAAAAGCTGCAGACATGAAAGACAAAACAGACAACGAACTAGAAGAATTGTTTTACAAGAGGAAAGGTTAAACAAGCTTTAGCTGACTAATGAAAAATACTGCCACAGACCATAGAGAATTTGTGGTCTCTGTAGCACAATAATCATGGAAATACTTTCAACATCTCCTTACAAGCCACATTTAAAGGGGCAGGAGGGAGAACTGCAAGATGCATTATGAACATGGAGTGGGGTGTACATGGGATGAAGTTAAGTACTTCCTATGTTGATTTGTTCTTACTGTATTTTTGTCTTTTAAAGTATTTGCAGGCCAGTTTGGTTAGACCTTCCTGCACCTCAGTTTTAAATAGGTATTTTTAATGAGGCACACAGAGATGTTCTTCTCTGTGGACCTCATTAAAATAGAAGGGAGTTTTGGAAACATACTGGAATGGTCTTCTTACACAGTTCCCATTCATTTCTGTCAGCCTTATGAAGAAAACTGTTATGTCATTTGGCTGCAGTCCAATGTTCCATGTAAATAGACACCCAGGTATTTAGGGCCAGGGTAGCTACAGGACCTCCTGCTTCCATAGAAGGTTTTGCCAAGGCTGTTGCGTTCTTCATTGTTCCTGTTCGGAGACACTTGTGAGATTCCAATATACATCTGAAGGGGGATGCTGATTGTGGTACACAACCTGGAACTCTGGACAGAATGGAGAATGTGACAGCCTGATTTATAGGTTAATTTCCGTATAGACAGAGCACTGTCATTTAGGGGGAAATATTGGGGGCTAAAATGAGTCCACCTCCCCCACAACCATGGGTCTTCTGATACCGGGGACTATTATACAGCAGCAAAGGTTGGCATACAAATCATAGGGTCCAAGACCCAATTTTTGGTGGTACGCAAAACTGATAGGGCAGATTTTTAGGCTTTGTGCATCAAGGGTTAAACAAGTTGTTAATTGAGGGGGGAACACTGATGCCCAATCACCATAATAGCCACACCCCTTGATGTTTAGAAGAGCCCAAGTCCCTAGTGCTGGCCCACTACTCTCGCAAACATGCCTTAGGGTATTTGCTTACGGTAAGTGCTGACTCGGTAATTAGCTGGGTCAGTGTGAGGGCGTATGCAGGACCGCAGAGAGGGAGGCCGATTCCAGCCTCCATGCCACCCCGGGTGGGGGTTGGGGAGGGTGGAGGGAGGGTGGTTCGGGGCATGGGGAAAGCAGGGGAGGGCAGGCCGCTGGGTAGTCTGGCCCGGGGAGGGGAGCTTAGGAAGGCACTCACAGCATCATTCTGGTGAAGAAGAAGTGTCAAACCATTTTTTGGGGGGGGCACTCTTCGGTGACTGGTGTATACCAATGTTTTTATCTAACAGCCCCATCTTATGCCGCTTGTCTGCTGCGGGAACTACCATTCTGGCAACACCTTACAGCTGTTGCAACCAGAGATCTGGAAGTGCATGTAGCTGCGGGACAACCGCAGGGAAAAATGTTGCCAATGTTGGCGAGTCAAGGGGTAGGCATCCTGGGGGAGGTTGGGCAAGCTCCAGCACTTAGGCCAGACCCTAACCCCCATCCCTGGCCTGGCCGGCCTTACAGGGGCTGCTTGGAGTTGCATCAGCGATTTCACTGGCAGAACTCTGGGTAACCCTATTGGGACTGCTGCAGTGCAACGCTGGAAATAAATTCCCCTTGCTCCCAGTGGCACCACATGTAGCCCCAAACCTGCGCTGGACACGGGGCAGCCGAAAGCTTGTGCTGAGTGTTGTAAAGCTTGTGCTAGGGCTGCGCTCACTCAGCATCAGGCCCCAACCTGAGTGGGTGGCCAGCCGGCACTCCAGCAGTTCCAGCCACCAATAAGCCCAACCCCTAGCCCTGCCTTTACAATTAACAGGAGCGAAGTGAAGCCAGGGGGCGGGCTTAGCGGTCATGTTGTTAGACCAGACCATGGGACCAGACCCATGCGTCAGCCATATTGTTAGACCAGACCCATGGCTTCAAGAATATGATGTCATGCCTTCTCCAGTGTATAAAAGCTCCTTGAATAAGCCTGTTTGGGGCAGGAGGAGGCAGGGAGCAACCAGGTGGGGGAGGGGAGGAGCTGGCCACAAGGGGGTGGGAACCAGCATGGCTTCCACCGCTAGATCTTGGCCTTAGTGGTGGCTTGGGCAGCCCAGCATGGAGCTGCTTAATTCACCGCAGGCAAAACAGCCGGCGGCAAGCCGAGGAGCCCCTTTGCAGGCAACAGGGCTTTCCCTGGGGGAAGGGGACGAATGTCCCTTTCTCCTGAGGAGCCTTTGGTGGCTGCCCGGCTCCCACGAGATGCAGTGGTCACGATTTTGGTACTGTTGCTCCTGTGGGAGCCGGACAATTCAGGAATGGGCTCTTAGTGTGTTTGTACCACAGAGTTAGGAAATGCTCTTTCACGTCCTTGTGGATATACCCTTATACAGAGGGCTTTTTAGCGTAGAAAAAAGGGACATCTTGACTGCAAAATCTCTTAGAGCTCCATTGAGAAGGGACAACAATAACATCACCCCATCCTTGTGAGGGTACGGAAAAACATTTGGTTCACTACTCATTTATCTCCAGGATCTACTGTACCTTTGTGACATTTTGACTTCCACTGAAAAAGAAAACATGTAACAAAAGACAACAAGCAGGGCTCTGAGTCTGATAAAAGTCTAGTGAATCAGAGTGTGCCTGACAAGGGTCTACTGCTGGTATAGTATCACATCTGATACAACTTTGTTTTCTGGTAGCAGATGCTGAACTCTTAAAATCCTGGAGCTGTGTTTAAAATCAAAACAAGGTCTAGAATGGTTCCTAAAATTAAGGATACTCTTGAGAAAAAAGAAAACCTGCTTTATTGCCAAGTTCAACAGCAATGTGGATAATTCAATGGACTTCCAGTGACCTCATCAGGAAAAGATGTTTTCAAAACTAATGGAAATTTCAGAAGTGAATGGAAACGTTTCATTTAAAAACGGTATTGCCTTAAAATTAAAGGACTAATTTGAAAGACTGTTAATGGTCTTTGCCTCTATAGAAACCCACATTCAAGTCACAGAACTTGTGCAATATTCTTTCTTTACACATTTACACAGAAGCAAACTTGAGTTTGCCACTGAGCATACATTCAACAAAGAGCCACTACCATTCCTTGTCCTTGGATGAGTGTACCTGTATAGTACCCATGTTTCTAAACATTTTTGTTTAATTTGTATTTCACATTTGTCACTGTATATTTTAAAAAGCCAAGAACTTATGTACAGATAGCTTATTCCTTACCTGGGCATCTGAAATCCAGACCATTCCGAAATCCAGACATTTTAGACCAAGACTTTTTTTTAACCTTCTGTAGTGTGAACACTAGAAAGTCGTACTCATAACCACGTACATGCTGTAAGTTCTCTTCTCTTCTCTGTGGTGTGCGCCATTGTTGAAAAATGTCAAAGAAGCCAGCAGACACCCAAATGGGCAACAAAGAACAGGAAGAAGCATTTCTTGTTTTATTTATGCAATTATTCTGAAATCCAGAGAAATCCAAAATCTTGACACCTTCCGGCCCAAGCATTCCGGATAAGGGAAACTCAACTTGGATACACTTAAAATAAAAACATCATTTGTAAAATGGTACATGTTGCTAGAAAATGGAAGTGCAACATCAAGGTGGTTAACTGTTCATCATTTTATAATAATTCCGATAATTATTAATTACTGAATCACTAGGACTGAACCAAAGCTAACCCACTATATTTGAGAACTATTTGGCAGTATCCAACAGAGCTCCTATCTCTCTCCAATACTTTATCAAGAATTGTAAAAATGTCTGCCTTATAAGAAGGCAACTTTTATAAATGTGACTTAAAGATTGCATGTTTGTGACATGCAGTATTGAATCAATGCCAATCTACACATTCAGTCCTGTTGGGACTGTACCATTTTAGACAACAAATTGGATCTGCATGTTTGAACATAGTTGGACCTGTACTGAATCAGACTCGAGACTGGGAATTGCATGTTTGAATAATAGTTTCAGGAGATAAAAATATTTCCTTAAAACCTTTTGCCCTCCCGCCCCCCAGATCCTACAATGTAACATGGTACAGGCCCGACACAGACCCAACTCTGTTGCATCACAATTATTCTGAATGAGAATATAAATGCCTCAGTATTGTACTTGTTTAGATTTAATACATCAATGTTCATATGATCCAGGAGTTTGGACAATGCCTTACCAATAGCCCATATTGGCAAATGTTCACAATCTGACACTGCCACATTTACAATACGAATTGCCCCAGTCATTACAATGGGACATGCACAGGAGATTTTCCCTTCAAATTGTACCTTAAATACAGTACTTCACAGTCATGTTAAAAAAAAAATTGGGCAGCTTTGCACATAATTCAGCTGACTTCCTCTGTTCTCTCACCACAGTACTCTCCCACTGTGGCTGGCTCAAGTGCAATTGACAATAGCTACAGAACCACAATGGCTGAAAAATCACAGTTCCACCATGTGAAAAGGAAATGAGATTAGAGCTGAACGCCTACACATAGTCAGGGGAAAGAAAGCCCAGTTGAAGTCAGTTGCATTTACTTCCATTTAAATATAATTAGGACAGGGAAACTATACAGTAAATGCTAAATGGATAAAAGAGTGGTTGCATATGTTTCTGGGACCCTAAATAATTCCTAAAATTGTATGCCAAAAACACAGTACATTTCAGTAAACCCATGGTAGTCACCCATATAGAAGGCTGCCCACTGCCTCTCTGTGGGATTAACTGTTCTGGCTTTGCCTCCTTCCAATCTGGCTCCGTTGGGGTAGGCAATTCACAGCGCAATCCTAAACCCCGTGCAGCGTCAGCACTCCTGCGTTGGCGCTAAGGCAACAGGACCAGCACTTCAGGCAGTGCCGGCCCGGCTGTGCCCGTGCTGAGCTTCTCTTGTGCCAATCGAAGCCAGGTGGTGAGAGGGAGGCCCCATGCTGAGGTGGCATGGGAATTGGAGGAAGGTGGGATGGGACTTGGGCGTGACGTGGACGGGCTTGGTAGGTGGCCATATGGCCACCTCCTAAGCCCATCAGGGAAGCCACGCGGCCCTAATTCAAGCCACACAATCTCCTCGGATCTGCGCCCGCTGTTTAGCAGGCGCAGATCCGAGGAGCACATAGGGGAGGCTGGAGCCTCCCCTACAGTAAGGGAGTGCATGCTCCCTTGCCGCAGGGAGGCTCCAACCTCCACCTATGCAGATCTGGATAGGGCAATGGCTGGCCGGCACTCCTACCCCGGCGCTGGGGAGGATTGCGCCTTCAGGGTCTATTTCTACTGACTGCAAGTAGATCATTACATTTCTCCTTTGTTGGTTTTTCCAAGTATTTGCCAGAAAAACTAAAACAACATCATTTCTATGGTGTATCAAAGGATGTTTTTCCATCACTAATCTCATGTTGAAACACAAGGGCTTGGCTCCTTTGTTGTTGAAGACTTCTTATTCTTTTACATTGCAAAAATAAATCTTGTTCAAGTGTACGACTTAAATGTACCTGTAATTTTAATTCTGAAAACAGTGAACCTTGGCTGCTAGAAAATTTGGGAATCACTGCTGTAAGTGACTGCCATTTTCCAAGGTGCAGTAAGTTTGTGCAAGTGCGTCATGCCTTTTATTTCCACAAAGAAAAGGTCCTTAATTGTAGAAGTGAAAAGAAGACTATTCTAGTTTCAAACAATATACTGTCTGCGCACAGATCCATAAGACGCGCCAAAGCACTGGAAAGTCATTAGCCTGAGATCTATACAGCAGCAAAATTGAGTTTGAAATATAAAGAGCAACTTGGGGATTGCAGCCCTTAGTGGACAATGTGTTTCAGTGCATGCTTTCAGCAGCCTGGGCCAATCAGGAAGCATGCCTACCTTTCAGCAGCCACTGGAGAAACAGTTTGTGTGATAGGCACTTGATTGCTGGGAGCTACTTGGCATAACTATTAATCCCCTGGAAAGATCTCAGCGTTGACACCAAGAGTGAAATATGAGCTTGTGTGTATGTATGTGTGTGCGTGCACGCACTCACACATGTGCATTCATTTTATTATCACTGTTCGCCTAACACTGCGACTCACTTGCAAAAGAAACCATTTATAACCCTTTTGGTTTTTAACACCTAAAGAGCTCTTGGATTTGTTTTAAATCAGCATGTGAGAAGCACAGGGTCATGCTGACTCCATTTATTGCTATGACAGGCAGGACGATTCTGCTTACTCCAGAATGGCAACAGACATTCATTAAATGGATGCAAAAGCAATTTAACGAAGGTTACAAAAATGGTACCACCACATCTTTGTAGCCACTTCCTGAAAGCCTGTTGTCAATTGGATAAGTGAGATCATCCTCCTGGCTCGCAGTGCAGAGGGGCGGGGGGCTCTCTTCCATTGTCAGCAGCTTCTATACAAACTGCTTTTAATATGAAATTATTAAATCAATCCTTTCAATTGTAAATTTAGATTAGGAGAGCCCTACTGTGAAGACAAAGTTTGCCCCGCACTTCAGAAAATTCAGAGAAGCAGAATTACAACCCATTGTTTAAACCAGTGATTTTTAAAAAACTGTGCTCTGTGTAGGAATGCTGAGGTTCCCTGGGAGCTTATCGGGGTTCCTCATTGAGATGCTCGACAATGGTGGATAATCTGCTTTGAAAGACAGCCTGTCCTCTCTTACTTGTTCTCTCTAGCAATGATCATTGCAAAAGATTCTGAGATGTATTCCGTTCACGGGGGCAACGG
>JAJKFI010000037.1:6135620-6163216 GCA_029204185.1 Lerista edwardsae
GCACAATCTGCAGAAAGATACAAGCACAAAAGAGCCACTGAATGAGATGCTCCATCCAGATTTTAATGTGCCCAGAGCCTATACTATTCAATGTTACCCTGGTCAGGAAAAGATCCTAGACGTGTCACCTATTGTTATAACACTGATTTCCCTGAGCAGTGTGTGTGAACCAAAGGCCTACTCACATTTAATGGCTGAGACTTTTCACAATTAAGAAAGGTTGAAGTTGGCACAGTTGTGGACCTGGTCCATTCTCTGCCCGGGACCAGGACCACAGACTGCCAGCCCCACAGCAACTGCCAGCCCCTACCTGTTACAAAGCCTCGCACAACACCTGCCCAGCCCTCGAGAGGGCCCAGAGGGCACAAGGTGGTGGAGGCGGCGGCAGCGGGCACCGCCCTTGGGCTCCACTGGTGTGGCTCCCAGGACACTTGCCTCCCCAAGACAATGGTAGGACCGCCACTGAGCTGGCACAAATGAGCTGCCTGAGCCAACTGTGAGAAAAGCAAGATCGTGGTTTCTTCTTGAACAACAGGGCCATTAAGAAAGAAAGTGGCTTTCTGATATAATGAGACTAGCAAAGAACACCACATCTCAGCTTCACTAGCTTTGGAGGCAAAGTGAATTAAAGCATAGCTCCTCAGCAGTTGGGACAGGACCTAGAACTGGATTGCAACCTAACCTCATGCCGCTTACAGCAATGCTGCCACTCCATTTTGAGAGTCAAGCACGCACAGTTTGAATACTAGCCAAGACGAGGGATCCTAGAGGACATCAATCTTCCCAGAGATTTTGGCATTGGAGAGGATGCTTTGGCCAAATCCTACCTCTTCAGTGGGTCCCCACAGTCTTCCACACATCCACATTCTTTCTTGTTTCTTCTCTATATGTTAGGCAACATTCTCCCATGATGATAATGAAAGGAGGACATACATTTCATCTAATGAAATGGAAAAATAAGAGGCAACAACAGTGGTTGGTTGAGATCAGTAGCCAGGTGTGGCCCCTTCCAAAGACAGGGTCCCTCCAAGTTTCAGCTCCCTTTAGTATCAACCACTAATCTGATCAAAAGACCAAGCAGAAGTCTGATTTCCCAGCTGGGGACTGCTCGGCTAGCTGTTAATAATTTTCACACCAGGGAAGCATAAAAAGCTCTTCTCGAATAAAGAGTGTTTTGCTTTATTTTAAGAGGGGATCTCCATCTCCCCTGTCCTTGTGCTTCCACTCACACCATGTGCAAACATTCCTGCACATTTTCACAGTCCATTTCCAAAGCAGACAAGAAGAGCAGCAGCATCAAATTGCTTTGCCATCCCCTTCTTCTGATTTTTCAGAATCACATGCTCTGGGGAGATGGATGGGAGGGTTGAGAAAACCGTAAGGCATTACAATTCTTCTAAACCAAAATCAGTCACATTACCAGCTCTGTTTTTTCCTAATCAACTGGAACAGATTAAGGAATTCATGGGACCTGCTAGCACATCCTGTGTGTCGTTCCCCCCAAAACATTCATTTTAATGGCACAGTTCTTCACATTTCAGTAACTGTGGAAACACAGTGGTTACTGTGCCTTTCTCACAGGCCATTTCCACTCAAGGACCCAGACTCTGCAAAAAGTAAAAGGGGTTAAGGAGCAGGTTAAAGTTGAAATGGAACTTTTAAAAACAAAAGCATCCATGTTTGAAAAGCTTAATGTTTTGTAATATGAAAAAGATTTTCATATTTTGATGGTCTGACCATGGAATGTGGCAAAAATGCATCGTAAGTACTATATGATTATTTAAACGATAGTACTATATGACCATGGGATGTGGTGGCACTGCAGGTTAAACCGCTGCTGCTGAGCTTGTTGACCGGAAGGTTGGCAGTTCGAGACCACGCAACAGAGTGGGCTCCCATTGCTTGTCCCAACCACGGCCACATGACCATGGAAGCTTGTCCTTGGACAAACGCCAGCTCTTTGGCTTAGAAACGGAGATGAGCACTGCCCCCTACAGTCAGTCATGACTAGACCATTCCGTCGTGGGGAAACCTTTACCTTTTTACTATATGATCATAGTACATACTATATTATTGTAGTATCATATAGTATATACTATGCTATTGGTTGAAAAATGGTATATACAGTAAATACTGTTAATAATAATATCTATACTATAGTACAATATTATCATAATTGCTATATTATGATTATTAGATTATAAGAGTACTATACATAATATTTTATATCAAACATAGCAATTCTGGAATGTATTGATTCTTACCTTTCACGCCTTCTAGCACGTAGGTGGTACTAAATACATGTGTAATAGATGCAAGAGGAGGAGGATTAATAGCAAGTAGCAGTGTCATATAGGTTTACAGCTAAATTTTGAAAATATTCATTTTGTGCAAACTTCCAGAGACCAACAATACAAATTCAGGGTTCTATATGCATACAGCCTGGGTTTAACACATCTGGCAGTGTCAGCCCTGAAAGTTTCTATATGCTGCCATATACTGATAACACTAGTAGCACACATCAGAGTTTGCACTAGAAGCTTTCTTCCTGTAGTCTTCCCAAAGTGAATTAAGCCCTCTCTGTAGCTGCCCTCACCAAGTAATTGGGAAAGTGGAGGCAGAAAAACCCAATCCATGCTTGAAATGATTGTTAGCTCCTTAGAACAGGGAGTTGTCATTTTGACTATAAAATGCCATGCAAATTGATGTCACCATATAATTATTGCAAAAAATGTATTTTTTTTTAAACTAGCACTACATCCTTTGGATGTATAGAATCTGCCAACAAAGCATCTCAAAAATGTAACTACATACAGATTATCCCTTATCTGGACATCCGAAATCCAGACTATTCTGAAATCTGGACATCTTTGTCTAAAACTTTTTTTAGACTTTCTGTAGAAAGAAGGTTTTGTGCTTATTCCAACTGTACAGGTTGTAAGTTGCATTCTCTGCTCTGTGGTGTGTGCCTATACAGACATTGAAAAATGTCAAATTAGCCAGCAGTCACCCAAATGGGTAACAGTGAAAAGAGCAAAAGGATTCCTCATTGTATTTATGCAATTATTCCAAAATCTAGAAAAATCCAAAATCAGGACACCTTCCCATGCCAAGCAGTCCCGGATTAGGGATAATCAACCTACATTTGCACCTTTTCCATTCAAAATCAAGTTCACCTTCACTGCAGTTAATTTACCACTTCATGAAATGCCTATTCGTTGGCTATAAATCAAACAAAACATAGGCCATAGGCTCATGATAGGCCAAGAGGTGTTCAGGAATGCATCAAGAAATATGTCTGTGATCACTTTAATTCTAATCAGATTTGATTATAGAAATTTGAATGATGTAATTACAGGACACTGAAAAACACAACCTATAAAGTATGTTTATAAAGTGTAACATTTATCTCTTCTCTCTCTGAATAAAATCGTGTGTGTGTGTGTGTGTGTGTGTGTGTGTGTGTGTGTGTGTGTGTTCCGCATACGCTCTGCAATGACAGGAGCGCTTCACACCAAACGTGCTACACATATACCTTACACTGGAAAGAAATACTGCGGGGGTAAGACTCCCCTAGCACCCCTACGGGTGGGGGTGTGAAGGGGGTGCAAGATACAGTGCCTGGAAATAGAAGATCCGCAGCACGCTGATGGTGGCGTAGAGGATGCCATTTGCTTTCAGATTTCACAACTGATCCCACTTCTAGAAATACTGTGGGGGTAAGACACCCCTAGCACCCCTAGGGGTGGGGGTGGGAAGGGGATGACATGTAAAAATACTCGAAAACAGCCAATATTAGTGTCCACTCCATAGTTTTCGGGGTTGCTGAGATGAACGGTGATGCTCCCGATGCCATTTAAGTCCACGTTCGGCCCCCATCGGCATGGGGTAAGCAATAAAATGTCCCCAATGACAGACATTAGTGTCAAATCCATAATTTTCAGGGTTGCTAAGCTGATTGGTGACAGTCCCGATGACATTTAAGCCCAAGTGTAGTCACCCCTAGGGGTGGGGGTGACCCCTAGGGGTGGGGGTGGTAAGGGGGTGACATGTCAAAATAATCAAAAACGACTGATATTAGTGTCGAATCACTAATCACTAAGTAGTTTTTGGGGTCGCTGAGATGAATAGTGACACTCTCAATGCCATTTAAGACATTCGTTTGGCCCCCATCAGCATAGGGGATAAGAAGGGGTGAAAAATGAAATGTCCACAATGACCGACATTAGTGTCAAATCCATAGTTTTCGGGGTCGCTAAGCTGATTGGTGACAGTCCTGATGACATTTAAGCCCAAGTGTAGTCGAATAGAATGAATAGAACTCTGTAGAACCTTCTGGAAATTTTTAGAAATCATTAGGCCCTGGTCTTGGACGCCAATCAAATACTTGCCATGTTACCAGGTGTAGTCACTGAATACAAGTATATCGATACCGTAGTAGATGCCTATGAGGTCGTCAATTTCCCATCAGCCTTCCTAAACTCACTTGATCTGGCTGCACTGCCACCACATCGTCTTTTACTTCAATTATTTTACTATGGAACCTTGACCCGCCAAAACTTTGCAACGGCACAAGGCAGTGCATCAAGAAGATGCTGGGTAATGTCATTGAAGCTACTATCTTAACAAGAAAGGGAGAGGGTGAAACAGTTTTTATTCCACGGATAGCACTCATTCCAACGGATCTCTCTTTTAACTTTAAGAGATTGCAATTTCCAGTGAGACTGGCATTCTCGATCACGATCAACAAGTCACAGTGGCAGTCTATTAAGTACTGCAGAGTGGATTTGAGATCGTCATGTTTCACCCACGGACAACTTTATGTTGCTTGCTCAAGGGTGGGTTCACCCAAGAATTTATGTACTCTTGCTCCTGGAGGTGAAACTAAAAATGTGGTTATATATCAAGTTCTGAATTAAATTAATATTATAGTGAATTTGTAAAAGATTTCACTTTATAATTTTTATACTGTACTTATACTCTTCATTTCCTGTACATCAAATTACTTTGATTTTACACTATAGATAGAATTCATTCCTTTTCCTGTCTAATAGAAGCTTAGGATACATAAATACCCGGGCAATGCCGGGTAAGGACAAGCTAGTAAACCTATAAAGTGGCATATTCTTACCAAGGGCCTGTCCCTGTCACAGTGCTACATAATACAATCACAATTCTGTTTTGCATCATGTATGACACATACTCTTTTCTGACTAAGGGCCCAATCGTAACCCTCTCAGCGCCTGCAGTAGACACTCAGCCTCAGCCCCAGGAGGGCCCAGTGCAGAGCCACCTGGAAAGTCTAACCAACGCTGGTCAGAGGCATAACTAGACAAAAAAGTGCATGGGGCAAGGAAGTGTATGTGGAGCCCCTAGGCAATGGGAGGAGCTTCCATGCAACCTAGAAGAGGCAGCAGGAACTTCAAAAAAGTGCCTGGAGATCATTCCAAATGCAGCTGTTTTTCTGCACAGCAGCAGGGGAAGCTATTTGGGAGTTTTTTCTTTCTTTTTTACCATTTTTAAAGCGGGTCTGCAGGAAAATTACACACACACACACCCCTTGGTGTAGCGCTCTGGGGCAGGTGCCACTCAGGCTCCACCCTTGTTATGTCTCTGCCGCTGGTGGTGTGCTCTTCTGGGACGTGGGGAAGGTTGTGGAGAGGACAGAACTGGACAGGGGGAGTGACTGGCAGTGGTCTCCACCACTGTATCCTCACGTTGAGCCAAGCGGCCTGACACAGAGGTTCTGCACCAGCAAAATAAGAACATAAGAAGAGCCCTGCTGGATCAGGCCAAAGGCCCATCTAGTCCAGCTTCCTGTATCTCACAGCGGCCCACCAGGTGCCCCAGGGAGCGCAAGAGACAACAAGATGCTTGCAGGCAAAGACTTGAGGAAGCCCATTGCAGGAACAGCACCCTTACCCAGGGGAGGGGGATGAATGTACCCTTTCCCTGAGGAGCCTCCGATGGCTGCCATGGCTCAGACTGGATGCAGCTTTAGTCGTTTTGGCACTGCTTTTCCGATGAAAGCCGGACATTTTAGGATTGGGCAGTAATAGTGCAATCCAAGTTCCATTGACTTCAATATGACTTAGACCCAGACGCATATATACAAGATTGCAGCCTGACATTCCTAACTGGCACAGCATATTCCACTAGGCTATAATCCGGGACACACTTCCCTGGGAGAAAGTCCCATGGAAGTCAGTGAGACTTACTCATGAGTCTCAAGACACACATGGGATTATGGTATTAGTCAAAGAATTGGAAGGGGCAAGCCTCACAATCTCTCACCCACATTCTGTGACACGTGCCTTGATTATTTCCGGAGGCCAAAAGCTCAAACTACGCAACATCGCGTTAAACAGCCAGTAGCGCGGGCGAGCTGCACTTTTTATTCAAATAGAAGCTAAAGAAACATAGAAGGGGAGCGACAGTCTCCCCTTTCGTTTTCATGGTGGAGCATTTCACCACAGGACCTCCCCTTGCAGCACAGTTTGCCCCTGGCTTTAGCAGGGCGATCAACTAGCCCGGCAAGGGTGACTGTGAGGTGCTTCGCATGCCCTGAAGTTGCCAGGCAGCAACGCCATGGAGGCTTTCTGGGGAGGAGGTCGCACTGAAGTCCGTGAGGCTTTCTCCCGAGTAAACCTGGAAAGGAACGCGCTGCAGGCCGTTCTTCTTTGTCCCCCAGAGGACACCGCAGGCCTGCTCCGCAGCCACTTTCCGCGAGACGCTGCCAAGACTGCGATCCACGGACGCAGCGCCTGGCCAAGGCTGCCAGTTGAGCGCTGTTCTCCTCTGGAGGAGGGAGGGAGGGAGGAGGAGGAGGGAGGGAGCGAGTCGTCGCAGCGTGCAGCAAAGAGCCCTCGAAGCCGTTTAGGTTCTGTGGCACATTAACCTCCATTCAGCTCCAGGGGGAGTCCCTCTTACACCGGAAACAACCCTGGGAAAACGGCGAACTTGGAAAAGCAGCCAAGAAGCCGAGCGGCGCATTCCCTGGAGTGAAATCCACAGAGCGGCCAGAGGAGGGCGCTCGCTCTGCTCTTCTGCGCCTCCCTGGGTTCCTAGACTCCGGCTGCTCTCCCGCTGGAGAAAGCCGCCTTGAAACCGTCATCTTCCCCCCACCTCCGCAGAACAGGGCGAGCCAGCGCGCCCGCTTTCGCCCTTCTCTGTCCATCCCGGCTTTATTTAAATGGTTACGTTAATGCCTCAAATCCCCGCTCCGTCTTAAAGGCTAGAAGGCGGCCGCTTGCGCAGGAGAGCGATAATGAAAAAAGGGGTTTCCGGCTGCTCAGGCGTGCCTGGGAAGCCAAAGGCAGGGGCTTTTGTCAAAGCTTTCAGAAATATAAGCAAACAAGAGAGGCAGAGGGAGCAGCAGCCTCGGATCCCAACCTCGTTCTGCAGTCTTTAGCCTCTGGAGCGCAGCTGACAACAGAGAGCTCTGTAATTGAATGGGTGGGAGGGAGCGAGAGACGGAGCCGGCATGAATCAATATAAAATTCAAATACTTTTGTGCCACCTGTTGGATTTTGCTACTAATTGCATGCGGTTGTGGAGACCCGGAAAGAAAAGGAGACTTTTCCACTTGGAAAGTCTTTCCCTGAACTTTATTTTAAATACTCCCTTTAAATATAGATTGGTCGGTTCCAAATACTCACATGCCCTTTCTGCACATGTCTGTTAGGGACTTATTGGCCTTTGCTGTCTGTACTGGTGTTTGTGATGCCACTAAGGGGAGTCCGTAATTCCTGGGTCCGTTTTAGAGGCTTGTCTAGAAGTTGGAAATTGTCAGGATAATGCTATTGCACCGGTGAAAGAGGTCAGACGGACTGTGCCTGTGCAAAAATGCCAATATGATGGTCCATAAGTCAGGCTGCAATCCTAACCAACTTTCCAGCACTGGCATAGATGTGCCAATGGGGCATATGCCGCATCCTGCAGCTGGGGGCAAGTCCTGGAGGTCTCCTCAAGTTAAGGGAATGTTTGTTCCCTTACCTCAGAGCTGCATTGCCCTTACTGGAAAGTTGGTTAGGATTGCGCCCTATGTCAGGGGCTATCTGTACTCCAATGTGCAGTCACTAACTTGTGACTTTAACAGCACAATCCTATCCATGTCTACTCAGAAATAAGCCTCATTGAGTTTAGTGGGACTTACTTCCTGGCAAGTAGGTATAGGATTGCAACTACCTTGGTTGTTCCACTCAGAGCCTGGCAGGGTAAGAAAGTGGACACTTCAACTAAACTGAGGTGAAATGATCGCTTGTGCCTGAGGATGGTTATGTAAACATATCTCCATGTATTTATATAAATGGGGTTCACTGAAATCTATCACAGAATCAGTAATCTTTTTTGAGCAGTGAGCCCACAGACCCAGGCTCTCCTCTGGAATCAAGAGAAAATGCTTTTGCAGTAAAATGTAAAACGTAATTTGAGAGACACAAATGTGCCACTTTGCTGGTGATATGGACTCTCAGAAGCTATACGTCCCAGAGTTCTTTCTGGTATTGCCTTTGCAGAGGCAGGAGGAGATAACAGGGTGCAGCAGCTGTCTGGGGGAAGGAGGAAGGCATGAGCACCATTCCTAGGGACACTGGAATCCCAGGGACAGCAGGAATCAGTTCTGCTAATACAGAGTAACCCAGAGCACATGGAATGAATTGGTCTTCAGTGTGCATAGAGCAATGGTGGGCAGCCTGTGGCCCAATGAGAATTCTGTATATAGCCATAGACATTTTTAGTTACTGTTGCCCACGCACAAGCTTCTTTCATGGGGTCATGGTAAGTGCACATGCCCAATTTTAATATTGCCCCCCACTGAGGAACTGATAGTAGATCCCAGGAGCAAAGAGCAACTTCAGAGCATTTGTAAGTTTACAGGCTCTTTACTACAAGATTACTACAAGAGCGCAACACATTTCCAAACATTTGTTGCTCTCATTCATTAAAAAAAACCCAATGAATGAAACAGTTAGAAGTTTCTCCATATTAGAACTTTTCTGAGCGCTCTGTGAAGGGCTTTGCGTGTTCGAAAGAGCTATAGAAAGCTAGTTTATACTTTATTATGACACAGAGGCCTCACAATTTCAAAGATCTAGACCTCTCACTGAGGTGGTAAATGACTGTGCACCCTATTTTAATCTGTAGGTGGGGCTCACATGATGATCAAAATCTCCTCTGGCAAAAAACAAAACAAAACTTTCTGCACTTAGAAAATTAGCATGTCAGCATTACCCTGACATGCTAATTTTCTATGTGCAGAAAGGTTTTTCTTTTTTTCTTTTTTTGGCAGAGGAGAATTTGATCATCATGTGGTAAAGGTAAAGGTTAGTTTAGAACCTTCCTCCCTGACAGATAGTTTTCCATGTACAAGGATTTATTTATTTATTGTATGAAAAACTTTCAGTCTCACGAACCTCATGTGCAAATTGAAGCACTACCACCCAGCCAAGGTTTACCGTGGCAGTGAAAACTGGACCTTAGAAGTAGAAGGCAAGAACTGCTCACCAACTGGTAAATTTCCAGAATGTGCATGTAACCACTTGGCAACCAGCTTGTCTATAACATTCTATAAAGTGTTAAGAAGAATTTTACCACACACCCAGCCAGACATCTGGAGATCAGAGGATGAGAGCCAAAATTCTCGTTGCATTGCAGGATGTAATAAATATTGACTTATCAAGTGTCTACATGCAATGGTGCTAATTTACCACTTGGTAAAAAAATCATCTGCATTGCACCAATAGAAAGCCTGTGGCAATGCGCAGCCTTTTGGCCACACTAGGAAAGATCTACCCTCCATATAGCATCTTTTGTGCACAGGGCTTTAAAATCTTTATCCTCATCCATCTTCAAAAGAATGTAACTATTATGTGGTTGGTAACTATTATACCTACTATAATAGGTAACTTAGGCCAGGAGAATAACTTATTTCCAAGAGCACAGGATGCTTTCCTGACTATGCAGATCAACATCTAATAGTCTGAGCAATAGAGGGCATTGCCTACATTCACTGCCAAATTATGTTCAAAATCCAGCCTGTAACTGCCATAGTTTCTGAAAACAATGTGAACTTATATCAGGCAGGACTCAAAGGGTCCATATAGAGTGAATGTGCAACATGTTGTATTGATTTCTGCAATGGAGCATAGTTTTGGCCCAAGTAATCATGGTGTTGCCATGCTTAGATTTTCAGGAGACATTTTCAGGAGGCAGTTGAATCTGGTAAGAGAGGAAAGGAGATGAACACAAAGAATACCTGACACCCTGGGGTATTACAATCCTGTGAGGGGAGAGGCCATAGCTATGTGATGGAGTGTATGCCTTCTAGGGGAAACTTCTTGGGATGTTTTGCTCCCAAGCATCTTCAACCAAATAATTTCATGCAGTCTGCTTGGGGAAAAACTCCTCCATTACCTCCAGTCAGACTAGCCAATACTAGATGGGCCCGTGACTCGGTGCAAGGCAGGTTCCATCAGTTCCCTACATTTTTATTGTAGGAATAAGAGCTCAATATGAAGGAGAGAAAAACATATTCTTTAAATTATATAGGTAAATATCCAAAATTAGCAAATGTTGGGTGAATGTCAAAACCCAGAATCATGCTTGTTGACATTTATTCCAGAGACATGCTAAATATCCTTTGCCTATCCGTGTTTCAAATGAGGATGTCATTTCAGCATTTACTGAAAAGGCTCAGCTAATCTTGATGGGTAAATGCCAGAATTTTCTAACATTTCCTGCGGTGCTAATTCAGATCTTTAGACCAACTGGCAAATGTCGACATTGACTAAGGGGACAATTCTTTGCATTTGTAGTATCTGTGCACAGAGGAATCTGCATGTGACTTGATAGAGCCCTGAGTTTTGCCTGTCTGCCTCCTTGGCTCTCACAACGCCAGGCATTATGGAGAATGGGAAGTCTGTGCACATCTATCTCCATTCTGCCTTCTCTGAAGGGTATACCTTACTCATGCTCTGGAGAAAGGAGTGAGGGAAGAAAAAGGCTCTAGTGAGCCCTGTGAAAATCTATATGCACTGTGTAGGCACTAAGGCACAGCATTGTATCTCAAATGTCTGAAGTGTGTGTGTGTGTGTGTGTGTGTGTGTGTGTGTGTGCGTGCACGCCCAAAGTAGTAGTAGTCCTTATTTTTGCCTCTAACAATGCAAAGGGCAAAGGAAAAAGGTTGATTCATAGCCTTTGGATGCATCCAGTCATGACAAACCAACTATTAGGCACTGATTGGCTGAGACAGCAGTATTGTCACAAAGGGCCCAATCCTCTCTAACTTTTCAGAGACATGCGCAGCATCCTCGGGTGGGGGGGCAGTCACAGAGGCCTCCTCAAGGTAAGGGAGTGCACCTCCTTATCTCAGGGCTGCATTGCAGCTGCACTGGGCTGGGAAGTTGGATAGGATTGGGCCCTAACCCACTTTCAAAGTTTTAAAACATGTTCTGAAAAGGGGTGTGTGTGTGTGTGTGTGTGTGTGTGTGTGTGTGTGTGTGTGTGTGTACACATTTAGCAAGTGAATACAAGAACTTGTACAGAGAATTTAAAAATCTTAAACACAGTCAGGTCACCTGAAGCATGAGGAGAGAGGGAAAAGACAGATTTCTGAATTAGTATTTGATTTGCTTGCAGGTATGTCTGTTCAACAGTGTTGCAAGAAGCTAAGGTCCTCAACTTGTGGCAGAATGGGACACAATGGCCGTGAGTTCTAACTGATATGCCCATTTGTTTGTGCACCTTTACATGAAATTCAAAATATGTTGGACACAACAGAAAAAAAAATATTTACATAAGAAATATTGTTTGAAGTCTCCTTTTTGTCTGCTAGAGAGAACTAACTTTCTTTCATAACAAAAAGTTTAGTAATAAAGATTTTAAAGGGTATTCCTAACATACTGCAATGTCCACCAAAACACATTCGTAATATATTTATTTAACCCATAATTACCCATCAAAAGTATATTTCAGAGGAAGAATTGCGAGTAGTCTTGCCAAAATGTCGTTCATGTCTGGCTTGGACTTGCTGATCATCTAATTGACATTTGCTGTCAGTGTTAAGCAGGCAATGATCCAGGAAAAACAACAAAACAAACAAACCGAAACAAATGACCTATGGTCATTTGGATCTTTGGGCACCCTCTAGCCAAAGCTAAATCCCCTTGATTTCAATGAGAGTAGCCGTTTGCTTGAGGCTGCGATCTTGAACACACCTGCCTGCAAGTCAGTCTGATTGAATCCAATAGGATGTGAATGTGTTTAATTTTGGCTACACCTTGAAGGGGGGCTGACTAAGTTCTAGAGTGCAGGGTGGGCTTCAGTGTCCAGTATAGTAAAGCCAGTAAACATTCAAAACAAAAGAGATGTAACTATTCATTCAATGTTCAGGATTCCTTTTTTGTCGCAGAGGTTGTGTGGCCTGGGCACATCATTTTAGGGCGCAATCCTATAATAGACATTGGGCCGATGCAACGTGCTTGGGTCGGCCCAACATCACTAGCACCGACACAGAGGCACCCACTGCCCCCCCCACGTCCGTACTAGTGCTGTTGGGCCAACGCTGGCAGCAGCGTCAGCCCAATGGCACCGGGTAGAAGCGCCGTAGTCCTGCTCCTGCACCAGCCGAACTTGGACTGCGCCCTCAATGAGTTGATAATACGATGTATTAATAATACTTAGTTTTTGTGTACCACTTTAAAGTGCATTATTGGAATTGTGAAAACAGTGCTTTCACTGATAGATCAGTGATTCTCCAGCTTTTTACTATTGAGACCCACCTAATATAAATGCCAGCCACCTAAGCCTCTGTGGCTATAATGGCGATTGGATAGCAGTGCTCCTCCCTAGTAGCAGGTTATTTAACTCTTGATGCATGTTGCCTAATCTTACCCTGTTGGTTTTGCAAACCAGCAAAAATTGAGTCGTGACCCCACTGGTGGGCCATGGACCCACAGTTTGAGAACTGCTGTGATAGATTATGCTGATCCCCATATTATTGCAATGAGGAGACTGAGGGGCAAATAACAGCCCAATCCTGAACTGCACAGGAGCAGGCAGGATGGCTGGCTTGTGTTGCATCCTACACAGGGTTGGAGGCAGCTGGAGCTTACCACAGGACAAGGGGATTTTGGTTGCCTTATTCCAGGGCAAGCGCCAGGCAGCACTACGGGGCTTTTCAGACCTGCACCTGCTAAATAGCAGGCACTAGTAATTCTTCCCATTTGTTCCCACAAGCATTCAAAAACTGGAACAGGAAGAAATGCCTGGGGATTATCTTCAAGACCTACATGGTTTTCAAATCACATACCAGGGGGTTCCTTGGAAACTTACCAATAAGAAGATTGGTGATCATCTTCCCTGAGAGATGGTGTGTCCATTGCTATCAATCCTCCCCAGAATCCATTGCAAACAGATGAGGTCTCATGGCAGGTGCAACAGACAGGTCACTGTAGAAAGGATTTTCTAGAGCAAGAGTCTGAAAATCACTGGTCTATATCAACTGCCTCTATCAAGTTCTAATTATGAATATATATGCATCATCAACAGTAAAATCTGTCAGCCCACATCAGGAGGAAAAAAGTATATTTTCCTGGTGAACAATAAAATTGTTCTTGGACATAAAAAAAATTTGAGGCTCTGCCAATGTGCCAATCAATAATCTTTGTATGATAAATCATCAACCAAATATTTTAAGGCATGGAAAGAAAAAAAATCTCGTTGCTGCCAGCCCATCAATCAATCACAGATTGCCTGAAGAATCACAAACCATTTTTCAGAGAGACGTTTTTTTTAAAAAAAAATTCTGGACTCTGCCAGTCTGCAGGGCCAATCAATCACCGTGTGCCTGATGAATCATGAAACACACTCAGTGACATGTCAGTGCACATACGCACTTGGTACAGCTCTCATCACCCTGAGTTTGTCTTGCAGTTAAATTGACTGAAGGCGAGTTGCAGAAAATGTTCTTTCTCCCAGCTGCTGACCTCCTCCTCCATCACCAGCCAGTCTCCAATTCCCTTAGTCTGTCTTGTGGTTTTAAACTGCAGATTTCTAGACGAGGGTTCAACAAGGCAGTGAACACACGTTTCTGATGTCAAATTGGCTGTTAAACTATCATTGAAGTTGTTAGACAAATTTAACAAGAGAATGAATTCCTGTAAGGTATGTTTTCCCCCACCTTTAAACTCATCGGTTTTACTTAGCACAACAACATGATCAAGGATGCCGCGCGACCCTTGGATCACAAGGGTCCTGTTCCAATATTCTTCGAGCCTGCCTCTTCTTTCCATCATGAGTCATTACTGATGGGATGAGGAGGCTGCTTTTTTTAAGTCTTCCATTCTCCACAGATGTGCTGGGCAATCATCCTGTTCAGTGGTGTCATCTAAATGATTTAAGAACAGGTACTCACTTTTGATTGGCACGTGTCGGGACCCGCCCACCGGAAGTGACGTCATAAGCCAGAAGTGATGTTGTGGCAGGAAGTGACATGAAAAAAGCCCTTTTTGAGGCCTCAGATGATTTTAAACTGACCCAACAGTTGCAACAGTATTCCACAGCACCCCCAGAACATGTTAAGGAGGCCTGGCATCATGTTAAAACCCCAGAGCAACTCATTTTTCAGTGGCAAGGAAAGGAAAGGCTCTGCTCGCTGCCTGCCTGCCTGCCTGGCTCTGAGAACATGCAGGCAACTCAAACATGCAGGAAATTCAAACGTTGCAGAGGGCAGAGTCAACGAGTGGGCGGGCAAATGGGCGGGGCCAGCTGTAATCCTAGAAACCGGTACTTGCGTACCCCCGCGTACCCATCACTGATCCTGTTTCAATCAGTGTAAGTGTAGAAATCCCTTGCAACAAGGCATTGTAGGGGTCAAATCCAGGTTGGGCAGCAGGGAAGGTCTTGGGATAACTTTGCTTAACACAGGTCCATAACTCTAAGCCTGGCAGAAGTAGGGCTAGGAAAGGCAGAAAAGTATTCACATTAAGATAATGCCAGATCTTCACATTGTTATGAGGACCTTTAGAGTACAACTCGTGGGACTTGGGAAGAAAGAATTAGGCCACACCCTTGTGTAAAGTGAGAACCAAAATGGCAGCTCTTGTTTGGGCAGTTGAGGGCACAATCCTAACCTTGTTAGGCCAGCACAGTTAGGCCAGCAAAGTTTGGCCGGCACAAGGGCCACCGTAAAGTGTGTTTGGACCACTCTTTGAGTCAGGAAGGATGGTGCACGTCTACGTGAGGCCTGATGGCGGAGGCCACATTGCTCTTTGTTGTCCATAAGGGTGGAACACCTGGCGGGTTCAGCAAATGTGGCTGATGATTGGCTGAGCTGGCAACAGCTGAGCAAAGCCGAATGGCATCTCAGCCAAATGGCATCTGAGGTTTTCAGGGAGTTAAGCACAAGGCTAGGGAGACCTCAGGTGGACCTGTTTGCCTCCAAGACAAATCATCAGCTCCCTCGGTTCTTCTCAAGAACAGAGGTGGAGGGGGCGGAGGGCGTAGACGTCCTACAAAGCGTCTGGCCAAGGGGCCTCCTGTATGCCTTCCCCCCTTTCCAGCTTCTCCCCTTCGTTCTGAGAAAGATAAAGATCCACAGAGCAGAGGTGATCATAATCATTCTGGCCAAGAAGGCCCTGGTTCCCAGAGCTGTTAAGGCTCCAGAGCAGGAACCAGTGGCGTCTGCCAGAAAGGACAGATCTATTAAGGCAGGGTCCACTCCTCCATCCACAACTGGGGCTGTTCCGGTTGACAGCGTGGACGTTGAGCGGCAAGCCTTGAACATATGGAGTTACTCGGACAGGGTATTGAACACGCTTCTGGCCTCCAAGAAAGCGTCCACTAAGAGGTCCAATGGGACTACCTGGAAGAAGTTCTGTGACTGGTGCAGGAGCAGGGACTTCTAAACCAAGAACTAGGGACATTCCTAGGGACAACTAGGGAGTTCCTTCAGGATGGCCTAGAGATGGGGCTGAGTGCAAACACCCTGCGTAGGCAAGTGGCGGCAATCAATAGTACACTGGAGTCAGGATCAGGTAGTAAGACTCGTTCCCATCCACATGTTCAGAGATTCCTCAGGGGAGTGTCACTCCTCAGTCCTCCAGTGGTGCACAGGTTCCCCACGTGGAACCTGTGGACCTAATAGGACCGCCTTTTGAGCCCACGGCCCAAAATAGCCTTTAAGGAATTAACAGTCAAAACTCTCCTGCTGGTGGCAATCACCTCGGCCAGGCGGGTGTCTGAGTTGGGGGCCCTGTCTGTCAGTCCTAACCTCCTTTTCCACAAAGACAGGGTGGTCCTTTGACCGGACCCCACATTCATTCCAAAGGTCAACACGTGGTTCCACAGGGTTGGCACAATCTGGATGTACGCAGGACACTCAGATTCTAATAGACAGGACCAGGGAGTTCCGTAGGACGGAATCACTGTTCATCAAGTTCCAAGGAGACAGGAGGAGTAGCTGAGTGTCTACAACCACTTTATCCAGGTGGCTTAAAACGGGGATCGAGGTAGCCTACAAGGCAACGGGGGAAATCCTGCCAGAGGAGATTATGGCCCATTATGCCATTATGTACAGGGGGCGGCCACCTCAGCTGCTTTCGAGGGAGTGTGTTCCCTGGAGGACATACGTAGAGCAGCCACATGGTCTCCTCCTAGTACCTTCACTAGACATTATCGTATCAACAGCTGAGCCTTGGCTGAGGCGACTTTCAGGAGAAGCATTCTCCAATCTGTGCTTCCTTCCTGAGGAGGCCTCGCTCCCCTGCCCCCTTTTAGATTTTACTGCTCGAGCACGTCCCATGATGTGACGAGTGCCTCCCCTTCCTCCTACAGAGAAAAAGGAATTCTTACCTGGGAATATCCTGTTCTGGGAGGAGGAAGGGGAGGCACTCGACCCACCACATTGGAGCTTGGCGGTAGGGGGAAAGTGTAGGAGAAGGAATACGGGAGGGGGGTAGCCTTTCCCCCAGACTGCGGCTCCCCTGCTGTTTGGTTTTTCTCATTCTTTGCTGTTTTTTTTCTGAAATTGCCTGTTGGCTGTGTTAATAGTGTTCTATCTTGCCTGAGAAGGAATGGCAGGACTAGTTACTGCTGCGCAAGTGGCGGTGGTGGAGGGTTCCTATTTTCCAGCTCTTTTTAGCCAGACTGGGGATGGGCTGCCCTCCCAGAGGGTGGAGAAAATGTTGGAGTCCGGCCCTGCCTCATGTGATGGGAGGGGCAACCCATGTTGTGACGAGTGCCTCCCCTTCCTCCTCTCAGAACAGGAGATGCCCAGGTAAGAATTGCCCTTTTTCTCATGCTGAGGACGTTGTGGGAAAACCAACTTCTCTGTGTTCTTTTGGAAAATATAAAAAATAATGGAAAATGGCATGGAATTAATGATGAACATGTTAACATTGGTCAAAACTGAAACTGCAGTGAGATCCCAACAGTACCCTATTGTGGAAGGTCATATTGTGGTAGAGCTGACTTTCAACGTTTTCCCTGGCTGTGTTGCATGGTGCTTCTGCAACATTTAAAGGCCCAAGTGTGCGCTGGCAGGGACAGTCATATGCAGCCTTCCAATCCAACCATTGTTATACCCAGTGGTGTCATTCAAATGATTTAGGAACAGGAACTCACTTTTGATTGGCACTTGTCAGAAACCCGGAACCAGCCATGGAGCCCGTTAGGATCCGGAACGCCCGTTCTGGTCCGTTCCCCCTGAATGACATCACTGGTTATACCCACAATCCAAGCTGGGCAAAGATTGCACAGGATGGAACTGCACAAATTCACACACAGAGAGAGAGGGAGGGGCAAAGTTATAAACAGTACAGTGGTACTGTAAGACAATGCACCTAAAAATAACGATCTAGTCCAGGGATTCTCAAACATTTTAGCACTAGGATCCACTTTTTAGAATGACCGTTTGTCGGAACCACTGGAAGTGATATCATTAACCTGGAAGTGATTCATGGCCAGAAGTGACATCATCAAGCAGGAAAATGTTTAACACCCCCATACAACCAAATCAAATCAAATCAATCAACCAATTAAGTGAATTAAAAGTTACAACAAGTTTATGCTTAAAAATTTATTTAAAATTAAAAAAAGAATCCTCAACCCTTCCAGGTATTGCTGATCTGTTTTGAAAAAAATTCCCCGAACATCCCAAAAACATCCCACTTACCTGGGAGAAAGTCCCATTGATTATGCAGCCAAAGGAGAGAACCACACTGTGAAGGCTACATCTAGGATGGATCACAAGAATACTGTATATTTGTAAAAAAAACCCATTGGAAAATATGGTGGTTTAGACTATCCTGCTCATGTAAGCCGCCTTGAGCCTTTGCTTCGGTATGGGAAAGGCAGGGTATAAATTCTTCAAATAATACATAAATAATTATCATTGTTTAAAGCATATACATAGTAGCCTGTTAAAAGTACAGATGTGTAGCATTTCCCCAAATGTAGTCACATACCATGATAGCATCAAATCCAATATATTAAGAATAAAATACACATTGAAATGAATGGGAATGAGATTGACTTGCAACCCACTTAGTGGGTCCTAACAGTGTTGAGAAACACTGATCTAGTGAGATGGGAGTTATATTAACTATTAGAATAAATTGACTGGCAAGCAACAAGCCTCCATCAATCTATTTTAAGGCGCAATCCTAACCAACTTTCCAGCACTGGCATAGCTGTGCCAATGGGGCATGTGCCGCATCCTGCAGTTGGGGGCACAGTCATGAAGGCCTCCTCAAGGTAAGGGAGTGTTTGTTCCCATGGACGTCCTTAATAAATAATTATTATTATTTATTAAATTTCTACCCCGCCTTTCTGCCCAAAGGCACTCAAGGCGGCATTACAAAATTAAAACACAATAAAATAATTCCATCAATTAAAAACAATAATTAAAAACAATATTAAAAATAAAACATACAACAAGCCAATCCATGGATCATAAAATGTACAAAGATATAAAAAGGATGCAAAAAAAGCCAGCCAGCCTGTCAGCAACTAAAAGCCTGCTGAAATAAAAAGGTCTTCAGCCCCCGCCGAAATACCGCCAAAGAGGGAGCAGTTCTTAACTCTAAGGGATTGAGTTAAGACTGAGGATTTGGGTTTCTTTTTAATATTGTTTTAACAATTGTAGTTACCATGCACAATCTAGATACATGCAAATAAAAAAAAGGAATTTAAGAAGTAGAGAATGATTTATCAGTTAAACAACGCTTGGTAGACCACGTTTAGCTGTACTGATGGAGAAACGCTGGAGGAAGCTCTGTTTGGAAACTGCTTACTAAATCTTTTTAATGGAGAAGAACACAATGGTTTCAGCCAGGTTAAACTTGCTTGCTGTGAATAACATATTCATACAAATTACTGAATTTGAAAAAAAGTTTTTCAAAAACATGTTTCTACTATGAGTCTCTTCCTAGAGTAAATCATTCATAGTCTAACATCATGCGAACTAATAGTACAATTGAAATGTCTTTCAAAAGCATGATGTTGGATAATATATTAAAGACATGTTCAACAAATATTGCGAAAGGTTCCACCTTTCAATCAAGGTTGCGCTCAGCGCAGTTGACTCCCTAAGGAAATACAGAAAGTGCTTCTTGCAAAAAAAAAAAAAAATGTCCTTAGTCTTCAGTTTTCAACAGCTAAACACTTCACCTGGAACTTCTCCGAAAACTCATCGCGTGTGCAGAAGACGTTGGCACAAGAAAAGAAGCATTCTTCTCTAATGGGAAGCAACAACAAAACAAGGCTTTGAACGTCGTCCAAAAAAAGAGGCAGAAATCGTTCCAGGTAGAAGAGCAACAGCACCATCCATCCTCCAAACGACTTCTTCACTGGGGCTTAGTGAATGGATTGGAATTGCAAAATGACACTGCGGGATTGTTGAACAGCTGCAAAACCAGATCAGTGCCTAGATATGGATAGGCCTGGCTCACGTCTCCTTGCTGCCCTCCCATGAAAGCACACAACTGCACATTTTTTCCCTCCCACCCCAGATTCCCCCCCCCACTTCCTACCTGGTCCCAACAGCCCCTAGATTGTACCCAGCGTTGTCATGCAGCCGGAACCCTGGGCGGGAGGAACGGGTGAGCGGCAGCCCGCTCTTTGCATTCTGGTCCATTTTGCCGTCTTCCCCGCCCGTTCCTCCGCTCACCTCCACTCACTGCCGCTCACCCGTTCCTCCCGCCCAGTGTTCCAGCTGCATGACAACGCTGATTGTACCCCTGTCCCCAAGTTGCATCACCACCCCTGCTCCCAGTTTACCCACTTTCTCCACCCCAAGCTTCCACATTGCCTTCCAGCCCTGCTTACCACACTACCCCCTGCTGCTGCTAGTGTTGTTGCCACCACACTCCTCATCCTTTCACTTCTCCCCTCATTTGAAGAAAGCAAAGATGGCAGGGAAAGGAGGGGAAAAATGAAAAGAGTGAGCAACTTCTCTTTGCTCCCTCTTTCTCCCTCTCCTTTCCTCTCTGCTTTTTCTAATGGAGAGTAATAGGAGGGGGGGTTGGTATCAGGGTTGTGTATGCAGACAGTCAAGGTGATCATCTCCCCAGTCCAGGTGCCACCCTGCACCCATGGGAATACTGAATCCAGTTAATAAGACAACTCAAGACGGTGGCCACTGAAAACAGTTTGTAAGCACTGTTAAGCTTTTTTTTAGGTGGGTCCAGATGCTAAAAAGTGCTATATTGTATTGTATGGAACCTTTATTGGCATGTGGTATATCCCATATGCAAATATTCCTGGGAGTAAATATTTTTAAACATACTGGGATTTACTTCTGAGCACAAATGCATAATATAAGCTAGCATTCTAATATACTTTTTACATTGATTTGAGATTTGTAAATTCCATTTTTAATACATTTGTGTTCAGACAAATGGAGCCCACTCCAAATATTTGAGACAAAATAGCTACAACTTGGGCAGCACAATCCTGCGCTGTCCGTAGTGTCGATGCAACATTGTTGCAACATTGTTGCATCAATGCTACATATTTAGCGCCAAGTGGCACCCCCACATCGGTGCTAGGACACGGAGACAGTGCTGCAGGCAGCACCGGTCTCAATGCACCCACGCTGTACCTCCCTTGCACCAGCCGAAGCCAGCTGGGCACAGGGGAGGCGCCATGTCAGCACAAGGAAGGGAGTGGGCTGGGGGAGGGCGTAACTGCGTGGGCTGTGGTCCGGCCAGCAGGCGTGCCAGACCGGAAGGGGGGCAGGCCTCAGATCCGGCCTTATGGCCAAATCCTAAGCCCAATTGCGAGGCCGCATAGCCCCAATTTGGGCCGCGCAGTCTTCTCAGATCTGCGCCTGCTGTTTAGCAGGTACAGATCCAAGAAGCGCATTGGGGAGTCTGGCGCTTCCCCTACGGTAAGGGCACAAACATACGGTAATTTGCCCTTGGAAGATATTTAAAGGTGATTTTGTTGTTAACTGTAACCACCTGAATGGGGCGTGGATATAGGGTGTGTCATGATGAGTGCCTGCATTCTAAAATATAGCATTACACCACTGCTTGTCAGTTGCTTGAAGAATTGTAACATTTTAATTTTTCACTCTGAAATTTTTCACACAATGTTCAAACATGCTGAGGTTTCTAAAGGGTAAAAAAGTGCAAGGCAATGTGCTTGCTTTTAAACTGAGAACTGGTCTTTGGGGCTAGAAATGGGAAACAGGCACAAGAGCAATGCTGGAATCTGAGCTAATGCACAAAATCCCCCCTCTGTGCTGTTGGGAATGGCGCAGCCCACCGAAAGCAATTATCAGTGGCAGTGCCAAGCTGCTTTGGATGAAGAAGCAAACCCCCACTGCTGGGCCCACCCAGCTCCACCACAGCAGCTTCCACACTGGGGCTGCAGGGATCTACCAGGTGGGGCTTCTAATGGGTGTGGGCCCTTGATCAGCACCCCACCTGGCTGCCCCCAACAACACCCCTTGCTGTACTAATTGATTCTGCTGCAGTGTAGTGTTTTGGCTAACTCTTCTTGGTGCCTCTTTTCAAGACATCATTGGCGCAACCCTTGCTTGTCAAGCATCTGCACGGGCAATGACAGCTGCAGGCTACCCCTCTGGCCCAAACTCCACCTGCATCTTTTTCTCCCAGTCAGAGCCAACATGAAGCGTTTGTAATTTGAGTACGTTCGTATTGCCCAAAGAAGCAACACCTACCCTCCAGCCGGTGTTTAATTGCTACGAGGAGAGGTGCCAGAGTTCAAAGAGAGAGGTGCCAGAGTGCCCTGCCCAGAAGACATGTCTTCTGTTTGGAAGTGGCTACGCAGTGAGGGGGAGTTAAGCGGGGTGAAATAGGGCCATTGCATGTGATGGCCCAGCTCGGGGCGATCACATCTTTTGCTGGTCTTCATTCATGGCAGCTTCCTGCCAAAGTTGAATGCACCCAGTGGCATCTCTACAGGGAGGGCAGAGCTCTAAGTTTTGCAAGAAGCCTTACCTTGCAGTGGAAATCACTCCTCTCCTGCACTGTTCTAGCCAATCCTCACAGGGAAAAGCAACATCTTGGCCTTGCTTACTGGCAACGGCAGCAAGGGAGAGGAGGGATTTACATGACAGGGTAAGGCTCCTTGCAACACTTAGAGCTCTGCCCTCCCTGTAGAGACGCCACTGAATGCACCACAAAGAGAAACTATGAAGTTGCAGCCCTGCATAGGCTGCATTCAACATATTTGAGAGAGATCATGGCAATGGCTGAAATGGGAGGCTGTGTGAACAATCTGTTTGCCACTATCCAACTGTACTGCCTTGATTATATTATTGTCTTATGCTCTATAGCGTTGCCCAAGAATAAAGAGCCCTGAGGGATCAGGACCATGATTCACGTTGTCCAGAATCCTGTGTCCAACAGTGGCCAGATGCTTCCACAAGCCCACAAGGAGGGCATGAAGGCACTGTCTTCTCTCTGAAGAAGCTTCCTTGTCTTTATGTGTCCAATCAGATTTGGCTGTTGACTTGTTAAACCATATCAAACCGTGCTTCCTGCCTATGTTTGCCTAACAGTAAATGGGCAAACATTTTTTATCCTGTTTCATATTCTCTCCCCACCCGTGAAAACAATCACCCAAATAAGGGAAGTTTGTTTTACAGAGAGGAAGGCTTTTGGTGAAATGAAAAAAAAAAATCAGCCCTTTGGACTCAACTGACAAAACTGGGGTTGATATTTTGTGGCTTTGAACACTTGTACTGTTTTTTGTTTGTTTTATTGTCGAAAGCAGCCTTGTGAATTAAAAAGTCTAGTGTTTCTCAAATGGTAGTATGCATACCGCCAGTGGTACACGAGGTGGTGTCCTGTAATAGACACAGCCAGTGATGTCATTCAGGGGGAACGGACCAGAACGGGCGTTCCGGATCCTAACGGGCTCCGTGGTTGGTTCTGGGTTCCCAACAAGTGCCAATCAAAAGTGAGTTCCTGTTCCTAAATCATTTGAATGACACCACTGGACACAGCACCCCTGGACATCCACCGCCCTGCAGCAAGACCAGGACATAATGCAGCAAACAATCGGAGGGGGCTTGGCTTCACAGGTAGAGCATCAGCACATGGGTTTCATGGGTTTGGGGGGGGGGAACCTCTCCTCTGCTCGAAGCCTCTTACTGGTGTTTGCTGCAACATGATAAGCCTCCTAGCTCAGAAGTAAGAGGTAATGATGTCATTGCCAGCTATGCAAGCTGTGGTATGCAAGCTAGGAGGACACAGGCAAAGTGGTACATCATCTCGACAACATGGGCAGTGCAATCCTAAGTCCCGCGCAGCGTCAGCACAACAGGGTTGTGCTGATGCTGCGCTCTTAGCGCTGACGTGGGAGTGCCAATTGGCACCCCTGCGTCAGCACTAAGGCAACAGGAGCGGCGCTGCTTGCAGCGCCAGCCCTCCTGCACCCACACTGAGCCTCTCTCACCCCGACCGAAGCCGGTTGGTGCGAGGGAGGCTCCGTGCCGAGGCGGGACGGGGATTGGAGGGAGGGAGGTGGGGCGGGACTTGGGCATAACGTGGGCAGGCTTGGGAGGTGGCCCTACGGCCACATCCAAAGCCCATCAGGGAGGCCGCGCAGCCCCAATTCGGGCCGCGTGGTCTCCTCGGATCTGCGCCTGCTCTTTAGCGGGCGCAGATCCGAGAAGCACATAGGGGAGGCTGGAGCCTCCCCTATGGTAAGGGAACGCACACTCCCTTGCTGCAGGGCGGCTCCAGCCTCCACCTACCCAGCACTGGATAGGGCACTGGCTGGCCGGCACTCCTACCCCAGCGCTGGGTAGGATTGCGCCCTGAGATATGCTGCTGTAATCATAAGGCCAAGTGAAAATGGGGGAAAATAGAGATAAAGGAAAGGGTGCAGAATTCAGTATCCTTTCTAGCTTTCCTCTTTTTTCTTTTTAATATAAATAACAGGTTTTTCTGAGAAAATGGGCTTGAAAGTATACGGGTTATATCTGGAGAATCTCCAAAGCCAAATAGAGTTCAGTAGGATTTCTAGTGGTTTAGGAGCCAGACTTCAGCAAACCACAGGACTCAAGCCCCAAATACATCCTGGACAACTGTGTTCTGATCAAATGCATCCCAGTCATTGGCATGCCTGGGCATTCACACCTGGTTGTTAGTTTGCTTGTTTTTGTTTGTTTGTTGGCATCCCAGTTATTTGCATCCCACTACAGGCATGCCCCAGTATCCACTAGGGTTCTGTTCTGGACCCCACTGTGGATACATGAAACCATGGATACTGGGGATGCCTTTTTAAAGATAGGGGAACATCAGTGGTTTTGCTACAACAAGGTAAAAAAAGAGATGTGTTTAATGTTCCCTTATCTTTTTAATAGGCCTCCCAGTACCCATGGTATCCATGGATAACTGAAACAGTGGATACCAAATCAGTGGATACTGGGGCATGCCTGTATAACTGGGCAACAAACTATTGCTGGGCAACAAACTCCAGGTTATGTATCCTAAGACTCTTATACCAGCTCTAACACTAACCCTGTTTTAAAAATAAAAAGTCCATCTAATATATACAGGCGTGCCCTGGTATCCACTGGTTTGGTACCCACGGTTTCAGTTATCCACAATACCATGCATACTGGGACTCCCATCAAAAAGATAGGGGAAGTTTAAACAAATTTATTTTTTTTTAACCTTGCTGCAGCAAAACTATTGATGTTCCCCTAGCTTTAAAAAAAGGTGTCCACCGTATCCAGGGTTTCAGATATCTACAGTGGGGTCTAGAACGCAAGCCCAGCGGATACAGGGGCATGCCTGTACATATATTGGGACACAAATTTCTGGGATGCAAATGTCCAAAACCAGGACACAGTTGTCCAGGACGCAATGGTCCTGTCACTCAAATACACATCACCCTGATGATAAAACCCTTTGCCCAATGCCTGCATGGCATGCCCAATGCCATGTCTCTAGACTAATTACCCAGAAGCCCTATCTTAATTACAGGTACTCCTAACCCCTGTGATGAGGCAAGGCTGAATTCTTATCATTTGGGACATGCCGCTCAGAGGGACAGATTCTTTCTGGGGTTGGTGGGGAAATGGCTTGAAAAAGGCTTTGAGATTGGCACCAGGCCAGCTGGAATGAACTAAAATGTGGCTGGATCTGTTTTATCTTCCTGCGTAAATGCAATAATTGTCAGTGAGGTAATCTTTTTTCCAGACACACCCCAAGTGAGCTACTGTACCTCAGGGGAGGGGGGAAAGAGGAGTCTCAGCCAAAAGTGCAATCCCCTATTTCCCCATTTCCGGCTATAGACTCAGATTACTAGGGAGTCTGATTTGTCAAGAGCATGGCTAAAAAGGAAAAAAAAAATACAGCTTGCAAATACAGGTACCAACACAAAGGCACCTGCATATCTTCTTCGAGCAAACAGCTGCAAACTCACAGAAAATGGATGCAGCCAGCTCCAGGTGGTTTTCAAAGGCAAGTGCTCTGCATGTTTCTGGTTTAGCAAAAGCTTTTGGACAAGGACTTTTACAAGAAGAGCCACTGGACAGATGAGCTAATTGGGACTGTCAAGAAAATCTGTTGCCACTCTTTGAACTGAGTAACTGTGCATGAAGGCACTGAAATCTGTGCATCTTGCAAAGCCCCCCTCTTGACCCATAAAATTGCCGGTTCAAATATTATGCTTTCAATAAGCAATTGGGGGGATGATTAATCACTTGCTCCCATTCCTGAACTCTTTCATGTTGCATTGCTTGTCATTTCAAGCTGAAAAAGGGATCGCCAAACCTGGCTTTGCGAT
Organism: Lerista edwardsae; assembly: GCA_029204185.1. Classification (NCBI taxonomy): domain Eukaryota; kingdom Metazoa; phylum Chordata; class Lepidosauria; order Squamata; family Scincidae; genus Lerista; species Lerista edwardsae. The sequence goes on from JAJKFI010000037.1 coordinate 6,161,892, forward strand.
AACGTGGCTTCGATTGGCCTTGTTTCCCATCTTTGAAATTGTGGCTTGCTTCCATCAAAAGGGATCTCACATACAAGGCAGTCCTATTGATGATCAGTTGCAAATTAGCCATACGTAGCCTAACAAATCTAAAGAAACAATAATGCCCCCTGTTATTGGGCAAGCGAGACTGAGTGGATAGAGAGTTCTGATGATTAAACAAAATGGTCTTGAGAACCTCTTTCTCACTAACTCAGCATAAAAGCTTAGTATATATGGCATATGACTAGTCTTGTAGCCTACTAGAGGGACTTGATTAGAAGCCTTCCCAGTCTGGTAAAGGTTTCCCCACAACCGAATGGTCTAGTCGTGACCGACTGTAGGGGGCGGTGCTCATCTCCGTTTCAAAGCCTGTAGAGCCGGCGTTTTGTCCGAGGACAAGCTTCCGTGGTCATGTGGCCGGCATGACTACACACCGTAGCACACGGAACGCTGTTCCCTTCCCACCAAAGTGGTCCCTATTTATCTACTTGCATTTAGGTGCTTTCGAACTGCTAGGTTGGCAGTCTGACTTACACATAATTGACTTGTCAGAGACTAGTAGACAAAGATTTTAAAAACTATTTTTTGAGTTATATACTGAAACTGATATGATAGAACTTGCCCTTCATGGTTTATAAAATCAGCCAGAGCGGGACTGAATAAGGGGGTAGCTAACGTAGCAAGTGCCTCTCTCTGAGGGGATGTAGAACCAACTTTTCTCAAATGGGCTCTGATGCATCTAGCTTCTGACCTAGCCAGGATATTGGTAGGGGCCAGGAAAATGGTCCATATTACTCCTATATTACAAAAGTGGCCCTGGCTCTGTGCACTTCCAGGTTCAAGGCTGAGTGCCACTTTTGGATTCTCTAAGGGCCCGATCCGATTCCCCTGCAGCAACGGTCATGTGTGCCCTGCCAGGGAGACGGCCATCACAAAAGTGCAATAAAGCACTTTATGGTGGCCAGAAAGAGGGAGGCGCTGGGGCAGAGGCCAGTGCAAGTGGGTGCCTGGGCCTCTGCACCAGTCAGAGAGACCCTGGGAAACATCAATGGTGAGTTGGCCCAGTGATGTCATGCAGGGGGTACGCGGGGGTACGCGAGTACCGGTTTCTAGGATTACAGCTGGCCCCGCCCATTCGCCCGCCCACTCGTCGACTCCGCCCCCTGCAACTCTGTTTGAATTTCCTGCATGTTTGAGTTGCCTGCATGTTCTCAGAGCCAGGCAGGCAGGCAGGCAGCGAGCGGAGCCTTTCCTTTCCTTGCCACTGAAAAATGAGTTGCTCTGGGGTTTTCACATGATGCCAG
>JAJKFI010000037.1:6168216-6186527 GCA_029204185.1 Lerista edwardsae
CGCGGCTTTCCCTCGCCTCGGAGGGGGTGCCTGCTCGTCTTGGGGGGTGGGTGGGGGGCGCGCCGGGTGCCTGGGCGAGCAGGCGCCCCCTCCATGGCGAGGGAAAGCCGCGCGGGGCGTGCGAAGAAACCGGAAGTGAATCGACGGACTGTCAATCACTCCCTACTCCCACCCAGCGACCGTCTACTGGGGAGTAGGTGACACCTCTGCACGTGCTTGAGTGGGAATGCTTGGAAGGCTGGCACTGCCTGCTAGGCTGAGCCACAGAAAAAGGGACAATCCTGCAATTTTTTATCCTGTGTTTTTTTTTTAAATAGTAGGTGCAGAGACCCAGCATAAGGGTCAGTCAGTGCTAGTGTATGAGTTATATGATAACTCATAATAAGTTATAGCAGTTAAAAATTCCCCCCCCCAAAAAAAAAAAACCTGGATGTTTTTAGAATGCTGTCAAGGGATAAGAGGTGGGAACAATTAGTAATATTTGAAAATGAGAGGTGCCAAAGCTCAGGGTTGTCTGAGAAATCTGCACCCAGGGCTAGTCCATCCATGAGGCCAACTGAACCAATTGCCTCAGGCAATCAAGGGGGGGTGCCTATCTCTTCCCACCTGCTTGCCTCCACTGCTCCTCTTTCACCTTCTGTTTCTTGGATTGAAAAGGAAGAGGGGGACAGAGAGGAAGAAGAAACATGGATGGGGGGAGAGTTATGAACTAGAACAGCCATTCCCAAACTGTGGGTCAGGACACACCAGCAGGTCGCGACCCAGTTTGTCAAGACAGATTAGACTATGTGCAGTTAGAGTTGAACAAGCCGCTGCTGGGGCAGGGGAGCACTAGTGCCCGATCACCATGTTAGCCACACCCCTTGGCATTCGTAACGCATGCAGCAGCAGCAGAACAGTCCCAGTCCAAAGAATGCGGAGTTCAACAAACAATCCAGAAGGTTGCCGTCATCACCCACACCATAGCAAAAAGGATAAAACCTGGTTTGAGTGGCAAGTAATGTGAAGCATTCTTTTTTAGGCTATAGAGTGTTTTAAAAATTAGGTAATTGTGGTGCTAAAATGTGTGGTAACCACTGAACTAGAACATTGGAGGGTAGGACGAGCCAAGGCTGGCATGACATGGGGCAGGGGGCAGCTTTTGGCCTGCCGCCTCAGGCATCTGGAGGTCTTGAGCTGGCCCTGAGTAAATGCAAACAGGACACCTGGTAAAACAGGACAGGGAGTGTATCAGTGTAGCAATTCAAGCTGCAGGAGGAGGGGAAGTTGTACGTTTGAATGCACCCTCCCACAAACAAAATCTCTGCATAATGAAAACTAGCCATGTGCTCATATGCTAGAAAACTAGCTGGGGGAGAAGACCCAGTGAGAAGCATCCTTTCTTATATGAAAGGTTACTTTATGCTGCCGGGCTGGTGGTGATGGAGCGGGAGTTGGAGGGAGAAAATCATGTGACCCTCCCCACTTGTGATCCAAAGTGGCCATTGCAACATGACCTGCTGATGGCGCAAACGAGGCCTTTTGATTGGTAAACTCCAAAAGGCGAACAGTTGTTGCGTAAAGGCTGAATGAGATGTGTGTTTGTTTACAACCGCTGGCCTGATTGGCTTGCAAAGCAGCTCCTTGCTTTCAGGGTGGTCATATGCTATCACTTAACAATGTACTCTAAGCCAAAGCTCTTTAACCTCATTATACGTATCATCCAGTATGGAATTTCTCCAAAGAGCCTTGTAATGCCAGCTCCTGGTTGTACAGGGGCTAAAAACAATTAAACGGTAGCAAACAGCCCCGTTCAATTACCAGTAGCCATAAGGAGCTTGACACCTTATTCCCTTTTTATTCTGCATTCCAAGTATTAATCCTCTCATATTATACCGGGTGTCCACTAAGTCTCTTTACAATTTCATACTTGTATTACAAAAACAAATGAAGAGATACATGTATGGAAAGTATACAATATTAGGAGTATATATTGAAGTTTATTTTGCATCGATTAATAAACCTCTATATGTGCACCATTGGTTGCACGCAGCACATCAAGGCGATAATTGATTTCCTGCCATGTTCGCTGTAGCATAGTCTCATCAGTGGTGGCAACGGCATCAGTGATCCTTTGCTTCAGGTTCTGTACACAATGTCTTTAACGTAGCCCCACAGAAAGAAATCTAGGGGCGTGATATCATTAACATATCTCATCATTTGCATTTCGATTCGATTCGATTCTGGAACCTTTATTTGGCATTATTAACAGACATAAAATAAACAGCAACAAAAGGCAATCATTTGCATTTTTTGTGATTTCTTGACATTGTAAAGAGACTTTGTGGACACCCTGTACTTTACTATAGCTCAGGGAACCTGATACAAGGAATTAACTCTTTACTTACCCACAAGTTATTAGTAATTTGGTGGGGTTTCTTCTTCTTCTTCTTCTTTTTAACTGTCTTCTTGTTTAGAGATATAAATATACATGCGTTCCATTAATGTATTAAGGTATGGCCATGCAGTTTTATTATGATCATGGATTTGGGCCCCAATTCTGTTAGGGCCCTGCGTGCCAGAACTAATGTTCTGTTATGGCAGTGCAAGCTCCCTTATGGTGATGCAAAAGCCAGGCTGCTCTTATGGGCCAGGCCACAGCTATAAACAAAAAGCTCCAGTCATTAAAAAATGGGGGCAGGCTATGGGCTGGGAGGAAGATTGTGGCATTGGGGGGAAGGAAACGGAGTATGTTAGGGGAGAGGGGTGGATCTAGTGGCAGTCACGCACGCCAAATTTTATCCCCCCATTTTTCTGTCTGCCCCACCTCCTGGCACCCCTCAGATGTGCACCAGCTATATAACTGGCATAGGTCCAGTTATAGAACCCAGAGGAGATTAGGCACCCTACTTGGAGGCAGGGGAATATTTTTTTTACTTATTCCCGCAGGCTGCCTGATCACACACCCCTATAGCATGTAGCCTCCATTGGCAGCACTGCATCCTATAATGTGATGAGGGGGTAGGACTGGGTAGTTTGTCATGTATTGCAGCGAAGTGACATTGATTTGCCTGAAAGGTATGATCTTCAGCTTAACCCCTTAATCCTTTCTTGAAATTGAAGACTAAATAAATGTAACAGTATTTACAAATGGTTTGTAGTTTACAAACTCATTTACAAGTGGTTTACAAACTCATTCCCTGTTCCCCTTGCTGTTTCTGTCTGTCCCTTTTAATCTTGTCCATCAGCCTTTAGATTGTAAACTGCTCAGAGCTGGGGCTTCTCTGTTTTCCTTACGTCACTCTCCAAAGTGCAATATATATTGATGGTACTACAGTTGTCATATTTGTCCTAGTAATACTTTTATTACTGTGTATAGCTGTCGTTCTCAAACCTTTCAGCACCGGGACCCACTTTTTAGAATGACAATTTGTCTGGGACCCACTGGAAGTGATTTTATGGCTGGAAGTGGCACCATTGTGACACCAAAGCCTGCTGCTTTGCTGAGAATGCAGCAATAAGTTGTTTTATTTCTCAGCCATTTTCCAATAGCAAAGTGAATCAGAAAGAAAAAAAACACCTATTTACAACCTTGACACAAGCTCAACAACCACACAGCCCTCCTCCTTTCCAGCATCCCATCTTCCCATATTTTCAATTTGGCTGCTCTAGATGCTCCACAACCCACCTGAAATTGGCTAGCAACCCACTGGTGGGAACCACTGGTTTACAGTATAGATGGAGAGAATGAGACACATGGGCAGCGCAATCCTAGAGGGGGCGGAGCAATCCTAGAGGGGGCAATGTTGTTGCATCGGCGCTCCACCGTTAGCGTCGACACAGGAGCACCTAGCAGCACCCCTGTGTCAGCGCTAAAGCAACAGGACCGGCGCTGCTCGCAGCGCCGGTCCTGTTGCACCCACATAGTGCTTCCCTTGCATTAGCCGAAGCTGGCCGGAGTGAGGGATTCTCTGTCCTGTATCGGGACGAGGATTGGGGGTAGGGGTAGGGGGGACTTGGGTGGGACCTGGGCGGGCTTGGAAGGTGGCCATATGGCTGCCACTCTTTAGCGGGCGCAGTCCGAGGAGCACATAGGGGAGGCTGGAACCTCCCCTACGGTAAGGGAGCGCACACTCCCTTGCCACGGGGAGGCTCCAGCCTCTCCTACACAGTGTCGGATATGGCGCTGGCTCATCGGCCTCGCCAGTCTGGCTCTGTTTAGGATTGTGCCCTCAGTGTTATTAGCCACATATTGTAACTTGGAAGTTGAAAGAGAGCATTGTCTTGTCTGGCTTATGTACTTGCAAGGGGCTGAACGTGCTGGGGACAATGCGGAGCTCCACAAACCATTGGTCTGACACAGCTCAGCAATGGTCTCTGACTCCACTTTATTTCTGAAGAGATGAAGTTGCTTCGACACGCCACTCTACAACCATTGGTTGCACTGGCAGCTCAATCAACCTCCAGCAGCCTTCTTTCCCAGCCCTGATATTCTTTTTAAAACAAGGCCCAATTGTATCCAAGCACCAATGCATCCTCAATGCATCCTCAATGCAGCCCTGAAGTGAGAGAACATACATTCCCTTACCTTGAGGAGGCCTCTATGACCCCAGAATGCATTGCACAGCCTGTTTGCATGGCTGCATCAGTTCCGGAAACTTGGACAGGATTGGGCCCTTAGATCCTTCTTCAAAATAGAAAATTCACCATCCTGCCCTATGCCCACCATTCCACTTGTCCACCCCCTTTCACCTTACCACCAAGCACAGAGAGGATGGTGACAGCTGAAGTGGCACCACCACCCAAAACAGGCACAGAAAGTGGTGATCCATGCTATCTTTGTTGCACAGTCATTGTCCGTCCGTCCCCAACATTTCCTGTTTTATTTAAAGGGACCGCACCAAGAAGGAGCAAGGCAAGGGGGTCAGGAAGTGTATCACTGCCTCCCATGTGGGTTTTTGGGGGGAGGGCTGCACAGAGACAGCAGCAGAACATCCCTGCTCCCTTACCTCAGTCCTTCCTGGTGCAGTCTCTTTAAATCAAACAGGAAGTGCAAAATATGCTGGGATGGCTGCCAGTGTGATCTTCGCTTTCTGTTTCTACACCCCACAGGAAAAAACCATGGTAAGGGGGTAGGTCACTGCCTCCTGATCGTCTTCCCACTGGCTAAAAGAGAGTGGGAAGCAGGCTGGAGCAGCTCCTAAGGCTGGAGGGAGGTATCGGCACAGTGAAAAACCAATCTTGGACTCAGCCTGGGACCTTCTGTACCATGGACTATGGTCTCTCCTCGAAAGACACAGTGGCAGAGTTTGGAGCCATGAGTGTAAGAAGCAGGCAGTTACCAAGACAGAATCACTGTTTTCCTTGAGGTTAGTAAGGCAAGAACTACAGTACTACTGTCCAAGCTGAAACTACAAATCTGATTGGAACGGAGCTTCTGGTTGTTTACTTTGCCGATCAACTTACTCATATCAAACAACAACTCAAAAAAGCAGATTGTACTGATCCGAACCCATTCATTTAATTGCAGAGCAGATGAACCAGAGCTTTTGCTGCTGCTGCTGCCGCTTCCTAATCCTCTATCAATGAAGTCCATAAATAACAAATTCTAAATCAACATTTCAATTGCAGAGCTCATTCATAGTTAATCATAGTTAATGATGGGATCATCCTCCTAACCCAAGTGGCTCACCTCCTCTTCGGATTCCTCCTGGCTCTCAGATCACCATGACTGGCATTTTAGCCAGCTGTTCTCATCCTGGCACCGCTACGCCTTCCAAAAGGAAAGGCAAACACCTAAAAGTGTCCCACTTTTGCTAGAAAATGGATTGCTCACCCTTTGAACCTGTTCAGCGGCATTTTGCATTGGATCCCATCTGTTCTCTCCACACTCAGTTACTCCATTTTTATGGTAACTCATTTAAAATGAAGACAAGTCGTATTAATAACGTATATCAATCCGGAAGACTTAATCTTTCACTCATTTTTTTTTACAGGTCTGCCTTATTCAGACATAAGCTGATAAGATTACAAGTGCTAAAACAATCTGTGAAATGATGCATGGACTTTTAAGCAAATTAATAAGCGCCTTGGAGCAATGATATATATAATCACTGAAATACCTGAATCTTTCACAGTAGATAGAGCCTCGAAGCGTCTTTTTTATCTGTTTAATTATAGTGAAGGAATGAATTGTTGGCTTTGCCACGAAACAAGAGCCAACCTGGAACATTCAGTCTGGGGAATTTCTTTTAAAGAATACACTTCCTACACTCTTAAATATTAAAGTTTGATGCTTTAATATTTAACCGATGGACAGTCCACTGAGACACCTATTTCATTTCCACTGGGGTCTAGAGACAAGCTGCAGCTAGTTTTAATAGACATCACACGTTTTTAAAAAATAGGCACCGTTAAGTCATCGTTCCGCTTAAGAGCCATGGGGCACAATATGCTGTGTGGGTCAAAAGCACACGTCCTAGAGGAGCTGCTGAACTAGGTTTGTGTCTTTGTTATTAATCCAGAAATTGCATTTTTGAACGTATATTGCTGACTGTATAAAGTCTTCCTTTTTTCTCCCCTTGTGGTAATTTTCTTTCAAAAAACACAAGACTTTCCCCCTTTGTGTGTGTGTATGTGTGGGTGGGTGTGCTCTTCCCAACAAAGCAGCTCCGTAACTCGGTTCCTGTTGGGAGCTCATATATAGTGTTTTATATAAATATGAATAGTGCTGCCCAGGCTGCTTCTGTGTGTTCGTGCCAGCGCTCATATTAGACACCTCTAATGATGCTCCCCGCATAGATGTGACATGGCAGTGACCCTCTTCACAAATGCAAGGTAACTCTGCAAGGTCCTTCTGAAGGCAGACTGTCAGGTCAAACTGAGGCAGTTTAGGTGTGATGTTTGGGACTGATGGAAGTCCGGAGGGGGATGAAAGCTCCACGTCTCCCACTTCACACTGCACCTTGCTATTGACTTCACTCCTGGGGCAGAGGTAGCAATTTACTTTCCTATGGGTTCTTGACAGAGCTATAAGGCACAAGAGAAACTATGGTGATTCAGAGCAATGCACACTTACCACAGACTTGGATAAGAAAGCCACCTTCACTTTCTTATGATTGGAAAGGCAGGAGATACATTTGATAACTGAGGGTGTGATCCTAACCCAGAGTTCGGCCGGCACAGTTAGGCCAGCAAAGTTTGTCCGGCACAACGTACATCATAAAATGTGTTTGGACCATTCTCTGAGTCAGGGAGGATGGCGCATGTCTGTGTGCTGGCCTCTTTGACTCCAAGAGTGGTCCAAACATACTTTATGGTGTCCCTTGTGCCAGCCAATCTTTGCTGGCTTAACTGTGCCGGCCTAACTCCAGGTTAGGATTGCGCTCTGAAGAAATTTGGCTTTTGAAAACTCTCCCCCACCCCACCCCACCCCCACCACCAATGTTGCAAAATATTCTCCCTATCTGAATATTTGCAGAAAATGCACATCTGACTTGCTTTCTGGTTGGTTTGTAGGTCTTTAATATCTCATTTAACAATCAAGAATATTTGACACCCTTATTGATCTTTCACCATTTAGATCTGATTGTGTTTGATAGTTGGTATGGAACGGCATGTATATCTGACAGCATTTGGTGACTAACATGCAGTAGTATGTCTTGTTGGACATTACTGACATTACTGTATCAGAGATCTTAATTGTTGTGGATGACCTTATTAAAGTCATCAAAAAACAGTATTTCTGATAAGAGAGGAAATTGAATAAAAGAAGTCTGCAACTTCAGCTACAGAAGACTATAGGATAAAGACCCATCTGACATACATACATACATACATACATACATACATACATACATACATACATACATACATACATACATACATATATGCAAAGGGAGGGCAGATAGGGTGGGGGAAGAAGGTGGGGAGTTGGGCCCATGGGCGGACCGGTCTGGGGAGAGGGATAGAACTGACTTCCGGCACTTAGGCCAGATCCTAACCTCCATCCTTGGCCCAGTTGGCCTTACATGGGGCCCTCAGATCTGTGCTAGCAATTTCACTGGTACAGGTTTGAACAGCCCTGCCACACAACACAGAGGGGAATTAATTCCCCTTACTCCGAGTTACACTGCAACCAGCCCCGATCCCGCAGTGTAACTTCTGTGTTGCTTTCGCCCCTCAGAATGGCTGAGAGAAGGGGGAGGGGCAATTTACATGGTGAGTTTTGCAAAACTTAGGGCCCTGCCCTCTCTTTGAATGCTGTTGCCAAGCAGAACGCCTTTTCAGCCCTCAGCTCCTCTGAAGGTTAATTGAGAAAAGGTAAACTGAAAAAAAAAAGCTTTACTGAACTTGAATTCTGGTTAGTTTAGATCTAAGCAAACCTTGCAAGGTCTTGACTCCTTTCCAGATGAAACTTTCCTAAACCTGAGCTGCAAGACTTAAGGAGCATTTTGTTAATGATCTGAGCTGATGTCATAATTTTACAAACAAGCAGATGGATAAAGTCATACAGTAGATTAATTGCTCAACCTCACAACACATTTTTTTTTATTTTTGTCGCCCATTTCAGAATATGATCTGAATGAAGGCAAGTATTAAATAAGGCTATTGGTGTCTTATTTTCCTTTATTATAAGAGATGAAAGAAAAAGGAAGGCAATGCTGAAAATGAGCACAAAACTAAGAAACAGGCAAATCTTAAACCATTGCCAGATGGAGAATGTATTAATGTGAATTCAAATGCACAATATTTTTCAACAATTATGCCTTCTAAAGGAGCAACATGTGATAGGCTAGACTATATTTGATGGTCATATTCTAACATCCTTCACATGCCGTATTCTAATGTCCACCTTTATATTTGAGAATCAAGTAACTTTGCATGTTCTTGACCGGATAGTGTATGCATAACATTTGGTTCTATACATTCTCCTATTTCAACAAGGTGCTTTCACAGAAGAAGGGTGACCTACAAAATAACTTAATTTTTTTACCCGGTGTGTCAGAGTGTCATAAAAATAACTTTTGAAAACAATTTCCCATGCACATGTAACTGTGAGCAGGTCTACCCATTTTATGCCCAAGTCTACCCGTCCATATGGTGCAGGCATCTAGATACAATAATACGGAAAACTAAACACTCTCCTAAGTCTCTCAAAAAAATTTCAATATAGAAAATCATTGCCAAAAATTAGCATAATCATATTTAGGCTCACACTAGACTGGAAAGTGTCCTGTGTGTACCAAAACCTACTTCTGCAGCAACTGTAGTTGCAGAAGTGTCCTTAATCTCCTATGCAGTCCTTCATGGTAATTAGATCCACAAGCCAAAAAACTACTGTAGCAGACCGTAGTTTCCTCCCAGATTTGACAGTGTCATGTATGTGTTCCTTGGCTCAGTGCTTATGGTTTGGGACAGCAACACCATGCCCATGATAGTGCCCCCAGCATCCCATGACAGCAGTGAGTCAGAAAATGTAAGATCCCAGAAAATTTCCAGGTCCCCTCCGGCTCTGGGGCCCCCTTTTTGACCCTGGGCCCAAGTACAAGTTACCCCCTGCACCTCCTCCCATTGGCCCGGATGCTGTTACATCAGTCGGATTTCAAAGAACAGAGACTTCTCTGGAAATACAGAAATTGGGAAATCCTTGAGTTAAAAAATGGAGACATGAGATCTTGAAAATCAGGAAGCGATCTAAATATCCTTCTTTGAACGTACAACTCGTACAAGTCTAGAAATACCCCCATACGTGCAGTTTTATACACAGGGGATGTTTTCCTCGTGCAGTGGTATTCAAACTTTTTAGACTGGGACCCACTTTGTAGAATGGCACTCATGTGGGGACCCACCAGAAGTGATGTCATTAACCTGGGAGTGATGTTGTGACAGGAAGTGACATCATCAAGCAGGAAATGCTATTATTGTCACATAATAAAGTGACACTCCTGAAATGCAAATTGGCATTCTTGGATTGAAGCAATTGCACAACTATGAAAGCAAGATGAGGACAACATATTATGTAAAAGCACTTCCTTGTTTTTGAATTATTTTTTTTAAAAAAAAAACTTCACTTGAAAATTCAAACTGTTAACACTCACAAAAGGAATATAACAAGAGTAAGGTCTGCAGTTTCCAAGATAGCTGCTCCCAGCTTTCCGTGACCCACCTGACATCAGGTTGCGACCTACCAAGTGGGTCCCGACCCACAGTTTGAATCACAGTGTCCTAGTGAATAAGAATCCTGAAAAAGCAGAATTTCTGAGTGCTTGGGAAAGAACGCTTTGGATGTATGAGGGTTTTCTCGTAGTTTTTCAGAGACCAAAAGCATGAAGACTGATCATCATGCAATTCCACTCAACGCCCTCTCCACACATACAGACAGTGGTGGGATTCAGGGGGTTCACCCAGGTTCTACAGAACCGATTGTTAAATGGCCGGGCTCCGCCCACTCGCTTACCTCGGCTGGCTTCGGGGGGGTTTTGGCTCCAGCTATGACATCATAGAACCGGTTGTTAATTTATTTGAATACCACCACTGCATACAGAGAACATCTGCAGAAGGCTAAAGTATTTTTTCTGAATAGAATGATATCCATGCAACACTAACCCTGACCCCACCAATATATGGGCCATGACATCTCTCAAATACGGAAATATTGCATCTGTTTCTCTGGGGCAACTTTCTGTTTGCTGGCAAGCATGGAGGAATCCCGGATGCACCGCCATTGCCCAGAAAGCAGAGTTCCATCTTTGAGTTCTGACTGACCAATCAAAGAGAATAGCCAGACAATGGCAATGGATGGTTTAGTGGCAAGAGCAACTGGAATATCCCAGCATCGCAAGGAGGCAGCCTGCCCATTGGTCTAAGGAGCTAACAGAAACACAGACATGCTGCTTGTGTGAATCATATCTCTGTTGGGAGCTGCCAGGGTGAAAGAGGGAAGCTTCTGATTAGTTCTTGGCTTCCTAGTGTGGTGAGCCACACAAGGCTGCAAATGGAAAGGCTTCCAAGGCCATGATCTCATCCCAGGCTACAAATGATTCCACCTCCTCAAGCAGCTATCCGTTTCTCCCTGATGTGGCAGAGCTAGAAAAGCATTCACAGGAAGCCGCTTTATTCTGAGTCAGACATTAGTGCAGTGGTTCCCCAATTTTTTTCAACTTGACTTACTGGACCATTGGCTGCAGCTCCCCATTAGGGCTATAATCCTATACATTGTATAGGGCAGCAGGTTTTCTGCAAGCCACAACTCACAGTTTAGGAACCACATTTAGGTCAGTATTAACAACACAGACTAGCCGTGGTCAACAAACTAGTGTTGCACTTCCTCCCATTTTAATCCTGAATGCGGTCTTGTAAGAATCAAAAGATTGTGCGGCATGCCATAGGCTTTATGTAACCTCAGTTTGGCACTTTTAAGGGCTATCTCTAAGTAGGGTTACCAGATACAAACTGGGACAGAGTGCCTATACCTTTAACCACTATACAGAAGAGGGAATTTGGGCAGGTGCAGCTCATTATGGAAGGGTTTCAAAAGCTGCACCTAGCAAAATTCCCTGTTCTTAAAAGTGGTTAAAAGTATAGGCACTCTGTCCCAGCTTGTATCTGGTAACCCTATCTTTAAGGGCTCGTAAGCTATGTTGACCAGACCAGGCCTGGTCCAGTCACCACTAATTGGCCTGCTTTGTGGCACTGCCACCTAATTAGGGAGACATCCCTTCTTGCCATCAGGAAACCATCCTTCTGTATTGCTGTGCCCCCCCCACATCAGCTGCTGAGTATCTGAAGCATTCAGTCTGAGACATTCCAAGAGCACCGTGCGATACACTGAAAACCCAACCTTCATGCATCACTGGGCCCTGGGTGTTACATGCCTCACCGCTTCACACAAAAGGCCCATTTTCAGTGTGACCATGCATATGTGATTCCTTCTAAAATATGTACAGCCAGGAGATATGCATTGTGTTTCTCTGAGAAACCTCCTGGCCTTGCTTTAAGTTAAGGTCACAATAAATCCAATTTAAAGCCATGCCAGATCAATCCATTCAAAGACCATCTCTTATGCACTCGTTTTGGAAATGTAGGGTCTTCTATATTTATAACTGTATCTTTGTTCTCATTACTTATTATCTACTCTGCCGTCTGACCCAGAGGGTATCAGGCTTTCTGCCATCAGGGAATCTTGTCGGCATCCATTTGCCTGCTGGCTGCTGAGGAAGCCTTGCATGTGGCAGAAGATTCTGGAAGGCATTTTAGAGAGTGCTCTTATGTCATGTTGACACCAGGCAGGCCTGTTGGGTCTAGATGTCAGTCTATGAAAACTGAGATGCACTCCAGAACAACACCCCCCAGCATGGTGGCTTTCTATTGCAAGGGGAATATTAGCGACAGCATGTGTACTGTTTTTCAGGGAAGTTTGTTCATTATAATCTTCTCACTGAAGAACCTCTGGTAAGCTTATGTGAAACCCCAAGGTTCCTAGGAACATGCTTTGAAAATCACTGTGAAATCCCTAGGGCAGTGGTTCTCAAACATTTTAGCACTGGGACCCACTTTTTAGAATGACAGTCTGTCTGGGATGCACCAGAAGTGATATCATGGCCGGAACATTCCGTCATTGTGAGGCCAAAACCGGCTGCTTTCCTTAGAAAGTAGCAGTAGATTGGGTTGTTTCTCAGCCATTTTCCAATAGCAAAGTGAATCAGAAAGGGAAAAAAAGCCTATTTACAACCTTGATGCAAGCAAAATAATCACACAGCCCTCCTTCTTTCCAGCATCCCATCTTCCCATATTTTCAATATGGCTGCTCTAGGTGCTTCGTGACCCACCTGAAATTGGCTCGCAACCCACTGGTGGGTCCTGACCCATTGTTTGGGAACTCCTGCCCTAGGGCACAATCTAGGAAAAGTGATTAGAGACCATCTTTTTGAAATCAATAGCACTTGTGACACCTAAGGTCCTAATTGTATCCTTTCCCCTCCCCTGCCAATGCAGCCATGCCAACGAAGTGCATGCTATATCCTGTGAGGGAGCCATCCCAGAGCTCTCCTCTGCATGAGAGAACATTTGCTCCCTTATCTGGTAGTAAGCCTCCAGTGCTAGAATGGGTCTACTCAGAACTGCACCAGTGCAAGGGAAGAGACTTGCTAACCCCATAATCTAGCCAGTGGTGGTATTCAAATAAATTAACAACCGGTTCTATGACGTCATAGCCGGAGCAAAAAAAACCCCAAAGCCAGCTGAGGTAAGCAAGTGGGCAGGGCCCGGCCGTTTAACAACCGGTTCTATAGAACCTGGGAGAACCCCCTGAATAACACCACTGAATCTAGCCCTCAGTCACAACGAAGCCCTATTGAATGTTGGCAATAGTATTCCAGTTTGGGAAAAGGCTGGTGCAGTAACAAGAGATGAAGAGTCTTTATTTGATGGAAAAGATGACAAGGGTGGTAATTGGTAATAGAAAACTCATAGCAGTTAAAACACATGATTAGAGACTGTCAAAAAACAAGAACAAAGGCCTATAATTATCAGCCTAAAGCCGCAGGCATCACCCAGGTGTTAGCAAGGCATGTCAACTGGGCATGCAAAGGCTAACCTTCTACAGAAAATTATTCTAAAACTGCAATTGATGTTGCAGTGATATTAGAGAGCGGTTCCTCATAATCTGAGCTTCCACAAATGAACACGTTTATTAAGACTCTCTTTTTTCTAAGGGTGTTTTCACACATGTGGCTTAAATCAGCTTTCTGTTAATCTGCTCTTAACACAAATAACAAAACCTTCAGTGGCTGCAACGTATGTTCTGTTTCTCTTCCAAGTGATCCCCATGATAAGCATGGGGGGAGGCTCAGATGCACTTTTTGCCAAAAATAGCCCATGATTCTGGCTGCAAGCAGTGCAAGATTTTGTGAGGATTCTGAAAACCATATAGCGTTCTTCATGCTGAAATATGATGGTGTCATGCACAAGAGCTGTAATGACAAGAATAATTCAGTTTACAATTCCTTTTCCCGAGCCCCAAGCAACATAGATTTGTTTGTAGTGGGGTTGCAGCGGTAGAAGAATGTGATTGATTATATAAAGATGTTCTGGTGTTGATGAAGCTCCTGGCTATGATTGGTGGAGATACCCTGATGTCACAGAGAAGTATGCCAGGCAGAGGACCTCTGCCAGTGGCTGAGCCACTCCAATTCTTCAGACAGGTATGGCAGATAGAAGGGTTAAGAAAGGAGCGTCCTAAAAAATGGAAGAGGCAACTAGATTAAGATCTATGACAAGATAGTTAGAAGAGGGATTACTCCAGAAGGAGGAGGAAGACAAGGCCAGAAATGGAAGCTTGAAAACCATACCGTCCTCTGTATAGTCAAGAATTACAGGATAAAGAAGGATCACATGTGGATTTGAAATAATCAGCCACATTTTGGGTTGTATGTTCCTAGTTTTCTTTTTTAAATCTCATGGGAAAACAATGTTTTAGATTCAAGTAAATCCATACCTTTTTTAATGAATGCTATCCAAATTAGGTTTCTGCCATCTTCAAGTATTTGATTGCCATGAAGTGCACTATTCCTGCCCTTATTTCCATCTGAAGAGGAAGGATTCAAATTAGTCATGCTATGAATTCTTTGATGGATTTAAATATGTGCTTTTATTGCTAGCTTCTTGGAAAGGATTGCACCCAATGAAAAAGAAATACACTCTGGAATGTTGAAGCAGACGTTGAAACAAAAATAAGCTCCCCATCTGAGTCGCTAGTACAGACCCTCTAGGTAAAGGAGTCAGATCAACGTTCGCACAAAGGGATGAAGGGTTGTGTTCATAGAATGGATGCATTGCAAAAACTAAATGTTATCATGCAGAGCTGGCCAACTGGATACATTTGCCAACATCACAGTGATGCAGAAAAGGACGACTACGCAGTTGCTTGTGAGACTGCCTATGAAACAGATTTGTCGAGGTGTGAGCCAAAAGACCGGAAAGGAGGGCGCTATGGATTTGGAGGACTGCAGCAATTGCTTTTGAAACTCCTGGGTTTGAAGGAGCTAGTGTGGCCTGGACAGTTGCCTCCTGTACACTCCCCCTGTGCATTTTGCATATAAACAGATATGACACAGACATCATGAGCCGCCAGTGCCCTCTCTCAGTGCCCAAAGAAACTGCACTCTCAGGCCACTTGTGATTGTCATCTGCTGCCAAGCACTCTGTCCCTTTAAGAATCAAGCCCAAAAGGGCTTGTTAGCAAACTAAAGCAAAGGGTTGATTTTGCAGCAGAAGCCTATGTGGAAGGTTGGTCATATAAGATAACTTCAGGGGCCTGAATAGTCCTAGGCTTGGAATGGTTAGTAACTAGAGAAAACCCTGGGATATGTGTGCTTGTCTCGTGCCCTGTTGCCCACCAATGTTTTATGCACTGGATCATTTCAGTGAATTATAAATGAGTGTGCAATCCTAACCTGGAGTTAGGCCAGCACAAGGGACACTGTAAAGTATGTTTGGACCGCTCTCCGAGTCAGAGAGGCCAGCACATAGACATGCACCATCTTCCCTGACTCCGAGAGTGGTCCAAATGCGCTTGTGCCCAGCAAACTTTGGTGGCCTAACTGTGCCAGCCTAACCTCAGGTTAGGATTGCGCTTTGAGACACATTGACCAGGCACAATAGTCCAGGACTAAAATACCCTAGCCTAGTATTTCTAAAACTGGGTTATGAGCCAATTTCAGGTGGGTTCCCATTCATTTCAATGTGCATTTTATTTTTAATATCTTAGACTTGATGCTACCATGGTATTTAACATTGCATTGGTGGAAATATTAGAGATCTATATTTTTAAGAGGCTACTACATATATGCTTTTGACAATAATAGTCAATGGGACATACTCCCCGGTAAGTATGGATAACATTGCAGCCTTTGGGATATTTGGGGAATTGTTTTTAAATGAATCAGCAAGTGCTTGGGAGGGTTAAATGGGTTCTTTTTTATCTTAAATAAGCTTTTACACTTATACTTATCGTAAAGTGTTTCAGCGCAATCCTAGCATGCCCCTTGCGTCGAAGCTACGTCATAGCGTCAACGCAAGGGGCAGAGCACTGATGCGGGAGCGCTGAGCAGCACCCCCGCATCGGCGCTCCATCTCTGAAGCCAACGCTAGTCACAGCGTCGGCTTCAGAGCGCTGATTGAGAGCCTCCCTTGCACCGACTGAAGACGGTCAGCACAAGGGATTCTCTGTCCCTTATCAGGACAGGGATTGGTGGGAAGGGGGATAGGAGGCGGGAGGCAGGACTTGGGTGGGACATGGGCGGGCTTAGGAGGTGGCCGTACGGCCACTTCCTAAGCCCGTCAGCGAGGCCGCGCAGCCCCGATTCGGGGCTGCGCGGTCTCCTCGGATCTGCGCCCACTCTTTAGCGGGCGCAGATCCGAGGAGCACATAGGGGAGACTGGAGCCTCCCCTATGGTAAGGGAGCGCACACTCCCTTGCCATGGGGGAGGCTCCAGCCTCTCCTAAGCAGTGTCGGATATGGCGCTGGCCCGTCGGCCTCGCCTGTCCGGCGCTGCTTTGGATTGCGCGCTGAATTTACTTACTTAATTTTGTTGTATGTAAAAATTTTCCTGCTTGATGATGTCACTTCCAGCCAGGACATAACTTCTAAGGTCCCAACAGATTCTAAAAATTCTAAAAAGTGGGTCCCAGTGTGAAAATGTTTGTCCTGTTTACAGAATTTCAAACAGGACCACCCAGAGAAAGGAGGCAATGCTGGAGCTCAAGGTAAGGGCACCAGCTCCAGATCACTGCACTCTGCCATGCTGTGCCTCTGTCTCTTTGCCCACCCACTGCTTTGATGGATGAGGAAGAAGAGGCAGCAGTAGGGCACGTGTGCACCATTCTAGTCACGAGCGCTACGTCATGGCAGCGTAGTCATGGGCAGTGCTAAGCAATCCACTCTTGCTCCCCCCACCCCCTGTGCACAGGCACGTGGGTAGGGAATAATGATTGGACAGGGCTTCAGACAGCAGCATTCCAAAACATGTGGAATATCAGGAACCAGCTATCGTACTATGTATGCTTGCTGCATCCTAACTTAATCATGAAAATGTTCTTTCCAATTTGATTGGTCAGTTACTGTTGCTGGGGGAAGGCCCAAGGTGTTGGTCACACTAATTCTACCAACCTTATAATTATTTATGTCTATGTTCATCTACCTGAAGCTTTGAAGATGCTTCAGGTGTCATAAACACCTCCAGGCTGATTCCCACTTCGTTGGGTCAGCAGGAGAAAACCCTGGAAGAGTTCACCAGCTGCTTTGGTGCTGGTATTGTTGTGAATGTTGTCAATCAACTACTTTCATTAGTGTAGCAGCTTTGCTCCCTGAGCTCCCAAGTGCTCATCAAAATGAGCTCCAAAGTGCTCATCATCCAAAGTGGAACATCAAAATGTGGATGTTTTAGCTTTGATATTATCTCTGGACTGGTTCATTCTTGGCAGATGCCAAATAAAAAATCTTATTGGCCATCAGCTGTCAAACCATGGCATGTTAACTACCAAAACCTGTCAGATACTAAATACTATTGCATGTCAACTATCAGATACCGTGGTATAACTTAACATTGCTATGGAATAGACCGTCAAATCTTCAATACAGTCCAAGTCAATCAAGTATTAAATACCGTTACTTGTCAGCTGTCAAACACGGAGACCAATCCTAACTTGGGCAGGACCAGGCAGGTCAGCCAGCCTGCACTGCATCCTATCCAAGGTAGGAGGCAGCTGCAGTTCACCACGGGGCAAGGGAATATTTACCCCGCAGTAAGCCATAGGCAGCCCAATGGGGCTTCTAGGACTTGCATCTGCAAATAGCAGGTGCAAGTCTGAGCTGCTCGCAGCAGCCTGGATTGGGGCCACATGGCCCGGGGACAGAGGTTTGGATCCAGCATAATTGCCGGATCCCAGTAACTCCCCTCCCCAGCCTGTCCTGCCTACGGGACCGACCTCCCCCCGCCCCATTCTACCTCCTCCCCACCTCTCTCCCACCTTGCCCTGCCCCACAAAGCCCCCGTGCTGGCCGAACTCAGCCAGCACAGGGGTGGATTACCTGCCACTTCACGCGGCATCTGTGGGCCTCCTCAACTGCCTGCATTGGCCCAGTGCACAGCACAGAGGTGTGGCACGTTTGTGACCACATTGGGCTGACACAGGCAACATGTATCAACCCGACGGCGCAATTAGGTTGGCTCACAGTCAGATAAGATATACCACTGCATGTCAGCTAACAAATAGCAAATTCATTTCAGCTTCTGAAACAGGAGGTTGGAGGACCTAGTCCCACTGGCTG